>CM065594.1:266262357-267462357 GCA_033119425.1 Bufotes viridis
TCATGATGATGAGTGTCAAGTGAGCCTATAATACAGAATTTGTCTGGATTTGAGGGTTCATTTGTTATAGTGGATTTGGGGATTAAGAGTGTGTCCCTCGATCTAGCACAAGCCCCCCTACAAGCTGTACTAGAGACACCATCTGTGTAGCCCCTGTCCCTGAATTCTCGCCCTGAGGTCCCTGGCCTGACTCTTTGTACATTTTCATAGTCGAACAGTTACACAAAAACAAGGCAAAAATATAATAATAATCAAAAATTCATCTTTATTCCAAATCATCAGCTAATAAAAAACAAGGGAAGATGGGACATTAAAAAGACAGGAAAATGTAATATCCATAAAGGAGCAGTGATGTATCAATGAACCACAGTAGTACTACTCAAAACAGAGGAGCATAAAGACTCACATATAGTAATGACATAGCAAGCCATGCAGCAAGTGCACAAAGACAATATAAAGGCATAATTTAGCAATACACTAAACAGCACAATAGACTGCCAATCAGGCCTCGACGTACGCTTGCCGAGCGTTGGTTTCATCAGAGATGTATCAGTGACCAACGACCCCCTCTATTTATACTCCAGATTGCCGCTTCAAACATTGGCCGAGGAACACCAGAGATGATGCTAATGATGATCGGCTGCCAGCGAGCCAGCGATCCATCATACCGAGGGAAGACTCGCCCTGTTAGTGTCATGCACACCAGAACACAGACCTGGCAGCATCCCGCCCTCACGCGTGACACCAATCACGTGACCGAAGCGAGTGAGAGACCATAGAGGCAATGCAGACGCCAGATCACGTGATCAAAGGTCACATGATCGAAATCATCCGATCATGTGACCTTGATCACGTGATCTGACGCCTGCACTGCCTCTATGGTTCTCCACTCCTTCGGTCACGTGATTAGTGTCACGTGACTCTAAAGCGGAGATACTATGCCAGGTCCTTGTGTTCTGAGTGTATGACACTAACATTGGGCGTGCTCCTTTCCTCAGTATGATAGATGTCTGGCTCCTTTGGCTGTCGATCATACATTACATCATCTCCTGTGGGTTGTTCCTCATTGTGTTTGGGCGGCAATCCTGGGTATAAATAGAGGGGGTTTTTAGTCACTGATACATTCCCCTGATGAAGCTAACATCGCGAAGCGTACGTCGGGTTCGGTGAGCAGTGCTATTGATGTATTTGTAGGTATTACTTGGCACTTTATGCCTTTATATTGTTTTTGTGAATTTGCTTTTCTTGTAATAGGCACTTTGCACTTTATGTCATTACTATATGTGAGTCTTTATGCTCCTCTGTTTTGAGTAGTACCTACTGTGGTTCATTGGATACATCACTGCTCCCTTTATGGATATTACATTTTCCTGTCTTTTTAATGTCCCATCTTCCTTGTTTTTTATTATGATAATGTATTTGGAATAAAGATGAATTTTTTGAATTATTATTGTATTTTTTGCCTTGTTTTTGGTAATATTATTGAGGGACTAGGTTCTAATAGGTTTTTGTCCCATACATTTATAGGTGTTAATTATAGTCGAACAGTTGCGTCGCAGCCTTAGATATTGGCCTTTTGGGATCCCTCTACGGAGCGAGTAAGGGTGGGCGCTATCCCAATGGAGAAGGCTATTGGTCACCGTTTTCTTGCGATACAGAGGTGATAATGCTATTGTCCAAGCCTCTTTCAATGAGGACATCTAAAAAGGATATTCTGTTCCGATCACACTCTGAGGTGAACCTGAGACCTAAATCATTGTTATTAATGGTCTTTACAAATTTAGAAAAGTCCACTAGTATGAAAGTCCAGGAGCTGCGGAACTCACTATCTAGGGCCACACTCTGTGCGTATCCGGATGTGGCCCCCCCAATATGTAGCTTTCAGTCTATCACCTTGCATTCCCCTACTTTCTCACATGAAGACACTGTCCTTATCACATGTAGCTCTGGCCCCTGAATCATCACTATGGGTTCTTGCTTCTACACATTCCTCGACTTAAATGCTCTGTGCTGCTTAGGAGAATTCCACCACAAACTCAAGCACTCACCTGCTCATGCATATTCCAAATGATTAACTCATAATTAATCTATTTAACATAATCAGATAATCAAAGCATTGTCTATGAACAACCCGGACATGACAGCTCAGTGTCAGGTGTCTGCCTTTCAGCCAACATATTTCCATAACCTCTAAATATAAGCTGTACGATAACTAATGAGGCATATTATCTTGTCTGTATGGAAATATGTCATTACATATATACTGTATATAGCATGTCAGCCTCCTCTGAGTATCTGCATCTTCCCAGACCTTTAACCCTTTACAGATTATTATATATGCACAGTCAAGTCCCATTATTCTGACCACTTCCTGCTTTCAAAGACAGTAGCTCATGAAGAAAGTCCCAGGGTGAGCTGGCTCGGTGGGTATATAAGGTGTGATATGCTGTCCGCACACATATCCCGTTTGTCACATTTTCTGCTTCATGGAACGGATGGACGTCGGCGTGTCAGGCGAGAAACATCAGAGAACAAACACTCTGCGACCATTGCTGGAAGAACACAAGCTGGTGGGGGCAGCGTTATGGTCTGGGGATAGTTATTGTAGCCTTCTCTGGGCCACTCATCCATGTGGAAGTCACTCTCAGCCGATCTGGGTATGGATCCATCCTTGCAGATCACGTACACCCATACATGCTGATTGTCTTCCCTGGGGCGGATGGGATCTCCCAGCAACACAATGCAACGTGTCACATGGCTGGAAATATCTGACATTGGTTGGAAGAGCATGACCAAGACTTCCAGGTACTACCCTGACCTCCTAATTCCCCAGAGTTGAGCCCAATTGAGCATCAGTGGGACCACCTTGATGTTCGTTCGCCCTTTGGATCCTCCTCCTCGCCCCCTCCAGCAGCTGTGGGATCCACTGCAGTCATCATGGCTCCAGATAACCTGTGACAACCTACCAGGACCTTACTGAGCCCCCCCAGCCCGTCTAGCTGCTGTTCATACTGCACACTGTGGTTACTTTTAGTGTTGAGCGAATCAAACTCCAGGAAAAAGAAAAAGTTGATTTGCCGCAAAGCCAAGTTTCCTTGTGCTTCGTGGTAGCAAATCGATTTTCCCTGAATGGTGGTAAAAAATCATACTTACCTCATCCATTTGATTGCGAAGAGCCAGCCACCGCCATCTTGATAGAAGATCTTGCACTTAATCCCGTGCGCGGTGACGTATGACGTCACCACACCAGCCGACATGATGACGTCATCACGGGCCACACTACATTTCACGCAGGATCTTCAGTCAGGATGGCGGTGGCCGGCTCCTCGGGATCAAATGGATGAGGTAAGTGTGATTTTATGAATTTTTAAATTTTGAATTTTTTTATACTGTGTTATTGCCGCGATCAGCTATGAACACCGCATCGGAGGGGTACAATGACGGCTGACCAGAAGTAGATCTCCATTGCTTACTAAATGACAGATCATAGTTATAATTTCCTGTCTCAGTACAAAAAAGAATGGAGTCCTGGAGTGCAAATACTTAAACAGGACCTGTCACCTCTCCTGACATAGTTTTAGTGACTAATTGCACTCCTTGTGTAATAACAATTGTGGAGCATCTATTCTTATGACTCTATGATGTGCCGTTCCTGTATTACTCCTCCTAGAAGTTATAAAAGGATTGCTAGCAGTCTTCAATGAAGGTCCAGATGGATGTCACCAGTTGGGGGTTTGCACAGTCTGACTCTATCCAATCAGTGTAAGACCGCCCCTACTCCTCAAATGGCAACACCCATGGAATTGTTATTACATGGGGGATGCAAGCAGTTACCAAAACAGACATGTCAGGAAAGATGACAGCTTCTCTTTAGCAAGGTAAAGATGCCAATGCTCATACAATAAGATTAAAGTCGGTCAAACCCACCAATTTTAGTGGTACCAGCCAACTACATTATGCATATAGGGATGTGCTGACTCTCCCCTGACAGAGAGTGGGCAATGAAAATTATTACCCACTAGACCACCCGGGATATCTATTTATAAGACACTTGACCCAAGGCATACAAGAGATTTTGAGTGAGCACTGGGCACCAGGGATATCTATATGTAACATGAAGTACTGTGCAAAGGTTTTAGCAAGGTGTGGAAAAAATGCTGCAAAATAAGAATGCTTTCAAAAATTAAATAATGTATTTTTCACCTCATAAGACTCACAGCCAGATCAGAGCAGAGTAGACGGAGGAGGAGGAAGAAGAGCATTGGAGCAGAGGAGTGAAAGCGTCCAGAGCAGGAGAGGTAAGTGGTCCTTTTATTTTATTAAACATGAGGCAATGGGGGCTGCTGGGAGCTAACATGAGAGGCAATTGGAGCTACTGGGGTGATATGAGGCAATGGGGGCTGCTGGGGGTTAATATGAGAGGCAATGGGGGCTACTGGGGGGTGATATGGGGCAATGGGGGCTGCTGGGGGCTGATATGGGGCAATGGGGGCTAATATGAGAGGCAGGGGGAGCTGATATGAGGCAATAGGGGTTGCTGGGGGCTAATATGAGAGGCACTGGGGGCTGATATGAAGCAATGGGGACTGCTGGGTGCTGATATGAGGCAATGGGGTCTGCTGGGGGCTGATATGAGGCAATGGGGGCTGCTAGGGGCTAATATGTGGCAATGGGGGCTGATATGAGACTACTGGGGGTTAATGAGAGGCATATGGAGGCTAATAAGAGGCATATGGGGGCTGATGAGAGGCATATGGGGGCTGATGAGAGGCATGGGACTCTTATTTGAGGTCTGATTGGGGGTAATTTACATTGGGGTCTGAGCTGAGGTCTTGTTGGGGTCTGATTAACATTGGGGGTCTAATTGTGGCTGCCAGCTGAGGCCTGATTAACATTGGGGGTCTGATTGTTGGTCTGACCAGAGGTTTAAAGAAAAAAAGTATTTTTTTATTGTCCTCCTCTAAAACCTAGGTATGTCTTATGGGCCAGTGCGTCTTATAGGGCGAAAAATACGGTAGGTCTGTTTTAACATGAACTCAAAAGATTTAAGAATAACTAGGCTTATACAGGCTAAGTGATAAAAAATATTTACAAAGTGATTAAATAGAAAGTTAAACAGACAAATCACAAACAGAATAAATAATAAATAATATATCACCTGTCCTGCAACACAATATCCCTTGCTCCCGTCACTACAATACCCATGTAGCATATGACCGATCCCCCATGGTAATGTAAGAGAGAGATGGTGACTTACAACATCTTACCTGGATGATGTTCTCATTGGAGCAAAGTTCTTTGTCTTTGTGCACAAAGTTTTATGCCTCTCGGCCCATCCTCCTAAGGTTGTCCGGTGTAGAGTACGCATGTCCCATGAGTTAACCATTCTGGAATGTGGCCTGGTGGTCAGCTGACACCGAACAAAGGTTTTGTATGTTAACCAACTATGCCTAACTCACTACATTACAAGGAATATAGAAGGTAATATAATAATTAAAGAGAAAATAACCCATTAGTGCGTATTAAATATGTCAAATGCTAATTATTTCTTGTAAAATGCCCTTACAACACAATATGTGGAGAGTTAAGTAAACAGACAGGGAGCGTTGCTAAGGCAAAAAATGGGCCATTTTAGAGCAATTTTTTTTTACAGAAACACATAATTTCTGCAATTAAAGTATATCACAAAAATGGCCAGTATCACTGCCCCTACATATTACAAAAAAAAAAATGTCAGCCACAAGTAAAGTTGAAGATAGTTCTAACTGAAAGTGGCTGGATGTTAGGGGTAGTTGTCCTGCTGCAGAATAAATTTACAGCCAATCAGATGCTTCCCGGATGATATTCTATAATCGATAAGTCTCTGCCTATATTTCTCATCATGGAGATCACCAATAGTCCTGACCAAATCCCCCACTACATTTGCTAAAATGCAACCCCAAACTTGCAAGGAACCTCCACTGTGCTTCACTGTTACCTGAAGACATTTTTGGACCGCTCTCCAGCCTTTTGGGGAATGAACTGTCTTCTGTTACCAAATATCTCAGATTTTTTTAAACTCATCAGTCCAGAATTTTCCTCACTCCAGTTTTGTGCACAGTGGAATCACATAGTCTATGTTTCCATGTCTAAGGTATGTGCTTTTTGGTTGCAATTGAAGACCACAATAAGTGATATTACTGTTAAATCCTAGACCTCCAGATATATTTATTAACCTCTTAACCACCATGGATGAAACTTGCCACTAGATCACCTAAGTTCCTAGGGATATTTCATGAGCACTGTGAGAACTGTTGGGCACAAGACCACCAGGGTTATTACAACCCCAATTCCAAAAAAGTTGATCTATTTTATTCACAATAGATCATATCACAATAGATCAGATGATGAAAGTGAGACATTTTACCATTCCATAAATTTTTTTTTTTTTTATAATTTAGAACTTGATGGCAGCAATGCATCTCGAAAAGGTTGGGGCAGGGCCATGTCTACCATTGTGTAACTTACCCTCTTCTATTAACAACATCTGGGAAGTAAGGAGACCAATTGCTGGAGTTTTTGGAGAGGAATGTCCGATTCTTGTAGGATTCAAGCTGCTCAACAATCCTAGGTCTTCTTTGCCAGATTTTTCATTTCATGATGCTTCAAATGTATTCAATTATCGAAAGGTAGGCAACAATGCACATTCATACCATCAGAGATGCAGGTTTTTGATCTGTTTGCTAATAACCAGCTGGATGGTCCCTCTCCTCTTGAGTCCGTAGGACACAGTGTCCGTGGTTTTCAAAAAAAAATTCAAATTTTGATTCATCTGGCCCCAGAACATTTTTCCATTTTGCCCCAGTCTATTTAAAATGAGCTTTGGTGCAGAGAAGACGGCGGCTTTTCTGGATCATGTTGACATACGGCTTCTTCTTTGCCTGATGCGGCTTTATCTTGCATTTGTGGATTGTACGGCGAACTGTGTTCATAGGCAATGATTTCTGGAAGAGTCCCTGAGCCTGTGCAGTGATTTCTAGAACAGAATCATGGCTGTTTTTAATGCATTCATCACGAGCATCATATATTGACCGTCAGCCTTCACAAGTCTTCAAAGTCTTCACAGGTTTACATTAAAGGGTTTCTGTCATCACGTTGGTGCCTGCTGTCCTCTGCTCACCGCGCCTGCGCCGAATACAGAGCGGCCGTGCAGGCGCGGGATTTCACAAGGAGACAGTGCCGGAGGATCGCTGCCCAGCACTGTCACTCAAAGTAAGAAGGGGCGTGCCAGCAGGTTGCCGCACGGAGCTTCTAGGAGCAGGGCAATGCCCCCCCTGCTCCTAGAGGCTAATTTACATATTATAAAAGTATGTTTTTAGCCTGAATATAAATCGGATTTTTATTAAAAAAGACATTATCAAGCTGCTCTGACATTAGCACATAGCTAATTGTCAGACAGCTTATAATGTCAAAACTTGATGACAGAAACCCTTTTAGGAACATTTTTCTGAAATTCTTCCACAATTTGTAGATGCAGTTTTTCGCAGATTGATGAACCTCTGCCCAACTTTGCTCCTGAAGACTCTGCCTCTCTAACATACTCTTTTTATACCAACTCATCAAAAGCTTTGAGATACGTTGCTGCTATCAAGTTCTATATATTTTATTTCATTAAATGGTAAAATATCTCACTTTCACTTTCATATTCTATGATACTAGATAACACTACGTATTATAATATCTCCAGAGTAAGTATGCATCTATATATATATATATATATATATAATATATATATAGATTTTTTATTATTCTTATTATTTTTGTGTTTTGGTCCATGGATATATTATTGCTTTTTCGTTTAGCATATGCCATATTAAATTTGCACTTTATAGCACCTAGCACTCTTTGCACCCATGCATTGTTATGAATTAATTCTCTGCTTATAATGTACTGTGTAAGTTTTTTGGTTTTAGCATGATTTCTAAGTCTTTTTCAGTAATTTATGATATGTTCCATCGCAAAACAATATCGCTATTTGGCCCCTCCTACTCTTATCCTGATTGCTGTCCTTGAACTTACATGTCATCAGTGCGCATGACTGTTCTGCCGGCTGGTCAACTTCCGCCCTTTCTCCACTTGGATGCGGGGAAGGCGAGGGCAATCCGCGTCATCGCGCCGTGATTGCCCTCTCCATCAACGGCCTAGGGGGAAGGGCGGAAGTAGTATGACGTGGCGGGCTGTGATAGGTCATGCGCCGCTCTGGTGATGATGACATTCGTGAGCGGGCACATGCCCATAGCTTAATGTGCTCATTGGTAGGCTTCTTCTTATTAAACATGTTACTTTCCCCATACCTATCACTCCTCCTGAGGAAGCTATCATACGCGAAACGCGCGCCGAGGAGCACCATCATCTCTTTCACTGTCTCTCTTCTAACTGGTATGTTGCCATTCCATGCGGTATGTAGACATGTAGAGTTGTTATAACTGTTCATTCTACGCATAGGGTACTTTATGGCCATGGGCGTAGCTATAGGGGGTGCAGAGGTAGCAGTCGCTACCGGGCCCAGGACCCTGAGGGGCCCAAAGACCCTTGTGCTGCATAAGAAGACACACAAAGCACTGAGGGAAGGGGGCCCAAGCTGAACTCTTGCACCAGGGCCCATGAGCCTTTAGCTACGCCCCTGTTTATGGCGTACTTTATCTGGGTTCTTTTCCCCACTTATTTATTATTTTTGTACTGTGTATATCATTTTTTAACATTGGTTATCAATAAAAACTACATTTAGGCTTTATGCACACGACTGTTGTTGTGGTCCGCAGCCGAGCTGCATATTTTGCGACTCGGGGGCGCACCCATTCACTTCAATGGGGCCGCAAAAGATGCGGACAGCACTCCGTGTGCTGTCCGCATCCGTTGCTCTGTTCCGTGCCCCTGCAAAAAAAATAGAGCATGTCCTATTTATGGCCGTTTTGCGGACAAGAATAGGCATTTCTACAATGGGCCACGTTCCGTAACGAGGAGCAGCTTCCGTGTTTTGCGGATCCGTGGTTTGCAGACCGCAAAACACCAATGGTCGTGTGCATGAGGCCATAATCGTTTATTAATGGTGTAATTTGCACTAATTTTCGTGGTTGATCTACATATTCTATGATCTATTGTGGTTAAAAATTGGGTCTGTGAGATTTGAAAATTATTGCATTTTTTTGTTAATTACATTTTACCCACCAGACCTCCAAGAATATTATTTACTTACCACTAGACCCTCAGAGATATTATTTAATTACCAAAAGACCACCAGTGAAATTATTCACTTACCACTGGACCTTAAGGGATCTTATTTACTTACCACTAGACCCCCAGGGATTTTAGTTACCGACCACTAGACCCCCAGGGATATTATTTACTTACCAGTAAGCCACCAAGGATCTTATTCACTTACTACAAGACCCCCCCATGGTTATTATTTACTTACCAAAGACCCCCAGGGTTATTATTTTCTTACCACTAGACCATCAGGGATATTATTTACTTACCACTAAACCACCAAGGATGATATTAATCACCACTAGATCAAATAAGGATATTATTAACCATCACATAGCTGAGATATTAATATTATCGATGACCTTAATCCCCCTTAAACCTGGTGATTTAAACAGGACCATCATATAATACATTTAAGTATGGGGGTGTATCAACTCTCCCCGTAAGAGGCAGGGAAAATAAGTATAGGGCAGTGATGGCTAACCTCTGGCACTCCAGCTGTGGTGAAACCAGGACTTTTTTTCTCAGAGAAAAGGTGGTGGAACTCACCGCCCCTCACCTGGCCACGCCCCTAGCCACCCCTAGGACCGCCCCCTAAAACCGCCCCTTTAGAGAACAGGGATGCAAGTAAAATTTGGGGGGGCTATAAAAGTCCAGCCCAGCAAAGAAACCGCCCAGATGGGGATGGCACTGTTAATGGGGGATCTGTGGATGGCACTGTTAATGGGGTATCTGGGGATGGCACTGTTAATGGGGTGTCTGGGGATGGCACTATTAATGGGGGATCTGTGGATGGCACTGTTATGGAGTGGAGGATCTGTGGATGGCACAGTTATGGGGGATCTCTGGATGGCATCCACAGATCCCCCATCCTATAACAGTGCCATCCACAGACCCCACCCCCACCCATAACAGTGCCATCCACAGACACCCCCCCACCCCCACCCCTTAACAGTGTCATCCACAGACCCCCCCATCCTATAACAGTGCCATCCACAGACCCCCTCACCCCATAAGAGTGCCATCCACAGACCCCCCACCCCATAACAGTGCCATCCACAGACCCCCACCCCTTAACAGTGCCATCCACAGACCCCCACCCCTTAACAGTGTCATCCACAGACCCCCCACCCCATAAGAGTGCCATCCACAGACCCCGCCCCACCCCTTAACAGTGCCATCCACAGACCCCCACCCCTTAACAGTGTCATCCACAGACCCCCCACCCCTTAAAAGTGTCATCCACAGACCCCCCCACTGCCGCTCCAGTACAGTTATAAAATGTGTAATTCAATTAATAATGATTCATGCTGCCCCCTCTGTAGTATAACATTCAATATATCCTAAATTATTTACTTACCACTGGACCTCAAGGGATATTATTTACTTACCACAAGACACCCAGGGTAATTATTTTCTTACCACTAGACCACCAGGGATATTATTTACTTACCACTAGACCACCAAGGATGATATTAATCACCACTAGATCAAATAAGGATATTATTAACCATCACATAGCTGAGATATTAATATTATCGATGACCTTAATCCAAGATAAACGTCGGGGGAACCTGGTGATTTGGACAGGACCATCATATAATACACAGACCCCACCACCCCATAACAGTGCCATCCACAGACCCCCCCCACCCCATAACAGTGCCATCCACAGACCCCCCCCCCACCCCTTAACAGTGTCATCCACAGACCCCCCCCCCTTAAAAGTGTCATCCACAGACCCCCCCATTGCCGCTCCAGTACAGTTATAAAATGTGTAATTCAATTAATAATGATTCATGCTGCCCCCTCTGTAGTATAACAATTAATATTTCCTACACTCACAGGGCTATTGTTAGATCGTAATGCAGGCCGGTCATGACGTCACGTGCCTGCCCGGCCTACTTTATGAATGAAGCAGGCGGCGCAGGCACGTGACGCTGTCAGTCACGCTGCCACTCGTCTGCCCGGCCGGCCTGCATTACGATATAACAATAGCCCTGTGAGTGTAGGATATATTGAATGTTATACTACAGAGGGGGCAGCATGAATCATTATTAATTGAATTACACATTTTATAACTGTACTGCAGCGGCAGGGCCGGAGCACAGTGAACGCACTGGCCCCGCCGCAGTTGCCGGCCCCCAGCTCTTCCTCCCATTCCCTCTCCGCTGATACATCGCAGCCTGCGATGTCAAAATGTCAGCAAGGTAGGTGGCGGAACTCCGTTCCGGTGCGTTCCGCCAGAAAAAAAGCCCTGGGTGAAACTACTACCCCCAGCATGCTCCATTCATTTCTATGGGGTTCTGAGAACAGCCAAGCAAGTGTACATCTTGGGAGTTGTAGTTTTACCACAGCTGGAGTGCCGGAGGTTAGCCATCACAGGTATAGGGCATGTTTGGCTTCATTATGCCCCATCCTTTGTTCTCACTGGAGATAAGCAGTCGCCAGAGGTGCCTGTATACAGGAGTATTGAGCCAATAGCTATTGAAGGTGTATGGCCACCTTATAAGAAGGACATTTGTGAGCACATTGAATCAGGTGGACAGAGGACCCCTTTAAATCCTAATAAAATTTAAACTCATAGTTCCCCTAAAAGCCTATACAATATAAAGCAAAGGTTATGTCTCGGTTTCATTTGGATGAATTCACAGATCAATATGAATCAGTAAATCACTGGACGTAGCAGAGAGGTAAATCCTCCCAATAACCTTGTTGCTATTTATAATTAACGTGAGGATATTATTGAGCGGCCAGCATTGATTTTATTTTTTTTACTTGGTTCTCATAACAAAATGTGTCTACAGATAAAATCATTCTTTGCTCTTGGAGACCAGGCAGAGTCACCTACCTGTCCTGTCCACTACAGGAATTATGATGGTATGTCCCTTTAAGAGCATGCACAGGTTAATCTCCATCTGTATATTATTCTGTAGGAGAACTATCACAGCTCAGCTACATCCTTAGGCCCCTTTCACACGAGCAAGTTTTCCGCGCGGGTGTAATGCGTGACTTGAACTGAATCCTGACCCATTCATTTTAATAAGTATGTGTACATGAGCGGTGTTTTTAACGCATCACTTGTGCGTTGCGTGAAAATCGCAGCATGTTCTATATTCTGCGTTTTTCACGCAGCCCTGGCCCCATAGAAGGGAATGGGGCTGCATAAAAAACGCCCTTGCTTCCAGATGCAATGCGTTTTTCACTGAAGGTTGCTAAGAGATGTTGTTTGTAAACCTTCAGTTGTTTATCACGCGCTGGAAAAACGCATCAAAACGCATTGCACCCACGCGGAAAAACTGAGCAACTGAACGCAATCGCAGACAAAACTGACTGAACTTGTTTGGAAAGTGGTGACAGTTTCACTGAACGCATCCTGAGCGCATCCTGAACGCATCCGGAGCCAATCCGTCACGCTCGTGTGAAAGAGGTCCTTATAGTCATGCAGCTCTATGGTAAAGCAGCGATGTCACTAGTAAGGCAACCACTTTGAGCATGGTGTCTCGCTTGGGACCTATCATTAACAGTCTATGCATTTATTAGACTCTCTGGAGATCTGCAGAACATCGTCTAGTTCCATTTATCTCTGGACCACACCAAGTCTCCTTGGGGGGGGTAGCATGTTTTTATATAATGGATTTATTAATTAGCGGCTATCAGCACTTCACCTGGGAACTACTTAATAACAAATCTAGCCGTTATTCATCATGATGACACTACAGAATCTATAAACCTTTGTATATACCTTCAATACTGTAATATTCCTGTACATAGGAGCATTAGGCCTCTTTCGCACTGCTGTTGTCCCGCCGTGCCCGTGCTGTGGACCGCAACTTGTGGTCCGCAATGCACAGGCACCGACCATAGGGCAGCCGCATGCAGATCGCAGACCCATTCACTTGAATGGGGTCCACGATCCGTCCTTTCTGCAAAAAGATAGAGCAAGTTATATTGTTTTGTGGAATGGAAGCACGGAATGGAACCCCACAGAGGCACTCCGTTCCGTGGTTCCATTCTGCACTGCGTCTCCGGATTTGCGGACCCATTCAAGTGAAAAAGAGGCCTTATAGTAGTTATATTCTTGTACATAGGAGCAGTATTATAGTAGTTATATTCTTGTACATAGGAGTAGTATTATAGTAGTTATATTCTTGTACATAGGAGCAGTATTTAAGTAGTTATATTCTTGTATATAGGAGGCAGTATTATAGTAGTTATATTCTTGTACATAGGAGCAGTATTATAGTAGTTATATTCTTGTACATAGGAGCGGTATTATAGTAGTTATATTCTTGTACATAGGAGGCAGTATTATAGTAGTTATATTCTTGTACATAGGAGCAGTATTGCATTAGTTATATTCTTTTACATACGAGCAGTATTATAGTAATTATATTCTTGTACATAGGAGCAGTATTATAGTAATTATATTCTTGTACATAGGAGCAGTGTTATAGTAGTTATATTCTTGTACATAGGAGCAGTATTATAGTAGTTATATTCTTGTACATAGGAGCAGTATTATAGTAGTTATATTCTTGTACATAGGAGCAGTATTATAGTAGTTATATTCTTGTACATAGGAGGCAGTATTATAGTAGTTATATTCTTGTACATAGGAGGCAGTATTATAGTAGTTATATTCTTTGCCAAATTTCTTTTTATTAAGGTCACATAGAAAGGCACAGTTACAGAGCAACAATTCAGATGTTACAAATCAAAATCGTCTCTTGCTCAGACAGTCATATAACTTCCCGTCTCGCACGGGAGTTGCATAAAACAAATAGATATTACAATCACAAGGCAATACTCCGAAATAGGTTCAAAAACTAGGGGAAGGGCCCGGGGCCCTGAACATACCCAAGAGACATGTGACAATAATAAGCCAAAATGCAATGATACGATCATACACGAAAACAATACATAAGACAGACAAATAAGACAGACGACAACACAAGGTCTTACAGAGGACAGGAGGGGGCAGAAAAAGGGGGAAGGTGAAGGGAGGCTAAGAGGGAGGTAGGCGAGAGAGAGGCTCTAGCCAAGCCTCGGTGCCTAGCCCACTACCCAAAGCCCCGAAACCGTCTCCAAGGCAGCCATAGTTTGAGGAAGCTTTGTCTGGTTTGTGACTCCCAGGCTGACATCTCTTCAAACCTCATCAATTGGTCTAGCTTGTCAAACCAGGAGTGTATTGAGGGCGGAGCGGTGTCTTTCCACATAAGCGGGACCAAGAGCCTAGCAGCCATCAGCATCCATGTAGGGAGACACTTCTTGGAGGGCATGAGAGTCTGGTTAGGACACCACAATAACACCAGCTTGGGGTCCAATATTATTCGGGTTTTTGGGGTGCATATTTTGTTGATGAAGCTTTCAACCTGTTCCCAAAAAGGGCGGATACGATCACAGGTCCACCATATATGAGATAGCGTGCCCGGAGCTCCTCCACACCTCCAGCACCCCACAGGAACACTAGGATTTAGTTTGTGCAGAAAAGCTGGCGTTTTGTACCATCTGGTTGTCAACTTGAAGGAATTTTCCTGAAGCAGTATACACCGTGAAAAGCCATGTGAATGACACAGAATGGCAGCTCGTTCAGGTTCAGTAAAAGTGACGCCCAGCTCAGATTCCCAGGCTATAACGTGGGGCATGCTCGGAGGCGTGGAGGAGAGTAGGAGGCCATACATCCTAGAAAGCGCGCCCTTATCACGGAAAACAGACCCAAGTAGTGTCTCAATCCATGTCAAGGACATGGTGTGTACAGAGGAGAGGTGGAGTTTCTTGATGTCGTTACGAAAACTTAATGTTTGTAGGAAGGAGGCCTTCTGTAATATAGGTAAGTCAGAAATCTTAGTCCAGTCTATGTCACCCGCCGTAGTGCTGACAGAAGATATAGTATGGTTTCTAAGAGCTTTCCATATACCTGTCGGGGATTCCAAGTCCTTGTGGACAGCTGCCTGTAGAAGATGTAATGGCATTTCAGGTCGAGGGAACCTCAACTCTGCACTCTGGTATAGTTTTGACCACTCCAGGAGCGTCCCTTTCCACATAAATGATATTCCTGAGGAGCTAGCCAAACAGGTTCTAACTCCCCATAACGCTAGTTGTTCCTTGTAGGAGATAGTGTTTACTTCTAGTAATGCACACAATGAGGAGGGGGTGGCAGTCATTACCTCCAGGCCCCTGTTCAATTGGGTAGCCCTGTAATACATGTGGACGTCAGGCAATCCAAAGCCTCCAAACCGCTTTTCTTTAATCAGAATTTGATAAGCTACCCTGGCACGCTTCCCCTTCCATATAAAGGACGAAAAAGCCCTCTTTACCTCCTCAAAATAGGAATTCGGGACCCAAATCGGGAGAGACTGGATCAAATATATGAACCGGGGACAATATAAGCTTTCAGGTAGTTTTTCCTGCCTATCCAGGAGGTGAACGGCATTTTGAGGGATTGAAGCTGCTGTTTAACCTCTTTCAGAAGGGGGCGATGATTAAGCTCAAAAAGGCGTCCAGGGTCAGCGACTACCTGTAAGCCCAGGAATTGGATGGATTGATCAGCCCAGGTGAACGGAGAAGATTGTTGTATTTCCTTCACTACTTCTTCCTTGCAGGTGATGTTAAGAGCTTGAGATTTGTTGAAGTTAATCTTAAAATTGGAAATATATCCAAATTCGTCAAAGAGGGAGACTAACTCCGGGAAGGATGTTTGTGGGTTGGAGGTGATTATAAGTAAGTCGTCCGCGAAGGCTGCTGTTACATGGGAGTGGCCATTTATAGTTATACCGCTGATGTTATCATTCTGCCTAATACTGCAGAGAAGGGTCTCCATAACTAAGATGAAGAGGGCAGGGGAAAGGGGGCATCCCTGCCGGGTGCCATTTGTAATCCGGAAGGGAGGCGACAGCGTCCCGTTAACTTTAACCCTAGCCGAGGGCGTCGAGTATAAAGAGAATATTGCCTCTATCAGCTGTGTAGGAAAGCCAAATCTCGACAGGGCCGCCGACATAAAATGCCAGCTGACCCTGTCAAAAGCCTTCTCAGCGTCCGTGCTAAGAAGAGCTAGGGGGGTTCGCTGAGACCTGGCCCTCCCAATCAGATGTAACACTCGGCGCGTATTTTCTTTACCTTGCCTTCCCTGAATAAAGCCCACTTGGTCTCTATGCACTATGTCTGGTAGAACCGTCTGGAGACGCATGGCAAGAAGTTTGGCCCACCATTTAATGTCAGTGTTCAGTAGCGAAATCGGCCTGTAATTACTACACGATTTGGGGTCCTTGTTAGGCTTTGGTATAATCGTTATATGTGCTTCTAGCGCCTGAGGTGGTAGGTGTCCCCTTCCATTAAGTAATTGCAGAGGTTACTGAAGCGTGGGATTAAAATGTCCCTGAAGGACTTGTAATAGAGGATGGGAAAGCCGTCTGGACCTGGGCTCTTGCCAGCGGGTATGGACTGAAGAACCATCCCTGCTTCTTTTTCTGATATAGGTTTCAGAAGTGTCGCTATCTTGTCTTGGGGTATCGTCGGCAGGAAAGGGATTCTAAGAATTTAGAAGTGGCAGACTGGAGGTCAAAGCTTGGGAGGGGAGCAGAAGGGGGTAGATTGTAAAGTTCCTCATAGAACTTGCAGAAGGCTCCAGCTATATCATGCGTAGTTTTTAATAAGTCCCCTGACCTAGAGTTTATAGATGCGATATGGGCCGCGTTGTGCTGTTTTTCACTAGGGCCGTCATTAATTTGTTACCCCTGTTACCATGGGCATATATTTTAAACCTCGAGCGCAGTAACAATTTCGCGGACGTGACATTTAGTAGGTTCTTCAGGGAAGAACGCGCCAGGGCCAGATCCTCAAAAACTTCCCTCGCCTGGCTCCTCTTGTGTGTCAGTTCTAAGGATGCGATGCGGTTTAATATCTCGGTCATAGCTTGAGTACGCTGTTTTTTCAAGAACGACCCCAAGGAGATGAGGTCTCCCCTGATTTTTGCCTTGTGCGCCTCCCAGACAATGGACGCTGGAAGGGAAGCAGAGTCACCTTCTGTATTTCTAGTAAAGAAATCCCTTAATTCCTCGGCAATCTTGGTTTTTACAGAGGGGTCTGAGAGCAGAGTCTCATTTAACCTCCAAACTTTTTCCTTACAGTGGGAGTCAGAGAGGTGGAGCATCATATAGACTGGGGCATGATCCGATAATGTGATATTGCCAATAAAGGACTCGTGAACCCTCCGCAAGTAGGAGGGAGGGGTAAAGATGTAGTCTAACCTTTGGTAGGACGCACCCGCAGAGGAGTAGAATGAGTAATCCTTCTCCCTAGGATTCAAGGTTCTCCACACGTCCACTACTCCTAGTTTATGCAGGTCTTTTTTAAGTTTACGAAGTAAGCTATGGGAGATAACAGAACGTCCAGTGGACGAATCCAAATCAGGATCCAGAGCGACATTAAAGTCACCTCCGAGAATCAGGAGTCCCTCTGCATATTCATGGAGGAGTGTCAGCGTATGGAGTAACCAGGGGACCTGTCTCCTATTTGGCGCATAGACGTTTGCTAGCGTCACTAAAGTGTCACCTATTCTGCCTTTAAGGAAAAGAAAACGTCCGTCTGGGTCAACCTGAGAGGAGAGGGGTTCAAAGGAAAATGACCTGTGAAATCCTATACTCACACCCCTGCTGGCTTTATTATACATACTATGAAACCATTGTGTATACTTAGCATGTGAGAATCGTGGGGTCCCACCAGACTTGAAATGAGTCTCCTGTAGAAAGACGACCGAAGCTCCTCCTTTGTGCAATAGAGATAGGACCTGGGCCCGCTTACATGGTTCATTTAACCCATTCACGTTAAAGGATGCAACTGCAAGAGAATCCATGATACATCAATTGTAAGAAACAGTGGAGAGAACAATGAACGCCCTGAGGACCTGCCAGTGGCACCGCGACCAGGTAGCAGGGCGAAATACAGGCATATAAGTGGGGGGGGGGGGCGGAATCGAGTACAAATAGCCACAGATAGGGGGTGACCAAACAACACGAGACAGGACGAGACAAGACTAGACAAACAAGAAATATGCAAGAAATAAATGCAGACAAGAAATAAATGCAAACAAGAAATGAACAAAAAATAAATGCAAGCTACAGAAAGGGTGAAGACTCAAAAGCGCGTTTGCAGCTGCAGATAACGCGCCGATTTAGTAATACAATAAAAGGTCCCCTAACTCACACAGGAGCGGGGGTATAAAATGAACCAGTCATGACCAGCACCCTTCCCTGCCGTGCTATACAAGACGTATACTAACGGCACGGCACCTCAGGGTCCAATAGGAGGTAAACATTACGCAAATGTAGATTAACATAGTGCTCAAGTACTTTGTTAAGTGGTAAATGGTAAACAATGCCTCAGAGAGGCTAAAGAGGGTATTAGCAGGTGGAAGAGGGGGAGAGGGGAGGGAGGGGAAGGGAGGGAGGGAGGGGAGGGAGGGGGAGGGAGGGAGGGGGAGGGAGGGAGGGGGGGAAGGGAGGGGGAGAAACGGCAAAATTCTGGAATTGTCGTTGAGCAAGGGAGTTAACCCTTGGAGATAAATGATGAGCAGTATATCAGAACAGCAAAGATCAGCGGTTATACACATATTGAAAAACGGGCAAAACAATAGCGATTAACCTGTGAGATTCCAACCTAACAAGGCTCGGGCCACTATAGAAAGAGCATTTTTAGCTCACATCAAGGCCCGTGCAAGTTGTGCAAAAGAGGAGCAGGAACCCACTCCATGTCACTGAGAAACAATAACGGTAACGGTGAAACACAGGGGGGTCATAGGTGGTAGGAAGCCTGAGGGCAGGGCCCTCCATTATAAGCATAGAACTAGTCCTTAGGAACATGAGGACATGGTGGCGACCCATTCGTAGGCCTGCGATCTAAGTCTCAGGTAGTAAGAAAGAGAGGGAGGGATCCCCTAAACACGGACCCGGAAAGTCAGGAGGCAGGCGAAAAGGTAATGTATATCAACCATACTGACACCTTCCTCAGGACGAAGATGATGTGACTCCTCAAGTCCTGGGGTCCCGTCACCGACGAACGAGGCCGGTTAGTGGCAAAAATCGCGTTTAAGGACGCCACAGATGAGGTGGTCTGGAGCCTCTCCTTCTCGACGATGCATGAGGTGCGCGCCTCGGGCTCCTTGGTTGGCGGGAAGTTGTTCCCTCTGAGGTATCTTCCGACGGGATGGGCAGCCACGATGAGATGGGTAGGGGATCCATGTTCAGGGCGGACCATACAGCGCCGAGATCATCTGGGGTGTGCACTGCATGTCGGCGCCCGTCGATCCAAATTGCAACTCCAAATGGGAATAGCCACGAGTACTGCATCCCCTTGTCTCTGAGGATCTCAAGTAGTCGGCGAAGCATCCTTCTTTTAGCAAGTGTAGACGGGGCTATGTCCTGAAAGAATTGGATTTCCTCGCCCGCATAGGTGATCGGACCACTCTCCTTGGCGGCCTGCAAAATCATAGCGGTGTCCACATAGGACAGCAGTCCGCAGATTATATCACGGGGAGGATCGCCTTGCTTGGGTTTTGGGCGCAGGGCCCTGTGTATGCGCTCAATCACAATACCTTCCGCCTTTTCAGGTCCCAGCATGGCCTGGAAGATCTCTTTTGCCACCGAGCTCAAGGATTCCGGGGCATACGTTTCTGAGAGGCTCTTTATGCGAATGTTCTTCCTCCTGCTCCTGTTCTCTTGGTCCTCGATCAGGAGGAAAGATCTATTCAGGAGGTCAGAGTGTTGCTGGTGGCGGGAGTTAATCTTCTCTGTGAGAGACGCCATCTCCGCATGGCGGGTTTCGAGCGTGGATACTCTGGTGTTCATCTGCTTCAGGTCAGCTTTTATATCAGCCAACTCTATCAGGACCGGTTTCATGGCCTGGAAAATAGTTTTCTTCAGGAAAGCTTTGGTGATCACTGAAGAGTGGGTTGTCCCGCTATAGTCACTGCCCGCCAGGCTTTCCAAGTCCGAGGCAGGCTCCCCTGAAGGCCGGTCTCTCGGCGCCATATTGCATCCCGTCTCAGTCGTGGGTGTCGGTTGTGGTTTTCAGTATTTCTGGAGTTCCATCTGATTCCCAGACTGTTTGGGGGTGTGGGAAATGTCCCCCGAGCGATCTTTGCCATTTTTGCCCATGATGAGGTAGCTATGCGCTGGATAAAGGCAGTTTTAGGGTGTTGGATGGAGGAGCTGCAGCTTCACGCGTCCATCCTGGTCGGTGGCTAGACTCCGCCCCTATAGTAGTTATATTCTTGTACATAGGAGCAGTATTATAGTAGTTATATTCTTATACATAGGAGCAGTATTATAGTATTTATATTCTTGTACATAGGAGCAGTATTATAGTAGTTATATTCTTGTACATAGGATGCAGTATTATAGCAGTTGTATTCCTGTACACCGGAGGCAGTATTATAGTAGTTATATTCTTGTATATAGAAGGCAGTATTATAGTAGTTATATTCTTGTACATAGGAGCAGTATTATAGTAGTTATATCCTTGTACATAGGAAGCAGTATTATAGTAGTTATATTCTTGTACATAGAAGCAGTATTATAGTAGTTATATTCTTGTACATAGGAGCAGTATTATAGTAGTTATATTCTTGTACATAGAAGCACTATTATAGTAATTATATACTTGTACATAGAAGCACTATTATAGTAATTATATACTTGTACATAGGAGGCAATTTTTATTGGTATAAAACAAAAATAAATAAAGAAATACTTTTTCATCATAATAAATGAGACTTTTTCATCATTCAGTATAAATCATACATGTTCATCAGAAAATAAAATGCATATTAACTGTAACTTATAAGTACATTTTAGCTAAAGCAGAAAAAGAAGAAAAGTAAAATAAAATAAGAAAACAAACACAGTTACATCATACAATTGAACCGTCAGTCTAGATGGACATTCCTCCATAGTTTTATATTTTCCCTTTTTCCTGACCTCTAATGACCGGATCCACCTGAGTTCTGACATGATGAGGGTTATAGCTGTGGTATGATGGAATGGCTCGTTATGGATGGACACTCGGGTTCTGGTTTGCCAGTGGTAATATTTGATGATGGTGATTATCAGATACATGGTCCCCCGGTCGATGTTATTCACATGAGATGTGACACCATAAAGGATTTCTGGGTATTTTAGGGACTGTAATGACGGGATTTTTAGCTTGGCGGATATGTCATGACAGATTTTCCGCCCACCCCAGCACTCTGATATAAAATGGAGCATAGTCTCCTCCTGCCGACAACCTAAGGGACGCATGCGATCTGACACACTGAGGAATTTTAGATTGCCCCTGACAAAGAGTTTTCCCTGCAATGAGAGCCAGCCAATATCACAGAACTTAGGGGGCAGCCTTGGTCCATTCAAAAGCCTCAGACTATCCTGTAAGGTTGAGGTTGGACAGTCTGAAAGTGCTAGCTGTAAACAATAGAAGGTCCTACATGCCTACAAGGTCCTACAGATCTTTTCTGGTTTTACTCTCAATGAAAGACTTGTCTATACCTTATTTCTTCAGACATCTTACACCATATTCCAGGTACTGGGGAGGTAGTCACTCGTCCATCTCCCCTCTTGAGACTGCCGCCTCGCATCCAAGGTTCTGCAAAGGCAATATCAAATCCCTGATACTATTCACCCACAGGGGACCATTGTTTGAGTCCAGGTCACCAAAATTAACTTTAAGAAACATGGAGTCAAAGAAAACCCTTGGATTTAACATATCCAGCCCACCCCCTCTCCTCTGTAGGTAGGTGATCCCTCTTTTTACTGGGTTCAACCTGTTCCCCCATAACAGCTGGAAGAACAGGCTAAAGAGCCTAGCCGAGAAAGATTCTGGCAAAGGAAAGACGACAGAGATGTACAAGAAGACGGGGACCAGGTAAGTCTTCAACATAGTAACCCTTTCTCTATAGGTCAGCCTCCAGTTCTTCCATCGCTGAACCTTTACATTTCCGGCATCCAACTTTTCCTACCAATGTAGTTTGGCATTATCTTCCCTACCAAATTTAACCCCAAGGATTTAATATGGGTGGAGGCCATCGCAAACTGTGGCAGATCAAAATCAGGGTCAGTATCCGATGTCCAGAAAGCTTGACTCTTCTCAAGGTTGACCAGAGACCCTGAGGCCTCCGAGTAGCTTCTGATGGCTGCCGACAACATCTCCACCTCACGAGGCTCAGATATCACCACTCAGGGGCAGGCAATGGGGGACCGGCACCCCCTGAAAATCACACTCCTGCAGTGACCTCAGGAATGGGTCTAAGGCAAACACATACAGTAGTGGACTCAACGGGCAACCCTGTCTCACCCCTGCCTCAACCCTGAATGTGTCACCCTGCCAACAATTGATCAGAGCTTTCAGCCTCTCTGTACAAAGTTTTCAGCCAATCTACAAATTGTCCCGGAATACCGTACTTTGATAAAATGGCCCATAGATACTTATGATCTACTCTGTCAAAGGCCTTAGCCTGGTCCAGACCTACAACATATCTCCCACACCTCAGAGCTTTACATCTCTCAAACATCTCCCTTATCATCTCCCTTATCGAGATGACTGCTCCAGAGATGTTCCGCTCTTTTACTGTGCCGAACTGATAGCCTGCCAACAGTGCCCGGGACAAACAAACTAACCTAGAGAACAGGATTTTTGCCAGATTCTTCCTATCAACATTCAAGAGGGCAATCGGCCTCCAGTTCTTGATGTCACTAGGCTCTTTCCCTTTAGACAGCAGAAGTAACGAGGACACCCTCATAGACGGAGGCATCAGGTGATTTTGTAGACAATTTCTGTAAACATCCACGAGGATTTGGGCTAAGTGGTCTCTGAACTCTTATAAAATTCTGCAGTAATACCGTCTGGACCTGGTGCCTTCTTCAGATGTAATTTATCAATCGCCTCTTTTATCTCCTCCACCGTTATTTCTGCTGTTAAAGAGGACCTTTCACTGGTCCACAGTTTATTAGGCAAAGCTATGTACATGGAGAGAGGCACCCAGGGATGTCCCTGCACTTACTTGTATCCCCGGGTGTCGCTCCGTTCATCCTCTGTAGCCCCCGGTACCGGCGCTCGTACTTCTCCAATTTTGCCCTGGGCGTCTCCTTCTCCCAGGGCTGGAGCGCTGGCCAATCGCAGCGCTCAGCTCATATTCATATTCAGTTCCATCAGCCTGCCTGTCCACTCTCATTTTAGTGGGTTTTTGGACGGTGGTCCATTCACCCTCAGGCCTTTCAACTGGACTTATCTTTTTTCCGTTTTTTAAGGATTTTATTTTCCCCAGTGGTGGGTGTTGGGGCAGAGGAGGAGACAGACACTGGATGCTCTACAGGCTGCTCCACAACCTCCATGTCCCCCTCGGTGTTACCTGCCTGCGGGTGGTCCGGCACAGTACTACTCATGTGTGGGGTCTCTGGTATTCTGTACAATGACCCTGACAATAGCGCCTCCTCCTCCTGCTCCTCATCTGGTACATCTGCCACTTCCACCAAGTCCTCATCAGGGAGATCTCTACAGTACAGATGTTATGCCACGCTTCAGGACAGTCTCTATGGGGGTGACCGATGTTACCGCACAGGTTACACCTTATGTTCTGGCAGGTGGCGCTCACATGGCCGATGTCCCCGCACAGGCTGCACTTCATCATGGTGCAGACACTCGCCACGTGACCCGATTTCCTACACTTAAAGCATTGTCTGGGCTGACCAGCATAGAAACAAACCCCTGGTGCTGGTGTAATTTAACCAGGACCCGCCACCCCGGTCCAGATTCCATCCTCATCCCTGGTCTTGGTCAGGTTTCACTTGAGGTCGCAATGCCTCCTGAGCCAGATTATAATATCCTGAGGGGGACAGACTCGTTCCAGAAAATGATGGTGACATTTACAGTGTCAGGCTTAGAGATGGGAATGAAGCTGAACTTATTCCACCCCTTAGTGTCTCTGACCCAGGTGTAGAGAGCCCAGAACCGGTCCAGATCAGACATATGCTTGAAGCTAATATCATAGCCCTGTCTGTCTGGGAGGTTTATTACTGCCAGGATGTTAGTTGGCAGGAAGCCCATCTGGGTACACAACATGTCTCTGGCCACACACCTTCTGTCAGGAGATCTTCTTTTGCCCTTTATGTCTAAACCTGACAACGTTCCTTCTCTTGAAGGCCTGACCTGTGTATCTGGCATTAGAGGGAAATGATGGGGAACCCCGACTCCAAGCATTCCCAGATGTCTGACCAGTACTGGTGTCCTGCGAGGGGGCGATGTGAGGGCTGTTGACCGCCCGTACTGTGGGGCTCTGCTGCCTGTGGTGTAACTAAAGGGGGGAACTCCTCAGCCTGAGACTGCACTGCCCCCTCCCCACCATCAATACCAGGGTTCTCTACGTTACCAGCAGCCATAGATGACTCCTCAGCTGGGACATTATCACCCACAGAGACATCAGACATAGCAGCCATAGATGACTCCTCAGCTGGGACATTATCACCCACAGAGACATCAGCGACATCAGACATAGAGGACTCCTCAGCTGGGACATTATCACCAACAGAGACATCAGCGACATCAGACATAGTAGCCATAGATGACTCCTCAGCTGGGACATTATCACCCACAGAGACATCAGCGACATCAGACATAGAGGACTCCTCAGCTGGGACATTATCACCCACAGAGACATCAGCAACATCAGACATCTCAGCAGCATTACAGTCCTCAGTATTAACCCCCTGCACACCACAGTCCTGAGCGTCCTGCTCAGATACATCCTGAGGTGCTGCTACAGTGTTACCTGCAGGTGTCAGTCCACAGTCCTCCTGCAGAGCACTACCTCCTGTGACTTGTGGTGTCTGCACTGCCACTTCATTGCTGTCATCAGGTAAGAGTCCACAGTTTTCATTTTGTGCAGTACTTACTGCTGGGACTTGTAGTACCTCACCGGGGCTGATACAGGACTTGGCTCTTGTTTCTTAGATGTTCTTTTCTTGTACAACTCTCTCCTCAAAGGGAAGAGTTGCTGGCTATAATATGGGTCTTACGCGGGACTGCAGGGTTTCAGACCTAGATGTTGATTTGGTCCCAGAGTTTTTGTCCTTCTCAAACCTCTGCTGGTTCCTGTATGTCTCTCCCACTGGTTCCATTTTCTCCAAGACAGAGTCGATCTCCTGCGCATTGTCAGCGAGTTCCTTGGCCAGTGAGTCCAGCTTCTTGTCTAGTAAGGCCTGCTTTCCTGGGTTTGCAGCCTTTAGTTTGTATGTGCAGTTTATCTGCTTTTGCAGGTACAGCTTATGTTTCTTCAGCGTCTCCATTCTTCTCACCAGTGCTGGGATCTGCTCAGCCAGGTGGAGCTCAGGTGCTTGCTCTGGAGGCCTCTGATTGCTGCCTTTGATTTCCTCCACAGCTTGCATGCCCCCATACCTTCTGCGCTCAGATTCTAACACCACACGCTGCTGCAGATTCTCTTGGATGGTTTGCTTTTCCAGAGATGTCTTCCTCTGCCTCCCTGGGGTGGAGGTGGATTGTCCACCTGAGGCCGGCAATGGAGATTGTCTCACCTCCTGCACACTCTGCATGGTTTTTACTTCTGGACTCTCCAACAGTTTAGTCTTGCACACAGGTGACCCTTCATTCACACTGGCAGGTGGTTTCACCAGACACTTACTTTTTCCTTCTTCTTCTCTTATGCTGGAAATGTTACTGCTGACATACTTTCTATCCATAGAAAATTTGGGATTTACATCCCCTGACGGAGTTGTCTGGGTGCTTCCCAGATTTGGCCTAGAAGCCTGGGCCTTGCTTGGGAGCTTCCCCCAGGGGTGGCCACTCCTGGACTTTCTCCAGACATCCAAAGACTCAGGAGAGCTACAAGTACACAACCTCTGAGCAAGGAGGCAGTATTATAGTAGTTATATTCTTGTACATAGGAGGCAGTATAAGAGTAATTATATTCTTGTACATAGGAGTAGTATTATAGTAGTTATATTCTTGTACATAGGAGCAGTATTATAGTAATTATATTCTTGTACATAGGAGCAGTATTATAGTAGTTATATTCTTGTACATAGGAGGCAGTATAAGAGTAGTTATATTCTTGTACATAGGAGTAGTATTATAGTAGTTATATTCTTGTACATAGGAGCAGTATTATAGTAGTTATATATTTGTACATAGGAGCAGTATTATAGTAGTTATATTCTTGTACATAGGAAAAGTATTATAGTAGTTATATTCTTGTACATATGAGGCAGTATTAAAGTAGTTATATTCTTGTACATAGGAGCAGTATTATAGTAGTTATATTCTTGTACATATGAGCAGTATTATTGTAGTTATATTCTTGTACATAGGAGTAGTATTATAGTAGTTACATTCTTGTACATAGGAGGCAGAATTATAGTAGTTATATTCTTGTACATAGGAGGCAGTGTTATAGTAGTTACATTCTTGTACATAGGAGTAGTATTATAGTAGTTATATTCTTGTACATAAGAGCAGTATTATAGTAGTTATATTCTTGTACATATCGAGCAGTATTATACTAGTTATATTCTTGTACAAAGGAGCAGTATTATCGTAGTTATATTCTTGTTCAAAGGAGCAGTATTATAGTAGTTATATTCCTTTACATAGCAGCAGTATTATAGAAGTTATATTCTTGTACATAGGAGCAGTATTATAGTAGTTTGATTCTTATACATAGAAGGCAGTATTATAGTAGTTATATTCTTGTATGTAGGAGCAGTATTATATTAGTTATATTCTTGTACATAGGAGCAGCATTATAGTAGTTTTATTCTTGAACAGAGGAGCAGTATTATAGTAGTTATATTCTTGTACATAGGAGGCAGTATAAGAGTAGTTATATTCTTGTACATAGGAGTAGTATTATAGTAGTTATATTCTTGTACATAGGAGCAGTATTATAGTAATTATATTCTTGTACATAGGAGCAGTATTATAGTAGTTATATTCTTGTACATAGGAGGCAGTATAAGAGTAGTTATATTCTTGTACATAGGAGTAGTATTATAGTAGTTATATTCTTGTACATAGGAGCAGTATTATAGTAGTTATATATTTGTACATAGGAGCAGTATTATAGTAGTTATATTCTTGTACATAGGAAAAGTATTATAGTAGTTATATTCTTGTACATATGAGGCAGTATTAAAGTAGTTATATTCTTGTACATAGGAGCAGTATTATAGTAGTTATATTCTTGTACATATGAGCAGTATTATTGTAGTTATATTCTTGTACATAGGAGTAGTATTATAGTAGTTACATTCTTGTACATAGGAGGCAGAATTATAGTAGTTATATTCTTGTACATAGGAGGCAGTGTTATAGTAGTTACATTCTTGTACATAGGAGTAGTATTATAGTAGTTATATTCTTGTACATAAGAGCAGTATTATAGTAGTTATATTCTTGTACATATCGAGCAGTATTATACTAGTTATATTCTTGTACAAAGGAGCAGTATTATCGTAGTTATATTCTTGTTCAAAGGAGCAGTATTATAGTAGTTATATTCCTTTACATAGCAGCAGTATTATAGAAGTTATATTCTTGTACATAGGAGCAGTATTATAGTAGTTTGATTCTTATACATAGAAGGCAGTATTATAGTAGTTATATTCTTGTATGTAGGAGCAGTATTATATTAGTTATATTCTTGTACATAGGAGCAGCATTATAGTAGTTTTATTCTTGAACAGAGGAGCAGTATTGTAGTAGTTATATTCCTTTACATAGGAGCAGTATTATAGTTGTTATATTCTTATGCATAGGAGCAGTATTATAGTAGTTATTTTCCTGTACTTAGGAGGCAGTATTATAGTAGTTAATACTGTAGAAACAAAAAATAAAAACTGTGCAAGAACAGACATTTTGGTTATCTGTCTTAACAAAAAGCGTAATATTGAGCACTCAAAATAATACAAATAAAAGTGTTACATTATCCTGTAGTTTCCAAAATGGGGTTAACTTTTAGGAGTTTCTACTATAGGGGTGTATCAGGGGGTCTTCTAAAGCGACATGGCACATTAAAATTTTCCCAGTAAAATACCCTCCAAAAACCATGTGGTGCTCTTTCTCTTCTGAGCCCTGCGTTGTGCCCATACAGTAGTTTATTAACACATATGGGTTGTTTCTGTAAACTACAGAATCAGGGTAATAAATTTTGAGAATTTTAAAATTTCACCTCCATTTTCATTTCATTCTTGTGGAACACCTAGAGGGTTAACAATATATGTAAAATATATTTTGAATTACTTGAAGGGTGTAATTTCTAAACTGAGGAGTAATTTATGGGTCGTTTCTACTATGTTAGCCCCACAAAGTGACTTCATAACTGAACAGGTCCTTAAAAAAGTGGGCTTTGGAAATTTTCTTAAAAATTTTACAAATTGCTCCTACAATTCTAAGCCTTCTAACGTCCTAAAAAAAAAAAATTACATTTACAAAATGATGCCAACATAAGGGTGACATATGGGAAATGTAAAGTAATAACTATTTTATGAGGTATCACCATCTGCCTTAAAAGCACATAAATTCCAATTTTGAAAATTGCATATTTTTCCAAATTCTAGGTAAATTTAGCTTTTAAAAAAAATGAATAAAGGTGAAACGTGTTGACTCAAACTTATCACTAACATGAAGTACAATGTGTCACGAGAAAACAATCTCAGAATTGCTTGGATAAGTAAAAGCGATCCAAACATATTACCATTTAAAGTGACACGTCAGATTAGCAAAAATTGGTCTGAGACTCATGGAGAAAAGTGACTCGGTACTGAATGGGTTAAAGTGGTCACCAAAGGGTAATGTAAAATAAATTACTGGCATATCTGATGAATACGCCATAACTGTTTAAGATGCAAATATAAGTTTAAGGCGCGGCGGGGTAGCTTTTATCTGCTGCTAATTTTTCCTTTAAACTAAGACATTTCCAGGATTCGAGGGATTCCTCTTGAAAGACTGTGGAGACTGATATAAAATGGAGATTGGAAAATTCTATTAAAAGTTTGCGAAGAAAAATTAATAGTTCAGAATTTCAACAATCCCAACATGAGAGTTCAGATAAATTCCATGTATGCGAAAGATAATACCCTGCAAATATTTATTACTGCACACAGAAAGATGTAAAAAAGCAATTACTGAAATGAATTCCAGAGAATAAAAAGCCAGAGACAAACCTAATGGTGGTGACAATGAGAGGAATGTTCTATAGCAATCTACATAGCTACAGAGCAGCCAAAAGTTATACTGTATAAGGGTCAGTAATATAGTAGTTATATTCTTGTACATAGGAGGCAGTATTATAGTTGTTATATTCTTGTACATAGGAGGCAGTATTATAGTAGTTATATTCTTATACATAGGGGGCAGTATTATAGTAGTTATATTCTTATACATAGGGGGCAATATTATAGTAGTTATGTACTTGTACATAGGAGCAGTATTATAGAATTTATATTCTTGTACATAGGAGACAGTATTATTGTAGTTATATTCTTGTACATAGGAGCAGTATTATAGTAGTTATATTCTTGTACATAGGGGCAGTATTATAGTAGTTATTTTCTTGTACATAGGAGCAGTATTATAGTAGTTATATTCTTGAATTTTAGAGGCAGTATTATAGTAGTTATATTCTTGTACATAGGAGGCAGTATTATAGTGCTTATTTTCTTATACATAGGGGACAGTATTATAGTAGTTATATTCTTGTACATAGGAGGCAGTATTATAGTGCTTATTTTCTTATACATAGGGAGCAGTATTATAGCAGTTATATTCTTGAACATAGGAGCAGTATTATAGTGGTTATATTCTTGTACATAGGAGCAGTATTATAGTAGTTTTATTCTTGTATATAGGAGCAGTATTATAGTAGTTATATTCATGTACATAGGGTGCAGTATTATAGTAGTGTGGGGAGTCGCTCTGGTAGACAGCAGTGCGGGTGCAGTATAGAGGCAACAGGGAGTCCAGAAGGTGCAGAAAACAGTGTTTTATTCACACTTGCATCAAAATAACAGCAGAAAGTCAATTGGTGTTAAGTCACACCCATCAGCAAATGAAGGGGAAAACAAAAAGTCCAAACACAGGTTCCATTCACCTGGCAGGTTTGATGTGCGGGTTCGCACCTGGCTGTCAGCCCAGCCGCAGGACAATCCTCCTTCAGGGTTCCAGGACGGCTGCACGCCTCCTTGCTGGGCACGTCCTTCCAGCCCAGAAAGCTCCACAACACTAGCAGCAGCTTCCAAGACAATCACTCTCCCAGCTGCTAGTGCTGGCTGAGTTTTTAAACCCAGCCCAAAACCAGGACTGGGTCGTGGGGAGCAGCCACCCACCCTACACTTTAGCTGCTCCCGGTAAGAGCCGGCCCGGATCGGCTTTGCAGCCATGCTATCTAGCAAATGTGTCAGTAGCACTACCTGCTACTGACACCAACAAACGGCTTTTACCTCACCGAGGCTATGAACCTCGGTGACACGTACCTGCCATCTAAGACGGCACCCTGCACCTTACCACATACCCCCCTTTGTTCAACCCTGAGGGGTGGACACACGACAAACAGTGTACCCGGGAGAGCGCGTCTGCGTTTTTAACAACCGGCCCGCTCTGTGTTCCACCGTGAATTTAAAATTCTGTAGGGACAGAAACCACCTGGTGACCCGGGCATTCCTCTCTTTGGCTTGGGACATCCACTTGAGTGGGGAGTGGTCGGTCACCAGGCGAAAGCTTCTGCCCAACAGGTAATAACGGAGGGCCTCGAGTGCCCACTTGATGGCCAGGCACTCTCTCTCGACTATGCTGTACCTAGTCTCGGCTGGGGTGAGCTTGCGGCTGAGGAAGACAACGGGATGCTCCTCCCCGTTGACTTCCTGCGATAAGTACCGCACCAAGGCCAACCTCAGAGGCGTCGGTCTGGACTATAAAATCTTTCCTGAAATCGGGTGTCACCAAAACCGGGGACCCACACAGGGCCGATTTCAAGGCGGAGAAAGCCTTTTCCGCCTGCTCATTCCAGCGGACCATCCCTGTCTTACGCCCCTTTAACAACTCTGTCAATGGCGAAGCGATAGTAGCAAAGTGGGGCACAAACCTCATGTAATACCCCACAATCCCCAGGAACGACTTTACCTGCCTGGTGGTGACCGGTCGGGGCCAATTCCGTATTGCCTCTACCTTATTTACCTGAGGTTTGATGACTCCCGCCCAATGACATATCCCAGGTATTTGGTCTCTTCCAACCCAATCGCACACTTCTTTGGATTGGCGGTTAGACCGGCTTTCCTCAGGGCATCCACTACCGCCTGCACTTTGGGTAAATGGCTTTCCCAGTCGGTGCTGTGGACGATCACATCATCTAAGTAGGCCGAGGCGTACCGACGATGTGGTCGCAGCACTATGTCCATTAACCTTTGGAAGGTGGCAGGAGCGCCATGCAGGCCAAAGGGTAACACCTTGTAGTGATACAGGCCCTGCGGGTAACAAAAGCGGTTTTTCCTTAGCCGACTCCGTTAAGGGTACCTGCCAGTACCCTTTAGTGAGGTCCAGCACAGAAAAATAACGGGCTTGTCCTAAATTCTCCACAAGCTCATCTACCCGGGGCATGGGATACGCGTCAAACTTGGACACTTCATTTAACTTGCGAAAGTCGTTGCAGAACCGCAACGTCCCATCCGGCTTAGGTATTAGGACTATGGGACTGGCCCACTCACTTTTCGACTCCTCAATGACATCGAGCTTCAACATTAATTTCACTTCCTCCGCGATGGCTCGTCGCCGAGCCTCGGGTACCCGGTATGGTTTTAACCGGATCTTGGCCTGAGGCTCAGTGGCGATGTCATGTCGGATGAGAGACGTGCGGCCAGGGAGGTCCGAGAACACATCCGTGTTCCGACTGAGGAACTCCCTGACTTCCTGAACTTGTTTGGAAGACAGGCTGTCTGCAATTCTTACCGTGGTTACGGCTTCACAGGCCTCGAACGGTGGGGCTGGACCCTTTTCACCTAGAAGCCCTGGCCGGGGGCTGTGGTCGTCGGCCGTGTCCCTATCTTTCCACGGCTTTAGTAAATTCACGTGGTACACCTGCTCCGGCTTGCGCCGCCCTGGCTGGTGTACTTTGTAATTTACTTCCCCTACTTTCTCGATCACCTCATAGGGGCCCTGCCACCTAGCTAGGAACTTGCTGTCAAGGGTGGGTACCAGAACCAACACCCGATCTCCCGGCTTGAAGCCCCGTACCCGAGCCTGACGATTGTACACCCTACTCTGGGCTTGTTGCGCTGCCTCCATATGCTCCCGGACCAGCGGCAACACCTTTTCCATCCGTTCCTGCATCTGGGTGACATACTCAATGACACTTTTGTGGGGGACAGGCTGTTGTTCCCACGCTTCCTTGGCGATATCCAACAGGCCCCGAGGGTGTCTGCCATAAAGCAGTTCGAAGGGCGAGAACCCAGTAGAGGCCTGGGGTACCTCTCGCACTGCGAACATGAGATAGGGCAGAAGCAGGTCCCAGTCCTTCCCATCTCTAGACACCACCCTTTTTAACATATTTTTTAAAGTTTGGTTAAACCTCTCGACAAGACCGTCCGTTTGTGGATGAGTAAACGGACGTCCATAATTGCTTTATACGCAATAATTTACACAGTTCCCTCATAACTTTGGACATAAAAGGGGTCCCTTGGTCTGTCAGAACCTCTTTTGGCAGGCCCACACGGGAAAACATTTCCATTAACTCTTTGGCAATGAGTTTAGCTGAGGTATGTCGCAGAGGCACCGCCTCCGGATACCGAGTGGCATAGTCGAGAACTACCAGAATGTGTTGGTGGCCCCTGGCAGACTTTGGTACAGGCCCAATTAGATCCATAGCGATTCGCTCAAACGGGACCTCAATAATTGGAAGCGGTACCAGAGGACTACGGAAATGTGGCTGGGGGCTATTTATCTGACAGGTGGGACAGGACTGACAATAATTCTCTACCTCCTTGAACACACTGGGCCAATAAAACCGCTGCAGTATGCGGTCCTGGGTTTTCTGCCACCCCAGGTGTCCCCCAAGAACATGTTGGTGGGCAAGCTCCATGACAAGCCTGCGATACGCTGTGGGCACCACCAACTGTTCAACAGGCTCACCTCGGATTTGGTTCACCCGATACAACATATCCTGAAGGACAATGAATCGCGGAAACATTAATTCAGCCCCAGGTTTCTGGGGTTTACCATCAATTATTATGACACTTTCCCAGGCTCTGGTTAGGGTTTGGTCCCGGTGTTGTGCGGTCCCAAAATTTTCCCCGGAGACATTGAGGTCTGCCAACTCAGGTCCCGGTGGCAAGTCCTCCGTGTCTCCCACCATTACACTCAGTGGGGTTGTCTCCCCCTCTATCACAGAAGTGGTGGTCACCCCTACCGCAGGCCCTTCGGACTCGGGCTCCCAGGGCTCTGGCCTCCCACAGGAACCAGGCCACTCTGCTAGGGTTACCCCTGTCTCAGGGCTATTAGTCACTTTCACCTCAGGCCATAGTGACGGAAAACCAGGAAGTCTCTCCCAATTATTAGTTCATACGGTAGCTTAGCGGAGATCGCCACTTCACAAGTCCATGTGCCGGCCGCCGTGGACAGAGACATTACAGCCGTGGGATAGTCCTTTAAGTCTCCGTGTATGCACACCACCCCAACTTTCCGGCCCGTATACTGGGAGGGCTGTACCAGGGCAGCACTTACCAGGGTTACTAGGCTCCCTGAGTCCAGCAGCGCCACTGCAAGATAATCACCGACTTGCACCTGGCACAGATGACGATTGTCTATGGTCTCGGGGTGCCGGTCGCACACAGTCTCCGGGCATACATGGAAGCCCGGTACCCATAATTGGTCTCCATGGGTTCTCCCCACTGTGGACAGTCGGCCCTCACATGGCCAGGCTCGTGACACCGCCAGCAGACTATCGGGGCCGGGTCTACAGGGGTACACCCGAGCAGGTTTCTCGGGTACCAGTCGTCGGGACTGGATGGGAGACCTCCGGGGTTTGACCGGCCCCTCCCAACAACACCCCTTTCAAGGTTTTTGTGGCCTCATAGCGCTCGACCAGGTCGACCATGTCCAAGGCATTAGTGGGTGACACCTGGCCGATCCAGTGCTGCAGGGGGTACGGCAAGGCCCTCCAGAAGATGTCAGCCAGCAGACGGTCCAGCATAGCAGCCGGACTTAGAACCTCAGGCTGCAGCCACTTTTGCAACCTGTGCAGCAACTTATAATACTGCGGCCTGGCGGGTTCAGCCGTATTAAAGTTCCACTGGTGGACCCGCTGAGCCCGGACTAACACGTTCACCCCCAGTCTTGCCAGGATCTCACCTTTCATGGTCGGGTAGTCAGCTGCTTGGTCATCTGGGAGGTCAAAAATACTTGCTGGGGTCCAGACGCCAGGAACGGAGCGACGACCTCTGCCCACTGTTCTCGGGGTAATTTCTCCCTCACGGCCACCTTCTCGAACACCGCCAGATAGGTCTCCACATCATCCGAGGGGTCATCTTAGGGATCGCTGCACGGACAGCTTTCCGGGCATCGTGGACGTGGCGGGACGCTCCTGCAGCTTGTAATGCCATCACGTGCTGCAGCAGTAGCTGGTTGGTCTCCCACTGCTGCACGTTAGCCTCTATGAGGGCTTTCACAGCCGCCTCCATTTTGTCAGGGACCACAGGCTGCAACTTTGCCGGCCGAATATAGGACATCCAGTCGTGCCCAGCAAAAACAAACTTCGGCGTTCACGCCAGCCTCACTGCGCATGCCCGCATCCGACACCAAATGTGGGGAGTCGCTCTGGTAGACAGCAGTGCGGGTGCAGTATAGAGGCAACAGGGAGTCCAGAAGGTGCAGAAAACAGTGTTTTATTCACACTTGCATCAAAATAACAGCAGAAAGTCAATTGGTGTTAAGTCACACCCATCAGCAAATGAAGGGGAAAACAAAAAGTCCAAACACAGGTTCCATTCACCTGGCAGGTTTGATGTGCGGGTTCGCACCTGGCTGTCAGCCCAGCCGCAGGACAATCCTCCTTCAGGGTTCCAGGACGGCTGCACGCCTCCTTGCTGGGCACGTCCTTCCAGCCCAGAAAGCTCCACAACACTAGCAGCAGCTTCCAAGACAATCACTCTCCCAGCTGCTAGTGCTGGCTGAGTTTTTAAACCCAGCCCAAAACCAGGACTGGGTCGTGGGGAGCAGCCACCCACCCTACACTTTAGCTGCTCCCGGTAAGAGCCGGCCCGGATCGGCTTTGCAGCCATGCTATCTAGCAAATGTGTCAGTAGCACTACCTGCTACTGACACCAACAAACGGCTTTTACCTCACCGAGGCTATGAACCTCGGTGACACGTACCTGTCATCTAGGACGGCACCCTGCACCTTACCACAGTAGTTATATTTTTGTATATAGGGGGCAGTACTAAAGTAGTTATATTCTTGTACATAGGAGGTAGTATTATAGTAGTTATATTCTTGTATATAGGAGCGGTATTATAGTAGTTATATTCTTGTACATAGGGGGAAGTATTATAGTAGTTATATTCTTATAGATAGGAGCCAGTATTATAGTGGTTATATTCTTATACATAGGGGGCAGTATTATAGTAGTTATATTCTTGTACATAGGAGGCAGTATTATAGTGCTTATATTCTTATACATAGGGGGCAGTATTATAGTAGTTATATCCTTGTTCATAGGAGCAGTATTATAGTAGTTATATTCTTGTACATAGGAGCAGTACTATAGTAGTTATATTGTTGTACATAGGAGGCAGTATTATAGTAGTTATATTCTTGTACATAGGAGGCAGTATTATAGTAGTTATATTCTTATACATAGGGGCAGTATTATAGTGGTTATATTCTTGTACATAGGGGGCAGTATTATAGTGGTTATATTCTTGTACATAGGGGGCAGTATTATAGTGGTTATATTCTTGTACATAGGAGCAGTATTATAGTAGTTATATTCTTGTACATATGAGGAAGTATTATAGTAGTTATTTTCTTGTATATAGGAGCAGTATTATAGTAGTTATATTTGTGTACATAGAAGCAGTATTATAGTAATTGCAGTATAATTAGAGATGAGCGAATCGAAGTTGACGAAGTGGAGTTCGATCCAAATTTGAGGAAAATTCAATTCGCACCAAATCCAAATTTCCTCATGCAGTCGTGGTAACAAATTGCATTTTTTCCTAAAATGGCTGCTCCACGTGTTAGCATGGAACTCTGGAAACGAGGGATCACCCACAATGACATGCATGCAGCCAATCAGCATCCAGCCAGCCCTGTGATGTCACAGCCCTATAAAAAGCCTCAGCCATCTTGGATTCAGCCATTTTCCAGTGTACTTAAGGCAGGTAGAGATGTCAGCAGGCGCTAGGGACAGTGGTAGAAAAGACTTTAAAACTTTTATCTTGCTTTATAGGAGTTCAGGGAAAGGATAGGGAGGAATCATTCCACAGTATTGAAGCAGAACAGGGTTTAGTAAAGGATTTACAGCCTGGGTAATAGGAACAATCATATTACACCTTGCTGCACTGACTGGGGATCCAAATTGCCATTATACTCCAGCAAACCATTCTTCTTATTGGGGTGCTGTTTGATACAGGCATTAACAGGGTTTATTACAAGGAAATATTTCTATGTCTTATTTGCCCATGTGTGGTGAAATGAGAAAATTACAGCCCATTTTTGCGTGTATTAGTGGCAAAAAAAGATATATTTGCCATTCAGTGGGGCAGTTATATGTTCTAAAGCTCTTTTTGGCATGTATAGGGCTTATTAGCAGTTGTGTGGTAAAGTGAGAAAATTACAGACTTTTTTGGGGTGTTTTAATTTCTTTTTTTTTATTTATTCGATCTAATAGTATGTCAGACAGAGAAGTGCCAGGCCCTGCACAGGGGAGTGGCAGAGGCCTAAATGTTTCTGGCACAGGCACAGATCGCAGCAGAGTTGGCATGGCCCAGGAGCAGGCCCTGTGCCCTCACCTGTCCTCAACCTGCCTCTGTCCTTTACTGTTCCCTTAGCCAGAGAAGTATTATATGCTGTGGGCTCAGCTCCACTATACAGCGAGGATGAGCTACTAGAGGACAGTCAGCAGCTACTAGCCGGCCAAGATGTGGAGAAGACATTCGCTGCTTCCTCCGGAAGGCGAGCCAGTAGTGATGAGGAGAGTGTTGTGGGAGCTGGTGTTGCGAGCAGTCCGGCTCCTGACCCAGAGACCATTGAGGAGGACATCAGTTACTTGCAGACAGTACTCGATGATGATGAAGCTGATCGCACTTTGGAGCCGGGTGAATTTGGGGCTTCATCATCATAGGGAGAAGAGGGTGGTGGCAGCTTGCCCGTGAGGCAGCGGCGGAGCCAGCAAGTCGCTAGAGTGGCCAGGAGCAGTGGTGTATCTTGGTTTTGTGTTGCCCTAGGCGAGACTAAACTCGGGCACCCCCCTAATATAAATTTGACCCACCCCTTCCGGTCAATGCCAAACCCCTTCCTCTGCAAACCCCACCCCTTTCATGCCCTGCACATGGGGTTTGTTGGAGGTGACATGGACATTGCATCTGCATATTAAAGGGATTCTGTCACCACATATTATATGTGGTGACAGAATCCCTTTAATATCATGCAGATGCAATGTGCATGTCACTGGTATATTGTTCCAATTTCCTACTATTTGTTATATACCAGTGACATGCACATTGCATCTGCATGATATTAAAGGGAAAATTCACAGTGTGCCTCCAACAAACCCCATGTGCAGGGCATGGCGGTGTCACGCTGTTCTGCACCTAGTTTGACTGCAATAACGGGAGGAACTGCTCCATGTCCTTCATCAAGAAATCGAATCCTGGCTTTCTACATGGTGACTCGAACCATGGTGACCTACAATGGGACGAACATGGTGTCGGCGCTGCGTCAAGGAGGGCTGAGCCATGCGTCCTGCATGGCACAGGTGTTCAATCAGGTTGTCAAGCGGTTCCTGAAGTCTTCCACCCATCTGCAAGACATCCTAAAAATGGCCAGGAAACTTTGCATGCACTTCAGCCACTCGTACACTGCAAAGTACACCCTCCTTGAGTTGCAGCGGCAGAATGGCATCCCCCAACATAGGCTGATATGTGATGTTTCAACCCGTTGGAATTCCACTCTACATATGTTGGACCGACTATACGAACAGAGAAAGGCCATAAACGATTTCTTGATGATCCAAGCGGACAGGAGTACTCCCCTGTGTAACTTTGATGTCAGCCAGTGGCAGCTCTTGCGTGACACCTGCCATTTGCTCAGGCACTTTGAGGAGGCCTTGTTATTTCTCAGTCACCAGGACTACGGGATGAACAACGTCATTCCACTGCTTCATGTCCTGGAACAGATGCTAGTAAATCTGTCTGGTCAGGGCACTAGAGATGTGGCGCCTAGATGTCCCCGTCACATGAGCCCAGTGGGGGCTGAACTGGAGGAGGAGGACATTGGAGCACAAGCAATGTGCAGTGAAATGGGTGGTTCTTCTACACAAGTGACAGGAGAGGAGGAGGAGCCAGAGGAGCTACAGGGCGATGAGGAAGATGAGGCAGAGGACCCAGACACACCGTGGCAGTATGCAGTGGAGATGGAGGCAGGGAGTCACCATTTGGCAGACCGTTGCTATCGGTCCAAAATGGGGGCCTTTTTTACACCCGCTGATCTGGAGGACAAACTGAACTACTATAGAGACATCCTATGAAGTCAGTTGTCTGCTGCCCATCTGCGCCATCGTCCATCCTCTCGCAGGTCTGACTGGGGGGCGCTCTGCACTCACGTTTCTCTGCCATGGCTGCTCTGGCAGGTGGGGGGGGGGGGGTAGGAGCAGTTCCAGCTCCATCAGCAGCCACCTGAGTCTAGAGTCGCTGATGAGCAGCTTTCTTCACCCACCTAGTGGAGAAACTACTCACCAGCAGCAGCATCAGCAGCTAGACCTGGAGCAGGACCTGAACCAATAGGTGGTGGCATATTTGGACAGAACCCTGCCACCCCACATTGAAGATCAGCTGGGGCAGCCAAACTGGATTTGTGGCCGCAACTGGCAGAGTTTGCCCTGGAAAAGCTGTCCTGCCCGGCCAGTAGTGTGGCATCAGAGCGGTTGTTTAGTGCGGCGGGGGCCATAGTTACCCCAAGAAGAACTCGCATTTCCACCAAAAATGTGGAGAAACTGACCTTTGTCAAGATGAATCAGGCATGGATCAGCCAGGATTTCCACCCACTAATGCCTGATGCATCCATGGTGCTACACCAACACTTTGACAAAAGAGACCGGTTTCTTCTTGCTACCTGCCTCCGCTACTATTTTGATGCTGCCACCTGCCTGATGCAACACATCGGATGCCAAGTGCTTCTTCTTTCACCAATCATCTTCAGCTGGTACTGGTATTGCCACCCACCTCCCCACTCTGTCACCGGGTCACTCTGTGGTCTCCTGATGGTGCTGCCACCTCCACACTGTCATTGTGCCACCCCATGGCTTCCTCCTGATGCTGCTGCTGCCACCTCAACACTCTGTCATTGTGTCACTCTGTTGCCTCTTGATGCTGCTGCTGCCACCTCCACACTACGTCACCTTTCCATTCTGTGGTCTCCTGATGCTGCTGCCACCTCCACACTCTGTCATTGTGTCACTCTGTTGCCTCCTGATGCTGCTGCTGCCACCTCCACACTACGTCACCTTTCCTTTCTGTGGTCTCCTGATGCTGCTGCCACCTCCACACTATGTCACCTTGCCACTCTGTGATTTCCTGATGCTGCAGCTACCTCCACACTGGCATTGTGCCACCCTGTGGCCTCCTCCTGATGCTGATGCTGCCGCCGACTCCACACTCTGTCATTGTGCCACTAGGTGGCCTCCTGATGCTGCTGCCACCTCCACACTGTCATTGTGCTACCCTTTGGCCTCCTCCTGATTCTGCTGCTGCCACCTCCACACTCTGGCATTTTTCCACTCTGTAGCCTCCTGATGCTGCTGCCACCTTCACACTGTCATTGTGCCATCCTGTGGCCTCCTCCTTATGCTGCTGCCGCCACCGCCAGTCTCTTTCATTGGGCCACTCTGTGGTCTCCTCATGCTGCTTCCACTTCACCACTATGTCATACTGCCACTTTGTGGACTTCTCATGCTGTTCCCAACCTCCCCACTTCATGACTGGGCCACTATGTTGCCTTTCGGCCTGACTGACCTCATCATTTATTTGACAATTCTTCTGATCTGTCAAAAAGAAGGAAAAATGAGACGCACATCGGATCCTGTGTATGTAACAGCTGTAAGGCCTGCATCACATGGGTCCCTTTTTTGCAAAAGAATTGGCTTATGATTTGATAGCCAAAAGCAGGAGTGGGCACAAAACACAGAAGACATGCAAATATTCCATTCACACGTCATCTATGTTTTGGATCCACTGCCACTCCAGTTTTTTTGGGTCTTTAGCAATACTGATGGATTAATGACCAAATGCTCACCGAGTGAAGGCGGATGCTCCACAGACAGGATCCGTTTTTTGGGGGGTAATGTTCAGACGGATCAGAGGAAGGGCAAAATAATCAGTGACATCAACACAAACCTACTGCTGACACCCTCTCCACTCTGTCGGGGGGTGGGGGTGGCTCTACTTGTACAAGCGTTTAATAGATCAGGTTCAGTAGACCTATGTGGAATCAGCTGATGACGGTGTAAAAGGGATGCGCTTCTTCTTGAACACTAAAATTGACTTGTAAGGCTGAGTTAATGCTTAAATTATTTGGTCAGTTTTGGCCCCGTAACTGCCCAAATAAGTGAAGCGTGCAGTGATTTTAAGAGCGATGTCTGTCACCTGAATGTCATACTGACTCATAGTATTGTTTAACTACCATAGCACACTCCCTATGCGTGTTATTACAAGGCACAGTGTTCTACACCACTATAAAGGCTCTCTGCAGCCAGGAAATAGCCATTTTTTACGCGATTTGCCGCAAATAAACTCGGATTAAAACAAATTTTTTTCAAAAAATTCGGCAAACCGGCCGAATCAAATTTTTGAGAAATTTACTCACCGCTAGTTATATTCTTGTACATAGGAACAGTATTATAGCAGTTATATTATTATACATAGGAGCAGTATTATAGTAGTTATATTCTTGTATATAGGAGCAGTATTATAATAGTTATATTCTTGTAAATAGGAACAGTATTATAGTAGCTATATTCCTGTACATAGGAGCAGTATTATAGTAGTTATATTCTTGTACATAGGAGCAGTATTATAGTAGTTATATTCCTGTACATAGGAGCAGTATTATAGTAGTTATATTCTTGTTGTACATAGGAAGTAGTATTATAGTAGTTACGGTATATTCTTGTACATAGGAGCAGTATTATAGTAGTTATATTCTTGTACATGGGAGGCAGTATTATAGTAGTAATATTTTTGTACATCGGACAGTATTATAGTAGGTATATTATTTTACATAGAAGCAGTTTTATAGTAGTTATATTCTTGTACATGGGAGGCAGTATTATAGTAGTTATATTCTTGTACATAGGAGCAGTATTATAGTAGTTATATTCTTGTACATGGGAGGCAGTATTATAGTAGTTATATTTTTGTACATAGGACAGTATTATGGTAGGTATATTATTTTACATAGAAACAGTTTTATAGTAGTTATATTCTTGTACATAGGAGGCAGTATTATAGTAGTTAAATTCTTGTATATAGGAGGCAGTATTATAGTAGTTATATTCTTGTATATAGGAGCAGTATTATAGTAGTTATATTCTTGTACATAGGACAGTATTATAGTTGGTATATTCTTTTACATAGAAGCAGTTTTATAGTAGTTATATTCTTGCACATAGGACAGTATTATAGTAGGTATATTCTTTTACATAGAAGCAGTTTTATAGTAGTTATATTCTTGTACATAGGAGCCAGTATTATAGTATTATAGTTGGTATATTCTTAACCAAATCTCTTTTTATTGGTCACAAATAAAGATCCAGAGAACAAAGACAATTATTCTTGTACATAGGAGCAGTATTATAGTAGTATAGTAGTATTCATGTACTATACATAGAGAGCAGTAGTAATTTTTCTTTACTTTTTTAATTTGATTAAATCTTCACAGCATGTTGCAACTCTTGTACATAAAATAAAGATACATAATAGACCCTTCCTCCACCAACATTTTTAGCAGATGACATTCTGCTTGAATCTGGACAAGTATGGTGTTAACTGTAGTCTACCCAGAGTACCCGACAAAATGGCTACATTATACCATGTGGAACCAAGAAAAGGTGACATTAGATTTTTGATTTCTGCATCACAGAAAATGTTGCACATAAATTTTGTGAAGAATGTTCTTAATACCGACTCCTTCTGCCCTGCAGTTTCTGATCTCTTCATAGCTAAACAATTGCCTTGAGTCAATATCTCAGAGGTAGAAGGAGTATCAGGCTTGCCACCAACAAGATGATATGTATCACTAGATAGACATGGAACAGAATCATTTGTACAGTAGGGATATTTTTATTTAAGTTGTCTTTAGTGAGCGTTACCGCTATTCTCCAGTACCTTACAGTTTCTGTTCAATACCAATCTTCATGAACCAAATCAGTATGAAATCCATATGTTGTTTTACAAATCATGTGGAGATCTGTTTCCTTCCATATTTTGCTAGTGGCTGCTACCCGAACCTTCTTTCATCTTTTCAAGATCTTATTGGAGATATCCACTGAATTAAGATCACTGTTCTCAAGATATTATGTAGCGAAGACTGAGAAGACAATAGCCATTACATGGAAACTTATGAGATACGTTCATGAGAGTCTGGATTTAAGAAAGGCAAAGAGTAGGTGATAGGACAAGAATTGTGAATTCCCGAAACCAAATTTATCTTTCAGCTTCGTAACTGCGTAATACCTGCCCTCGGGGATCTTAGAAAGATTCTGAACTGTCCTTATGGGTGTTGGACCTCTGCGATCTGATTTTGATGATCTATCCTAAGTATAGGTTATCAGTACATGGGTACAATAGTTTTGTGAAACTCAACAAGTGGCAAGGACTAGCCATAAAAATAGGACGGTGCATTAAATTATCCAATTAACCAAGTATTTTCTGGATGAGGAGAGGATAGTTTAGCGCAGACATCCTCAAACTGCGGCCCTCCAGCTGTTGCAAAACTACAACTCCCAGCATGCCCAAACAGCCTACAGGTATCATCCTACAGCAGGGCATTGTGGGAGTTGTAGTTTTACAACAGCTGGATGGCCGCAGTTTGAGGATGCCTGGTTTAACGTGTAGATGGATTCTGGGTCCTACCAATATATATTGCTAAACTATCTCACTGGGAAGCGTGCAGTTTGTATCCAGAACCGTAAATCCTACCACGTATATGGCAATAGAGTTAACTGTTCGCATTTATTTGTAATAACTTGGAAGCCAGAAAATCACCTAAAAGTATGTAGATTACTGAAATGGTCAGGCAGGTCATGTTGGGGACATTCCATAAATAAAAGTTGATTGGCTGCAAATAATAATTGCTCTATTTCTGACTTGTTCACTTTAGTAACCTCTACATTTCTGGCTAGAGGGTTCTAGATAGCCAAATTAAACAGTAGTCGGGTCCCCTTCTGTAATGTAGATCTTTTTGAAAGAAAACCCAGGATACTTATTCTGGCTCATGGATTTGTGTAAAAGGCAGCTCGGCCCTTAACAAAACCCACTTGTGTCAGAGAGATCAGTCGAGCAGGACGTATCCTAACACTAAGGGCTCTTTCACACTTACGTATTTCTTTTCCGGCATAGAGTTCCGTCGTCGGGGCTCTATGCCGGAAAAATCCTGATCAGGATTATCCCAATGCATTCTGAATGGAGAGAAATCCGTTCAGGATGCATCAGGATGTCTTTAGTTCAGGACCGGAACGTTTTTTGGCTGGAGAAAATACCGCAGCATGCTGCGCTTTTTGCTCCGACCAAAAACCCTGAACACTTGCCGCAAGGCCGGATCGGGGCGCTCCAGAGTGACGTCAGGGTGCCCCACGCGCATGGATCACGTGATCGCATGGATCACATGATCCATGCGCATGGGGCGCTCTGATGTCATTCTGGAGCGCCCCGGGAGCCGTACGGGCAGTAAGTATACTGCTCCCCCGCTCCCCACTACTACTATGGCAACCAGGACTTTAATAGCGTCCTGGCTGCCATAGTAACACTGAAAGCATTTTGAAGACTGATCAGTCTTCAAATGCTTTCAGTTCACTTGCGTTGTTACGGATCCGGCAGGCACTTCCGGCGACGGAAGTGCACGCCGGATCCTAACAACGCAAGTGTGAAAGAGGCCTTAATCTGGTATGTGCTAAAATTGTAGATAACACTTCAAGGTCCAAATTGATCAGTGATATAGGGCAATAAGATAAAGCCAAAGTTGGATCCTTGCACAGTTTCGGAAAGACTTTAATATTGACCATATTGATCAAAGAAGGGAGCTGGGAGCCATGCATATATCCAGTATATGTTTCAGTTAAAATGGGAGCTATGTGTGGTTTTAGATTCTTGAAATATTCATCGTTATAGCCATCAGGCTCTGGCACCTTTCCTAGAGCCAGATGGTCGACTGCTACTTCCACCTCTGTTTGTGATACAGGAGCATAAAGATTTGTTAACTCTTCAGTTGAGAGCTCACATTCACCCACTCTTGAAATATGCCTTAACAAATTTTGCATAAAGTTCTAACTCAAGAAGTATATGATTCCTTCACAAATCTACCAAATAACAACCTGTTTTATTACCATAATTAAAGAGCTCTGCATCCTAAATATATTTTTCTGTCTTTGAAACCATGTCTCATAAAATCTTGTTGGAGTAAAGTTGCTCTCAAGTTGTGCATTTACGAGAGTGGACATTGTCATATGACTCTCTTTCCTTGCATCCCATAGTAATTGAGGTTCTACTATACCTCCACGGTCCGTCATAGATTGTAGCCACCAGCCCTTTAAGAGTGATATAAATTCCTCATTCCTGGCCATGTCAGAAGGGAACCTGCAGATGAAGTCCTCCTCTGTTGGAATGGACTCTGTCAAGGACAGTGTGATAGGAGACTCATCAGATATTACTAGATCTTCAATAGTCAGTTTAATACCTCAAGACAACAGTGACTCACATATAGAAATATATTGTAACCTAGACCAGGAATTGTGGCCTTTGGAGAAATGTGTAAATTCCCTTTCTACTGAGTTGAGGAGATACCTAAAAGGTCTGCGACAGTCAAAAATCTCTGAGGGCTTGAGTTAAGGTCACCTTGTTCCTCTTCCTATCCTCTGCTAAGTTCACCACAGAGTTCATGTCACCCTATACAACTTTACGGATGGTCGAGCCCAAAGCTAGTCTTCTGCTTATAGGGGTTGTCGAGTTTCAGAGCTGAACCCAGACCCAACCCGATCTCCTCTTATTCACCATGAAGGAGTGGAGCATTGTAGCTTTTTACACTCCGATGCTCCCCCTTCCCCTGTGTTGCATCACACAGAGCAAGGGCTGTTTATTTACATTTGGACACTGCTAGCTTCCGCCTACCAGTGACCACGGTATGGTCACCGGCACTAATTGGTGGTCTTGAGAGCTGCCCTAGCCTGATTTTACACACTAGGGCAGCGCTCTATATCACCCATCTGAGCTGTTGGCGTCACCAGGCTCACTGATAGATGGAAGCCTCCGCCTAGCTTGCACATGGAAAACCCGATATATCACCAGATCTCAAGAAAATTCCCTTGCCCTAGGTGAAAAGCTCTGATGCTCCACTCATTCTTGGGGAAAGAGTGCAGATCGGGTAGTGTCCAGGTTCAGCTCTGAATCAGGACAACCCTTAAAAGAATATCATTTGGGCCATAGATATTATATCTACTAATTTCTTCCATAGGGGATGTCAACTGTACATGTGATAGAAGTGTGGGATAGAATATTTATAGGAAAGATTCTTGTAAAGACTCCTGCTTTAGATCCAACAGATGGAGCTCCATAAGCCTCCCCCACCCAAAGCCTGTCATAAGGAAAAAGTCCCCCCCCCCCCCCAGTCAGATGTGTTTCCTGGAGAAGTGCTACCTCAGTTATCAGAGGCTTGACATGACATAGTACCATAAGTCGCTTACTAAGGGACCTAAGACCTTTCACATTCCAGGATACTATTTTTATACTAAACATACTCCAAGTATGTAAATGTTGATGCCCTATGGGTAGCTGCTATCCGTGAGACACACTCTCTCCCTCCCATAAACATTAATGAACAGAAACAAACCTGCATCCAGTAGCATCAAATATATAAATGTCCTACACGGAATAAAGCTCTGAAACTTTTTTTACAGTAGGAAGTACTTCTGTTATTTTTCTACTACTAAATCAAGCCCCAGATACAATATGTAGCTATAAGTAAAGTAAAGGTTAACAAACAAAACATGGGGCTACCAATAAGTTGTACCATACAGAGTCCTAATGAGATGACTTTAGGTAGTAATGTTCCTGTTCTTATTACATAGGTTCATATTGCTGATCTCAGATCAAACAACCACTCAGGTACAGTAACGTGTAATCTTGAACTTCTTTAGGTGTAAAGATGCCAGAGTTCAGGTCACAGGACGTGATGAAAGACTTGGTTGTTATTCATTCAGTTGGTGAACCGGTATGTTGGACTCGTCACCTGCTTCCACCCACTGGATGTCGGTGTCCTCCGAGAATTGAAGCAGTGCAGAGAGTCTTCTTGCCAGATTGGATATTTCTGCTAACACTGCATCTGGAGAGGTACAGTATAAGAGATAAAAGTCTCATCTTGATGGAATATCTTCAGAACCACTGTGTATCGCACGATCGACGTCATCTGGTCACGTCTGCTGAACAGCATGATGCAATGTCCTCGTAATTCTACGTCATTCCTTGCTTTCATCTAAGCTCTCAGAAGAGCTGTTTTGTCAAATACTTTACTATTAGTTGCCTCAGCCTCTGATTTTATATCAAGACACGGAGGCTCGTATTTGCTTAACTCTTTCTTTACTAAGTATATAGCAGCAAAGACAACTGATAATAAAAACATAGGTGCAACCTATGTTTTCACCCCCCAGCTCCCCTATATAGGGATCATCACTGGTAGGACTCTTCCTCTTTCTTTGCTGCTGGACAAGAGATAAGTATTGTTGTTTCTTGTCCCTTCAGTTTGTATTCAGATTGTATGTGCATATTTCTTTTTTCTAGGTTTGAATAGTTTATATTGTCTTACATATATTTACTTTCTATTTTTCCTCCAGCTAATTTATTTTATTAGTCTCATGGTACGCATTTACCTCTTCTCCCCCTCCTTTTCCTGTAGAGGGGGGGAATAGTCGTCTTTTGCGGTTATCCCGCTTGCTTTCTGTGGTACTGCAGCATTTCCCTCTTACATCTTACCCCTGTGCTGCGCCCTTACAGATTTGGCGGTCCGCATCCGTTTTGTTCTTTCGGCGGTGTCCGGCCATTTTTTGCCTCGCCCTGCCGTCCTCCTATCAGTCTTCTCTCCTCTATTCCCGTCTTTCCTCTTGTCACGGCGCGCCCGAGATCTCGCGATACGCGAGAATCTCGGCCGCCATATTGCTTACCCCACGGCCGCACTCCCGTTCCACAGGAGATTTTCAGGTGCCATTTTGTTCCTCTCGGCCCGAGCTTGGCTGCCGCTGGCACCCTTAGTTAGGCCACGCCCTTCCGCTTTCCCTCCGGCTCTATTCGCTAGGCCACGCCTCCTCCTTCCCAGCGAGCATTGTCTTCTATTGGCCTGATTCAAGCCTCATTTTAGCCACGCCCCTCCTGCTACTGCACGTACGCCAGGCGTTTCATATCCTCACTGCCGCGGTCCTCATTACTCGGTGAAGTGCCCTCTGTCCTCTTGCGCCTTTTTCCCTGTTGAGGTGACTGACTCCTCCAGACACCTTTGTCCATCATGTCAAACGCCCCTTCTAGTGTCCCTGCCTCCCCTGCCGGTTCTGTGCAGGAGAGACGCGCAGGACATACAAGACATAACTCCCCTCATAGGGTTAATGAACCCCTTACTCCTGATTTACAATCTGTAGCCCTGCAACAATCCATTTCACGGGCTATTGTTTCTGCCATGGGGTCTATGTCAGCTACCCTGACACAATCTATCTCTCAGGCCCTTAGGGCTCATTCTACTACTGGTATGCCCCCTCCTGCCTCCAGAAAACATGTGAATGATGGCCCTGATCCATCCTATGACTGCGCGAACAAGTCGCGTAAAAGAGCTAACCCGCGCCCGGCAGAAAGGGCACGATTATGGAAGACCGACCGGTCACTATCGGATCCGGTATCTGACTCAGACGCAGAGTCTGATGAGGAGGCTTTTGATAGTTGGTCCCACCATTCAGGGGACGATTTAATTGATGTGGCAGTTGATCCTGCCCTTGATGACCCGTCTCAGCAAGCGTGTGCTGTGATAGAACCACAGGAAGACGTCAAAAACGCTATCCTAGATCCTATGGGTGATCCTCTATTTAGTCCAGACCAGCTTCATCACCCTCGGTCCTCAGAATGGCTCCCTGCCACCCCCGTAGCTCAATACTTAGAAGCGAGGATCCGTACACCCCTATCCAAAGAGGCTCGCAGCAAACTATGGGCAGAATGCCCGTGCCCCTTGATACCAAATAAAATTTGCGAGACCCCAAGTGTGGACCCCAAGGTGGTTCAGTTCTTGGCAAAATCTGGTTTCAACCCACGTAAAGGGTTAGAATCCGCATTAAAAGCTTGCCAGGACAAGCTTCTTGACATCACGGGCCCATTAGCAAAAATCTTTGATTTAGCTGAAGCCGCTAAAGCTGCAGGCACACAAGTTGACCCTGATGAACTCAGGGGCTGGGCCCAAAGAGCCATTTGCATGGCGGGCAATGTAAATACTTCAATTGCCATTGAGAGAAGAAAAGCCATCCTTATGAAAATAGAGCCGAAGCTGGCTAATCTATCTCTTTCCGAAGCTGGAAAAGATGCACAAGGGCTCCTTTTCGGAGATCCCTTTATTAAAGAACTAGGGAGATATGTTGGAGCCTTTACAGCTTTAGATAAGGCGCAGAGCTCTATGCGCCGCGTCTTCCAACCACGTTTTTCCTCCAGGGCCGGCAGTTCTAGGGGCCGACTGTCCGGCTGCTCCACATTCCAGCCCAGGGGCACGGGCAGAGGCTCCTTCAGTTACCGGCAATCGCTTCAGGATCCTAAACACCAACCAGCCTTCTTTCCATCACGAGGAGGTCCTTCCCGCTCCAGAGGTTTCCAAAGCACTCCTGGATCAAGATGCCCGTATGGTAATTCATCCCTGTGTGTCGGATCCGACTTTTCATCGGGTAGGGGGAAGACTACGTTTCTTTTCCCATTCGTGGTCAAGGATCACCTCAGACCATTGGGTCCTCTCCACAGTTCAGGGTTTCACCATAGAACTGGTATCTGCTCCGAGGGACCTGCCACCCATACCAAGGTGTTCACTTTCAAATCAAGCCCACACACTCATGGATGCGGAACTTTCGGCCCTCCTACAGAAAGGGGCAATAAAGCTATCTCCCAATCCTCACTCTGGGGTACTGAGCAGTATTTTCCTAGTGCAGAAAAAAGGGGGTCAGTTCCGCCCGGTCATAAACCTCAAGTATTTGAACGTGTTCGTTCGATGCAGACATATCAAGATGGAGGGCATCCATCTTTTAAGGGATATGCTCCTACCAGGAGACTGGTTCGTCAAGCTGGACCTGAAAGATGCATATCTCACGGTTCCCGTGACCCGTCCTCCCGGAATCTTCTCCAGTTCCCATGGAAAGACCAGACCTGGCAGTTTACCTGCCTCCCGTTTGGTCTCTCTTCCGCCCCATGGTGCTTTACAAAGATCATGAAACCTGTCGTGGCTTGGCTCAGAGCGAGGGGAGTTCGTCTAATCATCTATTTAGACGACATCCTGATCATGGCTCAGGATCCTCCCCTCCTACTCGCTCATTTGGAGATGACCAAATCCCTGCTTCTAGGGTTAGGGTTTATTCTCAACGCAGAGAAATCCTGCCTCACACCAGCCACTACCATGGAGTTCCTGGGGTTTGCCATAAATTCCTTAGACCAGACGGTCAGCCTGCCCTTAGCCAAAGTCCGAGTGATCCGCAAGCAGATTCGTCATTCTCCCTCCCACAGGTATCACTCCGTCACCTGGCACGCCTCATTGGACTTCTCACTTTATCCATCCAGGCGATTTTCCCGGCTTCCCTTCATTATTGAGCTCTACAGAGGCTCAAAATTGCACACCTGAGAGCCTCTTACTCCGACACACTTGTCTTAGATACGGAGACCAGACACAAACTTTTATGGTGGATCCACAATCTGTCTGTGTGGAACGGCCGGGCCATCTTCGGCCCTCAGCCGGATCTGGTCATCGAATCGGATGCCAGCTTGATGGGACGTGGAGCTTATTGTCAGGGAGTTTCCACGGGAGGAGCGTGGTCCCCAGAGGAGTCGCGTCTTCACATAAATGCGCTCGAGCTCTTAGCAGGATCTTTTGCGATCCGCAGCTTTGCACATGGTTCGGTCCGGGCGTGTATACGCCTCCGCATGGACAATGTTTCGGCTGTCCGTTATGTGAATTGTTTAGGTGGGACCCGATTCTCGGTGCTATCTTCCCTAGCCAAGGACTTCTGGGAGTTCTGTCTTTCCAGGGGAATCTCTGTTGTGGCAGAATACCTCCCAGGCCTCCACAACACCTTAGCAGACTGGAGTTCTCGCTGCATTTCGGACTCCAGTGATTGGAAATTGGATTCGGGGATTTTCCGCAACATTCTGTCTCTGTGGGGCCCGTTATCTATCGACCTCTTCGCATCTCGTCTGAATGCGCAACTCCCCAGGTACTTCAGTTGGCGTCCGGATCCAGAAGCAGCGGCCGTGGACACCTTCCTCCAATCCTGGGAGGGCCCCCTACACTATGCTTTCCCTCCTTTCGCTCTCATCCCTTGTGTTCTCGCTCAGATTTGTCACCAGCAGGCGCGAATAGTGCTTGTAGTTCCCTGCTGGAGAACACAATCATGGTTCCTACAGTTACTGAATCTTCTGACGGAGGAACCCCGTCTTCATCCGGTATTCCCACATCTTCTGTTGGACCCCTATGGTCACCTACACCCTCTTCTTCTAGACGGGTCACTGCAACTACTCGCATGCAAAGTCTCGGGGGTCCCTGGGACCCCTCGGAGTTTTCGGCAGCGACTAGACAGCTGCTGGAGTCAGCATGGGCCCCAGGAACTAGACGAGCCTATCGAGCTGCATGGGACGTCTGGGTTCGCTGGTGCGATACACGGGACTTGGATCCCCTTCAGGCTCCTGGAACAGCCATCCTTCAGTTCCATCACTTCGCTCTTTGAAAGGGGTAAAGCTTACCGCACAATAAACTTATACAGTTCAGCAATTTCCTCCAGACACTCAGGGTTCGACGGTTGTCCTGCTGGTCAGTATCCTCTGGTGTGTAGACTGTTGCGGAGATCTCGCTTGGCACGGCCTCCCAGACCTCGTTTCTCTTCCACCTGGGACGTGGCGTCCGTTCTCAGGTTTTTGAGAGGCTGGCCCCCAATGCTTTGTTGACGGTACGGCAGCTTTCAGCCAAGCTAGTGACCCTGCTTTGCTTGATATCTTGCAAATGCGTCTCGGATGTCCGAGCTTTGGACATTGACGCTCATTATTTTACACCGGACGGTGTTACGTTCAATATCTCTAGACGCACCAAGACTACTAAATCAGTGTCTTATCCGTCTTTTCTTTCCTCCCTTCAATTATGTCCAGTGTCTTGTTTAAGAGAGTACGAATCTCGCACTCAGACCTTCCGTTCTGTGAATTCCCCTCAGCTGTTCATTTCTTTCCGTCGTCCTTTCTCCCCGGTCACCAGTGTTACCCTGTCCCGATGGGTCAAGTGGATTTTATCTCTCTCTGGTATCGACACCTCCGTCTTCACCGCGCATTCAGTTCGTGGAGCATCGGCTACATTCATGTCGGTAGCCGGGGCCCGTCTGGAGGATGTCATGAAGTTAGCAGATTGGTCTCGAGTCTCTACCTTTCGAGAGTTCTATTTCAGACCTGTTCCTCACGCTTTTTCTACCGTGATTGCTCAGCTTTAAACTTGCAAATACGAGCCTCCGTGTCGTGATATAAAATTCAGGATTTTCCTAAGTCATGACGTAAAGTCATGATTTTATGATAGACACGGAGGCGAGTTTTTCCCTCCCTTGTTGTTTTATTGCCCACCCTTTTTGACTGTGTGACGTGTCTTTTCTGTTATAGGGTATTTACGTATTTATTTGTACATGGAGGCGGATTGTGTTTGTTTTCGCAATCCGGTTAAACGTATATGTTTTACTACCGGATATTTGTTCTCTCTCCTTCAGGTTGATCATCTTCGGTGGGATACCATAGTGTACTCGGCAAGCTGCGGTTCCGTTGGATTGTTGCGCAGTCGAAGTTCAGGCTGCTGTTGAGTGTTCCCGGTTTTCAGTATTCTCTCCAGGCGAAGATGACAAAGAAAGAGGAAGAGTCCTACCAGTGATGCTCCTTATATAGGGGAGCTGGGGGGTGGAGTTGTTACCACGGTTACACCTATGTTTTTTTTATCAGTTGTCTTTGCTGCTATATACTCAGTAAAGAAAGAGTTAAGCAAATACTCGCCTCCGTGTCTTTCATAAAATCATGACTTTACATCATGATTTAGGAAAATCCTGAATCATACATTGACTTAGCTCAAGATTTCTGTTGGTGGGTCGGAGCAGCCTGAAGGTCAGGGATCACTCTGTGGGCTCGTTCAACTTTGCACTGCCTGTCAGGTTCACACACAAAGACTAGACCATGTGGTTGGATAGATTCTGGTAAACTAAGTATTCGAATATAACTATGAGGATTTTTGAGATGAACACTTTAACGCCCCATGGTTTAAATGAGGTCACGGAACACATAAGTTATTGACCTATAGGATGATTGACCTTTTGAGGCTACAATTGTCGGTCCTGTTGAGGCTTTAACGATTTACAAACCTCTGACAATTTTTCATTTGTGATAATTTGATATGGTCCCCCTATACATATTCTTTGTGTTTTAACTATTATCCCCAGGTTGTGTATATACGTCTATATATATATATTTATAGCTTCATTCAGGTCATTTCGTTTACGAAATTCTCATTTGTTGCAGAATATGTATTTACCCTTTTATTCTTTTTATATATATTGCTCTAGGGATTAATTTTATATACTAATCTTACATACTATATATTACCTATTTATATATTATATTTAGTATATTTTTGTACCCACATATTTATATATTTATTTTAATCAACACATGTTTTATGGGGAACATGTTTTAAAACTGCCATACTACCAGCACAGGAACAGAAACACGCCAGAGGAACCTTAATAAGGGTGTGCGTTCCAAGCTGGAACGCATAAGTTATCCGGCCCTTACAAATCTACACTATTTTAACTGTATCCCTTTATTATGTACCATTAATTTTATATCTATTAAGGTTTGCCAAGTGTCGGCCGAATGTTGAGGAGAGGGAACAATATAAGTTAATAACAGTAGCTCTATCCAGTTCCACTTACGCTCCAGGGAGGAGCGCACGATACTTCTGGCTTGCGCATATGACTGGCGGCAGGGCCCGGAAGACACACATCGCAGCGGAGGCGGGTCTAAGCCTCCCTTTACATCCGGAACGAGCTGCGTTCCACCTTAGAACGCACGCCCGTCCACTTCCTCCCGCACCCTGGCTTACATCACTTCCGGTCTTGCGCAATGCCTCCACAACCACTCGGATCCATCTGCACCTCCAGATCAAGTTGCGTTCACTGTGGAACGCATAACGCATCCGGCCCCTCCTCTCAGTGAAACCTTTGGCGCCAGTCCTCCTTCAGAAAGGTATTTATATGTACTTATCACACCATGTTCTATGTACTGCTCCTGAGGAAGGGGTAATATTAAACCCCGAAACGCGTTGTGCCGAACTTCAATAAAGGAATTTGAACAGAAGCCATCACTTGGGCTGCCTTCATTTCCAGCGATTCTACAGGCGACTTTGGCGAGGGGGGTCAGTCTGGTTTGGTGTCTTGAGCTTATCCAAACCACTCCCCCCTGTGAAGTAAGTAAGAACCCCTTTAAGCATACTTCAAATGGTCCTTTAATTACAATTCTTAAAGTGTATTGAAATCCACCTTCCAGCTTTATACGTATGCTGCTAACAACCTGTTAACCTACCAACTAACTAAACTCACAATTCTCCTATCTACTGTTTGGGGTTGGCGCTATTTCCGGTGACTTATCTGAGGTAAAGGGGGCGCACTGGACAACCTTGACTTTACGTCATGACTTAGGAAAATCCTGAATCATACATTCACTTAGCTCATGATTTCTGTTGGTGGGTCGGAGCAGCCTGAAGGTCAGCGATCTGTGGGCTCGTTCAACTTTGCACTGCCTGGGCAGACCCAACGATGAAGGGAGGTCAGGTTCACACACAAAGACTAGACCATGTGCTTGGATAGATTCCGGTAAACTAAGTATTCGTATATAACTATGAGGTGAGCGGTTCTCTATATTGTCCATCTTCTCCCACAGCTTTTTATTCTCCTCAACCTCAAGTGCAGTTACTCTGGCCTCTAACTAGTTAAGAAGCTTCGTATGCCTAGTCACCTCCTACTGCAACAAAGTAAAGAACTATTTCACAAGTGCTTCTTGTAGATCCGCTAAGATGCAAGTTGAAACCTCTATGGCCAGTTTTTTATAATGAACTTGTGCCTTGTCACCCTCTTCCTTATTATCTAAGACTCCGCGATCAGGATGGACGGGAGAACACTCATCCATCGTAGGTTTATTTGACGGTGCCTTCTTATAGTCCAAGGCGGTGGCCTTCCGTGTCTTAGCTTTTCCTTTTTGTTTAAATTTACTCCCCATGGGAATCAAGAAGTGGTCCATTGACTTGCAATATTCTTTGCAAGAGCGATTTCCCTGACTTTATAGCATCTGTATGATGGCTGGGGTGCTCTATAAGTTGCAGAACTTTGCTCACAAACGTCATTCCATGCTGACACCGGAACCGGAAATCCATTTTATTATTTTTATTTTAAAGCACCATTAATAAATTGGCTCTTGTTGTACCCAAGCTCCCCTCCTTTTTGTCACCAGCCCTCCCTGGCTGCTTTGATTGAAAGGGCCAGGCAGATGCGAATCGCAGAGGGAGGAGATGACCACAGAAAGGAGCTGAGCTTGGGTGCAACAAGAGCAATGGTGATGCACCAAAGGCCAAATTTTCATATTATGAAAAACTCGGGTACAGAGCAATGGATAAACCAAAGAAAAAATGAGGTGAACCACAGCTATGTTTCTATGCAAACAGTTTGATAGAGAGGTCCCTGGTGACGATTCCCTTTAAGAGTCTCACACTCTCGGCAGGCACTCTACGTTATAAGAAGCTGGGAATGTATCCCCCTCCTCAATGTGATACATTTTCACATATGGGAAACTATTCTTGGCACAAACATTAAACAGACAGAAATGTCAAATTTGTAGGGAGGATATTAAGGGATTAGTATCGAGCTGCGTCTTCCTGTTTAATATGAGTTGCTCGAGTTGCAGGGCGGCTGTGTTGACCTCTTTGTAGCTGTGGCACGTGACGCCGACAGTTTATTATAGGGGCACTAAGGAGGAAATAATTCCCAGAGAGAGCGGATTTGGGAAAATATTTCCCAGGAGTGAGCTGCGGGGGGAAGGTGCAGAAAATCCCATATGAAGAATAACAGTGCATATATTATGTGAACTATGATTTGTGTATGAGCGGGAAATGGTATGGGAGCGATGACAATCATATGGAACTTTACAAGTAAAAGCCGCTATTAAGATCTTTTAGGTTACGTCCACAAGGGTCGGATTTTGTTGCAACTATGATCGGCAAAGAATCCATGGCAAAATCCATTTGTGGCCATATTGCAAACTTTGCTGTGAATTTACATTGTAAAAAAAAACTGAAAAAAAAACAACATAAATTCACACACTACAAATTTTAATTCCTAACCCATGGTCAATTTCTACTCTACGTTTTTTCTGCAACATTTTGTAAAATCTCGTCCACTTTTCCATCCACAAAATTCAGACAGAAAATCAAAGCATGTTGCATAATCTGTAGATGGAAGTGACGGCCAAAACTTTAGCATAAAAGAGAATTCAGGCACCAATCAGAAGGTCCAAGAGGACTCAAAGACTGTAAGTGCTACCCCATAGACTTCGTTGAAAATGTTACTACTAGCACCTCTAAGGTAGGACATCTTGTAGATATAAAATTTTAACGGTCCAGTCTCATCAGTTGACTGCCACTCTTACTTTTGGGTCTCATAGGTTTGGGATGTCATCATATATACATTAGATCAACCATACATGGTGCAATGATGGAAATTCTGATACCAGAAGACCCCTAGGATCATAGGTGGTGGAGTTCTGAAGGCCTGAGTTGAAGAGCCTTCAGAAGTTATGATGTTTTAAGGGTCATTTGCTTCCACTATAGTATGGATGGGACAAGCTATTTAGGTGTGCAAAGCAGATGTTTCTGGATGTGACCCCATGCTCAGTTCTCGAAGTTCAGTATCAGTATAACTATTTGAAGGACAACAGTTGATTTAATTGCCCTGTGCTGAGAACCCTCAGTTACATACTCTTCTTTTGCCTCCAACCACATGCCGTCCACATTCATGTAAATTTTAGTGCAGGCTGTTTGGCTATCTTACCACATATCTGTAGTTGGGTTCACCAGCTTTAGAGGTATGCCACCTGTGCAGAGCACGTCACTCACCCCGATATATATCCACAATCATCTAACTCTCAGTAAAGGATGATTGGCTATCTTACTGTGTATCTCTAGTTGGGTCCACCAGCCCTGCATCTTCTCTACCAACTTCATCTACACACATCCCACCTACCTCCGTGCTGGCCCTGCCCATAGAATTTGACGGCAGAAATTTGGCGTGGACACTGTGCCAAAATTCCGCCAGAAGCCATGTGATGTCTGCCTCCCATTGTTTTCAATGGGAGGCATCACTGAAGTTCGTGGACGAGCGGTTTAAAGCCACAACCTTGCCAAGAAAGGTCTTGGCAGCTCTCCGCCTGTGACGTAGCTCCATTTAATGTGAACAAATGTGGCAGAACCTGCTGTGGGATAATATGATGTTAGGTGGACAAGGACCTTTCTATCGCATGACTGAATTATTTGGGTAATCAAGCCATAATGAGAGCACATAGTGAGATGATAAATAGACTTAAAGGCAAGAGGAATGGTCAGCAGCACTTAGCAAGGAGAGAGAAAAGACTGGAAGACCGCTGAGCTGGAGAAATAAAAAAAAAACATCTTAACCCTGCATGTAGCTAGCTAGAAGTGGAAGTGAGGGTTCCGTGTCAGTTGCCAAACCAACTCAGAGCATAATTAGGGCCAACAAGCAGCTGAGTATTGCAATGGAGAGAGGCAGCCGTGTGCAGTGATAGCCGTCTTTTACGCCCTGATGGAGCTAGTCCTGTGGAGCAGGTCATTGCCACAAACACCAGCCAGCGTATAGTGCTGTTTTATTTGAGCATTGTATGGTGGTGGCACCACTTATAAGACATTTACGGTGATTGTTTTGCACTGTATGGTGGTGGCAGGGATGTATATCATTATCATATAGGCAAGTGAATGGAAGTGTTATTTGGTCAATATATGGCACTATTATCAGGTGCTGATTGACGCTTACAATTAGGCACTACATTGTATAGTTACATGTCCACTGAGGGGAGGACACAGAGCACCATCCAACACAAAGCAGATCCTGCATGTAGGAGGCCAATGTCTCTTGTTGCAATGGATGTTCATGCAAGGACGGATTACATTTGCTTAAAATTCCTCAGTCACTTTGCCTTCTGCTCTCCTATCAATTCCTGCTACGTGGTACATAACATAACAAAAGCAGACCCTGCGCTGAGATATACTTCTGGCGGGTACGCTGTGCGAACATGACAGCACCCTCCGTAATGTGACAAGATGCTGCTAACTCTTCTCAGAGCAGTGCACTTGGCAGAGAGGAAAGGAAGATAATGAGAAGCGCAGTCTACACGACCTTGTGTTATTTGCTGCCTGAATGCTAATTGTAATGTCCCGTCCTGTTATCGGATCTGCTTAACAAACACTCTGACTCCACTGTCTGCACATCCAGGCACGAGGCTGAGATACAGGAAGAAACCCATAGACCCTGTCATAAGGAATTCCTGGCAGTAGAGCTCAAGGACATGGAGACAATGATGGAGTTGAAAGAGACATCGCAAGAGTCTATCACAGTCAAAGGAGGACAAAGTGGACTTCAATGTACTGAGATACGCATCTCCATTAACCCACCAGCTATAGTTAAAGGGGTATCCTGGTAATACAAAGTTATCCCCTATCCACCAGATTGGAGGCAGTGGCGTAGCTGTAGGGGTCGCAGAGGTCGCAGTTGCCCCTCTACAAGTGTGCAAACACAACCTGTCTAGGAATCTGTAGTAGTACAAGTTCCTTGGTAGGTCTTAACCTGATCTTAAAGTTAGGCTGCAGGATTGTCATTTGAGAAGATACCTGTAGATTCCCTCTTAACAAGGCTGCAAAGGCAAGCACCTTCACTCCAGCAAAACACTGGATCAGTATAAGTGATGTAATGGATGTACACAGTGACTCCACCAGCAGAATAGTGGGTGCAGCTCTGGAGTATAATACAGGATGTAACTCAGGATCAGTACAGAATAAGTAATGTATGTACACAATCACTCCACCAGCAGAATAGTGAGTGCAGCTCTGGAGTTTAATACAGGATGTAACTCAGGATCAGTACAGAATAAGTAATGTATGTACACAATCACTCCACCAGCAGAATAGTGAGTACAGCTCTGGAGTATAATACAGGATGTAACTCAGGATCAGTACAGAATAAGTAATGTATGTACACAATCACTCCACCAGCAAAATAGTGAGTACAGCTCTGGAGTATAATACAGGATGTAACTCAGGATCAGTACAGGATAAGTAATGTATGTACACAGTGACTCCACCAGCAGAATAGTGAGTGCAGCTCTGGAGTATAATACAGGAGGTAACTCAGGATCAGTACCAAATAAGTACTATATGTACACAGTGACTCCACCAGCAGAATAGTGAGTGCAGCTCTGGAGTATAATACAGGAGGTAACTCAGGATCAGTAGAGGATAAGTAATGTAATGTATGTACACAGTGACTCCACCAGCAGAATAGTGAGTGCAGCTCTGGAGTATAATACAGGATGTAACTCAGGATCAGTACAGGATAAGTAATGTAATGTATGTACACAGTGACTCCACCAGCAGAATAGTGAGTGCATCTCTGGAGTATAATACAGGATGTAACTCAGGATCAGTACAGGATAAGAAATGTAATGTATGTACACAGTGACTCCACCAGCAGAATAGCGAGTGCAGCTCTGGACTATAATACAGGATATAACTCAGGATTAGTAAAGGGTAAGTAATGTAATGTATGTACACAATGACTCCACCAGCAGAATTGTGAGTACAACTCTGGACTATAATACAGGATATAACTCAGGATCAGTAAAGGGTAAGTAATGTAATGTATGTACACAGTGACTCCACCAGCAGAATAGTGAGTGCAGCTCTGGAGTATAATACAGGATGTTACTCAGGATCAGTACAGGATAAGTAATGTATGTACACAGTGACTCCACCAGCAGAATAGTGAGTGCAGCTCTGGAGTATAATACAGGATGTAACTCAGGATCAGTACAGGATAAGTAATGTAATGTATGTACACAGTGACTCCACCAGCAGAATAGCGAGTGCAGCTCTGGACTATAATACAGGATATAACTCAGGATCAGTAAAGGGTAAGTAATGTAATGTATGTACACAGTGACGCCACCAGCAGAATAGTGAGTGCAGCTCTGGAGTATAATCAGTACAGGATAAATAATGTATTGTATGTACACAGTGTCTCCACCAGCATAATAGTGAGCACAGCTCTGGAGTATAATACAGGATATAATTCAGGATCAGTACAGGAAAAATGATGTAATGTACAGTATGTAAGCAGCAATTCAACTGTCTATAGGAAAAAGTGCTGGCCTCTCTTGGCTGCACCATGGGAAAGCACATAGGCTGGTGTTTTTTCCTATGGTGTGCAATCACGACCCCCACTTATGGATTGCAGGGTGGTCGCAACCATGGAAACGAGCAGTGCATAATGTGATAAAAAAAAGATAATTCAGCCAGCAAAGGAAGCAATGTGGATAATAACAATATGTTAGTAAGTGCCTTTTATTAACTTCCTCTACATAATAAATGCTATTTGCTGAAGTGAGACAACCCCTTTAAGTCTCCCTCTTCTGCAAAATAGGTTAAAATTCTGTTCAACTGTACCTTGGTCATATCGGTTTCTGAGAAATCTGAATGACAGTCATCATTCAGATCCAGTAGTATTGCTTTACTGGGTAGATTTGCAATTCAGGTTTTTAGAAAATAATGTATTCAGCCCGTGATACAGCCATATGAGTTGTCAGTCCAAGTCTTTATTCAATCATGTCAATGTCTGCCAAAGTGGCTCAATGTAATTTTTCTATATGAGGCGAGAGAATGACAAGGCAGTCATACCAGCCTATAATGAATATTCATGTAGCATATATCTATATCAATGCACTAGCCTCACTCCCTGAATCAGTTCAGGATAAAAATGGAACTTTCCATCATAGTCCCGTATTGATGGCTTCATAGAACAAAACACAAGAATAAACAAGTATTTCTAGATTTAGCATACATCACAAATAGAAAAAGAATATATCCGAGATGCAGCATGGCATCTTAGAGTGCTGCATCTATATTCAAGACTATGCCATAATACTGCCGCCTATATACAATATGATAATTAACATAATGCTATCCCTTTTGTAAAGCTTTAATCTACTATAATACTGCTCTTATGTACAAGAATATAACTACTATAATACTGCCTCCTATGTACATGAATATAACTACTATAATACTGCCTCCTATGTACAAGAATATAACTACTATAATACTGCCTCCTATGTACATGAATATAACTACTATACTACTGCTTCCTGTGTACAAGAATATAACTACTATAATACTGCTCCTATGTACAAGAATATAACTACTATAATACTGCTCCTATGTACAAGAATATAACTACTATAATACTGCTCCTATCTACAAGAATATAACTACTATAATACTGCTCCTATGTACAAGAATATAACTACTATAATACTGCTCCTATGTACAAGAATATAACTACTATAATCCTGCCTCGTATGTAGAAGAATATAACTGCTATAATACTGGTACAGGAGTATAAAGGGGTATTCCAGTTATTTCATTTTATCCCTTCTCCAGAGGGGAGAGGGGATAACCATAATTATATAACAATAATACCCCTATCGATATATATGATAGATAAAATAATAATACTGTTCCTCATAGACATAAATAGGAATGAAAAATATTTTCTTTTTATATGGTAAGAATCTATACTTGTAGCTTTGTAGCTCTAGATCGTCTACTCTTTTAATCTAAATTGTCTTTCCTCTGGAGAACCTGCACTTTGTGTAGCACTGACGTCTTTGGTCTCCATTATGAAGGTCTTTCTGCATTTATTAGATTGATGGATTTTCCTAAGTCTTCGACATGTGATAATTTACAGATACGATGAGTAAAATGATTCAGTTTGGCTTTAGATAAACACTGTAGAATTGATTTACAGGCTAATAAATGATTTCATTTTAGATGATTACCCATCTGTGCTCAGAAAGCTATTGGCGGACACATACAGATAGTATGAAAATCACATCGAGAAAAGAACCAAGCTTTTTTTTTTAACCAATTTCTTTTAAGGTTAGAGTTGGTGTTACATACCGTACCATGTACATATCATACAGGTAAACCATGTGGCTGTTATAACTAATGGGGCCCCTGCTGCTTGTTGTTACCATCCACTTTGTGGTTGTAGGTCTTTATAAAGGACTCCCTTCTACAGTGGAACTGCATCATTAGCACATCGAGATGATGGAAATTTGCTCCAAGGGTCAACATTGAGAGGGGACCAAACACCAAGCTCTTCTGTCCTTGGGTGTCCAAATGTAGCACCATAATGATGGGCAAATTCAATTTTTGTTATGAGGGTCCCACTCTTCAATATGCATACTGTTGGTTGGTTCTGGGCCTGGGCAAATATTAGAATGGTTGAGTACCTTCATTCTTGGCCATTTTGGCAAACAGAACTTCTCTTACCAACGATATTATACTTTTATGTTTTGACTACTGGTATATAGTAGATATTCGGAGGACATTGAGGCATGTCACCTTCATCTGTAGTACCATACTGTATCATAGAATTTTCCAAAAAAACAACTCTGAACATTGGGCGAGAAGGAGGTTTTCATAGCCTTCAACCAATCCTACAAGCTGTTATCATGGTGGGATGTGTAGATACTCCACCAACATTTTGATGGAGAAGGTGAAATTCAGGCTTGTGAGATCATCCCACTACATGGTTGTCCGTCTCTTTCAGAATACATTCTCAAATGTTAGTTGATGAGAAGGTATTGTGTATAAGCTCCCACTAGGAAACAATGGGAAAATAGATGATTGGAAATACATGTATCTGTAGATAGTAAGTAGCCTAGAAGAAGGATCTGATGACTTTGATAACTAGAGATAAAAACAACCATATGGCACAATTTTACGTATAGCTTCCTATCCCTTCCAGCTACAGGACTTGGGTGCTTCTAGATAGTCTGTGATTAAAGGGGTTGTCTATGGCAGAAGCTGGATTTCAGGAAAGGGAGCCTAATGCATTCACGCAACTTTGGAACAATAAGCTAAAGCCTCTCTGGTGGCCGAAACCTCGGGAGTGCACATAGGCTATTGCTTTTTGGTCGGCGGTGTTCCTAACCATAGAAATGAGCAACGTATAATGTAATGGAAAAATGAATCCAGCCAGCAAAGGCAATATGGACAATCACAAAACATTAGTAAGAGCCTTATATTAACTTATTTGCCGAAATAAGACAACCCCTTTAAGGTGGGTTTGCGAGTTCTGCACCCGAACCCTAATTACACATTACACGCATCTAGTGGAAAGTTTGTAATATACATATGTTTCTGAAGGTGCATTACTCCCCCGTTCCTTAAGTCCAGCTTCTGCCATAGTCATGTCCTTCACCCATGGGCCATGGATGGGACATCATTTCCACTGTGGACGAGCCAGTACAATTCCTCTCCCTCATGCATGCAGAGATGAGGTGGATTCAGGAGTTTGCACATGCAACATTCTGGCCCCGTCCACAGCAGAAGTGACATCACATTCATAGCCCAGGCCAGAAACCTGGTAAAGCACGTGATGTCAGCGGAAACTTTCAGAAGAAAAGCATAACAGTAGAGGCTCAGTTAGAGGATATCTGATTCCAGTCATCATCACTAGCCAGGCAGCACAGCAGATACCTGACACCCGTTTCCAACATGCTGCTGTGACAATGCTGCTGGGAGTGACCTGGTTAGCACTGGAAACCCACAAGACCTAATTTGGTCTGGTTCCTGTCTCAGAGGGCTCCTTCCTCTTTGTTTGCTCTGTGCATCTCAATTCTGGTGCATGCACAGTGTAGCCTTCAAGGGAAAATTGTGGATTTTTGTTCTGCTTGACACTATGGACGACAGTAAAAACACCCAGTTTCTTTTTTTGCAAACTGTAAAATTACCGACAATTGGATGATTGGCAACCCATAACTTGAGTATTCACCCTTGTTCTTCACTGGCGGATGCTCCTGGTGTCCGTGTCAAATTCTCTCACTAGACTAAATGTAGTGGGTGTAGGAAACTAGGGACACAGACTGGTAAGTGTCGGACAAAATAATTCTTCAAGGTTTAGAAATTCAGGACAATCATGCTACATGGTCTGAATTATGTTGCCTCTTCGTCTTGCGTGGACATCTCCATTTGGCAACTCTTGAAGTGTCATCACTTCCTGCTTAAAGGAAACTCTCCCCAAATACTTACAAATGAACAATGAGAATTGACTTGAGGTTGAAAGATGCTTTATAAACTGTCTCCTTGGGTAGATCAAGTATAAGCCAAAGTGTCTAGTAAGATTTAGCACATGGCCTGCTCAGAAGCTTTCCCCAGATATGCAAAGAACACAGTCTTGAAGGGGATCATTCTTCCATGACCTGAACAGCAGGGCAATTTTCTATGTCCTGCTCATGTAAAAATATTACATGTCACTCCGGAGCGGCTGGTCTTGTAACATGCTTCTATATGTGTGCTGTATACATTGCAATTCTATGTATTCTGGCTGGCTGGGCTGCTTCCCAGCTCAAGGGATTATAAATGACATAGCTCGATAAGAAGTCCCTGGAGTTTGTTCCAAAAAAGCTAATGCTGTATGCACCGTAGCGTGTAAAGGACATTAGCGTGTCATGCTGCACTGGTGGACCATAATAAACCACATCAGAAGTGTAAGAAAGGCTTAACTCATTCTGTTCAGAGTAAAAAAATAACAGTATCATCCTCTACAATCTGTGGATCAGTAAACCTAATTTTCTACACCCTGTGGAACAGTCAACCTCATCTTCTACACCCTGTGGAACAGTCAACCTCATCTACACCACCAGCTTTGTGAAACTCTGTCTTCCAGATAATGTGGAGCATTTATTTTCATCTTTTACACCCTCTTGAACAGTAAATACCATCTTCCAGATACAATGAGACATTTATTCTCATCTTCTACACCCTGTGGAAGTCAATATCATCTTCTAGATATGGTGGAACATTTATTCTCATCCTCTACACCCTGTGGAACAGTCAACCTCATCTTCCAAACCCTGCAAAACAGTCACCCTCATCTTCTACACTCTGTGGAACAGTTGAATACTGTCTTCCAGATACAGTGGAACATTTATTTTCATCTTTTATACCCTGTTGAACAGCCAACATCAACTTCCGGATACAGTAGAACATTTATTCTCATCTTCTACACCCTGTGTAACAGTCAATACCATCTTCCCGATACAGTAGAACATTTATTCTCATCTTCTTCACCCAGTGTAACAGTCAATACCATCTTCGAGAAATATAGTGGGACATTTATTCCTTACTTCTACACCCTCTGGAACAGTCAACCTCATCTTCTACACCCTGTGGACCAGTCAATACCATCTTCCAGATACAGTAGAACATTTATTCTCATCTTCTACACCTTGTCGAACAGTCAACCCCATCTTCTACACCCTGTGGAGCAGTCAATACCATCTTCCAGATACAGTGCATTTATTCTCATCTTCTTCACTATGTGGAACAGTCAATACCTTCTTTAAGATAAGGTGGAACATTTATTCTCATCTTCTACACCATGTGGAACAGGCAATGCCATCTTCTAGATACGGTAGAACATTTATTCTCATCTTCTACACCCTCTAGTAGTAGTAGTAGTCTCATCTTCTACATATTGTGGCAAAGTCAGCCTAAGGGCATGTTAACACAGCATATTTTTAGAACATTATTAATAAAAGATATGTTTTGTGGAACACTTATTACAAATTTCTAGATACGGTAGAACCTTTATTCTTATCTTCTGCACAAATGGTGTTCCCTTCATGTCACCCTATGAGAGTAGCAGTTATTTTATATTTCTTTATGGTTAATGTTCCTATTGTTTAGACTCTGGTTACCATTGAATCTTTGCAGCATGGGAATGTTCTTCTGTAAAGTAGGGGAAAATTCACTGTGCATTCATATTTTATATGCATGTTTAGTACCTCTTATACCTGGGGATACTACAATTCTGTATATAGTTTGTGTTATTACTGTAATGTTATGTATTATTATATGTATTTGGCCGTATGTTTTAGTAAGGATGTAAATGGCAAGGGTTAACCAGGAAGGTTTAACCAGGAACAAAGCGAACCTCCCTGTTACTCCCCTTTTGGGTGGGCTGGTCCTTCATTCCGCCAGGAGGGGGAGCTCCTGTTAAGATTTAGACTAGAAAGGAGGCACAAGTCAAAGCTCCTGCTCTTAAAGAGGTTCTCCAGTGAAATTAACTTGATCAAGCCTCAAGAAAATCCTTAATAAATAGACATCAGAGTAAACAGCTACAACCAGCATTAAAGACACTGCTGTGAGGTGAGGGACTAGGGCTAAGACACCCATCACTCAGACTACTACTAGGCCAATACAATTGTCATGTTAAACTGCAGCTAACAAACCTACCTCCATTATCCATACTGGTGCCAGAAGATTAAATTTAGTTTCTATTGGATATATTTGAAGTTCTACTTTGCACTTAATAAAACAACTTTTCTACATATATTTATCGCCTGATTCTTCAGTACTACATTTCCACTGCACGACACAACACTTCATCATGGCCGCTAACACCCTCATCCTCTGCAGTAGCTCCTCTAGGGCTCGCTGCATATGCATAGTAGTAAAACAAGAATTATAGGCTTAATTGTTATTATCTATATGCAGATATCTAATATGCTTAATAACTGGTTGGTTCTGTAGGGCACATTATATAAATAAACACTTCTAGAGCCAGAGCCCCAGAGAACATTCTGGAGGCATGAAACTTTATAGTTTTCTCGGTTGATTCTCTTTTCTTTAATTTGGAGCATGCAGTGAAGGCCAAAATGAACTACTGTAACAAACCCGTTGGGTCATTTTGTGCTCTTTTTTTTGTTTGAAAAGTGGAGGAGTCACTATGGGGAGCAGTATGTGAGAAAGGTGGTTTTGGCACCATGGGAAGCAACTTGTGAGAAAGGGAGGTCAACATGGGGAGCAGTGTGTGCTTGTGATAGGAGCAGTCTTTGGGAGTTGGCATGAGGAAGCAGTCTGTGTGAGAAAGAGGCAGCACGGTGGAGCCATCCGTGTAAGAATGAATAGGGCACAGAGGGCACTATGTCACAAAGAGAGGGCATGGGGAGAAGTCTGTGGATAGGGAGCATAAAAAGCAGTGTGAGAAAGAGATTGACAAAAGGAATGGTCTGTGTGAGACAGAGCGGTATGATGAACAGTCACAGTGATGTGGCGGTGCACCAGAGGTAAATGAGGACCTGCGGGATGTTTGATAGCGATGTGTTGTAAATAGCGTGAGAGTGTAGTGTGTATATCTGCTGTTTATATCATGTATGCATAATTTAGTACAGTTGTGTATATATAGAAAGAAAAATGAAGTCCAGCTCCTGCTTGCGGATAAAAAATCTTCAATCTTTATTTCATGTCTCCAGTATAAAAACTTGACAAAGAGGTATACATATTCGTCTACGCGTTTCGGACCATATCACATCAAGGTCCTTACTCATGACCATGAGTAAGGACCTTGATGTGATATGGTCCGAAACGCGTAGACGAATATGTATACCTCTTTGTCAAGTTTTTATACTGGAGACATGAAATAAATATTGAAGATTTTTTATCCGCAAGCATGAGCTGGACTTCATTTTTCTTTGTAATTGGGATCGGTTGGTCTATGATCTGTGTCCGTGCACCGACTTTGTGGACTTTAAACAGGTGAGAGCTGCTTAAAATTAAGTTTAGTTCTGTATATATGTAGTGGCTGTGTGTTTAGTGTGTCTGGTCTAAGGTCTGAGTAGTGAGGGGAGTAGTCAAGCTGGTCCCAGTCCAGACCCACCAAGCAAACATTTTTTTAGTCACCATTGGGTAAATTTTGCCTATGGGCAATGGTAACTGCTGACACAGATAGTAGGATGTTATGTAAGGAGCTGAAAGCAGGAAGAGAGTCAGTGTGTGTGGCTAAGCCACAAGGTGGGCAAGAGGCCCTTGTACAGAGCAGAGCAAAGAGTTAGGTCAAAGGGATACAGCAGTTTCCAAATAAAGGGCCTGACAAAAGCAGAGAGCCTGTGGCAGGGGTGCTGCTGCATTGAGATGTGATACTGATGGAGTGATTGTAGTAGCTTTTGGTTCAGCTCATGTGAGAAGTACCGGAGGATATGGAGAGAATGGAGCAAGAGTTCAACGCATGAGAGCTTTATATGCCAAATGTGAGACAGTTTTTTCAACTTTGTTAAGCGGGATATGCAGGTCTGTAACTCCGGGTTGGGTTATTTCTAGAGTATAAATTGATTGACCAAAAAAGAATGTCCATGTAAACTCACAATACTAGGCCCAGTGTGCAGTCTCAAGCAGTTAAAGTAAGAACCTATGAGATGCACATGGTGCTAGAGAGACCTACTACAGTACTGTGAGGACAATAGTCTTTGATTCTAGCAACAAGGACGAAGCTGGTGGGCTGAGGGAAAGAAGTGAATGATGGGGGGCTTGAGTGTTATAAAGACATCATTGAGAAACAAGAGAGTGCCGAACAGTCAGAAAAATGCAGCCATGTTAAAGCCCCGTGAATGCTTGTGACCCGTAGATCCAGAGCGCTTGTGAGTCTGGTGGAGAAACTGTAGTTTATAAAAGTTAAGGAAGCTAAGCTGCTTGAAGATGAGAACCATATCTGCCTGTATCAGTTAAAGGGTGTAATGGGGACAGGTTGCCTGGTCAAAGGCCGTAGCAGTTTGCAATGGAAGTAAGTGAGTTGACTGAATCATGAACCACCTGAGTCTGTAGCAAACCGTGTTCATGAAAAGTGTATGGGGTACAACTGCCACAAAGTGGTCTGTTTTGTACAGAGATTTCCAATAACTGTGTCAAGAACACTTTTGGAAAAGTTTTTGTATATTTGCCTTTGCCCCAGGTTCAGGGTGTGATTCGCATAAAGACTATTTCTGGTTAATTCCTATTTCTAGACATCATCAATATTTTTTGGGCCACAGTGTGCTCAGGGATGTCTCTAGTATTTGCACAGGTTTTGGTGCATGTATGTTCTGGGTGCATAGCTATGTAAGGAAATTCTTGAGAAAGGCCTATCAGTTGCAAGGACCCTTGCTGGTACCCAGGCAACTTTATGCAAGTGTCTGGTGCAACCGTAGGTGGGTCATGCTGTGGCAGCGGGGAGCCTCTCTTTGACCCACTGTGGCCCATTGGTTTAGGCAAGAGCCTTCAGCCATTTTGAGTGCAACCTTACCCATCACAGGAGTTGCAATATGCCATACAGCCTGCTAAGTTCTTAGTGCTTCTGGATATTATAAATACTTAATTTTTACCACCAAAAATGATTTTGGCAATAAAGTGGTGTACCAACTCCCTTCACACTTCAACTCCCTGCACATCTCTGCACACTGTAAAACATATACTGTAAAATCTATTTTTCTACACACTGTAAAATAGTGTCGCTCATCCTCTATACTCATAGAGCAGCAGGTAATGCCAGCAGAATGCTTGGGTGTATAGGGAGAGGCATTAACAGTAGGAAGAGGGAGGTGCTCATGCCGCTCTACAGAGCACTAGGGAGACCTCATTGGGAGTATTGTGTGCAGTACTGGAGACCATATCTGCAGAAGGATATTCAGAGAAGAGCTACTAAACTAGTACATGGATTGCAGGACAAAACTTACCAGGAAAGGTTAAAGGACCTTAACATGTATAGCTTGGAAGTAAGAAGAGACAGAGGGGATATGATAGAAACTTTTAAATACATAAAGGGAATCATCACGGTAAAAGAGGAGAGAATATTTAAAATAAGAAAAACTGCTGACAAGAGGACATAGTTTTAAATTAGAGGGGCAAAGGTTTAAAAGTAATATCAGGAAGTATTACTTTACTGAGAGAGTAGTGGACGCATGGAATAGCCTTCCTGCAGAAGTGGTAGCTGCAAATACAGTGAAGGAGTTTAAGCATGCATGGGATAGGCATAAAGCCATCCTTCATATAAGATAGGGCCTGGGGCTATTCATAGTATTCAGCATATTGGGCAGACTAGATGGGCCAAATGGTTCTTATCTGCCGACACATTCTATGTTTCTATACAATGAGAAACTGTGAACCTCCTCTTCCATACACGGTGGAAAAGCCAACCTCATCCTTTACATGCTGGGGACAGTCAACTTCATCTTCTACTCACTGCAAAACTGTCAACCGCAACATATAAACAGTGATGAACCCTCAACCTCATCCTCCACCTGGTGGAGAACAATAAACCTCCACTTCTTCACACTGTAGAACAGCCACCCTCATCCTCTACACAGTGAGGAACAGTGAACCTCCTCTTCTATACATGGTGGAACAGCCAACCTCATCCTTTATATGCTAGGGAACAGTAAAATGCATCTTCTACACACTGTACACACCCATCCTACACCCCCTTCACATTGTATTCTCTACAAAATGAAGTCAACATCACCTCTACACACTGTAAAACATAAACTGTAAAACCTACTCTTCTACACTCTGTAAACAAGTAAATCTTATCATCTACACTGTGAGGAACCATCAGTGTCAACCTCTACATAGTGGAGAACAGGCAAAATCCATTTCTACACACAGTGGAAAAGCCAACCTCATCTTCTGCACAAGGTGGAAAAATTTATATTCTGCACATTGGGAAACAGTCAACAACCCCATCCTTTACAAACCATAGAACAGTCAATCCCATCTCCAATACACTGTAGAATAGTCAACCTCCTCTTCTACACATTAAAAAACCGTCAACCTCCTCTAATGCTACAGAAATAGTTGATCAATTAACTTCATCCTCTGCAACCAGATCCTCTAAATCAGTGCTGAGCATTTAGTGGCCTGTGGACCTCATGCAGCTACAGCAGAATCCTGGGTCTTCTGGGCCTTTACAAGACAGTCTTCAGGTGCACTGCTCACCCTTAAGGCCCTAGCTCCCATCTTCTTTTTGGGAACAGTAATACTATACATTGATCTGTGTGACACTTTGTAGGACAAATTGTAGGAACAATAACTAGAACCAGTTGGCACCAGCTAAATCACAAAAATTGTTGAAAATATATAGGAGCATAAGTTTAACAAAGTGAGCAATGCCAGACGAAACTAACTATTCCACCGACATATGAAAGCCGTGAGATCTAAAAGTATTTATTCAACATATAATTTTGTACAGTGACATGGTAAACGATAAAGACGCAATTAGTAGAGATTTTATGAAACATATTTATGCAGATGTAAATGACTTAGTACAAGCAGCCCCGAATATTTTCTGAATGTGAGCGAGGTATTTATAACCTGGCCCTCCACATGTTCCAAGTGTTACATCTGGGACCATTATAGAGTTCAAACAGGCAATCCATTCACACAACACGTAATTAGACAATTAATATTTGATGGAGAAGACTGAAATATTTATAGAGGAAAGTTATAGAAATGATCATGAACAACCTTCAAATAATCCCACAGTAACTTAGGAGGGGAACAATTACACTATTGATATTTAAGGTGCAGAAATTATTCTGCAAATATTCTGTATGAAAATATAACTACTATAACACTGCCCCCTATTTACATTAATATAATTGGTATAATACTAACTCCTATGTACAAGAATCTAATTACTATAATGCTGCCTCCTACAGTATGTACAAGAATATAACTACTATAATACAGCTCCTATGTACAAGAATATACCGTAACTACTAGAATACTGCCTCCTATATACAAGAATATAACTACTATAATACTGCCTCCTATGTACGAGAATATAACTTCTATAATACTGCTCCAATGTACAAGAATATAACTACTATAATACTGCCTCCTATGTACAAGAATATAACTGCTATAATACTGCTCCTATATACAAGAATATAACTACTATAATACTGCTGTTATGTACAAGAATATAACTACTATAATACTGCTCCTATATACAAGAATATAACTACAATAATACTCCTCTTATGTACAAGAATATAACTACTAAAATACTGCTCCTATGTACAAGAATATAACTAAAATAATACTGCCTCTTATGTACAAGAATATAACTACTATAATACTGCTCCTATGTACAAGAATATAACTACTATAATACTGCTCCTATGTACAAGAATATAACTACTATAATACTGCCTCCTATGTACAAGAATATAACTACTATAATAGTGCTCCTATGTACGAGAATATAACTAATATAATACTGCTCCTATGTACAAGAATATAACTACTATAATACTGCTCATATGTACAAGAATATAACTACTATAATACTGCTCCTATGTACAAGAATATAACTACTATAATACTGCTCCTATATACAAGAATATAACTACTATAATACTGCTCTTATGTACAAGAATATAACTACTATAATACTGCTCCTATGTACAAGAATATAACTACAATAATACTGCCTCCTATGTACAAGAATATAACTACTATAATACTGCTCCTATGTACAAGAATATAACTACTATAATACTGCCTCCTATGTACAAGAATATAACTACTATAATACTGCTCCTATGTACAAGAATATAACTACTATAATACTGCTCCTATGTACAAGAATATAACTACTATAATACTGCCTCTATGTACAAGAATATAACTACTATAATACTGCTCCTATGTACAAGAATATAACTACTATAATACTGCCTCCTATGTACAAGAATATAACTACTATAATAGTGCTCCTATGTACGAGAATATAACTAATATAATACTGCTCCTATGTACAAGAATATAACTACTATAATACTGCTCATATGTACAAGAATATAACTACTATAATACTGCTCCTATGCACAAGAATACAACTACAATAATACTGCTCCTATATACAAGAATATAACTACTATAATACTGCTGTTATGTACAAGAATATAACTACTATAATACTGCTCCTATGTACAAGAATATAACTAAAATAATACTGCCTCTTATGTACAAGAATATTACTACTATAATACTGCTCATATGTACAAGAATATAACTACTATAATACTGCCTCCTATGTATCGGTGGTGATCTTAGACATCCATAGCTTCTAGTATGCTCCCGGTGTGAAGTCTGCACAGCATGCTGAGACTTAATAATGGCAATATAATATTTTGACATTCAGGAGGTATCAGTACCTGCAGTAGATGTCGGTATGTAGTCTACATCACATTAGAAATTACATAGGTTTCTCTCTTAGGCAGGACCACATTAATGAGTTGCCCAATTAACTATGACAAGAGCTTGATTGAGGGATGACAGCAGCAAGGTAGTTGTCAGCTACACCAGATTATCAGGAGAAGGTACCTGACATTTACTAACCCTATATCACCAGTGGAAAGGTAATCATCTAATATTCTGTTGCCTCAACATCCTCAAAGTCTACAGAGATGATCCTATAGTATTCATTATGTGTATGAGACTTCGTTTTCTTTTTAGCTCGCCATACATGAGACAAGGATTTGAAATAATTGCAGATAATTAGTCACCTGTGGGATCGTTTGTATGAATGATTCCGAAAGCTACATGCCAGACTAAATTGGTTAACCAGGTCATTGGTTCTCAATGAGATCATGTAAACAGATTGAATAGTAAAAAATGAATAAGCCCCCGGAGGACCAGAGGATGAGGCCAGTAGGACGTGGAGCAAGACGTGTAATCCCTGAGCTCCAGTGCTTTGTAGCTTTACTAGTGGATACCCAACCCAATTCTTACTTGAGTAGTGATCCACCAGCTTCTGAACCAAACTAATTACCAAGTGACACAGGGCAAATCAAGAAAAAGTCTGCTGAAGCTCATCAAATTCTTTCCAGCGGCAGAGGCCATGCAACAAGATGGCACCAATAGATCCTTATAAGAACAAGACCATGCATCTGCCAGAGCTTCTAAACAACAAACTATGGCGCAACATAGGGCCTACTTAAACACCTTCTCCTGAGCAGTCTTCGGAACGTGGCAGTCATGGTTCCTCACCCTCAACATCACTGCTTGCAGTGCCTTCCTCGTGCAACATTGGGGATATTTCACCACTTGCAATCTTTCTCATCTGCGGGTAAATTGCAGACTGGCTTGCATCGAGATATTAAGTGGGCTGGTCATGCCCTTACAGAGGCCACTGTGTGACTACTGCTGAAAGATCTGAAAGCCTTAATCTAAAAGGAGTCTCAGCTTGCGCTGAGGCAATTTTGACTAGAAGTTCCTTCATTAGGTGAGAAAACCTCCCATATTTAAACCAAGATAGCGAAGTGGACCTCTGCACACAATGAGCTCGCAGACGTGGCAAACTCAGTAGAAGAAGAAGCCGACAATATTAATCTAAAACTAATTGACATTGAAACAACCCATGTGCAGTGAAGCATTTTTGCCCACATTGAATTAATGCATTTATACAAGCGTAAGTCAGCTTAATTTGTGATACCTTTTTTTTGTGTAGCTAAGATTGAAGATCAATCAAGACAAAATAATGTGCAATTTCAAGGTATTCCAAAATCAGTTAAGCCTGAGGCGCTCATGGAGTTCCTTTTTGATCTTTTGCCTGTGTGTTTCCAGATGACATCGAGATAGATCTAACCATTGAAGACCAAATCACTAACCCCATACATACTTAGAGATGTAATTGCCCAACTTCACTTATTCCACTTTAAGGAATGACTGATGGAGGCCACCCGAAGACTTCAGAACTGCCTGACCATTTTAAAAACATCCTCTTGTTTGCCGACCTCTCAGCAATCACACCAGATAGGAGAAGACCTTTTATCCCTAGCACAATGGCACTGAGAGATGACAGTATCGCCTATCGCAGGGGATTCCCAGTCAAGTTAATCATATCGAAGGATGGATCTAAAGTGGTGGAGGAAGCTACTGGTTTATGTCATGAATGGGAGCTCATCGATCCTAGAGAGACTGCATTCATAAGATCTAGAGCTTCTCCACTCACTATGCATGAACTTTGGACAACGATGTCCTACAGCAAGAGAAAGCCTAAATGAGTACCAGATTGGACCTCCAAACCTTCTTCGTGGTTGATTATACATGGGTCTTAAGACTTTAGTCACAAATTTGCACAAATCCTAATATAGCCTTTGCTGATATTCAGAAATCCTTATCTCAAGCACTAAATATCTATTCCACAAACATTGGACCCTTTCTTTAAAAACATAACTTTTATTCAAAAAGTCTTAATAAATGCTAAAAGCATCAATAATCCTCAATTTGCATATAGATTGCTTTAATGAACAGTGTGACACAAAATACACATATGGGTGTTGCTCCAGGTGGGCTGGGAAGAAATGTCGGGTAGGTGTGGATTTGGGTAGTTACATTTGCCTGGCATTCTCTCCCTGCCCAGATCCTAACTAGCCCTCTGCCGGGGACCACTCCTGATGGTGGGGTTCCCCATCCTCAAACCCTCCCTAGGACCACATTAATGAGTTGCCCAATTAACTATGACAAGAGCTTGATTGAGGAGTGACAGCAGCAAGGTAGTTGTCAGCTACACCAGATTATCAGGAGAAGGTACCTGACATTTACTAACCCTATATCACCAGTGGAAAGGTAATCATCTAATATTCTGTTGCCTCAACATCCTCAAAGTCTACAGAGATGATCCTATAGTATTCATTATGTGTATGAGACTTCGTTTTCTTTTTAGCTCGCCATACATGAGACAAGGATTTGAAATAATTGCAGATAATTAGTCACCTGTGGGATTGTTTGTATGAATGATTCCGAAAGCTACATGCCAGACTAAATTGGTTAACCAGGTCATTGGTGCTCAATGAGATCATGTAAACAGATTGAATAGTAAAAAATGAATAAGCCCCCGGAGGACCAGAGGATGAGGCCAGTAGGACGTGGAGCAGGACATGTAATCCCTGAGCTCCAGTGCTTTGTAGCTTTACTAGTGGCTACCCAACCCAATTCTTACTTGAGTGGTGGTCCACCAGCTTCTGAACCAAACTAATTACCAAGTGACACAGGGCAAATCAAGAAAAAGTCTGCTGAAGCTCATCAAATTCTTTCCAGCGGCAGAGGCCATGCAACAAGATGGCACCAATAGATCCTTATAAGAACAAGACCATGCATCTGCCAGAGCTTCTAAACAACAAACTATGGAGCAACATAGGGCCTACTTAAACTCCTTCTCCTGAGCAGTCTTCGGAACGTGGCAGTCATGGTTCCTCACCCTCAACATCACTGCTTGCAGTGCCTTCCTCGTGCAACATTGGGGATATTTCACCACTTGCAATCTTTCTCATCTGCGGGTAAATTGCAGACTGGCTTGCATCGAGATATTAAGTGGGCTGGTCATGCCCTTACAGAGGCCACTGTGTGACTACTGCTGAAAGATCTGAAAGCCTTAATCTAAAAGGAGTCTCAGCTTGCGCTGAGGCAATTTTGACTAGAAGTTCCTTCATTAGGTGAGAAAACCTCCCATATTTAAACCAAGATAGCGAAGTGGACCTCTGCACACAATGAGCTCGCAGACGTGGCAAACTCAGTAGAAGAAGAAGCCGACAATATTAATCTAAAACTAATTGACATTGAAACAACCCATGTGCAGTGAAGCATTTTTGCCCACATTGAATTAATGCATTTATACAAGCGTAAGTCAGCTTAATTTGTGATACCTTTTTTTTAGTGTAGCTAAGATTGAAGATCAATCAAGACAAAATAATGTGCAATTTCAAGGTATTCCAAAATCAGTTAAGCCTGAGGCGCTCATGGAGTTCCTTTTTGATCTTTTGCCTGTGTGTTTCCAGATGACATCGAGATAGATCTAACCATTGAAGACCAAATCACTAACCCCCATACATACTTAGAGATGTAATTGCCCAACTTCACTTATTCCACTTTAAGGAATGACTGATGGAGGCCACCCCGAAGACTTCAGAACTGCCTGACCATTTTAAAAACATCCTCTTGTTTGCCGACCTCTCAGCAATCACACCAGATAGGAGAAGACCTTTTATCCCTAGCACAATGGCACTGAGAGATGACAGTATCGCCTATCGCAGGGGATTCCCAGTCAAGTTAATCATATCGAAGGATGGATCTAAAGTGGTGGAGGAAGCTACTGGTTTATGTCATGAATGGGAGCTCATCGATCCTAGAGAGACTGCATTCATAAGATCTAGAGCTTCTCCACTCACTATGCATGAACTTTGGACAACGATGTCCTACAGCAAGAGAAAGCCTAAATGAGTACCAGATTGGACCTCCAAACCTTCTTCGTGGTTGATTATACATGGGTCTTAAGACTTTAGTCACAAATTTGCACAAATCCTAATATAGCCTTTGCTGATATTCAGAAATCCTTATCTCAAGCACTAAATATCTATTCCACAAACATTGGACCCTTTTCTTTAAAACATAACTTTTATTCAAAAAAGTCTTAATAAATGCTAAAAGCATCAATAATCCTCCAATTTGCATATAGATTGCTTTAATGAACAGTGTGACACAAAATACACATATGGGTGTTGCTCCAGGTGGGCTGGGAAGAAATGTCGGGGTAGGTGTGGATTTGGGTAGTTACATTTTGCCTGGCATTCTCTCCCTGCCCAGATCCTAACTAGCCCTCTGCCGGGGACCACTCCTGATGGTGGGGTTCCCCCATCCTCAAACCTCCCCTGTTTCTCCCTATTACCGCCCTGTCTGTCACATATATTACAGGTGATTCAGAACAGAATATTATCCCGACACGTTTAACCCACTAGGGTTCTTCAGGGGGACGATGTTTCATCACCAAAAGGCCTTCCCTTGGGCCCACAGATAATCACCAGATGTAAAAATAAATAAAAAAATACCTACTTTAGCAGTCATAGATAAAAGCAGAGTCATTTTCAGATGGGGAACCGGTATGGCGTTGGTCTCATCACGGATGTATCAATAGGGAGACCTCAAATTAACACAAATATGCATATATATAGTGTTGAGCGCGAATATTCGAATAGCGAATTTTTTTAGCGAATATCGGCACTTCGCTAATTCGCGAATATTTCGAATATAGCACTATAAATTCGCTATTTCGAATATTCATTTTTTTTTTTTTTGTTATATTTTTTTCTTTCCCACTTCCCAAAAGTAGTTCTTACCTGTCCTGAGGATTCCTGGCTTCCTGGCTGCTCTAGTCAGTGACCGTTGCCGCTTCTGCCGACTTCCGTGCTCATGGAGCTCATGGAACGTCTCCATATACTAAAATGTACTGTCGGATTTGAGGAATTACGTTAAAATCGCAATGCGATTAATTTAAGTTATATTAATCGCATTGCGATTACAACTTAGCACTGCTATCTTACATAGGCTAGAATTAACGAATATGGAATATAGCTATGCACTAGCAGTGCTAAGTTGAAATCGCAATACGATTACTTCAAGTTAAATTAATCGCATTGCGAATTCAACTTAGCACTGCTGCTATATTCCATATTCGTTAACTTCGTTCATTCTAGCAAGCTGACCCATTATAAACCCAGCTCTAAGTTGAAATCGCAATGCGATTAATATAACTTGAATTAATCGCATTGCGATTTCAACGTAATTCCTCAAATCCGACAGTACATTTTAGTATATGGAGACGTTCCCATGGTGATGGGGACGCTCCATGAGCAAGGAAGTTTATGGTTGGCTTGGTAGAATTAGTGAATAGCGAATATGACGAATGTATTCGTCATATTCCTCAAAACGAAGATAACGAAGTATTCTACATCTTCGTTTTAGCAACCTATTCGTCAACTTCGCTAATTCTAGCAATCAAATAGGAAGGTTGACTATAGAGACAGCTGTGTTAAATTCGCTATGCGATTTTTTTTTTATAGAATAATTATATTACTTGATATAATTATTATAATTATTCTATTTAGAAAAAAATATATATATATATATATATATATATATATATATATATACCGTATTTTTCGCCCTATAAGACGCACCGGCCTATAAGACGCACCTGGGTTTTTGAGGAGAAAAATAAGAAAAAAAATATTTTTAACCAAAAGGTGTGCTTTTGAAGTAATGGTGGTCTGTGCATGACAGTATTATGGGGGGATCTGTGGATGGCACTGTTATGTGGGGGAGATGTGGATGGCACTGTGATGGGGGATCTGTGGATAGCACTGTGATGGGGGGATCTGTGGATAGCACTGTGATGGGGGGATCTGTGGATAGCACTGTGATGGGGGATCTGTGGATAGCACTGTGATGGGGGCATTTATGAATGACACTGTAATGGATTGGATCTGTGGATGACACATATATAGCATCTTATGCTATATGTGTCATCCACAGATCACTCAATTACAGTGTCATCCACAGGTGCCCCTTTTCTAAAACATCTGGCCCATGGCTGCTTAGGGGCGGAGCCTGGCAGCACATGGCGGGCGGCCCGCCGCTAACAGCGTGACTGCTTGTATAACATTTAAAATCTTTAATTATGTCCCCTTATTTCCTAAAAGCCTAGGACAGTAGCGCTCTGCTAACCTGCTATAACGATCCTCTAGCAGGCAGAGCGGTGCGGCGGCAGGCTGGTGTGTAACGTCCTCACTGACGTCATCTGCCTGCTCCTCCTGCTTCATTCATAAAGTGAAAGGAGCAGGCAGATGACGTCAGTGAGGACGTTACACACCAGCCTGCCGCCGCACCGCTCTGCCTGCTAGAGGATCGTTATAGCAGGTTAGCAGAGCGCTACTGTCCTAGGCTTTTAGGAAATAAGGGGACATAATTAAAGATTTTAAATGTTATACAAGCAGTCACGCTGTGAGCGGCGGGCCGCCCGCCGCGTGTTGCCAGGCTCCGCCCCCTCCTCCTTCCATGCTGATACATCGCAGGCTGTGCGATGTATCGGCTTCAGCTATAGGAAAATGGTAGTATTCGCCATATAAGACGCACTGCCATTTTCCCCCCACTTTTGGGGGAAAAAAAGTGCGTCTTATATGGCGAAAAATACGGTAATCGCATAGCGAATTAAACACAGTTGTCTCTATAGTCAACCTTCCTATTTGATTGCTAGAATTAGCGAAGTTGACGAATAGGTTGCTAAAACGAAGATGTAGAATACTTCGTTATCTTCGTTTTGAGGAATATGACGAATACATTCGTCATATCCGTCATCTTCGCTATAATTCTAGATATGAAACCAATAGGAAAGTAGCCTTAAGTTAAAATCGCAATACGCGATTATTTAAATCGCATATTAATCGCGATAACTAGAGTAATGACGAATATTCAATTTCGACGAATATAAAACGAATATTCTTTCGAATATTCGCGAATTTCGTCGAAATCGAATATGGCACCTGCTGCTCATCACTACATATATAGACCAGGTATTGGTTTATATACCCCCATTCATCCAAGTAATAAGTAGGAAGGAAGCATAGACCCAAATCCAAGAGACTTACTAATGCCTGGTGCCGTGTCCGGCCTCACAGCCTAATAGCAAGATGGTGTTGAGGGCAGTGAGGACCAAGCTCCCTGATCTCCTTTTTATAGGGCAAGCGGTATCCGCATCACCGCCACTATCCGGTCGGTGGAGCACACGCCGCGCACATGTGCTTTCGGTCCCCATCGGGAGTTCCTTCTTCTCTGTCTTGCGCATACTCCGATTCCCGGACGGTGGTTCAAAACACCTCCCATTTCCGGGGATCGGGGTTCTGATCAGTGGAGCGCACTCAACGCTTCCGGTGTACTGGACCGCAGACATCATGCTTTGATCTATGACTGCTAAAGTAGTTTTTTTTTTTTTTTTTTTTTACATCTGGTGATTATCTGTGGGCCCAAGGGAAGGCCTTTTGGTGATGAAACATCGTCCCCCTGAAGAACCCTAGCGGGTGAAACGTGTTGGGGTAATATTCCGATCTGAATCACCTGTAATATATGTGCCAGACAGGGCGGTAATAGGGAGAAACAGGGGAGGTTCGAGGACGGGGGAACCCCACCATCAGAGGTGGTCCCCGGGCAGAGGGTAGTAAGGGTCTGAGCAGGGAGAGAATGCCAGGGAAAATGTAACTACCCCAATCCACACCTACCCCGACATTTCTCCTCAGCCCATCTGGAGCAACACCCATATGTGTATTTTGTATCACACTGTTCATTGAAGCAATCTATATGCAAATTGGAGGATTTATTGTTGATGATTTTAGCATTTTTTAAGACTTTTTTGAATAAAATTTATGTTTTAAAGAAAAGGGTCCAATGTTTGTGGAATAGATCTTAAGACTTTAGGCCACTGCTGCCATGTTAATTCCTGGTACTTTTCCCGGAATTTACCCACCCCCAACAGATGTGTTTAATTTGTTCCCCTACTTTACTGAACCCCTTTCTTCTCTGACTCTCCTTAACTCTTCTTACTTTCTCACTCGTTTATTTTTTCTCTCCTTCCAATCTCTTTATTATGACCATCACATATGTGATTTGATACTTTTTCATCTGCCATACCTGTCCTATTTGTTGCCGATTCCCAGGTGTATACTGATTGCTTATGGCCAGGGGCAGACTGGTCATAGGCCCTACAGGGAAATTTTCTGGTGGGCCGATGCCCAGAAAGCTGCCTGATGCCACCTCGCAGCCGCTGGACGGGTACATAATGCTCTAATGCTCTCCACATTATTTAATGCTAAGAGTATCAGGTACGTATGCACCTGGCCCGCAGCAGCTGATGTCCTTGTGTATGCTGCACTCTGGCGTTTGGCTTTGCTGGGGCGGTATTTTGTGCTCCACTATGGTATTGTTGGACACACCTACTTCTGGGGTCTCTGCCTACTTGTGTTGCCCCCCCCCCCCCTTCTGTCAATTTGGACTTGCCTACAACTTGGGGCCACTTTTAGTTTTTTTTCCAGGGCCATTTTAAGTCCTCAATCTGCCCCTGCTTAGTGAAGCTTTAATGTATGTCTCTCCCAGAAGACATCTCCACCTATTTCTTATCATACTAATAGCATGCCCCTCTATTATTCCAATAATGCTTAATATTGTTTTCTTTAATGTCAAAGGGTTAAATTCTCCTTTCAAGAGGTCACTCTTCTGGAAGCAAGCTCTCACTCTACAAGTAGCTGTTTTCTGCCTCCAGGAGACGCATCTGAACCAAAGCAATCTGCACAGACTGCACAGACCCATCATAATTATATATTCGGTTGCTTTTACTTTGACGCAAAAACTGATGTGATACTACTTTTCTCTATTAATAACATTTAATACACATTAACGTCTCTATATGTCACTAATACTAAAAATGCTCTTTTGTTAGAAAGCTATTAGCTGTTATTGACAGAGTTAAAGGGGTTGTCTACATTTTTCAAACCAGCGCCTGGATCTGAATACTTTTGTAATTGCATGTAATTAAAAATTTAGTATTGCCACTGAGATATTCAAAACCATAACCATAGCAAAGGCAGGTGCACTCTGCGGCAATACTAAACCCTCACACTGATGTTAAAATTGAGGTTAGTTCGACACATCCTACTAGGAGGACATGTCTTAAGCTCGGACACCACGCCAAGGTCTCTCAAGTAGCCCGAGACCCTACCACTCAACCTACCTGTGCCGTATGGGCGATACCAGGGGCCGTTGGGCATTACGGGAGCGTAAGGCCTGACTCACAAACAGCTCACCAGTGACCTCCAGCATGTAGCCATGCTTGCAATGGGAGGTGGAAGGTGCCTGTAAACCCCACCTGAGACCGGCTGATATGGCCCAGAGCCTCCCAGGTGCACCTGAATGTAGCCTGTAGATGAAAAGCAGGCACATTTAAATTGGAGTTTATACACCTCCAAACATATTATACAAACCATTAGAAAATGTGGTGTGGTGTTTAACAAGCAGGATATGCTCAACCCATAAGCAGTTGTGCATGTATATTGGGGAGCACATCCTGCACTTGTAGTCCGCTGCTAGGGGCAATCAACAGCAAAAAATGCATACAATGGAAGATGCCAGCAACGGACTACAAGTACCACAATAACCATCCTACATACGATAATGATAATGTGGATGTGGAGAACAATCAAAAACATAACCATAGCAAAGGCAGGTGCACTCTGCGGCAATACTAAACCCTCACACTGATGTTAAAAGTGAGAGGTTAGTTCGACACATCCTACTAGGAGGACATGTCTTAAGCTCGGACACAACGCCAAGGTCTCTCAAGTAGCCCAAGACACTACCACTCAAATTACCTGTGCCGTATGGGCGATACCAGGGGTCGTTGGGCATTACTCCCCTATATACATGCACAATTGCATATGGGTTGAGCATATCCTGCTTGTTAAACACCACACCACCTTTATGCACTAACCTCACATGCCCCCATATCTTTACAAATCCAGGAAGAGAGGTCCTCTCCTGTGAATCAGACATGGTGCTTGAATAATTATGTTTTTCACCTTTAATATGCCACAGGTACTCAAAGCCATTTCAGACTATTTCTCTACTAACGACACTCACGATGTTAGTGACACAACCGCCTGGTGCGCACACAAGGCCACAATCAGAGGCCATTTTATTAAACAATCTACCCACGAAACGAAGACTAGGTGAAGGCAGTAGAGATTTCTAAACTGACTCAACAACCAGTGGCGTAGCTATAGGGGTCGCAGCGGTCGCAATCGCGACCGGGCCTCTAAGTCAGGGGGGCCCACGGGGCCCCCTCCAGGAGAGAGCTGCCTCCCGACAAGTTATTTGAGGTCTTGAGGACCTTTTTCACTCAGCCAATCAGTGGCTGCAGCTGTGTCACATGTCAGGCCAGCGATTTCCTGCTGAGCCAATCACTGGCCTGACACATGACATAACTGTGGCCACTGATTGGCTGAGTGTGAAAGGTCCTCAAGACCTCAAACAACTTGTCAGGAGGCCAGAGAAAAGATACCAGGAGTCAGCCAGTGCCACACAGAGGAGAAGAGGAGCTGCTACCGACTGGACCAGGACCAGGTGAGCAGAATGTTTTTACATAATATTAATAGAGGGGAGAAATGTGATATGGAGGGGGAGAAATGTGACATGGAGGGGGAGATATGTGACATGGGGGATGTGACATGGAGGGGGAGAAATGTGACATGGAGGGGGGAGATATGTGACATGGGGGGATGTGACATGGAGGGGGGAGAAATGTGACATGGAGGGGGGAGAAATGTGACATGGAGGGGGGAGAAATGTGACATGAAGAGGGGAGAAATGTGACATGGAGGGGGGAGAAATGTGACATGGGGGGGATGTGACATGGAGGGGGGAGAAATGTGACATGGAGGGGGGAAAATGTGTCATGGAGGGGGGAGAAATGTGTCATGGAGGGGGGAGAAATGTGTCATGGAGGGGGGATAATGCGTTCCCGTAGTCTCCCTGTAGTATGGTCCCCCATTCTATTGCCTCATAGGCTTCAGGTCCCAATGCCCTATGAGCCTGAATAGCGGGGATGGGAGCCATAGGATTACATTCCCTGCCGTAAACTCCTGCCCCCGGCTGCTTGGCAGCCTCCTAAAGCCTTAAGGCTTAAGGCTGATGCGGCCTTCACAGTGCCAGCGTCACAGCTCTCTGCTTTGTCATGACCCTTTCAAGCCTGAGAAGTCCTGATAGCCATCAAATCTCTCAAATCTAACAAGTCTCCCAGCCCCGATGGTTTAACCAACGAATACTATAAAGCCCATAAATAGTATTGTACTAAATAGTACTTGACAAGATTGTTTTATGAAGCAGCTGCAACAGGTTCTTCCCTCCCTGAGCTGTTGAAAGCCTTAATCATTGCTCTACCTAAGCCAAAACAGACCCCATATGTACCAGTGAACTTTAGACTTATCTGACTATTATATTAAATACTGACTTAAAACTACACAAAAATAATAGCTTGCCGGTTAGCGGATATACTGCTGCACATTAGGATCCAGTGGGTTTTATCAAGGGAAGACAAACGGTGGATGGCACACATAAATTTCTTAACATAATAGAGGAAGTGGGTCACCGTCAAAAGCCTTGTCTGCCCCAGGCTTTGTATGTGGAGATAGCGTTCCTCCGGGTCCATTAGGGGTACTTCAGAGCCGTGTTATTGGCTTTTGGTTTGTCTTCTCTACTATGGCTTTATAGACTTGTCCCTTGGCTCAGGTTTATACCTTGGGTGTATTATCTACTCCATTTCTCATTACAAACCAGACTAGGCACAGCTTTCTCCACTTTTCTTTGCGAGCCATTTGCGCAATTTATACCTCTATCTTCTGGCATTACTATTGGAAATTCGGAACACTGCATTGTTCTCTTTGCAGGTGATGGGCTCCTGTCCCTTACCTACCTGGTAACTTCCATGGGAGGTTATCCGTCCTTTAAAGCACTTTTATGGTCAGTTCGCCTTCCAGCTAGATCTCCATCTTTCTCTTCTCCCACAGTAAAGGTGAGGATTTGGGTGTAGAAACAAATAAAAATTAAAAAAAGGACATTATTCCCTTCAAGCTTCCTCATCTACTTTAATCAGTCCCTTTTAAGGCCGTTTATTTTACTAATTGGGAGCACCATAGTGTTGCTTTTTAGGGAGACCTAATGCAAAATTATAATTTATGCCCTTTCGACCAAATGACTACCCTTCACAACATCGCCCATAGGGACGTCTACAAATATTTGTCCCACAATTTTATTGCATTCTGTTAAATTGTCACGCTTTTTGCTCCCAATGGGAACAAGATGTCAAACACATGTTTACCGATGATCAATGGCTCACGACGTATACACTTCCTTAAAAGACCTCTTATTGTGTTAGTGTAAGACATCGATGCTCCTCATCACCTTTCTAAAATATTCTCAGCAGCTACCCCTTTCTGATGACGATGTGGAGACCAGATAGGAACGGTCATGCATGTTTGGTAAACATTTATCACTCGTTAAGGGTAGGTTCACGCTTGCATTAAATTGATCCAGTAGCCTGTTCTGGCAGAAGGAGTGTTAATGAAGAAGCCGAGGGAGACAGAATTTGATTTTGAAGTGCACAAACACAATTGACTAATGTCCACCAGTGAAATGATTTGCAAAGTTCTGGCATATTTTTACAATAGCCAGCTTAAGCTTCACAGTATTATGCTTCACTTTGCACAATGTAGACAACTTATCAAGCCAATAAAATATTACAGATCCCAAAGCAATTTATCATAATGTATTGTTTTAGTCGGCAGAGCGGTTCTCTGGGAAGCCTGGTGGAAAATGTAGTAGTCATCATGTCAGACTCTATAAAGATAAGCAAAAGACTGAGCTCATGAATCAATGTACTGTACGAGGCAAAGGGATTAATCCTCGCTGCAATCATCCAAGGTTGGGGAGATAAAGAAGCTTTCGGAAGACTCTTAAAGGGGGATCATCACCAGCATCAAGCAGTTCTCTATATAAAAATTGACTAAATTGTACAATAACATCCACTAGATGGTCCACCAAAGTGCCACTAGGAGGCCAGAGGAAGGAAATGCCCTGCTCTATTCTGAACTTTCTGGTCATGTAAGACTTCATAGCCCTGCCAAGTGTCTGAGAGACATAGGCAAAAAGAATGGAAAAAAGCTCTCATAGGGTGAATAAGCAAAAGCACTTGGAAAAAATATGGTGGAAAAAGGCACAATGTTAATGAATGCTTGTAATCGATATCACATTCACTGCCGTGTCCTTATAGTAAACACAATAGGTTCTCAGCCAATACTATCAAAATTGTCAGCTTTGTCAGGTGAAGTCATAATTTGCTCTAGTATTAGATACTTTGAAATCCAGGAAGAAATCAAAGAGATCTCCAGAAAGTAATTACAAAATACAATGGAGTTGGGTAGATAGTCATCCCTTCCAGAGAAGTTTAGGTGACATTTGCAGAACAATTTTGAGGACAAAAGCTGGTCCTACATCCCTTGTTTGCTAATGTTCCTATGGTTCTGGAGGAGCAGGAGACCAGCTCTGGTCCACACCACCCATGGGAAAAATAAATCAGGCTCAGTAACATTCACAATGGCTACCTCTGCTGCACACATGCCCTTGGCAGTGTATATTTTTTGTGGTTGATGCCCAAGTCGGTCAACAACATGTTTTTGTCATTCCCATCTTGAACTTGTGTTCACAATGATGAGTGGGGAAAAAGCGGTCAGACCACTCCTTTCTCTGTTTGGTCATAATATCAGCCATGTTGAAATTCAACATTCCCAGATCTTCATTCCCCTGACATCGGCTTTTCAGAGAGTCAACAAAGCCCCATAAACCTTAGTTTTCCAATTCTGCATAAACTAGAGTTTTGACCAAGTTTCCTCTAAGGTTTAGAAGCCTTTAAAATACATAGAAATCATTAACTTTGGAAAAATAAGTTTTTCAGAAACTTCTTAATACTAGTAAGTAAACCACTTGTCAAGAGCACACATCAACCAGTGGTAAATGCTTTCATACCCCGAGGTTTTCAAAACCTTAATCACAGCCCTCGAGGCTATATATACAGAAAAGGAAATCTAAGAAATCAACTTCAAATACATAGATGCTGGAGGCCTCAAAATCAAGATCAGTAAGTTTCAGAACTATGTTCACTTCTCATTATTTTTTTTATAATGACTTTTAACCCCTTCAAAAGTCAAGGATTTTCTGTTCATTGCATTTTTATTTTTTACTATTTACCTTCTCAGAGCCATAATATTTTTATTTTTCAGTTCATATAGCTACATATATTAAGGTTGTTGTGTTTTCTAATGACACCTTCTTTGCATGCAATGTAGTGGGAAGCAGGGAAAAAAAATCCAAAAGGAGTGAAATTGGAAAATAGTGCAAATCCTCCATACTTTTTGAATTTTGTAACTTTCTATTAAATTTCCTTGGGGGAGGTAAAGTGACGAAAAAACAGTGACTCTATCATTGTACTATGTTCTTATAGAGCCCTGCCACCTGCAGGCATCCATAGGAACTACTGCTGTAATAGTCTTGGAACCTTCAGAGACACCAAGGTTATCACAAAGAAGGAACAGCTCTCCTGATCACTTCAGAAGCTGCCTCAGATGCCATGATCACAACTGACCCCAGCATCTGAGGGGTTAAACGCCTGCAATCTGCATTATCAGTGATCGCAGACATTATGGGTGTCTTCTGTGTAACAGCAGAAAGTAGGCAACTATAGCAACCGATCCGCCCTGGAGCCAGTACCATCTTTAAAGAGCCAACTTTTGCTATATGTATACTGCAGAGGTCGGGAAGGGGTTTATACAAATTGGCCACATTTGTTTTTCCGTTAGGACATGCAGATGTTATTATAGTAGGGCCATCTCTTTAAAAGATAGGGAAGATGTCATGATGTGCTCTTTTCCAATAGCTAAAAATTCTATGAAAGGCTTTTACCCTTATATACAAAAAAATAACTACTATAAGGCCCCTTTCACACAGGCGTTGCGGGTGCACTCCGTCAAACAGTGCGGGTGCGTTGCGGGAATCGCCGCGATTTTTCCTACGAGTACAAGCTGCTGTCATACGCTTTGCACGTGCGGGAGAAAATCGGCACTTTTAGTACCAGTCCGAACCTGCACTTCTTCACAGAAGTGCATGTTTGAGTCAGAAACTGTCTCGCTGGTATTATTTCACATTATAACATAGTTATAATGTAAAATCATACTTGGCCATCTTCTTATGTTTAAACAGGTGCAGAATGGGTTAAATATAACTAATACTAACTTACCTGTTCCATTTGATGCAAGCTCGGCTCCTCTCGTTAGCTTGCTAGTAGGAATAGACCTGTGATGATGTCACATGGTCACATGGACCATCACATGCTCCATCACCATAGTGATGGAGTAGGTGATTGGGCCATGTGATGCTGTGACATCATCACAGGTCCTTTCCTACTAGCAAGCTAACGGAGAGGAGGCCGGCTCGCGATCAAATGGTACAGGTAAGTTAATATTAGTTTATTATTTTTAACCCATTCTGCACCTGTTTAAACATTAAGAAGATGGCCAAGGGTATTATTTTACATTATAACTATGTTATAATGTGAAATAATACAGAACCGGTTACACATCCCGATGGTTGCATAGCAACCATGCGAGAACATCGCAAAGCATCCGCACTTGCTTGCGGATGCTGGCGATTTTCCAGCAGCCCCATTCATTTCTATGGGGCCTGCATTCCGTTAAAAACGCAGAAGATAGAGCATTGTGCGAGTTTCACGCATCGCAAAAGTGATGCGTGAAAATCAACTGTGATGTGCACTCCCCCATAGAAGTGAATGGGTCCGGATTCAGTGCGGGTGCAATGCGTTCACATCACGCATTGCACCCGCGCGGAAAACTCGCCCGTGTGAAAGGGGCCTAATACTTCGCCTGTGTACAAGAATATAACTACTATATTACTGCATCCTATGTACAAGAATATAACCACTATAATACTGCTTCTATGTACAAGAATATAACTACTATAATACTGCCCTATGTGCAAGAATATAACTACTATAATACTGCCCTATGTGCAAGAATATAACTACTATAATACTGCCCTATGTGCAAGAATATAATTAATATAATACTGCCCTATGTGCAAGAATATAATTAATATAATACTGCCCTATGTACAAGAATATAACTACTATAATACTGCCTCCTATGTACAAGAATATAACTACTATAATACTGCCTCCTATGTACAAGAATATAACTACTATAATGCTGCTCCTATGTACAAGAATATAACTACTATAATACTGCTCCTATGTACAAGAATATAACTACTATAATACTGCTCCTATGTACAAGAATATAACTACTATAATACTGCCTCCTATGTACAAGAATATAACTACTATAATGCTGCTCCTATGTACAAGAATATAACTACTATAATACTGCTCCTATGTACAAGAATATAAATACTATAATACTGCTCCTATATACAAGAATATAACTACTATAATATTGCTCCTATGTACAAGAATATAACTACTATAATGCTGCTCCTATGTACAAGAATATAACTACTATAATACTGCTCCTATGTACAAGAATATAACTACTATAATACTGCCTCCTATGTACAAGAATATAACTACTATAATACTGCTCCTATATACAAGAATATAACTACTATAATATTGCTCCTATGTACAAGAATATAACTACTATAATGCTGCTCCTATGTACAAGAATATAACTACTATAATACTGCTCCTATGTACAAGAATATAACTACTATAATACTGCTCCTATGTACAAGAATATAACTACTATAATTCTGCTCCTATGTACAAGAATATAACTACTATAATACTGCCTCTATGTACAAGAATATAACTACTATAATACTGCCTCCTATGTACAAGAATATAACTACTACAATACTGCCTCCTATGTGCAAGAATATACTGTGAGTACTATAGTTCTGCTCTCTATGAACGATATTGTTTCTATAAAATACATGGCTTACTATACATAATGTATAGGACAGGTGAATATCATAGTATGTTATATTTCCGGGCAGAGGGTTTCTATACTTTTGTTGAAATGTGAGACAATATTTTCACATTCACTCGGTGTTCATGTTTTAGAGTTTACTGAGATGCTGAATAAATAAGCACATCGCGTTTTGGGTTCTTGTCGGTAATTGCTCTTTCAGCGGGACGTGAATCATAACATGGTGTAATAAGCTGCACTGGGATAACATAAAGAGAAAAGCGTAAATCTGATGGAGAGGAAAGAATCGAAAAAGTTAGATATTTAGAAAAAGGAAGAGGAATTTTGATGAGTTTGAGTGTTTTCCGTTGCGGCTGGATCATCAGGTGTCCATGAAATACCGTCTCTGTTATCTAAGGTTTACACAGGGTTGGATGGTTGTGTTAGTCATTTGTAAGTTGAGGTTGAGCCTGATTTTGGATCTGCCCTATATAAATATGTGGGACCATGTCCTCCTAATTTGCTCTGATTAGTGTAGGGAGAGGACGCAGCTTCTATCAGGGCGAGATTAGACAGGTTAAAGTCAGCAACAGCACCTAATGAACGGATCAATTTACAGCTGAGAATCATTGAACTTCTGCTAGTTACTTGCTCGCTGGTTTTTAGGCTGCACAGAGCGTTTTTCTGTCACTTATTTTCTGGGTTGATCGGCGGCCATTTTGTGACTTGTGGTGCGCCAGAAGAAGCTGCCACCAAGTCCATCAATCCATCAATACTAGTTTTTTTTTTTGCTATATCCTACATCAGGGGCTTGGCTGTGCTAATTGTCACCCCTAGAAACTCAGGAAAGAAATTTCTATATTTTATTAAGGGGTTAAATACAATTGCCCAAATACCAATCCCCTAAATCTGGTGTTCCAGCTTTGGCTAGACAAGTATAATACTGTCTGCTGTCTGGCAAAGGATAGATTATTTTCTGGGGTTAAATTCAATTGCCAAAATAGCAATCCCATAAATCAGTGGTTTCAGCTGTGGCTGGCAAAATAGAATAGTGTCGAGGTACGCACACACGTACAGACGCATGCGTACCGATTCTTGAATAGTTGTATTATCGCGATAATAAAACTAACAGTGTAAAGTTGACTGTATTGCTCTAAGTTATATTCAGCGTACGAATGTAACTTCTATTACAACACACCAATACTAAAACTGACTAAGAGACAGCTTTAAGTTCTATTCGAACGCGATTGCAACTTTGGAACTTAAAGTGGTGTACGATTTTAAAAGTTGAGTACTAAAAGTTGGAATCGCAATGCGATTCTTATGTATGTCTTAATCGCATTGCGATTACAACTTTGAGCTACCGATCACCATGGGAACGCCTCCTCCAGTAGAATGTACTGTCGGATGTGAGAATTAAGTTGAAATCGCAATGCGATTATTATATATCTGCTTAATCGCATTGCCGTTTCAACTTAGCATTGCTAAATAATTCCATCCATATTCGTTAACTTACTGACTCAGTAATGCGATTAAGCAAATATATAAGAATCGCATTGCGATTTCAACTTAATTCTCAGATCCGACAGTACATTCTACTGGAGGAGGCGTTCCCATGGTGATCGTTAGCTCAAAGTTGTAATCGCAATGCGTTTATTGCGGTATATTATCCCTCTGGGTGTCTTTTACACGTTAATTTTTATTTATTTTATGTTAACTCATCATTTCCCTATCTACATTTGTTTGCAGGGGATTTACCTACATTTTGCTGCCTTTTGCAGCCCTCTAGCCCTTTCCGGGAGTCTTTTACAGGCTTTTTAGTGCCCAAAAGTTCGGGTCCCCATTGACTTCTATGGGGTTCGGGTTCGGGATGAAGTTCGGGTTGAGTTCGGATCACGAACCCGGACATTTTCCGGAAGTTCGGCCGAACATCCAGGTGTTCGCTCATCTCTAGTCGTGACGTTCCTCAGAAAAAGGACTTTTACTTTTGGTGCAAATTATGGCTTCAGTGCACTGGGGGGGCGTTGCCAACACTGGAAAGCTGAGGTGCCAGCCCCAACCCTCTTTTCATTAAAGCCCTCATTTACATAAACAATAAAAGTCTATTTTCTTTTGAACACAACAACAGATTTTCACAAGGCAGGTATCCTTTTCATCGGCAGGATCAGCCCTATCCGACAGCATGCCTGGTTTAATTGGGTTGATGCTGCTGACCAATGACCTTTAAATTATACACAATCATCAGTTTAGAAGAAAATTAGGCAATTTGTTGATACTCTGTAGGATCTTCACATACTTACCCTCGAGGAGCCATAAAGCCCTAATAGGAGCCACATCCGATTTTCAACGCCAGGTCTCAACACTTGTGTTGAGCGAACTTGTGTTTTAAGTTTTGCATCCAATGTTCGGGTTATCGAAGAATCCCGTTATGGATTCCGCTACCACGGACCATATCGGAATTTGGAATCCATAACAGGATTCTTCGATAACCCGAACCCGAACTTTGGATGCAGAACTTAAAAAGCAAGTTCGCTCAACACTATTTAACACCAATTTTCCAGATGAAGATAATGACTAATTGTTCTCATCACAACACATTCCACAATCTTCTTTTTTTTAATTCTACTTTCCATACCTTGCGGTTTAATTAAGCCGCACCTCCCCACTTAGACCAATCAGGTGGTGGGCATACTGCCAAGGAGGCTTGTTATGCAAATCAGAAGAAATGCGTTTTCAGCCTGTCAATCAAGAGTACATGTGAGAGACATGTGGTCCAGGCACGAATGCTATTTTCGGATGTTGTAATGTATGCCTGAGGGACAATTAACTCTTTACTATGATCCAAGTGTGAACAAATGATCCACTTGAAATTTATATTGACATCAATGGGGGATCACTCATTCCCACCCCAGTGATACAGTATGTTTCTTGCCCTAGTGTGGCTAGGGATATGGTTCTGACCCATGTAAAAAGTACATCCCTGTTAGTGATGAGCGGCAGGTGCCATATTCGATTTCGACGAAATTCGCGAATATTCGAATGAATATTCGTTTCATATTCGTCGAAATCGAATATTAAATCATTTTCTAGTTATCGCGATTAACATGCGATTTAAATAATCGCATATTGCGATTTGTACTTAAGGCTACTTTCTATTGGTTTCATATCTAGAATTAGCGAGGATGACGAATATGACGAATGTATTCGTCTATTCCTCAAAACGAAGATAGCAGTATTCTACATCTTCGTTTTAGCTACCTATTCGTCAACTTCGCTAATTCTAGCAATCAAATAGGAAGGTTGACTATAGAGACAGCTGTGTTAAATTCGCTATGCGATTTTTTTTTTTTTTAATAAATAGAATACTTATAATAATTTTATCAAGTAATATAATTATTGTATTAAAAAAAAATCGCATAGCGAATTTAACACAGCTGTCTGGTAAGTCAACCTTCCTATTTGATTGCTAGAATTAGCGAATAGCGAAGTTGACGATGACGAGAGCGAATAGGTAGCTAAAACGAAGATGTAGAATACTTCGTTATCTTCGTTTTGAGGAATATGACGAATACATTCGTCATATTAAGCTATTCGCTAATTCTACCAAGCCAACCATAACTTCTGTGCTCATGGAGCGTCCCCATCACCATGGGAACGTCTCCATATACTAAAATGTACTGTCGGATTTGAGGAATTACGTTGAAATCGCAATGCGATTAATTCAAGTTATATTAATCGCATTGCGATTTCAACTTAGAGCTGGGTTTATAATGGGTCAGCTTGCTAGAATTAACGAAGTTAACGAATATGGAATATAGCAGCAGTGCTAAGTTGAATTCGCAATGCGATTAATTTAACTTAAAGTATTCGCATTGCGATTTCAACTTAGCACTGCTAGTGCATAGCTATATTCCATATTCGTTATTCTAGCCTATGTAAGATAGCAGTGCTAAGTTGTAATCGCAATGCGATTAATATAACTTGAATTAATCGCATTGCGATTTCAACGTAATTCCTCAAATCCGACAGTACATTTTAGTATATGGAGATTCTCCCATGGATGGGGACGCTCCACATGAGCACGGAAGTCGGCAGAAGCGGCAATGGGCACTGACTAGAGCAGCCAGGAATCCTCAGGACAGGTAAGAACTACTTTTGGGAAGTAGGAAAGAAAAAAATATAACTAAAAAAAAAAAAAAAAAAACGAATATTCGAAATAGCGAATTTATAGCGCTATATTCGAAATATTCGCGAATTAGCGAAGTGCCGATATTCGCTAAAAAAATTCGCTTTTCGAATATTCGCGCTCAACACTAATCCCTGTGATGCTACATAATTGGATAACTCCAGGCATGGACCTTAGAGCCACATGTGGTTTCCAAGCCACTGGTTGAGGAACACTGGTCTAGATTAATAGTTCTTAGCTGCGGCTAGTTCTTGGGTTAATGCCTGTTCCCAATTATTGCCCCATGTAAAAATGCAGCCAACCACATATTTTATTTGGCACTAAACATCATCATTTGTCATTAAAAAACGAGGTATGTGCTGCCAACAAATGAATGGGGACGAAAAATCGTATTACAGTCATTTAAGGGGTTCTCCGGGAATTAAGAAAATAAAAATACTTAAATATTACTTTATTATAAATATATTACCAAAACCTTTCATGAGTTATAATGGCTCGTTTAGTCCAGGGAGCAATCATTGGGGAAATAAAATTGCCGCCGTCCTGCTAGTCCACACAAAACCTGTCCTAATCACACAGCAGGACAAGTTACTTTACAACACTGAGAGCTGCTTCTTCCTCCCTCCTACTCTACTTGTCTACTCTACCTAAATACAGATGATAAGATCTTCAGCTGAATCTCTGTAGTTATGGAGTTCATGAGGAGACATAAAGTACAGAGTGGATGGACAGGACAGACTGTGGTAATGGAGACTGCATACAAGTGCTGCTGCTCATCAGCCACATCCCCACCTCCTCTCTGTACTTCATGTCTCCTCATGAACTCCATTCCTACAGAGATTCATCTGAAGACCTCCCCCCTAAATAGACACCATGTAACACCTAAGGCCTCTTTCACACTAGCGTTTTAGCTTTCCGTCCTAGAGATCCGTCCTCGGGTCTCTAGGACGGAAAGCTACTGATCAGGATTATCCCCATGCATCCTGAATGGAGAGAAATCCGTTCAGGATGCATCAGGATGTCTTCCGTTCAGTATGTCAACGTTTTTTGGACGTTGACAAAAGCGCAGCATGCTGCGGATTTGTCTCCGTCCAAAAATCCGGAAGACATGCCGTAACGCCGGATCCGGAATTAATGCCCATTGAAGTGCATTAATCTGGATCCGTCTTAAGCTAAACGTCGTTTCGGCGCATCGCCGGATCCGACGTTTAGCTTTTTGTATATGGTTACTATGGCAGCCAGGACGCTAAAGTCCTGGTTGCCATAGTAAGTAGGGAGCGGGAGGCGGCATACTTACATTCCGTGCGGCTCCGGGACGCTCAGGATGACGTCAGGGCGCCCCAGTGCATAGATCACGTGATCCATGCGCGCGGGCGCTCTGGCGTCATTCAGAGCCCCAGGAGCCGCACGGAATGTAAGTATGCCGCTCCCCGCTCCCACTGTTTCTATGCCAACCAGGACGCTAGTAGCGTCACTAGCTGCCATAGTAACACTGAAAGCATTTTGAAGACTGATCAGTCTTCAAATGCTTTCAGTTCACTTGCGTGTGCCGGATCCGGCGTGCACTTCCGGCGACGGAAGTGCACGCCGGATCTTCACAACGCAAGTGTGAAAGAGGCCTTAGCTCAAGAAGACCATGGTCATTTTGAATTATGCATTATGGGAAGTAAGTACCAAAGAACATACAGTATTATGTAATATATATTTTCAGGCCTTACCTTCTTACTACAGGGTGGTCGTCATTTATGTGCCAAAAATACTGCACATTGGTCTTCAGCTTAAGCAATTATTTCTCATAATTTACTCATTTCCATATTAATGTGATTGGTTCCCAAAGAAAATTTGATACAGTATGCCCATTTTATTATATACCCTTCCCCCACCCCCCTCACAGCTATGAATAGTATAAAAGATCCTAACCTTGGCACCAAATTAGCTTAATTTCTTTGGAAACCATAAGACCATAAATCATAGTGTCAGGAATCTCCACTGCTCGAAGAGCCCTGGATTATTCCCAGGATAGAAATACATGGAACAACTCAGAGATGTAGAGAAATTCAAATCCTTATATTGCATAGTAGATGAAAACACATCTACATTTCAAGGCACCGTCATCAAAGGAAGCAATATACATGTCTCCAGTGGCATAGTTCATGCTTTAGAAGACCTCAAAGGGTGGCCTACTGTATGTCTATGACTTATTTCAAGGAGCCTGAGATATTATTCCTCCATTATAAACCAATCCGGTGGAGAGGTGTGCTTCATGGAAGTGAAAGGGCTTAATATCCCCTTGCATTATTTGTGATGGTCAGATTTATTAATTAAAATGTTATTGTTCCTAAAGGAATTGTCCCATCTTCAAGTTTCCAAGGTAAGATGGGTCTAGGCACTTTCACCATTTCCACAGTGAGAGCATTTAGTCCCATCTCACCTTAAAAGAGGAGAAATAGGGCAACCCTTTTAAGAACGATGATATTTTAATGAATAAATCTGCCATTGCTTGCACATTACCTATCTTCAATAGTGCCTAAGCAACAGGTTCCACCACCTGCTTGGATTTTTGTTAGGGTACATCCACACAATATCGTCAAATCACGCTTTTTCCTAGGATTTCATAGTAGAAACAGTTACTTGACTGTAAGGTAGCGTAACAACTCAGGGTTACTTAGCTCTTCTGAGCTTAGACGGTTGGCACACCACAGAAGCCACTCCAACACTGCAAATTTGGGTACAAACTGGCCACAATCAGCTTTATTAATTATCACTTTTACAGCAGTCCAAACATAAACCATAAACATAAATCCCCGACCGTCTGGCCACTAACTACACAGTATTTTCCCTCTCTATCGGGATCTAGGTCTACCACCCAGCTCCCCAAAACACAACTCAGTGCTTATCCTACGTGGGATCAGAGGGTCCTGGATCCTAAAGGCCTTGACACAGCCTGATTCTTCCCCAGACTGGGAGCCCTGATTGAGGAGCTCATGCCACATTTACCTCAGCTCCTCAGCTGGCTGCTAATTACCTCCATTAACAGCCAAGGGCGTAGGAAGCCCCAAAAATCTGGGGGGGACAGCACTTATGGGGCCCGTGTCCCCGCCCACCCTCAAGCCACACCCACATAGTTTTCCGCCCCCCCCCAAGTGCCAAAAATCTCTCTCTCCACCACCCCACCCCCCTTATGGGCCAGTGGGTCCAGTTTAAAAAAAAAAAACACGCACACACACACAAAACAAGACACTTATACTTACCTCCATCCGTCACAGCGATGCGATGCAGGCCTCTTCCGGCCTGTGTCCCGCGCTGTACGGCTCACAGACGGCGCGATGACGTCATCGCGCCGCCTGTACCAACATCTGATAGGCTGCCAGCCTAGTGCTGGCAGCCTATCAGAGGAGCAGGGAAGGGAGACGCCTCTCCCTCTCCTCCTCCGCAGCACAGCCATCTGTATCGCTGTCCTGGGGACGGCGATACAGATAACTGTGGAGATGAACACTTCCACAATGGAAGCGTTCATCTCCCTGTGCACCGCAACCGCCGCACACATTGTGCTGCCGCTGGGGGGGATTTTTACATACCTGTCCCCCCCGCATTATTTCTTGGGGGGGATTTGTCCCCCCCGTCCCCCCCGCTTCCTACGCCCGTGTTAACAGCCTAGCTTATACACACAGAGGGTAAACACTATTTCGCAAATCTTTCTTGTTCTCAGCTTCCTCTGGGTGAGATACATTATTTCAATGGCCCTCATATGGCTCTCTGGCAGCTGCACTGCCACAGTGGTAGGATAACCTTAAGGATCTGGCCTATTCCTGATCATCCTACCCTGCGCCCTGCCTAGATGTACATTCGGCATGTTTCCACTTGCCTTGATGTTCTACTATGCCTGCATACAAGGGTGAGGAGCAAGAAGGATTTATAAACTCCATACCCAGGTGTGGTCAGTGCCAGCTGATACCCTCAGTACAGGTAGGGGACACAGGTAACCGCCAGGTAGTGCAAGCCCAGAGTCCTGAAGAAACTCAGTCAGCTGAATGTCCCTCATCTGGCTCCATCATAGCATGACCTTCATCATCAATACAAAGGCCAATTTTTTTCTGTAAGGGGAATAATTCCAAAATTACAACACTTTAAAAAGAGTCTTTAGTGGCGCTGTTGCATTCTCATACACAGTGGTGATAAGGGGTACTGCAACTCACAAACATAGTCATGAATTTAAACTAGATTTGAAGGACACATCCTTTAAAAGGCAAAAAGTCATTATTTTAAACAGTACATTATTTTACAATACAAATTTATAATAATGCATTGTAAGCGTTTGGTCGTGCCCTTTAAGGGGTTAAAGCCTACTTAACCTTTCAACAAACTTTTCATTAATTAGTACAGTGTAAGTACAAAAGGAACAACACTATATCTGGCAATTACATGACCTATTTGGCATTTTTTGAATTTTTTCCTCTGTATGCTATGTATTTAGTTTGCACTTCTGTTCTGGTTGGAGGAAAATAGCTCCCATCCACAGCACACAGAAAGTGGAGGAGAATCTGCTTCATAACCTTTTCTTACTCAGATGAGGTAAAATGATCACGTAGGACAATACAGAGAAGTAACATAGTAACATAGTACATATGGCTGAAAAAAGACATCTGTCCATCAAGTTTGGCCTGTCATCCTGCTAGTTGATTCAGAGGAAAGAAGTACTGGTCCCCTTTCTAGTAGCTATAGCCTGTAATATTATTACATTTCAGAAATACATCCAGGCCCCTCCTGAATTCCTTTATTGTACTCACCATCATCACCTCCTCAGGCAGAGAGTTCCATAGTTTCACTGCTCTTACCGTAAAGAATCCTCTTCTATGTTTGTGTAGAAACCTTCTTTCCTCCAGACGCAGAGGATGTCCCCTCGTCACAGTCACAGTCCTGGGGATAAATAGATGATGGGAGTGATCTCTGTACTGACCCCTGATATATTTATACATAGTTATTAGATCTCCCCTCAGTCGTCTTTTTTCTAAAGTGAATAACCCTAATTTTGATAACCTTTCTGGGTCCTGTAGTTGCCCCATTCCAGTTATTACTTTAGTTGCCCTCCTCTGAACCCTCTCCAGCTCTGCTATGTCTGTCTTGTTCACAGGAGCCCAGAACTGTACACAGTACTCCATGTGTGGTCTGACTAGTGATTTGTAAAGTGGTAGGACTATGTTCTCATCACGGGCGTCTATGCCCCTTTTGATGCAACCCATTATCTTATTGGCCTTGGCAGCAGCTGCCTGACACTGGTTTTTGCAGCTTAGTTTGCCGTTTATTAAAATTACTAGATCCTTTTCCATGTCAGTGTTACCGAGTGTTTTACCATTTAGTATGCACGGGTGACTTGCATTATTCCTTCCCATGTGCATAACTTTACATTTGTCAGTGTTAAACCTCATCTGCCATTTCTCTGCCCAAGCCTCCAATCTATCCAGATCCCTCTGTAGCAGAAAACTGTCCTCTTCAGTGTTAATTACTTTACACAGTTTATTGTCATCTGCAAAATTAGATATTTTACTGTGCAGGCCTTATACAAGATCATTAATAAATATATTGAAGAGAATAGGGCCCAATACTGAACCCTGAGGTACCCCACTAGTCACAGTTGCCGAATCTGAGTGTAAAGTATTGACCTTTATGATTGAATAAAGCACTTGTGCTGAGATATAACCTCTCCTACTCTGGAACTCATGACCCCAACACTTCAGACTCTCCCCCAACATCCAAACCTTCAAGAGTAACTTGAAAACCTACCTTTTCAGAAAAACCTACCACTTGCATTAGCATGCTGCCAACACACTTCCACATGAACAGCCTATACCCTCACCCACTGTGTCCCCTTCCCTTGTAGATTGTAAGCTCTTGAGGGCAGGGTCTTCTACCCCTCTGTACCAGTCTGTTAATAGTTTGTTTAGTGTATTTTTATATTTGTGTGACCCCGTCTGGATGTATAGCGCCATGGAATTAATGGCGCCTTCATATTAATATAAAAATAATATAATATAATAATATAAACGTCCTATTTAGGCTACGGATCCGTCATGGATCTGCACAAACGCATCCGTTCAGATAATACAACTGCATGCATCCGTTCAGAACAGATCCGTTTGTATTATCTTTAACATAGCCATCTTGAAGAACATTGAGAGTCAATAGGGAACTGATCCGTTTTCTATTGTGTCAGAGAAAACGGATCCGTCCACATTGACTTACATTGTTTGATCTGTTTGGCTCAGTTTCGTCAGACGGACACCAAAACGCTGTTTGCAGCGTTTTGGTGTCCGCCTCCAAAGCGAAATGGAGGCGGAACGGAGCCAAACTGATGCATTCTGAGCAAATCCTTACCATTCAGAATGCATTAAGGGCAAAACTGATCCGTTTTGGACCGCTTGTGAGATCCCTGAACGGATCTCACAAACGGAAACCAAAACGCCGGTGTGAAAGTAGCCTTAGCTGCAGCAGTCTTTTTGTTGCATCTCCTGGAGTTCTGGAGACACCTGCTCCTGAGCAGAGTCTCACTCATGCTCCTGCTTACTCCTTCCCCTTCCTATCGCCATAGACTTGTATTGGCATGTGTAATACGATCCTTCAGGAGAGCTGATCCGTCCTGGATGATTCAAAGCATGTCAAACAGAAAAGCAATTAGCAGGGGAAAGAGGGAGAGGTAAACAGCTCACAGCGTGAGAACAAGACATTTCTCTCTGATAAGACATATTACAAAGTTTCTTATGGTTGTTTATACTATTGATTTATGCAAAATTGTGTGAAAAGTTAGTGACCATTTAAGATATTTAACTCAACTATCTCGAAAAACTGCAGCAAAACTAAATATAAACACAGATACTTCTTGTTATCACTGAAATCTGCTAGCTGCTAAAAGTAAAGACGAACATATGTGCACTTAGCACTTTTACTGCCTGAGTAAAGAAACATAAAAGCCTTATATAAACATCTTAGTCTTGGGTGCCATGTTTAATTTACAAACACAGTTTAGGATTAAAAGATCCAGAAATGTGTACTATAGGTGAAAAAAGACTAAATTGGCATATAATAAAGCACCTTTAAGGCTGGTCCCTAAGGTCCAGGCCCTTTAGGCCAAGCAAGACCCAAACTAAACCTTGTAAAGCTCCTTCAGGTCTGGTCCCTATAGGACCTTTAGGCCTAATATGACCCAAAATTGACCTTGCTAATTTCCTTCACTATGGTCCAGGTCCATTGGACCTAAAATTACCTTTCAGGGCTGGTCCCCAAGGTTCATGTGTTTTAGGTCCAACATGACCCTAAATAGACCTTGTAAAACTCCTTCAGGGTTGGTCCTTATGGTCCATGCTTTTTAGGCACATCATGAACCAAAACAGGCCTCGAAGTGTGAAACATTCAGGTTCCAAACGATCAGAAGACAGTTCCAAAGAAGAGTTTGGTGAATAGCTTGTATGAAGGGTCAGATCCCAGTCAGTTGGGGACCCATATCCGATTCTGTACTAAAACTTAACATGCTCCCGAAGTTCTTATGGTGAACATAGACATCACAACTCTCAGGAAGCCCTATCAAAATTTCCTAAAGGTCTCAGTCATTAGCATTTCCCCAACCTTTAGACCAGGGATGCTCAACCTGTGGCCCTCCAACTGTTGAAAAATTACAACTCCCAGCATGCCCTAATAGCTGTAGGCTGTCTAGACATACTGGGAGTTGTAGTTTTGCAACAGCTGGAGGGCCGCAGGTTGTGCATCGCTTTAGACTTTTTCAAACCTATACATACATGTCTAAAGGTGTCAGGCATAGCTATAGGGGATGGAAAGGTAAACTGTAACCGAACTTTGGTGCCTGAGTAGGCCCAAAGGCTCTTCTTCCATATGGAATCATAGCAATAAAATAATTACAACATTATAGTTGGGGGCCCAATTGAAAATGTTACATTAGGGCCCAGGAGCTTCATGTTATACCTTATTCCAGGGCACAAGATCTGAAGGACCAACATTTGTAGCGGGTAAACAAGAAGTATTTTGTATGTCAGTATAGTATATGCTATATATATCTGATAGGGAGTCCCTATCTGGCCTGTGATCCAATCGTTGCCTTTCAAATCAGCCATCCACATTCTTGTTGTTGTGGTCTCCAGCTGGCAGTGGCACCTTCTACAAAATACCGTAGGGATCATTAGACTCCTTGAGATATGATAGGTACTGTCACAGGGGTAGAAAATCCATGTATCAGACATTTATAACATACACTTTGGTTGACATATCATATGAATGTGCCATAAATGTCTACTGTATGGTGGGGATACATAATTCTCCAGCAGGGAATCTAGAACAACATATTGGCATATCCTCGTGTATGTAATTAGGGAAGAGCCATTCATTGGCAATTCATGCTTGCATACTTTCCAACAGTCCAAAAGCCCTTTAATGCTACATTGCCCATTTCATTTGCACAGTCATAATCATAGCAATGAAGAGTACAAGGATTAATTACTAATTACAAATATTAAATTGGTTAAAGCAATAAAAAGGGCACTAAATATTAAAATTTAATTTTTCAGCTGCAAACCAAGGAGGCAAAATTCATTACTTAGAGATAATCAGATCTTCTCGAAGGTCTTTATGCAAATTTTTGCAGAGGTGCAGAACCTGTGGCTCGCCATGGAGTTTTGTGCAGACTTCTGGTATGTGTGGGGCTACTCAGTACTAAGGGTGCATTGTTTGGCATAGTTGTAGTTGGGAGCTTTATGGCCTTCTCAGTTATGATGGGCAACTGTTTGGATGGCTCAGTTATGGTTAGGCACTGTTTGGATGGCTCAGTTATGGTGAGGCACTGTTTGGATGGCTCAGTTATGGTGAGGCACTGTTTGGATGGCTTAGTTATGGTGAGGCACTGTTTGGATGGCTCAGTTATGGTTGGGCACTGTTTGGATGGTTTAGTTATGGTGCGGCACTGTTTGGATGGCCTCAGTTATGGTGAGGCACTCTTTGGATGGCTCAGTTATGGTGGGGCACTGTTTGGATGGCTCAGTTATGGTGCGGCACTCTTTGAATGGCTCAGTTATGGTGGGGCACTGTTTGGATGGCTCAGTTATGGTGGGACACTGTTTGGATGGCTCAGTTATGGTGGGACACTGTTTGGATGCCTCAGTTATGGCGGGACACTGTTTGGATGGCTCAGTTATGGTGCGGCACTCTTTGAATGGCTCAGTTATGGTGGGGCACTCTTTGAATGGCTCAGTTATGGTGCGGCACTCTTTTAATGGCTCAGTTATGGTGAGGCACTCTTTGAATGGCTCAGTTATGGTGCAGCACTCTTTGAATGGCTCAGTTATGGTGCGGCACTCTTTGAATGGCTCAGTTATGGCGCGGCACTCTTTGAATGGCTCAGTTATGGTGCGGCACTCTTTGAATGGCTCAGTTATGGTGCGGCACTCTTTGAATGGCTCAGTTATGGTGGGGCACTGTTTGGATGACTCAGTTATGGTGCGGCACTCTTTGAATGGCTCAGTTATGGTGGGGCACTGTTTGGATGGCTCATTTATGGTGGGGCACTGTTCGGATGGCTCAGTTATGGTGGGGCACTGTTTGGATGGCTCAGTTATGGTGGGGCACTGTTTAGATGGCTTAGTTATGGTGGGGCACTGTTTGGATGGCTCAGTTATGGTGCGGCACTGTTTGGATGGCTCAGTTATGGTGCGGCACTGTTTGGATGGCTCAGTTATGGTGAGGCACTGTTTGGATGGCTCAGTTATGGTGGGGCACTGTTTGGATGGCTCAGTTATGGTGCGGCACTGTTTGGATGGCTCAGTTATGGTGAGGCACTGTTTGGATGGCTCAGTTATGGTGGGGCACTGTTTGGATGGCTCAGTTATGGTGCGGCACTCTTTGAATGGCTCAGTTATGGTGGGGCACTGTTTGGATGGCTCAGTTATGGTGGGACACTGTTTGGATGGCTCAGTTATGGTGGGACACTGTTTGGATGCCTCAGTTATGGCGGGACACTGTTTGGATGGCTCAGTTATGGTGCGGCACTCTTTGAATGGCTCAGTTATGGTGGGGCACTCTTTGAATGGCTCAGTTATGGTGCGGCACTCTTTGAATGGCTCAGTTATGGTGAGGCACTCTTTGAATGGCTCAGTTATGGTGCAGCACTCTTTGAATGGCTCAGTTATGGTGCGGCACTCTTTGAATGGCTCAGTTATGGCGCGGCACTCTTTGAATGGCTCAGTTATGGTGCGGCACTCTTTGAATGGCTCAGTTATGGTGCGGCACTCTTTGAATGGCTCAGTTATGGTGGGGCACTGTTTGGATGACTCAGTTATGGTGCGGCACTCTTTGAATGGCTCAGTTATGGTGGGGCACTGTTTGGATGGCTCATTTATGGTGGGGCACTGTTCGGATGGCTCAGTTATGGTGCGGCACTGTTTAGATGGCTTAGTAATGGTGGGGCACTGTTTGGATGACTCAGTTATGGTGAAGTACTGTTTGGGTGGCTCATTTATGGTGGGGCACTGTTTGGATGGCTTAGTAATAGTGGGACACTGTTTGGATGACTCAGTAATGGTGGGGAACTGTGTGGTTAACTCACTTATAATGAGACAATCTATGGCTGGTGGTTTTATGGAAAGGCATTGTTTGTGAGGATAACACTTTTGTGGGAGGCACAGAAGGCGGTCTGTGTCTGTACTGTAATTTTTCAGTTATGAAATATTCTGTATTATATAAACTGGCAAGCACAATACATATACACGGTCGCCTCTTTTCTGGAGTTCTGAATAAGGAGCAAAAAAATTAATAAATTGGGATTTCCATTAGTGCAGGAGGCTTGGGGGACAGATTTGACAGAATAAGCTGCACAGACCTTCCCCTAATGACACCGGTCTCTAGATTAGCAGCTCCATTAGGGTTTCTCCACTAGGAACAATTCCTACCTGCTTGAAGAGGTCCCTTGACAGTAGGCTTGTTTGCTATGACCGCAAGCAATCAACTGTAATCTGTGTGGAAACCTGGCAGTAAGTGTTCTGTTTCCCTGCTACGCCACCACAGGGATAATTAAACATTACACTGTGTCTATTCATATAAGTGGCTTGTCTGTGTAATGGAGGACACAACAGGTCCTCCAGAGCAAGAGATGCTCTTAGGGTTGGACTGGCCCATCAGAATACCAGAGGATCCTCTTTGAGGCCAGATTATGATACAACAATGATCCCTAAAGATCTAGAAGAAAATAACCCATATGGCTGCCTTTGGAGCCAATAATTTGTCATTAGGGTCTACTTTGTTCTTTGATTAAGAACCTATTAAACTTTATTGATTATATAGGAGTTAAGCCTCAAGAATAAATTCCTCCGGTGGGCCCCAGGAAAACCAGTCCGACGCTCTTTGTGGAGCCATCTACAATTGTAAAATCTAGCGCTGTTGTCTTTAAAACTCAACAATAGAATATTCTACGCTACTATTTCCATCTGCTTTTCCATATTGTAGAGAATGTTTTTAAGAAAACTAGGAATTCTGCCAGGACTTGTCATATTCTCCCTGAAAGAAATTATTCAAAACACACCAACAAACAATCCTTCTCATCTCCGACACAGAAGGCTGAGCAGATATGATACTGGAAGCCGGCTCTGTAAAGCTGAAAATAAACACATGGTTCTGAGTTAGGAATCAAGCTGTTCAATAGTGTTCATAGTAAGGAAATTACATCCAAAAATGTCCGTGTGGCATCTGTCTGATGCCTTACCAAAGCTGGACTGGAGTCACCAACCCAGTCAGGTGACTCTGTTTTTTAAGACCTGGTAGACTCATAGGAGGAAGAAACAAGATTTTGGGAGTGGGATAATTGAGCTCTTTAGGTCTACTGGACCAGCTGTCTGGCTTACCTCTCCTGGTTCCCGCAGCATCTGTCACATCCAGTTGCTTAGCAGCCGGGTGCCATCTAGGTTCCAGCGATGGCTTCTGGTGGGTTCCAACTGCGGCTTTTCTCCAGAGTCTACACTAAAGCTACGGGTTGACAAGACAACTGGTACTTGAAGATGACATCAAGCTTTAGGTGCACCATATTGCATGCTGATTGAGGTGATTGCCAAGTCCTGTACTTGTTATGTAAACCCTTGATTCTTGTTCATGGTGCATGCCGTATTTGTACTAAAAGTTGTGAATTTTCACGCTTCGCAACATTTTTTATTAGTAGCAAGAAGACCAGACCACCAAGGTATTTGCAAACCAAGCAATTTTTGGGTGGAGATATCCACTAATTGTATAGTGAGCATGGTCAATGCCCTAAACATACTAGACATCACTTCTTGGTTGAGTTTCCAGATCCTCAGGTCACATGTGACAACTATTTCTTAATGACGATAGAATAAACTAAGCAATGTGTCATCTTCTTAATAAGCCGTATTTTACCTTTGGAGAGTCTTAGAAGTTTCATCCTCTTCTATTGATGATATCTCGGTTGCTCCAGATGCAGCCCATAAAGACTTCATCATCACTAATTGAGGTTACACCAACATGCCGTTCTGCAATGAACCCCCTAGTGAGCTCAGTGCAGCACGCTTACCTCTTGTGTGTTCAGCTGAGGAGGCATCTAATCATACACAGCCTTGTGTATCAAAGCAAATGTCCCCTGGTGGCCTTATCACAGAAGCTCCAGCTACAGGATTACTCATTCAAAAGTTTACTTCTACAAAAGCCAATAGCATTCATTCATGTCAGAATTCAGATCGCATAGCAACATCTCCCAATAGAGTCTCCATGATCAAACCATGAACGTCATAACGTATTTCTAAATCATAAAAATACACTTTTGGTAAAAGTCGTTGTAGCTCCCATGAACTACGAAGAAGGATTCTTATATTGTATATGCAGTTCTGCGGAATAAAGAACCTAGAAAGAGCCCCTAACATTAGAGAAGGGCAGAGATAAACATCCTACCTGGCTGCAATTTTTTAAACCAATTATTCTAAGTTCATATGATCCATGTTACAAAATTGTACTATAATACCACCATGATACCATTAACTATGGATACAAATATGCAACACTATTGTACCCATGTACACCAGAAAATAATAATTATAATACTGTCCATTATGTACAAGAACATACAGTAGCTACTGTAACTCTGCCTCGTATGTACAAGTGTATGAGCGCTCCCCTAGATCATTACAGAAGCAGTCAGAGAGGTCTGACACTGCTACATGACTGCAGACTATAAAACATATTAACTTTTTTTAACTATTTTTTTTTCTTGCTAAAAATATGGTAACTATAACTATTATAATACTTCCTCCTATGTACAAAAATACCACTGCTATAATGCTGCTCCTATGTACAAGAATATAACTACTATAATACTGCCCCCTATATACAATAATATAACTACTATAATACTGCCTCCTATGCACAAGAACATAACTACTATAATACTGCCTCCTATGTACAAGAATATAACTACTATAATACTGCCTCCTATGTACAAGAATATAACTACTATAATACTGCTCCTATGTATAAGAATATTACTACTATAATACTGCCCCTATGTACAAGAGTATAACTACTTTAATACTGCTCCTATGTACCAGAATATTACTACAATAATACTGCCCCTATGTAAAATAATATAACTACTATATTACTGCTCCTATGTACAAGAATATATTTTACTATAATACTGCTCCTCTATTCAAGACTATACTATAATACTGCCCCTATGTACAAGAATATAACTACTATAATACTGCTCCTATGTACAAGAATATAACTACTATAATACTGCCTCCTATGTACAAGAATATAACTACTATAATACTGCTCCTATGTACAAGAATATAACTACTATAATACTGCTCCTATGTACAAGAATATAACTACTATAATACTGCCCCTATGTACAAGAATATAACTACTTTAATACTACTCCTATGTACCAGAATATTACTACAATAATACTGCCCCTATGTAAAATAATATAACTACTATAATACTGCTCCTATGTACAAGAATATAACTACTATAATACTGCTACTATGTACAAGAATATAACTACTATAATACTGCCTCCTATGTACAAGAATATAACTACTATAATACCGCTCCTATGTACAAGAATGACTACTATAATACTGCTCCTATGTACAAGAATATTACTACTATAATACTGCCTCCTATGTACAAGAATATAACTACTATAATACTGCTACTATGTACAAGAATATAACTACTATAATACTGCCTCCTATGTACAAGAATATAACTACTATAATACTGCTCCTATGTACAAGAATATAACTACTATAATACTGCCTTCTATGTACAAGAATATAACTACTATAATACTGCCCCTAGATACAAGTATATAACTACTACAATATTGCCATCCCAACAGAGCAGGTCTTTGGGGGTACAAAATTAGCAATTTTCTAGGAGTCCTTGTGTGTCCTAGTGGTCTTCCAAGGAATTAGGGTGGAGAATCAATCTGAGACAGTGTAAACCTTCACTTTCCTCGACCATCAGAGACTCCACGATTCAGCTTTTCACTATTTAGACATTATTTGGTGGAATTTTTTGGTCATATTACACTGGAAATATATTACAGTATTATGTAGTTAGTTAGCAGTATTATATTAGGGGTGTTATTTGGGCACTGAATGTCAGCATTGTACAAGCATTTTCAGGTAGGTATTATTTGGCACTGTTTAGTGGTATGCAGATGACCTTCCCAAAGTCAAAGCCTATCCTATGTCAGTAATGAGCATGTGATGGTCAATTTCATAAATGAAAACAACTCCGAGAATGAATCCTCAGGTCCTCTGAGTTGATTTGAATTCTCAATTTGTAATGAAGTCTTTCCGCCTCCTGCGCAATGACTTAATTAAATAAGCCGCCATTTACAACGAGAATACTGTTAGCATAATTTTCTGTTTACCTCGTAATCCTGAAATGGGCTCTTAAATAGACAACAGGTGCAATTAGTGCACAAAGAGGCCCCCTCAAAATGTTATTTCACGAGATGTGAGCGTGATCATTAGAGAAAAAGGGAGAGAAAAAAAAGTACAAAATTCTATATCAAAAGTGCAGATGTGTTCTGTGATGATTACAAATGAGCAGTGCCAGTACTGGCAGATCTTCATGTAAAAAACCACCACACAGTATACAATGCTTCACTGTACATAATACACAGTGTATACAGAATCACTGCTGTATGTATCCACTCTACATAACTCGAAAGCTAGGTGAGAGAAGTCTCTACCAAAACCTGGCTAGAGAAGCATTGAGTGGCTCTATAGTTAGCGTTTTGAGAGCAAGGGGGCCCTATGCTGGTCTTTCAAGGGGCCCTCTCCTGTCTGTGTCTGCCCTTGATTTCCAGTGATGGGAAATCTTTATGCTTCAGCATACCAAGACATTGTGGACAACTGTACGTTTGCAACTTTTTGAAAACAGTTCAGGAAAGGCCCTTCTCTTTTCCAGCATGACTGCACCTTAGTGCACAAAGCATTATAACGCTGCTATAATGCTAATCCTATGTACATGTAAGGGAGGCAAAGGGAGTCCAGGAAGTGCAGCAAACAGTGTTTTATTTCACACTTGCACAAATAAACTCAAAACAGTCACTTAGTGTTACTTCACACACAGCGAAAACTTAAGGCAAAACAAAAAGTCCAAGACAGGGTCAAATCACCTGTGTGGTTTAGGTGCGTGTTCGCACCTGGCTGTCAGCCCAGCCGCAGGAAAGTCCACCCTCAGGCTTTCAGGCCGACTGCACGCCTCTTTGCTGGGCTCTTGCTTCCAGCCCAGAGAGCTCCACAGCATTACCATGAACCAGTTGTTCCCTGAACTTCTATACAGCAAAATAAAAGTTTTACAGTCTTTTCAACCAGTGTCCCTAGCGCCTGCTGATGTCTCTCCCTGCACTAAGTACGCTGGAAAATGGCTGAATCCAAGATGGTTGAAGCCATTTATTGGGCTGTGACATCACAGGGCTGGCTGGTTGCTGATTGGCTGCATGCATGGCATTGTGGGTGATCCCTCGTTCCCAGAGTTCCTCGCTCCATGTCCTCGTGCAGCAGCCATTTTAGGAAAAAATGTGATTCGTTACCACGAAGTGTGAGGAAATTCGGATTCGGTGCGAATTAAATCTTTCCTGTAATTTGGATCAAATTCCATTTCGTCAACTTCGATTCGCTCATCTCTACTGGCCACCCCCCCCCCCAAACGTCTAGATTGTCAGATTGTCAACCATCACTGCAGCACTGGACTTTATGACAGATTAGGCCGAATTAGGCCTATCCTCAGTAAAAAAAAAAAAAACATAAAAGCCAACCTGGCGTTTGCAAAAAAGAATCTATAGAACTCTCAAATGGTGAGAAAGATTCTCTGGTCAATTATAAGCGTCATGTTTGTAGGAAACCCGGCACTGCCCAATACCCTCCCTACAGTAAAGTTTGGGGGTGGCACCATCATGCTGATCAGGGTTGATGGAGCAAAGTACAGATATATTGTTCATGAAAACCTGATCCAGGACGCTGTGAAGGTTCATCTTCCAACAAGACAATGACGCTAAGCACACAGCCAAAACTACACAGGAGCAGCTTAGGGACACCTCTGTGAATGCCCAGCCCTGTCCTGAACCAAATAGAATATCTCTGGAGAGACCTGAAAATGTGTGTCCACCAATGATCCCCATTCAACCTGACAGAGCTTGAGAGGATCTGCAGAGAAGAAGGGCAAAAAATCCACAAATCCAGGTGCGCAAACCTTGTGGCATCATCCCCAAGAGTGGAAGCTGTAATCACTGCCAAAGGGGCTTCCACTAAGGCTGGGAACACACCTAAGCGTTTCTGAATCGCGCGTATGACGCGCGTTTTACGTGCGTTTTTGGATGCGCGTTTTTGGAACTAAGAAACGCGCATCATACGCGCGATTCACCCCTATTTCAGCATGGCCCATAGGCGCGTTAAAACGCCCCAAAGAAGCTCATGCTGAAGCGACAGCGTTTGGCGTTTTTCAGCGCGTTCAAACGCGCTGTAAAATGCCCAAATGTGAACCATGCCCATAGGGAAGCATGGCTTTTCACATGTTGTGCGTTTTACAGCGCGTTTGAACGCGCTGTAAAACGCTTAGGTGTGTACCTAGGGTAAGTCCTGAGTAATGGGTCTGAGTATGTATGCAAGATTTTCTTTTTCAATAAATTAGTAACTATTTCTAACGTTAATTAGAATGATGGGGGAAAATTTACATTTTCTTTTATTTTAGCACAAAGAGCAAGATAACAAAATGTGAGACAAGTGAGGGGGTCTGAAGACTTCCCAAATGCATTGTAATTCTGGACGGGTCTATTCATGATCGTAATCCTCGATGTGCTCTTGACATTAGTGATGCAAACAACAGCACGTTAGAATTGACAGATGATCACGTGGATCCATAAATCACAAGCTTCGCTGAGTCTGGAATATGAGAAATTATAAAACATCAATTATTATCAAATGGAAGGTGCAGCCGGTGAGACAATCACAGCTTGGGATGGCAGATCCGGCTCCACCAGAAGTCTCATCTTGTGAATGCACATCTGATGTGCATGCGTAAATACAGAATAATAACCAGCACACACGGTGCACCATGAGCGCTACCTGCATGTCATTATTTATGTGTATGATTTTGTGTTTTAACCCCTTTATTCTTCCTTTTGGCCTCTTCATTTCAGCAGCCATCACTGTGATTTTTAGTTCTTTCACTGACGTGACTGTCTGAAGCCTTGCTTTATGTGGGAGAAATTACTTTTTAGTGGGTATATATAAACTATGGTGTCATTTACATGTTTCATTTTTTGCCTGCAAAAATTTACAGACAAGCGATTTTTCATGTTTTTTTGTTTTGTTTTTTACTTTTTATGCCGTTTATGTATCAAAATAAATATCCTGATAAATGAATTCTTCAGATCATTATGGCCGTGTGGATAATATCTATAGGTTTTTCATTTTTACTTAATGTGAGTACAACAAAATGTATTTTTAGCGTTTAGTGTTTTTTGTGGAGTTTTTTTAGTTTTAAATTTTTGATATAAAGTAATGATTTTTTTGGAATAAATTCCATTGTGAGATTACTACTTTATGACTTCAATCTTATAATGTATTAGCCTACTGTGGTACACTAATACATTATGCTCTGTGTTAGTACGACACAGGCTTCAAATAGGACAACACTAGTCCGCCCTAACAGCAGCATTACTGAACAAACCGCCCAGGGATCCTTTGTAGGTCTTCATGGCTGATTGGAGACTGTTGGAGACTGCGGGAGAAAAGTGAAATTGGTCTGCTTTGATCACACCGCTTCCTCTCACCCCAGTTATGAATTGGAACTGTTAATTCGGGAGCGCTCTTGATGCTCGCAAAACCCCCTCTACTGCAGAAACGCCTAAGGACATTGCTGCACCCTGAGCACCCTGCACCGCCCCCTGTCAAAACTCAGTGAGCAAATTAGAAAATACAAAATAAATATCTCTAATATCTATATATATATATATGTATTATAGTAAGATGGAGAGAAGACCTCGGCACTCAATGTCTTCACAATATGCAGAATTTTATTCACCAACTGTGCGATGTTTCGACTCCTAAGGCCCCTTTCACACGGGCGAGTTTATCCACGCGGGTGCAATGCGTGAGGAGGACGCATTGCACCCGCACTGAATCCTGACTCCATTCAGTTCTATGGGGCTGTGCACATGAGCGGTGATTTTCACGCATCACTTTTGCGTTGCGTGAAAATCGCAGCATGTTCTATATTCTGCGATTTTCACGCAAACGCAGGCCCCATAGAAGTGAATGGGGATGCGGGAAAATCGCAAGCATCCGCAATCATGTGCGGATGCGTTGCGATTTTCCCGCATGGTTGCTAGGATACGATCGGGATGGGGACCCGATCGTTATTATTTTCCTTTATAACATAGTTATAAGGGAAAATAATCGCGATTCTAATTACAGAATGCAATGTTCCCCGGGCTTTAAAGGGTTAAAAATAATAAAGAGTTAACTTACCTTTCTCCCATTGTACGCGCAGAGCCCCAGAATGTCTTCTCTCTTGATAGTTTGGATGCTTGAGGACCTGTGGTGACGTCACAGGGTCACATGGTCCAATCATAAAGCATTTGAGTGGACCATGTGACTCATGTGATCCTGTGACATCACGGCAGGTCCTTCATCCAATGTTAGATGAAGGACCTGCCGTGATGTCACAGGATCACATGGGTCACATGGTCCACTCAAATGCTTCTATGATTGGACCATGTGACCCTGTGACGTCACCACAGGTCCTCAAGCATCCAAACTATCAAGAGAGAAGACGCTCTGGGCTCTGCGATGTACAATGGGAGAGAGGTAAGTTAACTCTTATTATTTTTAACCCTTTAAAGCCCGGGAACATTGCATTCTGTAATTAGAATGCGATTATTTTCCTTATAACTATGTTATAAAGGAAAATAATTACACATACAGAATACTCATCCCGAAACCAGACTTCAGTGATGAAGTCTGACTTGAGTCTGAGTACCAAGCATGCGGATTTTTTCACGCGCGTGCTCAACGCACTACAAACATTAGCACACGCGCTGAAAAATTGCGGCGATTCCCGCAACGCACCAAGCATCTTATCCGGGCGTCAAACATGACGCCCGTGTGCAAGAGGCCTAACAGTCTTTCTCAAGGAGTCTTAGGAGTCGAAACGTCGCACAGTTGGTGAATAAAATTCTGCATATTGTGAAGACATTGAGTGCCACAGTCTTCTCTCCATCTTATGATCTCTTGGAACTTGAAGGGCTAAGGTTAAACACTGCGGGCACCGCCACGGATTGGATCTAGGAAAAGTAAATTTGTAAGTGGTGCTGTCTCTCCCTCTAAAAATGTTTGCAGTATTATAGTAGTTATATTCTTGTACATAGGAGCAGTATTATAATAGCTATATTCTTGTACATGGGAGGCAGTATTATAGTAGTTATATTCTTGTACATAGGAGCAGTATTATAGTAGTTATATTCTTGTAAATATCGAGCAGTATTATAGTAGTTATATTCTTGTACATAGGAGCAGTATTATAGTAGTTATATTCTTGTACATAGGAGCAGTATTATAATAGCTATATTCTTGTACATGGGAGGCAGTATTATAGTAGTTATATTCTTGTACATAGGAGCAGTATTATAGTAATTTTATTCTTGTACATAGGAGCAGTATTATAGTAATTTTATTCTTGTATATAGGAGGCAGTATTATAGTAGTTATATTCTTGTACATAGGAGGCAGTATACCAGTAGTTATATTCTTGTACATAGGAGCAGTATTATAGTAGTTATAATCTTGTACATAGGAGCAGTATTACATTAGTTATATCCTTGTACATAGAAGGCAGTATTATAGTAGTTATATTCTTGTACATATGAGCAGTATTATAGCAGTTATATTCTTGTACATAGCAGCAGTATTATAGTGGTTATATTCTTGTACATAGGAGCAGTATTATAGTAGTTATATTCTTGTACATAGGAGGCAGTATTATAGTAGTTATATTCTTCTACATAGGTGCAGTATTATAGTAGTTATATTCTTCTAAATAGGAGCAGTATTACAGTACCTATATTCATTGTACATAGGTGCAGTATTATAGTAGTTATATTCTTGTACATAGGAGGCAGTATTATAGTAGTTATATTCTTCTACATAGGTGCAGTATTATAGTAGTTATATTCTTCTAAATAGGAGCAGTATTATAGTAGTTATATTCTTAATCAATTTTCTTTTCATTGAAGAAAAGGTACAAAGTCATATGACAACATACAGCACGTAAACACCAGACGCAGCTGAAAAGACGTCAGATCATTTATCAAAAGGAGTCTGAGGCAATTGCCATATCACAAGAAACACAATAACGTGCAAGCAAATAGTAGTTATATTCTTGTACATAGGAGCAGTATTATAGTAGTTATATTCTTGTACATAGGAGCAGTATTATAGTAGTTATATTCTTGTACATAGGAGCAGTATTATAGTAGTTATATTCTTGTACATAGGAGCAGTATTACAGTAGTTATATTCTTGTACATAGGAGCAGTATTATAGTAGTTATATTCTTCTACATAGGAGCAGTATTATAGTAGTTATAGTCTTGTACATAGGAGGAAGTATTATAGTAGTTATATTGTTGTACATAGGAGGCAGTATTATAGTAGTTATAGTCTTGTACATTAGAGGAAGTATTATAGTAGTTATATTGGTGTACATAGGAGCAGTATTATAGTAGTTATATTCTTGTACATAGGAGGCAGTATTATAGTAGTTATATTCTTGTACATAGGAGCAGTATTATAGTAGTTAGATTCTTGTACATAGGAGCAGTATTACAGTACTTATATTCATTGTACATAGGTGCAGTATTATAGTAGTTATATTCTTGTACATAGGAGGCAGTATTATAGTAGTTATATTCTTATACATAGGAGCAGTATTATAGTAGTTATATTCTTGTACATAGGAGCAGTATTATAGTAGTTATATTCTTGTACATAGGAGCAGTATTATAGTAGTTATATTCTTGTACATAGGAGCAGTATTATAGTAGTTATATTCTTGTACATAGGAGGCAGTATTATAGTAGTTATATTCTTGTACATAGGAGGCAGTATTATAGTAGTTATATTCTTGTACATAGGAGGCAGTATTATAGTAGTTATATTCCTATACATAGGAGGCAGTATTATAGTAGTTATATTCTTCTACATAGGAGCAGTATTATAGTAGTTATATTCTTAATCAATTTTCTTTTTATTGAAGAAAAGGTACAAAGTCATATGACAAAATACAGCACGTAAACACCAGACGCAGCTGAAAAGACGTCAGATCATTTATCAAAAGGAGTCTGAGGCAATTGCCATATCACAAGAAACACAATAACGTGCAAGCAAATAGTAGTTATATTCTTGTACATAGGAGCAGTATTATAGTAGTTATATTCTTGTACATAGAAGGCAGTATTATAATAGTTATATTCTTGTACATGGGAGCAGTATTATAGTAGTTAGATTCTTGTACATAGGCAAAGTATTATAGTAGTTATATTCTTCTACATAGGAGCAGTATTATAGTAGTTATAGTCTTGTACATAGGAGGAAATATTATAGTAGTTATATTGTTGTACATAGGAGGCAGTGTTATAGTAGTTATAGTCTTGTAAATTAGAGGAAGTATTATAGTAGTTATATTGGTGTACATAGGAGGCAGATTTGCAGAGAAAATTTGTCTTGCTTGTAATTTTGCTGTCCTCCAGTCCAAAGGTAGCACAGAGTGGGATATTTAATCTCCCAGGCTTCATCCTTGGAGCATCCCACCTAAAATGATAAATAAAGAATTAGCATAATTCATTGCTGGCGGTATATGAACCCTCTCTCACAATTCACACGTGTAATTAATGGAGACAAATAACTGCAGGAATATTAGGAGGATATGTAAGTGCTGCCTTTGGACTTAAAGAAAGAAAAATTACAGGTAAGACTTAGTTTTTTCTTCTTCATCCTCAGGCAGCACAGAGTAGGATGAAAATAGCTAAAAAAGAAAAGGGGGTTAACCTTGCAGAAAAGCACTAGAATATCTGCCCCACATTAGAAGACTTTATGTAGGGCCAGTAGTGCAATAGATGGGAGATACTTTAAGAGTGACTTGGACCTTTTCTGCGAAGGGGTGGAAGCTAAACAAGCAGATTAATCACTTCCTGGAAAAAATTGAGAGTTCTCCTATTGCTGGGCAATAAGACTTAATTGGTCTGTTGACATCTCAAGGATGAAAATTCCTTCTCAAGATTATATGTTGGAAAAGAAAGACAGCGAGTAGGCATGGGTTCCTATTACTGTCTTCTACAGAAGAGACCTTTGGTATCACTGACAGCAAGTCCAAGAGACAAGATCCGCCCTAACAGCAGCATTACTGAACAAACCGCCCAGGGATCCTTTGTAGGTCTTCATGGCTGATTGGAGACTGCGGGGAAAAAGTGAAATTGGTCTGCTTTGATCACACCGCTTCCTCTCACCCCAGTTGTGAATTGGAACTGTTAATTCGGGAGCACTCTTGATGCTTGCAACACCACCCTCTACTGCAGAAACACCTAAGGACATTGCTGCACCCTGAGCACCCTGCAAAGCCCCCTGTCAAAACTCAGTGAGCAAATTAGAAAATACAAAATAGATATCTCTAATATCTATATATATATGTATTATAGTAAGATGGAGAGAAGACCTCGGCACTCAATGTCTTCACAATATGCAGAATTTTATTCACCAACTATGAGATGTTTCGACTCCTAAGAGTCTTTCTCAAGGAGTCTTAGGAGTCGAAACGTCGCACAGTTGGTGAATAAAATTCTGCATATTGTGAAGACATTGAGTGCCATAGTCTTCTCTCCATCTTATGATCTCTTGGAACTTGACGGGCTAGGGTTAAACACTGCTGGCACCGCCACGGATTGTATCTAGTAAAAATAAATTTGTAAGTGGTGCTGTCTCTCCCTCTTTTTTGCAGTATTATAGCAGTTATATTCTTGTACATAGGAGGTAGTATTATAGTAGGTATATTTTTGTACAGAGGAGGCAGTATTTTAGTAGTAATATTTGTATACATAGGAGGCAGTATTATAGTAGTTATATTCTTGTACATAGGAGCAGTATCATAGTAGTTATACTCTTGTACATAGGAGCGAATTGAATCAGACGAAGTGGAATTCGATCCGTATTTTAGGAAAAATTTGATTCGCAACTAATGCGAATTTCCTCGTGCTTTGTCGTAACGAATCACAATTTTTCCTAAAATGGCGGCCACACATGTGAGGACTGAGGACATGGGGCAAGGAGCTCTGAGAAGGTGGGATCACCAAGATTGACATGCATGCATGCAGCCAATCAGCAGTCAGCCAGCCCTGTGATGTCACAGCCCTATAAATACGGCAGCGATTTTAGATTCTGCCATTTTCGAGCATTCTGAATGCAGAGACAGATGTGAGAAGGCGCTAGGGACAGCAATTGGAAAAAGCTAATTGTGTAAAAAAAACTGAATAAACAATTTATAAGTGCATAGAAAGGATGGGAAGAAATCTTTTCACAGCATCTTAGTGCAAGGAGAGACATCAGGAGGCGCTAGGGACAGTGCTAGAAAAGAGATTTACAAGTGAAGGGAAAGATAATTTGGGGATCCAAATAGCCATTATACAGCTCTGTCATTCCAGCAATTTGTTCTCGGGGTGATAGTGCTATGTTGAAAAGCCTTTAGTGGCTTATATCTGTGAAAAAAGAAAAATATATATGGTTCATGGTTCACTTCTGCAGTTATATGTGGTAAAAGCGTTTAAAGACGTATTTCTGTGCTACAAGAAAAATATATATGTAGTTCACTTTTGCAGTTATTTGGGGTTAAAAGCATTTAGTGAGGTATTTCTGTACTACAAGAAAAATATATACGCAGTTCACTGTTGCCGTTATTTGTGGTAAAAGCATTTAGTGGCCTATTTCATTACAAAAAGAAAAATATATACGCAGTTCACTTCTGCAGCCATATGTGGTAAAAGCTTTTAGTGACGTATTTCTGTACTACAAGAAAAATATATACGCAGTTCACTTCTATGTTTATTCAGTTATTTTTTTTCACAATTAGCTTTTTCCAATTGCTGTCCCTAGCACCTTCTCACGTCTGTCACACAGGGGAGGAACTGCTCCGAGTGATTCAACAAGAAATCGAATCCTGGCTTTCTCCGCGACAACTGAAAATCGGAACCATGGTGACTGAAACGGGAAGATCATTGTGTTGGCGCTGCGTCAAGGAAGGCTGAGCCATGCGCCCTGCATGCCACGTGTGTTCAATCTGGTTGTCAAGCGGTTCCTAATGTCTTCCACCCATCTGCAAGACATCCTAACAATGTCCAGGAATATTTGCATACACTTCAGCCACTCGCATACCGCAAAGCACACCCTCCTTGAGCTGCAGCGGCAGAACGGCATCCCCCAACATAGGCTGATATGCGACGTTTCCACCCGATTGAATTCCACCCTCCATTTGTTGGACTGACTATAAAAGACCATCAACGATTTCTTGATGATCCAATCGGATAGGAGTACTCCCCTGTGTAACTTCGATGTCAGCCAGTGACAGCTAATGCATTACACCTGCCGTTTGCTCAGGCCCTTTGAGGACGCCATGTTATTTGTCAGTCGGCAGGACTACGGGATGAACCACGTCATTCCACTGCTTTATGTCCTGAAACAGATGGTGCTAACAATGGCTGGTCAGGGGACTGGAGATGTGGCGCCTAGATCTCACGGCCACATGAGCCCTTTGGGGGCTGAACTGGAAGAGGAGGAGGAGGGGGAGGAGGACATTAGAGCACAGGCAATGTGTAGCGAAAAGGTTGGTTTTTCTACTCTGCTGACAGGAGAAGAGGAGCAGGAGCAGCCAGAGGAGCTACAGGGCGATGAGGAAGACGAGACAGGGGACCCAGACACACTGTGGCAGTATGCAGTGGAGATGGAGGCAGGGAGTCCCTCCAAGACACTTGCACAAATGACCCGCTGCATGTTCACTTGCTTGCGTAGTGACAGCCGAATTGTCACCATTCGGCAGAGGGATAACTTCTGGCTCTCCACCTTGTTGGACCCTCGCTATCGGTCCAGAATGGGGGCCTTTTTTACACCCACTGAGAGGGAGAACAAACTGAACTACTAGACATCCTATGTAGTCAGTTGGCCGCTGCCTATCTGCGCCATCCTCCGTCCTCTCACAGGTCTGACTGGGGAGGGGTGGGGTGGCAGGAGCAATACCAGCTCCATCAGCAGCAGCCTGAGTCTACAGTAGCTGATGAGTAGCTTTCTTCACCCGCATAGTGAAGAAACTACTGACCAGCAGCAGCAGGTAGACCTGGAGCAGGACCTGAACCAGCAGGTGGTGGCATACTTGGACAGCACCCTGCCAACCCACATTCAAGAACCGCTGGACTACTGGGCAGCCAAACTGTATTTGTGCCCCCAACTGGCCGAGTTTGCCCTGGAAAAACTGTCCTGCCCGGCCAGTAGTGTGGCATCAAAGCGGGTGTTTAGTGCGGTGGGGGCCATAGTGACCCCAAGGAGAACTCGCCTGTCCACCCAAAATGTGGAGAGACTGACCTTTGTCAAGATGAATCAGGCATAAATCAGCCAGGATTTCCACCCACCAATTCCTGATGCATCTGATTAGATCATCCATGCCCCCTCACCTAATCCTTGAAAAAAGAGACCGGTTTCTTCTGGCTACCTGCCTCAGCTACACTCGACTGATGCCACACATCTGATGCCAAGTGCTCCTTCTTTTACCCACCTTTGTCAGCGGGTACTGGTATTGCCACCCACCGCCCACTCTGTCAACGGGTCACTTTGTGGTATCCTGATGCTGCTGCCATCTCCACACTATGTTACCGTGCCATTTTGTGGTCTCCTGATGCTGCTGCTGCCATCTCCACACTATGTCACTTTGCCTCCCTGTGGTATCCTGATGATTCTGATGCTGCCATCTCCACACTATGTCACCTTGCCACTCTTTGGTTATCCTGATGCTGCTGCTGCCATCTCCACACTATGTCACCTTGCTATTTTGTGGTCCCCTACTGCTGCTGCCATCTCCACACTATGTCACCTTGCCATTTTGTGGTCCCCTACTGCTGCTGTCATCTCCACACTATGTCACCTTGCCACTCTGTGGCATCCTGATTCTGCTGCTGCCGCTAACTCCACACTATGTCACCTTGCCATTTTTTGGTCTCCTGATGCTGCTGCAATCTCCACATTATGTCACCTTGCCACTCTGTGGTTTCTCGATGCTGCTGCTGCCGCCCTCTCCACACTATGTCACCTTGCCATTTTGTGGTTTTCTGCTGCTGCTGCTGCTATCTCCACACTATGTCATCTTGCCATTTTGTGGTCTCCTGATGCTGCTGCCATCTCCACACTATGTCAACTTGCCATTTTGTGGTCTCCTGATGCTGTTGCTGCCATATCCACACTATGTCACCTTGCCACTCTGTGGTATCCTTATGCTGCTGCCACCTCCACACTCGGTCATTGTGTCACTCTGTGGCCTCCTGATTCTGCTTCCACCTTCAGACTCTGACATTGTGCCACTCTGTGGCCTACTCATGCTGCTACCACCTCCAGACTCGGTCATTGTGCCACTCTGTGGCCTCCTCCTGATGCTGCTGCCGCCACCTCCAGACTCTGTCATTGTGCCGCTCTGTGGTCTCCTCATATTGCTTCCACCTCCAGACCCTGTCATTGGGCTACTCTCTGGTCTCCTCATGCTGCTTCCACCTCACCACTATTTCATAGGTCCACTCTGTGGACTTCTCATGCTGTTCCCACCCTCCCCACTTCATGACTGGTCCACTATTTTGGCCTGACTGACATCATCATTTATTTGACCTTTCTTCTGATCTGTCAGAAGCAAGATAAAATGAGATGCACAACGGATCCTGTCTATGTAGCATCTGTATGGCCTGTATGGTCCCATGTCACACCTGTGACTGGTGTTAAAAGGTCTGAAAGACTCATTACACATGAGGGAGCTGACAGCCTATTTTGGTTTCACTTTGTCTGTGTGTTGAGGGACATGATCCTGTTCAGGTGTGGATCATGTGACCTTTACCTCTTCCTATTTAGTCTGACTCTACCCATCACTCCTTGCTCTGGATAGCTTAATTTGGTCTCGGAAGAGCTGGAGTGTGGATCTTGTTGAAGTCCTGTTCATCCATCATCCCCAGAAGTTAAGTGTTTCGCTTGTTGTGTTTTGTATTACCCCCGGTTTTTTACTAGGACTCAGTGAGTCGCTGGTTCCTTCACCTGGGAAGGAACAGGTTGACTCCGCCCCGTCATTACCTTGAGGGCATCCAAGGGTCACCAGAGTTTTCTAGGTTCCTGTGTATGGGCATCTCTACCATCGAGAGGTGCCCAAACAGATAGGAATTAGGGCCAGCAGCAGGGTTGTGACCCTTTTTCTTCCCTAGCGGTGAGGCCTAGTGTCTTTCCCCTTCCTTCTTGCTGTCTTATTGGTGTTCTCCCCTACTACATCCGTGACATCCCATCAGAATTGGCTTATGGATTGGTAGCCAAAAGCAGGAGTGGGTACAATACACAGAAGACATGCAAATATTCCATTCACGTGTTATCTCTGTTTCATATCCACTCTAGTTTTTGTTTTTTTGCATTAGCAATACTGATGGATTATTGAGCGAATGCTGACCGAGTGAAGGCGTATGCTCCACAGACAGGATCCCTTTTTTGTGGGTTATTGTTCTGACTGATCAGAGAAATTAATTAGTGACATCAACACAAACTTACTGCTGACACCCTCTCCACTCTGTCAGCGGTGCTCTACTTGTATAAGCCCATATGGCCCCGTCCATATGCAAAAAATATCATCAATAAATCTTTTCCACACCAAGGAAAAATTTTGAAAATCTTCATTTGAATATACATGGTGTTGTTCAAAAGATGACATATACAGATTTGTTGTGGAAAAGATTTATTGATGATATTTTTTGCATATGGGCGGGGCCACTCGCGCCCCTCCTCCAACTGTTTGAACATCTTAATAAGGTGTGGGATTAATTGAAATTCACTATGATTTACGATCAGAAGACCATACCTTTTCTGGACGTCATTATACATAAAAAAGAAGGGGGCATATTAACCACAGATTTGTTTGGGAAAGAAACGGATAGGAACAGCATCTTGCATTATCAGAGTTCACACCCACCTGCACTCAAAAAATCGATTCCAAAATCTCAATTCATGGGCGTTAGAAGGATCGTTTCGGATCCGGACATAAGACAGATAAGGGTAGATGAGGTGACATCACGATTTCTGACGAGGGGTTACCCTCAAGAAATATTGACAACAGCAGTGAGCGCAAGCGAGAGACAAATCCCATCCAAAACTAGTGATGATCGCATAGCGTTTATTCATAAATATCACCCATGAATCACAACTTTGACAATGTAGTCTGTAAACATTGGCATATTCTAGGGAAGGCATATCCCACAATAGTGGAATTTCAAAATCCGCCATTAATATGCAATAGATGAAATCCCAGTCTCAGAGACCGGTTGGTACACTCTGACATGGGTACTATGGGTCAAATGGTGACACAAAGCACACTTACCCATCAGAAGGGAGGTACTTTTCCCTGTCTGCATTGCATGCAGTGCAGCTATGTACTGAAGGGCCAATTTTTCCAACATCCACAGACTGGCAAGTCCTACAAATTAAGGGTTATTATACTGTACCTGTGACACTACCAATGTTATTTACTTATGTATGCTATACATTGGGGAGACAATCAGGATCGCATCAGCAAACATAAGTCAACCATAAGAAAGAAAAATCCTCTATTTCCCATACCATTCCATTTCCATAGTCATAATCATTCAATAGCGCAGCTGAAATATCAGGTTATTGAGCGGGTACATTTACCAAGGAGAGGTGGGGATCTGAAAAAGTTGTTACTCAGACGAGAGGCTTTCTGACACCCTTGACACCCTACATCCCAAAGGCCTTAATAGGGATTATGAAGTGAGGTGCTTTTAATAGGATTCAATATACGTTTTTGCAGACTACGACAACCTGATCGTGAGGGGAGGATTTGTTACCATTCCCGGACTGGGATACTAGTCATGCAAGCATACTGTTTAGGATAGATTCCCATTGTGTATATTTTTTTCTGTTTTCTTTCTTTCCCCTCTTTTTACTTTTTTCTGATGTCATTTTTTCTGATGTCATTTCCTGTCTAAATTGATTGGTGGGATCATGTGACTATACCTATAAAATGCTGAACATAGTCAGTTACTAATGTGCAGTTGAAGAAGGCTGGACGGGCCGAAACGCGTCCTGTGATTTTGAAATAAAAGTATACTTCATATACGCCTGTTGGGATTCATAGATTTTTTTATTTTGTTGGGGATAACCCCTTCCCGTGCAAGCGTTTTAGTGGTGAGCTGTTTTGACTTTATATTGACATTTCAGATGCCCAGAGATCAAGTGTTCTTCCTTAACTAATTAGTTTTATATCGTGTGAAATCTCAGGAGCTTATTCATCTCAGACCTTCTCATATCGCTCTGTGTTGGTCTCTTATCATACCGCACTAAGTGTGAGGGGCGAGAATGCATATTAATATGGCTTCTAAGATTCGAGAAGAGACATTTCTGGCATAATACTGGGGGGCCACCTTGTGTAGGGGTTTGGAAAATCACTCCAGGTGTCAGTGTCATTATCCTGTACCCCGAGTGTCAGTGTCATTATCCTGTACCCCAAGTGTCAGTGTCATTATCCTGTACCCCAAGTGTCAGTGTCATTATCCTGTACCCCAAGTGTCATTATCCTGTACTTCAAGTGTCATTGTCATTATCCTGTACCCCAAGTGTCACTGTGTCATTATCCTGTACCCCAAGTGTCAGTGTCATTATCCTGTACCCCGAGTGTCAGTGTCATTATCCTGTACCCCGAGTGTCAGTGTCATTATCCTGTACCCCAAGTGCCAGTGTTATTATCCTGTACCCCAAGTGTCAGTGTCATTATCCTGTACCCCGAGTGTCAGTGTCATTATACTGTACCCCAAGTGTCAGTGTCATTATCCTGTACCCCAAGTGTCAGTGTCATTATCCTGTACCCCAAGTGTCAGTGTCATTATCCTGTACCCCAAGTGTCAGTGTCATTATCCTGTACCCCAAGTGTCAGTGTCATTATCCTGTACCCCAAGTGTCAGTGTCATTATCCTGTACCCCAAGTGTCAGTGTCATTATCCTGTACCCCAAGTGTCAGTGTCATTATCCTGTACCCCAAGTGTCAGTGTCATTATCCTGTACCCCAAGTGTCAGTGTGTCATTATCCTGTACCCCAAGTGTCAGTGTGTCATTATCCTGTACCCCCAGTGTCATTATCCTGTACCCCAAGTGTCAGTGTGTCATTATCCTGTACCCCAAGTGTCAGCGTCATTATCCTGTACCCCGAGTGTCAGTGTGTCATTATCCTGTACCCCAAGTGTCAGTGTCATTATCCTGTACCCCAAGTGTCAGTGTCATTATCATGTACCCCAAGTGTCACTGTGTCATTATCCTGTACCCCAAGTGTCAGTGTCATTATCCTGTACCCCAAGTGTCAGTGTGTCATTATCCTGTACACCAAGTGTCAGTGCCATTATCCTGTACCCCAGATGTCAGTGTAATTATACTGTACCCAAAGTCTCAGTGTCATTATCCTGTACCCCAAGTGTCAGTGTCATTAACCTGTACCCCGAGTGTCAGTGTAATTATCCTGTACCCCAAGTGTCAGTGTCATTATCCTGTACCCCAAGTGTCAGTGTCATTATCCTGTACCCCAAGTGTCAGTGTCACTATCCTGTACCCCAAGTGTCAGTGTCATTATCCTGTACCCCAAGTGTCAGTGTCATTATCCTGTACCCCAAGTGTCAGTGTCATTATCCTGTACCCCAAGTGTCATTATCCTGTACTTCAAGTGTCATTGTCATTATCCTGTACCCCAAGTGTCACTGTGTCATTATCCTGTACCCCAAGTGCCAGTGTTATTATCCTGTACCCCAAGTGTCAGTGTCATTATCCTGTACCCCAAGTGTCAGTGTCATTATCCTGTACCCCAAGTGTCAGTGTCATTATCCTGTACCCCAAGTGTCAGTGTCATTATCCTGTACCCCAAGTGTCAGTGTCATTATCCTGTACCCCAAGTGTCAGTGTCATTATCCTGTACCCCAAGTGTCAGTGTGTCATTATCCTGTACCCCAAGTGTCAGTGTGTCATTATCCTGTACCCCCAGTGTCATTATCCTGTACCCCAAGTGTCAGTGTGTCATTATCCTGTACCCCAAGTGTCAGCGTCATTATCCTGTACCCCGAGTGTCAGTGTGTCATTATCCTGTACCCCAAGTGTCAGTGTCATTATCCTGTACCCCAAGTGTCAGTGTCATTATCCTGTACCCCAAGTGTCACTGTGTCATTATCCTGTACCCCAAGTGTCAGTGTCATTATCCTGTACCCCAAGTGTCAGTGTGTCATTATCCTGTACCCCAAGTGTCAGTGCTCATTATCCTGTACCCCAGATGTCAGTGTCATTATCCTGTACCCCAAGTGTCAGTGTCATTATCCTGTACCCCAAGTGTCAGTGTCATTATCCTGTACCCCAAGTGTCAGTGTAATTATCCTGTACCCCAAGTGTCAGTGTCATTATCCTGTACCCCAAGTGTCAGTGTCATTATCCTGTACCCCAAGTGTCAGTGTCATTATCCTGTACCCCAAGTGTCAGTGTCATTATCCTGTACCCCAAGTGTCAGTGTCATTATCCTGTACCCCAAGTGTCAGTGTCATTATCCTGTACCCCAAGTGTCAGTGTCATTATCCTGTACCCCAAGTGTCAGTGTCATTATCCTGTACCCCAAGTGTCAGTGTCATTATCCTGTACCCCAAGTGTCAGTGTCATTATCCTGTACCCCAAGTGTCAGTGTCATTATCCTGTACCCCAAGTGTCAGTGTCATTATCCTGTACCCCAAGTGTCAGTGTCATTATCCTGTACCCCAAGTGTCAGTGTCATTATCCTGTACCCCAAGTGTCAGTGTCATTATCCTGTACCCCAAGTGTCAGTGTCATTATCCTGTACCCCAAGTGTCAGTGTCATTATCCTGTACCCCAAGTGTCAGTGTCATTATCCTGTACCCCAAGTGTCAGTGTCATTATCCTGTACCCCAAGTGTCAGTGTCATTATCCTGTACCCCAAGTGTCAGTGTCATTATCCTGTACCCCAAGTGTCAGTGTCATTATCCTGTACCCCAAGTGTCAGTGTCATTATCCTGTACCCAAGTGTCAGTGTCATTATCCTGTACCCCAAGTGTCAGTGTCATTATCCTGTACCCCAAGTGTCAGTGTCATTATCCTGTACCCCAAGTGTCAGTGTCATTATCCTGTACCCCAAGTGTCAGTGTCATTATCCTGTACCCCAAGTGTCAGTGTCATTATCCTGTACCCCAAGTGTCAGTGTCATTATCCTGTACCCCAAGTGTCAGTGTGACATTATCCTGTACCCCAAGTGTCAGTGTGCATTATCCTGTACCCCAAGTGTCAGTGTCATTATCCTGTACCCCAAGTGTCAGTGTGTCATTATCCTGTACCCCAAGTGTCAGTGTCATTATCCTGTACCCCAAGTGTCAGTGTCATTATCCTGTACCCCAAGTGTCAGTGTCATTATCCTGTACCCCAAGTGTCAGTGTCATTATCCTGTACCCCAAGTGTCAGTGTCATTATCCTGTACCCCAAGTGTCAGTGTCATTATCCTGTACCCCAAGTGTCAGTGTCATTATCCTGTACCCCAAGTGTCAGTGTCATTATCCTGTACCCCAAGTGTCAGTGTCATTATCCTGTACCCCAAGTGTCAGTGTCATTATCCTGTACCCCAAGTGTCAGTGTCATTATCCTGTACCCCAAGTGTCAGTGTCATTATCCTGTACCCCAAGTGTCAGTGTCATTATCCTGTACCCCAAGTGTCACTGTGTCATTATCCTGTACCCCAAGTGTCAGTGTCATTATCCTGTACCCCAAGTGTCAGTGTCATTATCCTGTACCCCAAGTGTCATGTGTCATTATCCTGTACCCCAAGTGTCAGTGTCATTATCCTGTACCCCAAGTGTCAGTGTCATTATCCTGTACCCCAAGTGTCAGTGTCATTATCCTGTACCCCAAGTGTCACTGTGTCATTATCCTGTACCCCAAGTGTCAGTGTCATTATCCTGTACCCCAAGTGTCAGTGTCATTATCCTGTACCCCAAGTGTCAGTGTCATTATCCTGTACCCCACAGTGTCAGTGTCATTATCCTGTACCCCAAGTGTCAGTGTCATTATCCTGTACCCCAAGTGTCAGTGTCATTATCCTGTACCCCAAGTGTCAGTGTCATTATCCTGTACCCCAAGTGTCAGTGTCATTATCCTGTACCCCAAGTGTCAGTGTCATTATCCTGTACCCCAAGTGTCAGTGTCATTATCCTGTACCCCAAGTGTCAGTGTCATTATCCTGTACCCCAAGTGTCACTGTGTCATTATCCTGTACCCCAAGTGTCAGTGTCATTATCCTGTACCCCAAGTGTCAGTGTCATTATCCTGTACCCCAAGTGTCAGTGTCATTATCCTGTACCCCAAGTGTCACTGTGTCATTATCCTGTACCCCAAGTGTCAGTGTCATTATCCTGTACCCCAAGTGTCACTGTTTCATTATCCTGTACCCCAAGTGTCAGTGTTATTATCCTGTACCCCACATGTCAGTGTCATTATCCTGTACCCCAAGTGTCAGTGTCATTGTCCTGTACCCCATGTGTCAGTGTCATTATCCTGTACCCCAAGTGTCAGTGTCATTATCCTGTACCCCATGTGTCAGTGTCATTATCCTGTACCCCAAGTGTCAGTGTCATTATCCTGTACCCCAAGTGTCACTGTGTCATTATCCTGTACCCCAAGTGTCAGTGTCATTATCCTGTACCCCAAGTGTCAGTGTCATTATCCTGTACCCCAAGTGTCAGTGGTCATTATCCTGTACCCCAAGTGTCAGTGTCATTATCCTGTACCCCAAGTGTCAGTGTCATTATCCTGTACCCCAAGTGTCAGTGTCATTATCCTGTACCCCAAGTGTCAGTGTCATTATCCTGTACCCCAAGTGTCAGTGTCATTATCCTGTACCCCAAGTGTCAGTGTCATTATCCTGTACCCCAAGTGTCAGTGTCATTATCCTGTACCCCAAGTGTCATGTGTCATTATCCTGTACCCCAAGTGTCAGTGTCATTATCCTGTACCCCAAGTGTCAGTGTCATTATCCTGTACCCCAAGTGTCAGTGTCATTATCCTGTACCCCAAGTGTCAGTGTCATTATCCTGTACCCCAAGTGTCAGTGTCATTATCCTGTACCCCAAGTGTCAGTGTCATTATCCTGTACCCCAAGTGTCAGTGTCATTATCCTGTACCCCAAGTGTCAGTGTCATTATCCTGTACCCCAAGTGTCAGTGTCATTATCCTGTACCCCAAGTGTCAGTGTGCATTATCCTGTACCCCAAGTGTCAGTGTGTCATTATCCTGTACCCCAAGTGTCAGTGTCATTATCCTGTACCCCAAGTGTCAGTGTCATTATCCTGTACCCCAAGTGTCAGTGTCATTATCCTGTACCCCAAGTGTCAGTGTCATTATCCTGTACCCCAAGTGTCAGTGTGTCATTATCCTGTACCCCAAGTGTCAGTGTCATTATCCTGTACCCCAAGTGTCAGTGTCATTATCCTGTACCCCAAGTGTCACTGTGTCATTATCCTGTACCCCAAGTGTCAGTGTCATTATCCTGTACCCCAAGTGTCAGTGTGTCATTATCCTGTACCCCAAGTGTCAGTGCCATTATCCTGTACCCCAGAGTGTCAGTGTCATTATCCTGTACCCCAAGTCTCAGTGTCATTATCCTGTACCCCAAGTGTCAGTGTCATTATCCTGTACCCCAAGTGTCAGTGTCATTATCCTGTACCCCAAGTGTCAGTGTCATTATCCTGTACCCCAAGTGTCAGTGTCATTATCCTGTACCCCAAGTGTCAGTGTCATTATCCTGTACCCCAAGTGTCAGTGTCATTATCCTGTACCCCAAGTGTCAGTGTCATTATCCTGTACCCCAAGTGTCAGTGTCATTATCCTGTACCCCAAGTGTCAGTGTCATTATCCTGTACCCAAGTGTCAGTGTCATTATCCTGTACCCCAAGTGTCAGTGTCATTATCCTGTACCCCAAGTGTCAGTGTCATTATCCTGTACCCCAAGTGTCAGTGTCATTATCCTGTACCCCAAGTGTCAGTGTCATTATCCTGTACCCCAAGTGTCAGTGTCATTATCCTGTACCCCAAGTGTCAGTGTCATTATCCTGTACCCCAAGTGTCAGTGTCATTATCCTGTACCCCAAGTGTCAGTGTCATTATCCTGTACCCCAAGTGTCAGTGTCATTATCCTGTACCCCAAGTGTCAGTGTCATTATCCTGTACCCCAAGTGTCAGTGTCATTATCCTGTACCCCAAGTGTCAGTGTCATTATCCTGTACCCCAAGTGTCAGTGTCATTATCCTGTACCCCAAGTGTCAGTGTCATTATCCTGTACCCCAAGTGTCAGTGTCATTATCCTGTACCCCAAGTGTCAGTGTCATTATCCTGTACCCCAAGTGTCAGTGTCATTATCCTGTACCCCAAGTGTCAGTGTCATTATCCTGTACCCCAAGTGTCAGTGTCATTATCCTGTACCCCAAGTGTCAGTGTCATTATCCTGTACCCCAAGTGTCAGTGTCATTATCCTGTACCCCAAGTGTCAGTGTCATTATCCTGTACCCCAAGTGTCAGTGTGACATTATCCTGTACCCCAAGTGTCAGTGTGTCATTATCCTGTACCCCAGTGTCAGTGTCATTATCCTGTACCCCAAGTGTCAGTGTCATTATCCTGTACCCCAAGTGTCAGTGTCATTATCCTGTACCCCAAGTGTCAGTGTCATTATCCTGTACCCCAAGTGTCAGTGTCATTATCCTGTACCCCAAGTGTCAGTGTCATTATCCTGTACCCCAAGTGTCAGTGTCATTATCCTGTACCCCAAGTGTCAGTGTCATTATCCTGTACCCCAAGTGTCAGTGTCATTATCCTGTACCCCAAGTGTCAGTGTCATTATCCTGTACCCCAAGTGTCAGTGTCATTATCCTGTACCCCAAGTGTCAGGTGTCATTATCCTGTACCCCAAGTGTCAGTGTCATTATCCTGTACCCCAAGTGTCAGTGTCATTATCCTGTACCCCAAGTGTCACTGTTTCATTATCCTGTACCCCAAGTGTCAGTGTCATTATCCTGTACCCCAAGTGTCACTGTCATTATCCTGTACCCCAAGTGTCACTGTTTCATTATCCTGTACCCCAAGTGTCATTGTCATTATCCTGTACCCCAAGTGTCAGTGTCATTATCCTGTACCCCAAGTGTCAGTGTCATTATCCTGTACCCCAAGTGTCACTGTGTCATTATCCTGTACCCCAAGTGTCAGTGTCATTATCCTGTACCCCAAGTGTCACTGTTTCATTATCCTGTACCCCAAGTGTCAGTGTTATTATCCTGTACCCCACATGTCAGTGTCATTATCCTGTACCCCAAGTGTCAGTGTCATTGTCCTGTACCCCATGTGTCAGTGTCATTATCCTGTACCCCAAGTGTCAGTGTCATTGTCCTGTACCCCATGTGTCAGTGTCATTATCCTGTACCCCAAGTGTCAGTGTCATTATCCTGTACCCCACGTGTCAGTGTCATTATCCTGTACCCCAAGTGTCAGTGTCATTATCCTGTACCCCAAGTGTCACTGTGTCATTATCCTGTACCCCAAGTGTCAGTGTCATTATCCTGTACCCCAAGTGTCAGTGTCATTATCCTGTACCCCAAGTGTCAGTGTCATTATCCTGTACCCCAAGTGTCAGTGTCATTATCCTGTACCCCAAGTGTCAGTGTCATTATCCTGTACCCCAAGTGTCACTGTTTCATTATCCTGTACCCCAAGTGTCAGTGTTATTATCCTGTACCCCACAGTGTCAGTGTCATTATCCTGTACCCCAAGTGTCAGTGTCATTGTCCTGTACCCCAAGTGTCAGTGTCATTATCCTGTACCCCAAGTGTCAGTGTCATTATCCTGTACCCCATGTGTCAGTGTCATTATCCTGTACCCCAAGTGTCATTATCCTGTACCCCAAGTGTCACTGTGTCATTATCCTGTACCCCAAGTGTCAGTGTCATTATCCTGTACCCCAAGTGTCAGTGTGTCATTATCCTGTACCCCAAGTGTCAGTGTGTCATTATCCTGTACCCCCAGTGTCATTATCCTGTACCCCAAGTGTCAGTGTGTCATTATCCTGTACCCCAAGTGTCAGTGTCATTATCCTGTACCCCAAGTGTCAGCGTCATTATCCTGTACCCCGAGTGTCAGTGTGTCATTATCCTGTACCCCAAGTGTCAGTGTCATTATCCTGTACCCCAAGTGTCAGTGTCATTATCATGTACCCCAAGTGTCACTGTGTCATTATCCTGTACCCCAAGTGTCAGTGTCATTATCCTGTACCCCAAGTGTCAGTGTGTCATTATCCTGTACCCCAAGTGTCAGTGCCATTATCCTGTACCCCAGAGTGTCAGTGTAATTATACTGTACCCCAAGTCTCAGTGTCATTATCCTGTACCCCAAGTGTCAGTGTCATTATCCTGTACCCGAGTGTCAGTGTCATTATCCTGTACCCCAAGTGTCAGTGTCATTATCCTGTACCCCAAGTGTCAGTGTCATTATCCTGTACCCCAAGTGTCAGTGTCACTATCCTGTACCCCAAGTGTCAGTGTCATTATCCTGTACCCCAAGTGTCAGTGTCATTATCCTGTACCCCAAGTGTCAGTGTCATTATCCTGTACCCCAAGTGTCAGTGTCATTATCCTGTACCCCAAGTGTCAGTGTCATTATCCTGTACCCCAAGTGTCAGTGTCATTATCCTGTACCCCAAGTGTCAGTGTCATTATCCTGTACCCCAAGTGTCAGTGTCATTATCCTGTACCCCAAGTGTCAGTGTCATTATCCTGTACCCCAAGTGTCAGTGTCATTATCCTGTACCCCAAGTGTCACTGTGTCATTATCCTGTACCCCAAGTGTCAGTGTCATTATCCTGTACCCCAAGTGTCAGTGTCATTATCCTGTACCCCAAGTGTCAGTGTGTCATTATCCTGTACCCCAAGTGTCAGTGTCATTATCCTGTACCCCAAGTGTCAGTGTCATTATCCTGTACCCCAGAGTGTCAGTGTCATTATCCTGTACCCCAAGTGTCAGTGTCATTATCCTGTACCCCAAGTGTCAGTGTCATTATCCTGTACCCCGAGTGTCAGTGTCATTATCCTGTACCCCAAGTGTCAGTGTCATTATCCTGTACCCCAAGTGTCAGTGTCATTATCCTGTACCCCAAGTGTCAGTGTCATTATCCTGTACCCCAAGTGTCAGTGTCATTATCCTGTACCCCAAGTGTCAGTGTCATTATCCTGTACCCCAAGTGTCAGTGTCATTATCCTGTACCCCAAGTGTCAGTGTCATTATCCTGTACCCCAAGTGTCAGTGTCATTATCCTGTACCCCAAGTGTCAGTGTCATTATCCTGTACCCCAAGTGTCAGCGTCATTATCCTGTACCCCAAGTGTCAGTGTCATTATCCTGTACCCCAAGTGTCAGTGTCATTATCCTGTACCCCAAGTGTCAGTGTCATTATCCTGTACCCCAAGTGTCACTGTTTCATTATCCTGTACCCCAAGTGTCAGTGTCATTATCCTGTACCCCAAGTGTCAGTGTCATTATCCTGTACCCCAAGTGTCACTGTGTCATTATCCTGTACCCCAAGTGTCAGTGTCATTATCCTGTACCCCAAGTGTCAGTGTCATTATCCTGTACCCCAAGTGTCAGTGTCATTATCCTGTACCCCAAGTGTCAGTGTTTCATTATCCTGTACCCCAAGTGTCAGTGTCATTATCCTGTACCCCAAGTGTCAGTGTTCATTATCCTGTACCCCAAGTGTCAGTGTCATTATCCTGTACCCCAAGTGTCAGTGTCATTATCCTGTACCCCAAGTGTCAGTGTCATTATCCTGTACCCCAAGTGTCAGTGTCATTATCCTGTACCCCAAGTGTCAGTGTCATTATCCTGTACCCCAAGTGTCAGTGTCATTATCCTGTACCCCAAGTGTCAGTGTCATTATCCTGTACCCCAAGTGTCAGTGTCATTATCCTGTACCCCAAGTGTCAGTGTCATTATCCTGTACCCCAAGTGTCAGTGTCATTATCCTGTACCCCAAGTGTCAGTGTCATTATCCTGTACCCCAAGTGTCAGTGTCATTATCCTGTACCCCAAGTGTCAGTGTCATTATCCTGTACCCCAAGTGTCAGTGTCATTATCCTGTACCCCAAGTGTCAGTGTCATTATCCTGTACCCCAAGTGTCAGTGTCATTATCCTGTACCCCGAGTGTCAGTGTGTCATTATCCTGTACCCCAAGTGTCAGTGTGTCATTATCCTGTACCCCCAGTGTCATTATCCTGTACCCCAAGTGTCAGTGTCATTATCCTGTACCCCAAGTGTCAGTGTCATTATCATGTACCCCAAGTGTCACTGTGTCATTATCCTGTACCCCAAGTGTCAGTGTCATTATCCTGTACCCCAAGTGTCAGTGTGTCATTATCCTGTACCCCAAGTGTCAGTGCCATTATCCTGTACCCCAGATGTCAGTGTAATTATACTGTACCCCAAGTCTCAGTGTCATTATCCTGTACCCCAAGTGTCAGTGTCATTAACCTGTACCCCGAGTGTCAGTGTGTCATTATCCTGTACCCCAAGTGTCAGTGTGTCATTATCCTGTACCCCCAGTGTCATTATCCTGTACCCCAAGTGTCAGTGTCATTATCCTGTACCCCAAGTGTCAGTGTCATTATCATGTACCCCAAGTGTCACTGTGTCATTATCCTGTACCCCGAGTGTCAGTGTCATTATCCTGTACCCCAAATGTCAGTGTCATTATCCTGTACCCCAAGTGTCAGTGTCATTATCCTGTACCCCAAGTGTCAGTGTCATTATCCTGTACCCCAAGTGTCAGCATCATTATCCTGTACCCCAAGTGTCAGGGTCATTATCCTGTACCCCGAGTGTCAGCGTCATTATCCTGTACCCCAAGTGTCAGTGTCATTATCCTGTACCCCAAGTGTCACTGTTTCATTATCCTGTACCCCAAGTGTCAGTGTCATTATCCTGTACCCCAAGTGTCACTGTCATTATCCTGTACCCCAAGTGTCACTGTTTCATTATCCTGTACCCCAAGTGTCATTGTCATTATCCTGTACCCCAAGTGTCAGTGTCATTATCCTGTACCCCAAGTGTCAGTGTCATTATCCTGTACCCCAAGTGTCACTGTTTCATTATCCTGTACCCCAAGTGTCAGTGTCATTATCCTGTACCCCAAGTGTCACTGTTTCATTATCCTGTACCCCAAGTGTCAGTGTTATTATCCTGTACCCCACATGTCAGTGTCATTATCCTGTACCCCAAGTGTCAGTGTCATTGTCCTGTACCCCAAGTGTCAGTGTCATTATCCTGTACCCCAAGTGTCAGTGTCATTATCCTGTACCCCACGTGTCAGTGTCATTATCCTGTACCCCACGTGTCAGTGTCATTATCCTGTACCCCAAGTGTCAGTGTCATTATCCTGTACCCCAAGTGTCACTGTGTCATTATCCTGTACCCCAAGTGTCAGTGTCATTATCCTGTACCCCAAGTGTCAGTGTCATTATCCTGTACCCCAAGTGTCAGTGTCATTATCCTGTACCCCAAGTGTCAGTGTCATTATCCTGTACCCCAAGTGTCAGTGTCATTATCCTGTACCACAAGTGTCAGTGTCATTATCCTGTACCCCAAGTGTCAGTGTCATTATCCTGTACCCCATGTGTCAGTGTCATTATCCTGTACCCCAAGTGTCATTATCCTGTACCCCAAGTGTCACTGTGTCATTATCCTGTACCCCAAGTGTCAGTGTCATTATCCTGTACCCCAAGTGTCAGTGTGTCATTATCCTGTACCCCAAGTGTCAGTGTGTCATTATCCTGTACCCCCAGTGTCATTATCCTGTACCCCAAGTGTCAGTGTGTCATTATCCTGTACCCCAAGTGTCAGTGTCATTATCCTGTACCCCAAGTGTCAGCGTCATTATCCTGTACCCCGAGTGTCAGTGTGTCATTATCCTGTACCCCAAGTGTCAGTGTCATTATCCTGTACCCCAAGTGTCAGTGTCATTATCATGTACCCCAAGTGTCACTGTGTCATTATCCTGTACCCCAAGTGTCAGTGTCATTATCCTGTACCCCAAGTGTCAGTGTGTCATTATCCTGTACCCCAAGTGTCAGTGCCATTATCCTGTACCCCAGATGTCAGTGTAATTATACTGTACCCCAAGTCTCAGTGTCATTATCCTGTACCCCAAGTGTCAGTGTCATTATCCTGTACCCCGAGTGTCAGTGTCATTATCCTGTACCCCAAGTGTCAGTGTCATTATCCTGTACCCCAAGTGTCAGTGTCATTATCCTGTACCCCAAGTGTCAGTGTCATTATCCTGTACCCCAAGTGTCAGTGTCATTATCCTGTACCCCAAGTGTCAGTGTCATTATCCAGTACCCCAAGTGTCAGTGTCATTATCCTGTACCCCAAGTGTCAGTGTCATTATCCTGTACCCCAAGTGTCAGTGTCATTATCCTGTACCCCAAGTGTCACTGTGTCATTATCCTGTACCCCAAGTGTCAGTGTCATTATCCTGTACCCCAAGTGTCAGTGTCATTATCCTGTACCCCAAGTGTCAGTGTGTCATTATCCTGTACCCCAAGTGTCAGTGTCATTATCCTGTACCCCAAGTGTCAGTGCCATTATCCTGTACCCCAGAGTGTCAGTGTAATTATACTGTACCCCAAGTCTCAGTGTCATTATCCTGTACCCCAAGTGTCAGTGTCATTAACCTGTACCCCGAGTGTCAGTGTCATTATCCTGTACCCCAAGTGTCAGTGTCATTATCCTGTACCCCAAGTGTCAGTGTCATTATCCTGTACCCCAAGTGTCAGTGTCATTATCCTGTACCCCGAGTGTCAGTGTCATTATCCTGTACCCCAAGTGTCAGTGTCATTATCCTGTACCCCAAGTGTCAGTGTCATTATCCTGTACCCCAAGTGTCAGTGTCATTATCCTGTACCCCAAGTGTCAGTGTGTCATTATCCTGTACCCCAAGTGTCACTGTGTGATTATCCTGTACCCCAAGTGTCAGTGTCATTATCCTGTACCCCAAGTGTCAGTGTCATTATCCTGTACCCCAAGTGTCAGTGTCATTATCCTGTACCCCAAGTGTCAGTGTCATTATCCTGTACCCCAAGTGTCACTGTGTCATTATCCTGTACCCCAAGTGTCAGTGTCATTATCCTGTACCCCAAGTGTCAGTGTCATTATCCTGTACCCCAAGTGTCAGTGTCATTATCCTGTACCCCAAGTGTCAGTGTCATTATCCTGTACCCCAAGTGTCACTGTGTCATTATCCTGTACCCCAAGTGTCAGTGTCATTATCCTGTACCCCAAGTGTCAGTGTCATTATCCTGTACCCCAAGTGTCAGTGTCATTATCCTGTACCCCAAGTGTCACGTGTCATTATCCTGTACCCCAAGTGTCACGTGTCATTATCCTGTACCCCAAGTGTCAGTGTCATTATCCTGTACCCCAAGTGTCAGTGTCATTATCCTGTACCCCAAGTGTCAGTGTCATTATCCTGTACCCCAAGTGTCACTGTGTCATTATCCTGTACCCCAAGTGTCAGTGTCATTATCCTGTACCCCAAGTGTCAGTGTCATTATCCTGTACCCCAAGTGTCAGTGTCATTATCCTGTACCCCACATGTCAGTGTCATTATCCTGTACCCCAAGTGTCAGTGTCATTATCCTGTACCCCAAGTGTCAGTGTCATTATCCTGTACCCCAAGTGTCAGTGTCATTATCCTGTACCCCACGTGTCAGTGTCATTATCCTGTACCCCAAGTGTCAGTGTCATTATCCTGTACCCCACAGTGTCAGTGTCATTATCCTGTACCCCAAGTGTCAGTGTCATTATCCTGTACCCCAAGTGTCAGTGTCATTATCCTGTACCCCAAGTGTCAGTGTCATTATCCTGTACCCCAAGTGTCAGTGTCATTATCCTGTACCCCAAGTGTCACTGTGTCATTATCCTGTACCCCAAGTGTCAGTGTCATTATCCTGTACCCCAAGTGTCAGTGTCATTATCCTGTACCCCAAGTGTCAGTGTCATTATCCTGTACCCCAAGTGTCAGTGTCATTATCCTGTACCCCAAGTGTCAGTGTCATTATCCTGTACCCCAAGTGTCAGTGTCATTATCCTGTACCCCAAGTGTCAGTGTCATTATCCTGTACCCCAAGTGTCAGTGTCATTATCCTGTACCCCAAGTGTCAGTGTGTCATTATCCTGTACCCCAAGTGTCAGTGTCATTATCCTGTACCCCAAGTGTCAGTGTCATTATCCTGTACCCCAAGTGTCAGTGTCATTATCCTGTACCCCAAGTGTCAGTGTCATTATCCTGTACCCCAAGTGTCAGTGTCATTATCCTGTACCCCAAGTGTCAGTGTCATTATCCTGTACCCCAAGTGTCAGTGTCATTATCCTGTACCCCAAGTGTCAGTGTCATTATCCTGTACCCCAAGTGTCAGTGTCATTATCCTGTACCCCAAGTGTCAGTGTCATTATCCTGTACCCCAAGTGTCAGTGTCATTATCCTGTACCCCAAGTGTCAGTGTCATTATCCTGTACCCCAAGTGTCAGTGTCATTATCCTGTACCCCAAGTGTCACTGTGTCATTATCCTGTACCCCAAGTGTCAGTGTCATTATCCTGTACCCCAAGTGTCAGTGTCATTATCCTGTACCCCAAGTGTCAGTGTCATTATCCTGTACCCCAAGTGTCAGTGTCATTATCCTGTACCCCAAGTGTCAGTGTCATTATCCTGTACCCCAAGTGTCAGTGTCATTATCCTGTACCCCAAGTGTCAGTGTCATTATCCTGTACCCCAAGTGTCAGTGTCATTATCCTGTACCCCAAGTGTCAGTGTCATTATCCTGTACCCCAAGTGTCAGTGTCATTATCCTGTACCCCAAGTGTCAGTGTCATTATCCTGTACCCCAAGTGTCAGTGTCATTATCCTGTACCCCAAGTGTCAGTGTCATTATCCTGTACCCCAAGTGTCAGTGTCATTATCCTGTACCCCAAGTGTCAGTGTCATTATCCTGTACCCCAAGTGTCAGTGTCATTATCCTGTACCCCAAGTGTCAGTGTCATTATCCTGTACCCCAAGTGTCAGTGTCATTATCCTGTACCCCAAGTGTCAGTGTCATTATCCTGTACCCCAAGTGTCAGTGTCATTATCCTGTACCCCAAGTGTCAGTGTCATTATCCTGTACCCCAAGTGTCAGTGTCATTATCCTGTACCCCAAGTGTCAGTGTCATTATCCTGTACCCCAAGTGTCAGTGTCATTATCCTGTACCCCAAGTGTCAGTGTCATTATCCTGTACCCCAAGTGTCAGTGTCATTATCCTGTACCCCAAGTGTCAGTGTCATTATCCTGTACCCCAAGTGTCAGTGTCATTATCCTGTACCCCAAGTGTCAGTGTCATTATCCTGTACCCCAAGTGTCAGTGTCATTATCCTGTACCCCAAGTGTCAGTGTCATTATCCTGTACCCCAAGTGTCAGTGTCATTATCCTGTACCCCAAGTGTCAGTGTCATTATCCTGTACCCCAAGTGTCAGTGTCATTATCCTGTACCCCAAGTGTCAGTGTCATTATCCTGTACCCCAAGTGTCAGTGTCATTATCCTGTACCCCAAGTGTCAGTGTCATTATCCTGTACCCCAAGTGTCAGTGTCATTATCCTGTACCCCAAGTGTCAGTGTCATTATCCTGTACCCCAAGTGTCAGTGTCATTATCCTGTACCCCAAGTGTCAGTGTCATTATCCTGTACCCCAAGTGTCAGTGTCATTATCCTGTACCCCAAGTGTCAGTGTCATTATCCTGTACCCCAAGTGTCAGTGTCATTATCCTGTACCCCAAGTGTCAGTGTCATTATCCTGTACCCCAAGTGTCAGTGTCATTATCCTGTACCCCAAGTGTCAGTGTCATTATCCTGTACCCCAAGTGTCACTGTGTCATTATCCTGTACCCCAAGTGTCATGTGTCATTATCCTGTACCCCAAGTGTCAGTGTCATTATCCTGTACCCCAAGTGTCAGTGTCATTATCCTGTACCCCAAGTGTCACTGTTTCATTATCCTGTACCCCAAGTGTCAGTGTCATTATCCTGTACCCCAAGTGTCAGTGTTCATTATCCTGTACCCCAAGTGTCAGTGTTATTATCCTGTACCCCACATGTCAGTGTCATTATCCTGTACCCCAAGTGTCAGTGTCATTGTCCTGTACCCCAAGTGTCAGTGTCATTATCCTGTACCCCAAGTGTCAGTGTCATTATCCTGTACCCCATGTGTCAGTGTCATTATCCTGTACCCCAAGTGTCAGTGTCATTATCCTGTACCCCAAGTGTCAGTGTCATTATCCTGTACCCCAAGTGTCAGTGTCATTATCCTGTACCCCAAGTGTCACTGTGTCATTATCCTGTACCCCAAGTGTCAGTGTCATTATCCTGTACCCCAAGTGTCAGTGTCATTATCCTGTACCCCAAGTGTCAGTGTCATTATCCTGTACCCCAAGTGTCAGTGTCATTATCCTGTACCCCAAGTGTCAGTGTCATTATCCTGTACCCCAAGTGTCACTGTTTCATTATCCTGTACCCCAAGTGTCAGTGTTATTATCCTGTACCCCACATGTCAGTGTCATTATCCTGTACCCCAAGTGTCAGTGTCATTGTCCTGTACCCCATGTGTCAGTGTCATTATCCTGTACCCCAAGTGTCAGTGTCATTGTCCTGTACCCCATGTGTCAGTGTCATTATCCTGTACCCCAAGTGTCATTATCCTGTACCCCAAGTGTCACTGTGTCATTATCCTGTACCCCAAGTGTCAGTGTCATTATCCTGTACCCCAAGTGTCAGTGTGTCATTATCCTGTACCCCAAGTGTCAGTGTGTCATTATCCTGTACCCCCAGTGTCATTATCCTGTACCCCAAGTGTCAGTGTGTCATTATCCTGTACCCCAAGTGTCAGTGTCAGTATCCTGTACCCCGAGTGTCAGTGTCATTATCCTGTACCCCAAGTGTCAGTGTGTCATTATCCTGTACCCCAAGTGTCAGTGTCATTATCCTGTACCCCAAGTGTCAGTGTCATTATCCTGTACCCCAAGTGTCAGTGTCATTATCCTGTACCCCAAGTGTCAGTGTCATTATCCTGTACCCCAAGTGTCAGTGTGTCATTATCCTGTACCCCAAGTGTCAGTGCCATTATCCTGTACCCCAGATGTCAGTGTAATTATACTGTACCCCAAGTCTCAGTGTCATTATCCTGTACCCCAAGTGTCAGTGTCATTATCCTGTACCCCAAGTGTCAGTGTCACTATCCTGTACCCCAAGTGTCAGTGTCATTATCCTGTACCCCAAGTGTCAGTGTCATTATCCTGTACCCCAAGTGTCAGTGTCACTATCCTGTACCCCAAGTGTCAGTGTCATTATCCTGTACCCAAAGTGTCAGTGTCATTATCCTGTACCCCAAGTGTCAGTGTCATTATCCTGTACACCAAGTCTCAGTGTCATTATCCTGTACCACAAGTGTCAGTGTAATCATCCTTTACCCCAAGTGTCAGTGTCATTATCCTGTACCACGAGTGTCAGTGTCATTATCCAGTACCCCAAGTGTCGGTGTCATTATCCTGTACCCCAAGTGTCAGTGTCATTATCCTGTACCCCAAGTGTCAGTGTTATTATCATGTACCCCAAGTGTCACTGTGTCATTATCCTGTACCCCAAGTGTCAGTGTCATTATCCTGTACCCCAAGTGTCAGTGTCATTATCCTGTACCCCAAGTGTCAGTGTCATTATCCTGTACCCCAAGTGTCAGTGTCATTATCCTGTACCCCAAGTGTCAGTGCCATTATCCTGTACCCCAGATGTCAGTGTAATTATACTGTACCCCAAGTCTCAGTGTCATTATCCTGTACCCCAAGTTTCAGTGTCATTAACCTGTACCCCGAGTGTCAGTGTAATTATCCTGTACCCCAAGTGTCAGTGCCATTATCCTGTACCCCGAGTGTCAGTGTCATTATCCTGTACCCCAAATGTCAGTGTCATTATCCTGTACCCCGAGTGTCAGTGTCATTATCCTGTACCCCAAGTGTCAGTGTCATTATCCTGTACCCCAAGTGTCAGTGTCATTATCCTGTACCCCAAGTGTCAGTGTCATTATCCTGTACCCCAAGTGTCAGTGTGTCATTATCCTGTACCCCAAGTGTCACTGTGTGATTATCCTGTACCCCAAGTGTCAGCGTCATTATCCTGTACCCCAAGTGTCAGTGTCATTATCCTGTACCCCGAGTGTCAGCGTCATTATCCTGTACCCCAAGTGTCAGTGTCATTATCCTGTACCCCAAGTGTCACTGTTTCATTATCCTGTACCCCAAGTGTCAGAGTCATTATCCTGTACCCCAAGTGTCAGTGTCATTATCCTGTACCCCAAGTGTCAGTGTCATTATCCTGTACCCCAAGTGTCACTGTCATTATCCTGTACCCCAAGTGTCACTGTTTTATTATCCTGTACCCCAAGTGTCATTGTCATTATCCTGTACCCCAAGTGTCAGTGTCATTATCCTGTACCCCAAGTGTCAGTGTCATTATCCTGTACCCCAAGTGTCAGTGTCATTATCCTGTACCCCAAGTGTCAGTGTCATTATCCTGTACCCCAAGTGTCAGTGTCATTATCCTGTACCCCAAGTGTCTGTGTCATTATCCTGTACCCCACATGTCAGTGTCATTATCCTGTACCCCAAGTGTCAGTGTCATTATCCTGTACCCCAAGTGTCTGTGTCATTATCCTGTACTTCATTATTCCATTGTGACGGTAGACCTATCGATATCGTTCTTGATTTGCCTTCCTCTGTCCTTTCTGAGATCCCAGTGACTTCCTCCCTATACATACATTATCTTATATCTCACAATCTTTAGAACTCAAGCTTCTTTTTTAGCAGTCAGCTTCATCTCTGTTCCTGTGGATATGATGTAGATTCTCGTCTCATGGGACATGTTGCAGCGCTCTTTTCCTTTCTGGCAGCGTATAGGTTAAATTTATTCTGTACATACAGCAATGTCATAATCTCTGCAATCACAAATATCTGCTAATGAGAGTGCCAGGAGGTAGAAATAAGTAACTATGGTAATATTTGTCAGTCTCCACCATCCAAGGCCACTTCCTATAGCCAACGCTCAAGAATTACGAGGCCTGGACTACCTGCATTCATACCGCGCCACATTAACTGCATGATGAAATGCAGCAAGGGAGCTAGGTGAAGAGGATGGTGGAAGGAAGGCTGTAATCCACGACGCCGCGTCATAATAAGTGTACACCATCCTTTAAGTGACTATATTGCAGAGGTGAATTATAGTAATTCATTTGGAAATTGAGAAAGAAAGTAGGTGTGCTCTCCTCCTTCTAGTTTTGCATGTAGGACTAGACGTTTATTGATACAAAAATGTATTAAAACAGACAAAACATATATTAAAATAAAAAATAATAATGAAATAAAAATATATGAAAAAATATATATAAAAAATCTAATTACAAAACATCAAAAATAAGTTGATTAAAATCCATATATGGGCATAATTCTGTTATAGATTGCTGTAGATGATGATATAAAAATAAGCGTTATGTAAACTTGAATCCAATAAAAGTAATATTTCATACTACTATCATACCGTGTAGTCACTATAGTGTTCCAACAACTTACTAAGTTATTCCCTGTAATAAAACTCAGTATGCAGTAGTAATCAGTATCTAGCGATGGTCAATCCAGTTGTATAACTGTCACATATATCACATTCATGACTGATTCATATCCATGATTTCGATCCGCATATCATATAAAATGACTAGAGGAGCATATATAGAGAGAGATAATTTGATGCGGTAAGAATGTTCCAAAGTGGATACAGTTCTAATTAATCCATAATTATTGCAGATCATTTTTTGCATATCGGGATGATACCTCCGCAGCAGGGGCGGACTGACAACTCATGGGGCCCCCGGGCAATAGGAGATTATGGGGCCCCTGTGTCCCCCGCCCAACCTAAAGCTACACCCACATACTGCCCCATCCACATATCGCACCGCCCACATCAGCTATACTTGGTACAGAATTTCTCTTCACTATGTTCAAAATAAATGTTTACTAATTTAAAAATATATATATATAATGTCTTTGCAACGCACTGTACGCAGGAGTCTGTAACGCACTGGACGCAGGAGTCTGTAACACACTGGACGCAGGAGTCTGTAACGCACTGGACGCAGGAGTCTGTAACGCACTGGACGCAGGAGTCTGTAACGCACTGGATGCAGGAGTCTGTAACGCACTGGATGCAGGAGTCTGTAACGGACTGGATTGAGGAGTCTGTAACGCACTGGACGCAGGAGCCTGTAACGTACTGGACGCAGGAGTCTGTAACGGACTGGATTGAGGAGTCTGTAACGCACTGGACACAGGAGTCTGTAACGGACTGGATTGAGGAGTCTGTAACGCACTGGACGCAGGAGCCTGTAACGCACTGGACGCAGGAGTCTGTAATGCACTGGACGCAGGAGTCTGTAACGCACTGGACGCAGGAGTCTGTAACGCACTGGACGCAGGAGTCTGTAATGGACTGGACGCAGGAGTCTGTAACACTGGCAGAGGAGTATATACCGCACTGGACGCAGGAGTCTGTAACGCACTGGACGCAGGAGCCTGTAACGCACTGGACGCAGGAGTCTGTAATGGACTGGACGCAGGAGTCTGTAACACTGGCAGAGGAGTATATACCGCACTGGACGCAGGAGTCTGTAACGCACTGGACGCAGGAGCCTGTAACGCACTGGACGCAGGAATCTGTAACGTACTGGACGCAGGAGTCTGTAAAGCACTGGACGCAGGAGTCTGTAACGCACTGGACGCAGGAGTCTGTAACGCACTGGACGCAGGAGTCTGTAAAGCACTGGACGCAGGAGTCTGTAACGCACTGGACGCAGGAGTCTGTAATGCACTGGACACAGGAGTCTGTAATGCACTGGACGCAGGAGTCTGTAACGCACTGGACGCAGGAATCTATAACGCACTGGACGCAGGAGTCTGTAACGCACTGGATGCAGGAGTCTGTAACACTGGCAGAGGAGTATATACCGCACTGGACGCAGGAGCCTGTAACGCACTGGACGCAGGAGTCTGTAACGCACTGGACGCAGGAGTCTGTAACGCACTGGACGCAGGAGTCTGTAATGCACTGGACGCAGGAGTCTGTAATGGACTGGACGCAGGAGTCTGTAACACTGGCAGAGGAGTATATACCGCACTGGACGCAGGAGTCTGTAACGCACTGGACGCAGGAATCTGTAACACACTGGACGCAGGAATCTGTAACGCACTGGACGCGGGAGTCTGTAATGCACTGGACGCAGGAATCTGTAACACACTGGACGCAGGAGTCTGTAACGCACTGGACGCAGGAGTCTGTAACGCACTGGACGCAGGAGTCTGTAACGTACTGGACGCAGGAGTCTGCAACGCACTGGACGTAGGAGTCTGTAATGCACTGGACGCAGGAGCCTGTAACGCACTGGACGCAGGAGTCTGTAATGCACTGGACGCAGGAGTCTGTAACGCACTGGACGCAGGAGTCTGTAATGCACTGGACGCAGGAGTCTGTAATGGACTGGACGCAGGAGTCTGTAATGCACTGGACGCAGGAGTCTGTAACGCACTGGACGCAGGAGTCTGTAATGCACTGGACGCAGGAGTCTGTAATGGACTGGACGCAGGAGTCTGTAACACTGGCAGAGGAGTATATACCGCACTGGACGCAGGAGTCTGTAACGCACTGGACGCAGGAGCCTGTAACGCACTGGACGCAGGAATCTGTAACGTACTGGACGCAGGAGTCTGTAAAGCACTGGACGCAGGAGTCTGTAACGCACTGGACGCAGGAGTCTGTAACGCACTGGACGCAGGAGTCTGTAAAGCACTGGACACAGGAGTCTGTAACGCACTGGACGCAGGAGTCTGTAATGCACTGGACGCAGGAGTCTGTAACGCACTGGATGCAGGAATCTGTAACGCACTGGACGCAGGAGTCTGTAACGCACTGGATGCAGGAGTCTGTAACACTGGCAGAGGAGTATATACCGCACTGGACGCAGGAGCCTGTAACGCACTGGACGCAGGAGTCTGTAACGCACTGGACGCAGGAGTCTGTAACGCACTGGACGCAGGAGTCTGTAATGCACTGGACGCAGGAGTCTGTAATGGACTGGACGCAGGAGTCTGTAACACTGGCAGAGGAGTATATACCGCACTGGACGCAGGAGTCTGTAACGCACTGGACGCAGGAATCTGTAACACACTGGACGCAGGAATCTGTAACGCACTGGACGCAGGAGTCTGTAACGCACTGGACGCAGGAATCTGTAACACACTGGACGCAGGAGTCTGTAACGCACTGGACGCAGGAGTCTGTAACGCACTGGACGCAGGAGTCTGTAACGTACTGGACGCAGGAGTCTGCAACGCACTGGACGTAGGAGTCTGTAATGCACTGGACGCAGGAGTCTGTAACGCACTGGACGCAGGAATCTGTAACACACTGGACGCAGGAATCTGTAACGCACTGGACGCAGGAGTCTGGAACGCACTGGACGCAGGAGTCTGGAACGCACTGGACGCAGGAGTCTGTAACGCACTGGATGCAGGAGTCTGTAAAGCACTGGAAGCAAGAGCCTGTAACACACTGGACGCAAGAGTCTGTAACGCACTGGACGCAGGAGTCTGTAACGGACTGGATTGAGGAGTCTGTAACGGACTGGATGCAGGAGTCTGTAAAGCACTGGACGCAGGAGTCTGTGATGGACTGGACGCAGGAGTCTGTAACACTGGCAGAGGAGTATATACCGCACTGGACACAGGAGTCTCTAACGCACTGGACGCAGGAATCTGTAACACACTGGATGCTGGAATCTGTAACGTACTGGACGCAGAAGTCTGTAACGCACTGGACGCAGAAGTCTGTAACGCACTGGACGCAGGAGTCTGTAACGCACTGGACGCAGGAGTCTGTAACGCACTGGACGCAGGAGTCTGTAACGCACTGGACGCAGGAGTCTGTAACGCACTGGACGCAGGAGTCTGTAACGCACTGGACGCTGGAGTCTGTAACGTACTGGACGCAGGAGTCTGCAACGCACTGGACGTAGGAGTCTGTAATGCACTGGACGCAGGAGTCTGTAACGCACTGGACGCAGGAATCTGTAACACACTGGACGCAGGAATCTGTAACGCACTGGACGCAGGAGTCTGGAACGCACTGGACGCAGGAGTCTGGAACGCACTGGACGCAGGAGTCTGTAACGCACTGTACGCAGGAGTCTGTAACGGACTGGATTGAGGAGTCTGTAACGGACTGGATGCAAGAGTCTGTAAAGCACTGGACGCAGGAGTCTGTAATGGACTGGACGCAGGAGTCTGTAACACTGGCAGAGGAGTATATACCGCACTGGACGCAGGAGTCTCTAACGCACTGGACGCAGGAATCTGTAACACACTGGACGCAGGAATCTGTAACGTACTGGACGCAGAAGTCTGTAACGCACTGGACGCAGAAGTCTGTAACGCACTGGACGCAGGAGTCTGTAACGCACTGGACGCAGGAGTCTGGAACGCACTGTACGCAGGAGTCTGGAACGCACTGGACGCAGGAGTCTGTAATGCACTGTACGCAGGAGTCTGTAAAGCACTGGAAGCAAGAGCCTGTAACGCACTGGACGCAGGAGTCTGTAACACACTGGACGCAGGAGTCTGGAACGCACTGGACGCAGGAGTCTGTAATGGACTGGACGCAGGAGTCTGTAACACTGGCAGAGGAGTATATACCGCACTGGACGCAGGAGTCTCTAACGCACTGGACGCAGGAATCTGTAACACACTGGACGCAGGAGTCTGTAACACACTGGACGCAGGAGTCTGTAATGGACTGGACGCAGGAGTCTGTAAAGCACTGGACGCAGGAGTCTGTAATGGACTGGACGCAGGAGTCTGTAACACTGGCAGAGGAGTATATACCGCACTGGACGCAGGAGTCTCTAACGCACTGGACGCAGGAATCTGTAACACACTGGACGCAGGAATCTGTAACGTACTGGACGCAGAAGTCTGTAATGCACTGGACGCAGGAGTCTGTAACGCACTGGACGCAGAAGTCTGTAACGCACTGGACGCAGGAGTCTGTAACGCACTGGACGCAGGAGTCTGTAACGCACTGGACGCAGGAGTCTGTAACGCACTGGACGCAGGAGTCTGTAACGCACTGGACGCAGGAGTCTGTAACGCACTGGACGCAGGAGTCTGGAACGCACTGGACGCAGGAGTCTGTAACGTACTGGAAGCAGGAGTCTGTAACGCACTGGACGCAGGACTTTGTAATGCACTGGACGCAGGAGTCTGTAACGCACTGGACGCAGGAGTCTGTAACGTACTGGACGCAGGACTTTGTAATGCACTGGACGCAGGAGTCTGTAACGTACTGGACGCAGGACTTTGTAATGCACTGGACGCAGGAGTCTGTAACGTACTGGACGCAGGACTTTGTAATGCACTGGACGCAGGAGTCTGAAACGCACTGGACGCAGGACTGTTCTATCAAATGACAGCGCTGTGCTTGGTAAGGAGCAAAGGCTGTGGCGCTCACTGGAACATCGCGGTCTCCTCGAACAGCTTATTGGCTAGGGTACCAGAAGTCGAACCCCCACCAATCTTATATTGATGATGATCTATTTGGAGGATAGGCCATCAATTTATAAATCCCAGAGAACCCTTTTACCTTATGTTGTCTGTAGTGTTACATAGGACTGCAAAAATACCCAGGAGCCATTGGCTCCTAAACTGAAAAATGTAGGAGCCAAATAAAAATTTTAGTTGCCAAATTTAAAATACATACCGTATTTTTTGCACCTGAATATAAGATGCACCCCAGGTTTAGAGGAGGTTTCATCCAAAAGGTGGGCTACAACATGTACTTGTGCAGTGCATACCTATGGATGAGGAGGTTATAGTCATATAATATAAACACTGTCCAGTGTACCGTAATTTATCTGTGTTATAACCCCCCTTATCCAATGGAACGCACCCATGTACTGCAGTACATGGTTGTGTTACTATAGATGAGGGGTCTTGTGGTCACGTTTAATATACACAGGTCAATTATGGTACAATCCCTGGACAGTCTTTATATTAAATGTGACTATAACCCCCCTCATCCATAGAAATTCATCCATGCACTGCTGCACATGTGTGTACTCCTATGAATAAGGGGGGTTATAGTCACATTTATTGCAAACACTTAGGCCAATAATAGTACAGCTCCTGGACAGTGTTTATATTAAATGTGACTATAACCCCCCTCATCCTAAAGCTTGCACCGATGTATTGCAGTACATGGGTGTATTCCTATAGATGAGGAGAGGTTAGAGCCATATGTAATACGTATTTGTCCAGGTCGGCCCTTGAGCTTCCCTTCTTTATATCCAGGCTGTCACTCACCAAGTCTCAGGTAGAGACAGCCCAGTAGTCCCAGGGGAAAGCAGTGCTGACTCGGGGTGCCGGAGGTTCAGTAGTGGGGAGCAGTTGGTAGTGGCGAGCGGCCGTGCTCACCACCAATCAGCTCAACATACAAGGCAGCAGTGTGACGGCCATATTTTTGGGCACGTTCCCTTTATAAGACACATTGACTCCCCCGCCACACACAAACTTTGGGGGGGGGGGTGCGTCTTATAAAGCAAAAAATATTGTAAATTATAGTAAAAAAAAGACTTGGAGGAGAAGATGAGACGCAGCTCACAGTAGTGAGCCAGCTCTACATATAATAGAATACAGCACCACATACCTGTTACTGTCAGTGACATCTCCTGTCATGTAGATCTTCTCTTTCCTCTTCTCCTCCGTTTGACCCAGACCGACATGACAAATTCTTTCAGCCACATCTCGTCTCTACAGAGTTTGTTACACAGACACGTTAGATTTCTCATAATTGGGGTCATTTATCAAACTGGTGTAAAGTACAACTGGCTTAGTTGCCCATAGCAACCAATCAGATTCCACCTTTCATTTTCAAAAGGAGCTGTCTAAAATTAAAAGTGGAATCTGTTGCTATTGGCAACTAAGCCAGTTCTACGTTACACCAGTTTGATAAATGCCCAAAGGTCCCTATGGTGTATACAGCAATTATAATGTCCCCCTAGAGTGCCCCCAGTAATAATAACACCCTATATTGTGCTCCAGGTAATAATTCCTGTATAGTGTCCCTGAAAAAAAATGTCCCCTAATATGTCCATGTAATAGAAATTCCCCTATAGTCCCTACCCAATAGCAACATCACCCACACTAGTAGTTTTCCCCCCCACTGCCCCCACAGTAGTAGTTTGCCCTCACAGTATCAATTGTCCCCCACACTGCCCCCACAATAGTAATTGTCCCCCACACTGCCCCCACAATAGTAATTGTCCCCTACACTGCCCCCACAGTAGTAATTTGCCCCCAAACTGCCCCCACAGTAGTAATTTGCCCCCAAATTGCCCCACAGTATTAATTCCCCCCACACTGCCCCCCCAGTATTAATTTGCCCCCACAGTATTAATTCCGCCCACACTGCCCCCACGGTAGTAATCTCCCCCACACTGCCCCCACAGTATTAGTTGTTCCCCACACTGCCCCTACAGTATTAATTTCCCCCCACACTAGTAATTTGCCCCCACATGGTAGTTTGCTCCCCATGTAGTAGTTTGCCCCCCACTGTCCCTTCAGGATTATTCTCATGTTCCCCCCAGTAATGTCTCCCAAAGTTGGCACTCAAAAAAAAAAATATAAAAGCTAATACTTACCTGTGTCAGACTCCTGGCGCTCACTCGTAGATGGTAGGCAGGCGCGCTGCGTGCACATGTCAGTGTGCTGCGTCCCGACACAGGCGCGCAATGATGTCATCACGCCCGCCTGCGCCGGGATTTTACTACCACATAGGCTTCAGGCCTTCTAGGCCTGAAGCTTATAGCGGTGATCGGCAGGACACAGAACTATGCGCTCCCGTTCCCCGCCGTAGTTTGTGGGCGTTTGGGTCGGTGTTGGGCCCCCCAGCGATGCCAGGACCAGGGCTACCGACCCAAACTCCCCAATTATAATCCGCACTGGTACCAGGAGCCTCTCACGGGGCCCCTAGTGGCAGCAGGCCCTCGGTCCGTGCCCGAGTGTCCGAATGGTCAGTCCGCCATAAACTTATTTCAAATCAGGCAAGATGCAGGTACTAATGGTCTGCCGGGAGTAATTAGTCAGCTATGTGCAAAATACTGTGGAGGTATCATCCCGATACCCAAATACTGATCTACAATAATTGGATTGACCAACGCAAGATACTGATTACTACAGGATACTGAGTATTATTACAGTGAATAACTTAGTAAGTTGTTGGAAAACTATAGTAACTACAAACGGTATGATAGTAGTATGAAATATTACTTTTATTGGATTCAAGTTTACATAACGCTTATTTCTATATCATCATCTACAGCAATCTATAATAGAATTATGCCCATATATGGATTTTAATCAATTCATTTTTGATGTTTTGTAATTATATATTTTTTATATATTTTTTTTCATCTATATTTATTTTATAATTTTTTTTTCTTATTTTAATATATGTTTTGTCTATTTTAATACATTTTTGTATCAATAACTGTCTAGTCCTGCATGCAAAACTAGAAGGAGGAGTGCACACCTACTTTCTTTCTCTTTGTAATTACTCATATACTGGGAATAGGTGACCCAGTAAGGTCGTGAACCCCCAATATCCATTGCGTCCTGGTGTGAGTCCCTTTACATAATTAATTTTGAAATTGACCTCTTTTGTATCGTATATGAATAGAGAGCAGTCACAGCAGGGGGTTTATGTACTCATTCGCCGGAGATTATATTGTTATTAATAGCCCGAGAAAAAGATTCAGTAATGAGGATACAAGGCAATGACATGAACTGTAATATCTGCATGAATCCACCGGCATCAGCTATTCCAGCCACTATAGTTGTGGTTTCTTCTTTGTGTGAGGTCAAGGGGTCGTCAGAACTATTAAGGTATCCTGTATACTTAACATATATAGAGAGGGGGGTCTCCTATGCTCATTATTGCCTCCTGCTGTTATACACTATAGATGAAATGTTGAGATATGGAAAAGAATATATCAGCTACGTACAAGTATATGAGTGATAATACTGCCCCCTGCAATGCATTCAGAAAGTCTTCAGACCCTTCAAAATTCAAGGTTTTTCTCATCATTCTGCACTCAGTCCCCCATAATGACAAAGTGAAAACAGAATGTTCGAAATCTTTGCTAATTTATTGAAAAAAAAAACTAAAATCTTGCACTGAAATAAGTATTCAGAACTTAGTTGAAGTCCCTTACTCAGAACTTAGTTGAAGTCCTTTACTCGGAAATTAGTTGAAGCCCCTTAGTCAGAACTTAGTCGAAGCCCCTTACTCAGAACTTAGTTGAAGTCCCTTACTCAGAACTTAGTTGAAGTCCCTTACTCAGAACTTAGTTGAAGCCCCTTACTCAGAACTTAGTTGAAGCCCCTTACTCAGAACTTAGCTGAAGCCCCTTACTCAGAACTTAGTTGAAGTCCCTTACTCAGAACTTAGTTGAAACCTCTTACTCAGAACTTAGTTGAAGCCCCTTACTCAGAACTTAGTTGAAGCCCCTTACTCAGAACTTAGTTGAAGCCCCTTACTCAGAGCTTAGTTGAAGCCCCTTAGTCAGAGCTTAGTTGAAGCCCCTTACTCAGAACTTAGTTGAAGCCTCTTAGTCAGAACTTAGTTGAAGCCCCTTACTCAGAGCTTAGTTGAAGCCCCTTAGTCAGAACTTAGTTGAAGCCCCTTACTCAGAACTTAGTTGAAGCCTCTTAGTCAGAACTTAGTTGAAGCCCCTTACTCAGAACTTAGTTGAAGCCTCTTACTCAGAACTTAGTTGAAGCCCCTTACTCAGAACTTAGTTGAAGCCCCTTACTCAGAACTTAGTTGAAACCTCTTACTCAGAACTTAGTTGAAGCCCCTTACTCAGAACTTAGTTGAAGCCTCTTACTCAGAACTTAGTTAAAGCCCCTTAGTCAGAACTTAGTTGAAGCCCCTTACTCAGAACTTAGTTGAAGCCTCTTAGTCAGAACTTAGTTGAAGTCCCTTACTCAGAACTTAGTTGAAGCCCCTTACTCAGAACTTAGTTGAAGCCCCTTACTCAGAACTTAGTTGAAGCCCCTTAGTCAGAACTTAGTTGAAGCCCTTTAGTCAGAACTTAGTTGAAGCCCCTTACTCGGAACTTAGTTGAAGCCCCTTACTCAGAACTTAGTTGAAGCCCCTTACTCAGAACTTAGTTGAAGACTCTTACTCAGAACTTAGTTGAAGCCCCTTACTCAGAACTTAGTTGAAATCCCTTACTCAGAACTTAGTTGAAGCCCCTTAGTCAGAACTTAGTTTAAGTCCCTTACTCAGAACTTAGTGGAAGTCCATTACTCAGAATTTAGTTGAAGTCCCTTACTCAGAACTTAGTTGAAGTCCCTTACTCAGAACTTAGTTGAAGTCCCTTACTCAGAACTTAGTTGAAGCCCCTTACTCAGAACTTAGTTGAAGCCTCTTAGTCAGAACTTAGTTGAAGCCCCTTACTCAGAACTTAGTTGAAGCCTCTTACTCAGAACTTAGTTGAAGCCTCTTACTCAGAACTTAGTTAAAGCCCCTTAGTCAGAACTTAGTTGAAGCCCCTTACTCAGAACTTAGTTGAAACCTCTTACTCAGAACTTAGTTGAAGCCCCTTACTCAGAACTTAGTTGAAGCCCCTTACTCAGAACTTAGTTGAAGCCTCTTACTCAGAACTTAGTTAAAGCCCCTTAGTCAGAACTTAGTTGAAGCCCCTTACTCAGAACTTAGTTGAAGCCTCTTAGTCAGAACTTAGTTGAAGTCCCTTACTCAGAACTTAGTTGAAGCCCCTTACTCAGAACTTAGTTGAAGACCCTTAGTCAGAACTTAGTTGAAGCCCTTTAGTCAGAACTTAGTTGAAGCCCCTTACTCGGAACTTAGTTGAAGCCCCTTACTCAGAACTTAGTTGAAGCCCCTTACTCAGAACTTAGTTGAAGCCTCTTACTCAGAACTTAGTTGAAGCCCCTTACTCAGAACTTAGTTGAAATCCCTTACTCAGAACTTAGTTGAAGCCCCTTAGTCAGAACTTAGTTTAAGTCCCTTACTCAGAACTTAGTTGAAGTCCCTTACTCAGAACTTAGTTGAAGCCCCTTACTCAGAACTTAGTTGAAGTCCCTTACTCAGAACTTAGTTGAAGTCCCTTACTCAGAACTTAGTTGAAGTCCCTTACTCAGAACTTAGTTGAAGTCCCTTACTCAGAACTTAGTTGAAGTCCTTTACTCAGAACTTAGTTGAAGTCCCTTACTCAGAACTTAGTTGAAGTCCTTTACTCAGAACTTAGTTGAAGCCCCTTACTCAGAACTTAGTTGAAGCCTCTTACTCAGAACTTAGTTGAAATCCCTTACTCAGAACTTAGTTGAAGCCCCTTACTCAGAACTTAGTTGAAGCCTCCAGTCTTCTTGGGGATGATGCCACAAGGTTTGCATACCTGCACTTGGGGATTTCTGTCATTCTTCTCTGCAGATCCTCACAAGCTCTGTCAGGAGGATGGGGATCGTTAGTAGACATACATTTTAAGGTCTCTCCAGAGATGATTGATTGGGTTCAGGTCATGGCTATGAGTGGGCCACTCAAAAACATTCACAGAGGTGTCCCTAAGATGCTCCTGCGTAGTTTTGGCTGTATGCTTAGGGCCATTGCCTTGTTGAAAGGTGAACCTTTAGCCCCGTCTGAGGTCCAGAGCACTGTAGATCAGGTTTGTATTAAGAATATCTCCATTCAGCTTTCCATCATCCCTGACCAGTCTCCCTCTTCCAGCCACTGAAAAACACCCCTACAGCATGATGCTGCTACCACAATGCTGTGGGGATGGCATTAGGCAAGTGATGAGCAGTGCTGGTTGGTTTCCTCTAGATATGACACCTAGAACCAAGGCCAAAAAGTGCAATCTTGGTTTCATTAGACAAGAGAATCTTTTTTCTTACAGTCTGAGAGTCCTTTGGGTGTTTTTTTGCAAACTCCAGGTGGCATTCATCTGTCTATTACTGAGCAGAGGCTTCCTTCTAGCCACTTTGTCATAAAGCCCAGATTGGTGGAATGTTGCAGACCCTTCTCCCCTAATTACTTAGTTTGGTGGGGTGGCCAGCTTTAGGAAAAGTCCTGGTTGTTTGAGTTTTTTCCCATTTAGGAATTATGGAGGCCACTGTACTATTGTGAACTTTCAGTGGAGCAGACGTTTTTTGTCCCCTTCTCCAGATTTATGCCTCCACACAATCCTGGCTCTGAGCTCTACAGGCAGTTCTTTCCTTCTCGTGGCTTGGTTTTTGCTCTGATATGCATTGTCAGCTGTGAGACCTTCTATAGTCAGGGCAATGTCTTTCCAAGTCATGTCCAATCTCCTATGCACAAGAATAACTGCTGTAATACTGCTCCTATGTAAAATAATATAACTGCTATAATACTGCCCCTATAGAGTTATCAGTCAGTTCCACATCCAGTAAATGATATGTGAATAGAATATTGAATTTGACAAGCAGAAATATGTCCACTGTAATACCACAGTGAATATCTGATTGAAGACAAGATATGTAAACATGGAGGATCTAAATTCCGATTCCCAGCCTTTAACAAGGTTCTTTAGTAAATTGTCCCTGAGGGATGATGGGTAATATTTAAGTGTGATCTGTTCAGTGATTATGATGGCCACTCTGGAGCCCTCAATCTCAGCAAAGCAGATGTGCCTGTGATGTGAGACAGCCGGTTGCTGCTGACTTGCATTGTGCGAGAGTTAATGGAGAGTGAGGGACTAAATGAGGAAAAAATTAGGTTGAGGGCGAGAAAGGAGGTGAAGAGGAATTTAACCCATCATCTTCTGGGAAGAGGTATTGTAACTCTTCCGAACACAACATTAGAGGAGAAGCTATAAGAGGTCACAATCACAAACCCAGCTGTATAGTTGAGGTGGCGGTAGGTTGGGGGCAAAAGCTCCAGGTCTTGAATGCCAGGGTGGAGCAACAAGTCACTTTGCTTTCCAAGGGTTATTAGAGAATGGGCTAGGGCAGCAAACAAAGTATTCATACAACTCTACACAAACCCCTATGGGATGATCTCGAATTTTTCTATCTTTGCTACTCCGCAAAGGTAAACCATGACTATAAATGCCATATGTTAGAATATAGTGTCCTGTATGAGATTCCTAGACATTGGTTCTAAGTAGGGATGAGCGAATTTCATGTTATGAAATTAGTTTGTACTTCGTTTGGTGGTAAAAACAGAATTGCGTTATGTATTCCGTTACCACGGACCATAACGCAATTCTATGACGGAATGTATAACGGAATGCCTTTAGAGACATTCCGTTATTCATTCCGTCATAATTAAAGTCTGTGGGCTGCATAACGGATCTGTCCCGTTTCAGTTATGCAGGAGAGGACTCCCCTGCATAACGGAAATGGGACGGATCCGTTATGCAGGCCATAGACTTCTATTATGACGGAATGAATAACAGAATTCCTCTAAAGGCATTCCTTTATACATTCCTTCATAGAATTGCGTTATGGTCCGTGGTAACGGAATCCATAACGCAATTCACCTTTTAGTAGTAGAGTTGAGCGAACTTGTGTTTTAAGTTTGGCGTCCAAAGTTCGGGTTATCCAAGCATCCCGTTATAGATTCCGCTACCACGGTCCATAACAGCATTTGGAACACGGAGTGAAGGACCTGGGGTGACGTCCCCATCATGTGATCAGTGCAGGGAGCGTGGCTCAGTACTGGATTGGATAAGAGGTCGTAGGCTACCACCTCTTATCTAATCCAGTACTGAGCCGCGCCCCCTGCACTGATCACATGACGGTGACCTAACCCCAGATCCTTCGTGTTGTCCAAGGTTCGGGTTCATTGAAGAATCCCCTTATGGATTCCAAATGCCGTTATGGTCCGTGGTAGCGGAATCCATAACAGGATGCTTTGATAACCCGAACTTTGGACGCTAAACTTAAAACACAAGTTCCCTCAACTCTATTTACCAGTAAACAAAGCAAAAGGGATTTGCCTAAATTTCACAAATTTTTAACAGTGTCCATCACAGTCTTGCTAGGTTCTCTTCTTCCATACTCTAAGATCCACTACTCCAGACCTTGATGGGTGGTGTCATGGTTAAGAATTTTGCCCAGTTCGCACAATTATTTCTCAATCTCCTTCAAGACCAAGGATGGTTTTCTGTATTCTAGATCCTGGTGGACACTGAGATATACATGTATGAATTGGGCAACCCCCTTACCAGTGACAATACCCAACAAATCCTGAGGTGACATTGCCTACAGTAGAGGACTCCGAGTTCTTCCTTATTCTGGGCTCGAAGGTCATTGAGATCTTTGTTTACAGATTGTTCAGAACTCATGGCAATGTCCATCAAGTCCTGGAGTGGCAGAGTTTAGAAGAAAGAAGGGCATACCAGGTTCTTCTGTATTCTTCTAGACTCTGATGGATATTAAGATATACTTGTATGAATTTGGCAATCTCATAAAAATACCAATGTCCAAACAAATACTGGGGTGGCAGAACCTAGAGAGAAGGGCTCTTCTCCTCACTATTGTGGGTACTTATGGACAATGAGATGTTTGCTCGTGGATTGGGCAAAGCTCTTGGCAATGGCAATGTCCAACAAGTCATTGGGTGGTATGGTCTATATTAGAGAAGCGGTAGAGTAGAGCACTCTGGGTTCTTCTCTATTCTCTATTCTAAGCCTTAAAGGATGCTGATATATTTCTGCATGAATTGGGTGAACCCAATAGCAGTGGTAACATCCATAAATGCCTGGGGTGGCAGGGTCTAGAGTAGAGAAGAAGACTGTCTGGTTTCTACAGACCTCTCAGAACTAGCAAAGGTTTGCTGGTTAGTCGTGCTTGGAATACAATTAATTACGGTTGAATAGTGATAATTATGATTCAATCCTTAATTGCATTAGCCCTAACTTCCTGCTGATTACAAAACTCCCCATTGTGAATGCATTGACTCGGTAAGATCTCAGGGTCACCCAATCAATCCTTTCCCTTGTTAGCAGCTTGGAAACAATTCATAATGACATCTTATTAAGTTTGTTCCTCAAGGATAAAAAAAAATAAAAAATTTGATGAATGTTTTGTATGAAACTATGAGATGAGCGGCAGAAACAGGTCATAATCATAAGTTAAAAGCTATCAAGTCTGTCTGAGGCCGCAATTCAGTTTATTTCATGGACGACCAGTTCCTCTGGCTCCTGGTCACCTCCTCTCTAACTCTGGTTAATTGTCTAGAAGTAATCTTCATATTGGAGGCTAATTTTAATGGACACCTTGTTTGGATGAAGATTGATCATGTGTCATTGTCATTTATGGTTATAATAACATCATGGATCACTAAGCAATGTCTATCTCTGTGCGTCTGTAGATAGAATGAGGTGCTCCACTGATTTTATTATAAATGTGTAATATGGGGGGAAGTATGGATCGAACAAGACCCACATGGCCAAAAAGAGCCAAATCCAGCCATACAGAAGCTTCTCTTAGAGGACTACTGTAACTGCGTAACCATTTGTGTACTGTCTTTTTTCATACATCATAACAAAGATTTTAAAAAATGGAGGACACCAACACACTTCTATCCACCCGCAAAGGGAGGTCCTGGTTCCCCAATGAATGTTCCAATTACTTGTAAGCTAACATCACCTATGAAGACCATGGCATGGCCACATCTATGGTATTTTGACTATTGACCATTGACTGGTTAGATACAACTTACCCAAGCACCTGCACAGAGCTTAACCCCTTCACAGGCCCAACACCTTCAGCAAAGAAGGAAGAGGTTTACAATGACTTTTGACCTCCAAGGGAGCTGAAGGAAGATGATGATGGTTAAGCACAGTCTCTACATAAAGCGTCGGGATGAGAAACTGAGGGCAGAACACATTTTGTTGGTTGGTGAAAAAATCCCTAATGTTTCATACAACTTTTATATGGAAATTAATTAATAGATGTCAGATACATTATTGTACATGGAATGCAATATTATATTAGTTACTTTTTTCTACATGGGGAACAGTATAATAGTGGCTATATTCTTGGACATATGAGCAGCATTATAGTAGTTGTATTCTTGTACATAGGAGCAGTATTATAGTAGTTATATTCTTGTACATAGGAGGCAGTATTATAGTAGTTATATTCTTGGACATATGAGCAGCATTATAGTAGTTGTATTCTTGTACATAGGAGGCAGTATTATAGTAGTTATATTCTTGTACATAGGAGGCAGTATTATAGTAGTTATATTCTTGTACATAGGAGCAGTATTATAGTAGTTATATTCTTCTACATAGGAGCAGTATTATAGTAGTTATATTCTTCTACATAGGAGCAGTATTATAGTAGTTCTATTCTTGTACATAGGAGGCAGTATTATAGTAGTTATATTCTTGTACATAGGAGCAGTATTATAGTAGTTATATTCTTATACATAGGAGGAAGTATTATAGTAGTTATATTCTTGCACATAGGAGCAGTATTATAGTAGTTATATTCTTATACATAGGAGGCAGTATTATAGTAGTTATATTCTTGTACACAGGAGCAGTATTATAGTAGTTATATTCTTGTACATAGAAGGCAGTATTATGGTAGTTATATTCTTGTACAAAGGAAAAGCATTATACTAGTTATATTCTTGTACATAGGAGGCAGTATTATAGTAGTTATATTCTTGTACATAGGAGCAGTATTATATTAGTTATATTCTTGTATATAGGAGGCAGTATTATAGTAGTTATATTCTTGTACAATGGAGAAGTATTATACTAGTTATATTCTTGTACATAGGAGGCAGTATTATAGTAGTTATATTCTTGTACATAGGAGCAGTATTATATTAGTTATATTCTTGTATATAGGAGGCAGCATTATAGTAGTTATATTCTTGTACATGGGAGCAGTATTATAGTAGTTATATTCCTGTACATAGGAGCAGTATTATAGTAGTTATATTCTTATACATAGGAGGCAGTATTATAGTAGTTATATTCTTGTACATAGGAGCAGTATTATAGTAGTTATATTCTTGTACATAGGAGCAGTATTATAGTAGTTATATTCTTGTACATAGGAGGCAGTATTATATTAGTTATATTCTTGTATATAGGAGCAGTATTATAGTAGTTATATTTTTGTACATAGGAGGCAGTATTATAGGAGTTATATTCTTGTACATAGGAGCAGTGTTATAGTAGTTATATATTTATACATAGGAGGAGTATTATAGTAGTTATATTCTTGTACATAAGAGGCAGTATTATAGTAGTTATATTCTTGTACATAGGAGCAGTATTATAGTAGTTATATTCTTGTACATAGGAAGCAGTATTATAGTAGTTATATTCTTGTACATAGGATGCAGTATTATAGTAGTTATATCCTTGTACATAGGAGCAGTATTATATTAGTTATATTCTTGTACATAGGAGCAGTATTATAGTAGTTATACTCTTGTACATATTAGGAAGTATTATAGTAGTTCTATTCTTGTCCATAGGAGAGGATAGACGTGTGCTGCTGAGCTCCCTGCAGGGAGGGGGCATGGCTTCTGGCCCAGGTGGAGGGATCCTGGGAAAGCCCAGAGCTTGGAGTGCGGCCTGCAGCATGGAGATGCTGAAAGCGATAATCTGGAAATGGTGGCTGGTGAGTCTACTGAAACTTGTAGTGCTTCTGGATTGAGTACTACTGTGACAAAGAAAAGTTTATTTAAGCTGGAAAGGCGCATTTCTAAGTTAAGAGATGAGATTAAGACAGAGACTGATGCAAAGAAAAAGCTGATGAAGTATGAATGCCTGGATGACTGCACACATGAACTTGATATGTTAAAAGATAAACTAGATAAAGGTAAAAACGCAATACCTAAAGTGGAAAGCTGGGCAACGGAGAAAAAGAGGGAGGCCAGAGCCCAGAATGTGAAGATAAATGAAATCATAGAAATAAAAAGTAAAGATTATGGCGATGTGTACAATATGGTGAAGCAAGGAAACCCTCAGAGATGTGTGGGTGCAGCGCCTGGAGGGTCACTGCTTTCAGGGTCTCTATGTATGGGGTCCAAGCAGTCAGTCTCTGAAAATGCTGGAAATACTATGGAACAAAGTGTGTCATCCAAGAAGGGGTTAATTGCATTGGACTCAGCTTCCAACTCTGATGAAGTTAATGCGAGCAGTAATCCTGTGTGTGAACAGGAGAGTGCTTCATGTGCAGACATTGTGGATGAGACCCCGCTCAGTGCTGTGGGTGGGACCCCGAACAGTGTTGTGGATGAGACCCCGCTCAGTGCTGTAAAGGAGACCCCGCTCAGTGCTGTGAGTGAGACCCCACTGAGTGTTGTGGGTGAGACCCCGCTCGGTGCTGTGAGTAAGGCCCCACTGAGTGTTGTGGGTGAGACCCTGCTCAGTGCTTTGAATGAAACTCAGCTCTCAGAGGAGACTGCTATACAGACTGGAGCAGACATGGAGGTCAGTATACAGGACCCTCAGGCGTCCGCAGTGTCAGGTGCACAGCAGTCTGGAGCAGACATGGACCCTCAGCCGTCCACAGTGTCAGGTGCACAGCAGTCTGGAGCAGACATGGACCCTCAGCCGTCCACAGTGTCAGGTGCACAGCAGTCTGGAGCAGACATGGACCCTCAGCTGTCCGCGGTGTCAGGTGCGCAGCAGTCTGGAGCAGACATGGACCCTCAGCTGTCCATAGTGTCAGGTGCACAGCAGTCTGGAGCAGACATGGACCCCCAGCCGTCCACAGTGTCAGGTGCACAGCAGTCTGGAGCAGACATGGACCCTCAGCCGTCCGCGGTGTCAGGTGCGCAGCAGTCTGGAGCAGACATAGGTGGATCTGCAGGACGATCTGGAGTCAGTAAGCCTGTAGAGGAGAGGCCCAGCACTGATCCTCCTGCTGACCGTCCACAATTCAGGAGACTGTTCTCCAATGTCACAAGGCCGGCTAACCCTCCACCTCAGAGAAAGAACACTGTTAGGATTAAGTATACGGGTCCAGAAGAAAACCTCCCCTCCAGACTGTACAAAGGGAAAGCACTTCTGAAGGACTTCATGAGGTTTAAGGCATCTGAGGTGTACGCCCTGATCCATATCCCCTCCAGCAGGATCTATGACATCAGCTTTAAGCTGCAGTATGATCTGGACTTATTCTGGAATATATACAATGACACGAAGGAACAGTCAATCTGGGAGCATCTACAGGTGATCCAGCTGTCCAAGCCTCAGGTAGTGAGGGCCACCATCTTGTTCTAGTCTGAGGTGGTGGCGCTGGCAGATCTGGAGCACTGGCTGATCAGACAGTGTCTGTTGAAGAGTCATCCGGAAAAAATTTATGATGAAGAAGACATCTGGAATGGCGGATACACCGTGAGGATACAGCTAGAGCAATACAATGGTGTGACCAGACATCTGCCGCACTCCTTCTACCTGGGCTCAGAGAGAGGGATATGCTACTACCCCGGTCAGCCGAGGCTATGTCACAGATGTGGGGGCAGGCACCTCGCCATCAACTGCTCTCGTATTAAGTGCTCATTTTGTGGACAGTTTGGACATTCAAAGGACGACTGTACGGGTCCGGTCATCTGTAATCTGTGCTTAGGAGCTGGTCATACGTTCCGGGACTGTCCGCATGCGGATCATAATAACGGCAGTGATGAGATCTTCTTAGAGGCCATGGAGGAAGGTCAGGAGGATGTCACTGCAGATACAGCCCCAGAAGCTGACGGTGCTCATACTGGAGAAATGCAAAGTACTAGTGAGCCTGTTGTACAGAGCGATGGCCCTCCTGATGCACTACAAGCACCAGCAGAGTTAGAGACTGATCGTCCATCTACTCTATTACAAGCACCAACATTTGCTGAACCAGAAGTACCAGCCATCGAAAAGGCTCCAAAATCCAGAAACCCTGCTGTGGAAACTAAAGTACCACCTGTAGCACTACAAGTACCATCCGCTGAAGAGAATTCTCATACGCAGAGTAAAGTGACCAGTAAATCAGTTGCCAAACCACCTAAAGAACTGCCCTCTACGTCTACAAAGCCTGACGGTCCAGCTGCAGGGCTCAGGAGGCTCAGGAAGGCCTCTGTGGATGAAGAGGGATTCCAGACTGTAAAAAGAAAGAACAGCACAGCAAAGAAAACCCCGGATCCACCAGTGCTGGCCATAACCTCCGGGCAGTATGGTGCGCTAGGGGAAGGAGAGTCAGAGGAAAAAGGAGATATGGAGTATGCTTCTTCACATAACCCTGATGGTGACCCCCAGGAAGATGAACCTGACCCCCCAGTGTCCACCAAAAGATGGGGCACTACAGGTCACAGCAGCGGAAGGAGGAAAAAGAGCAAGAAAACTAAGTGACCTGGATGAGGCTGAGAATCAGCTCTATAAATGTGAACAGTGTGAAGACTAAGAACAGGCGGCAGGCGATGTACCAGCGTCTGTCTCAGGAGAAGTCTGACATCTTCTTCTTACAGGAGACTTATCTGAAGAACAATGCTCAGGTGTTTGCAGCCAAGAGAGACTGGAGACATGGAGCATCTTTCTGGTCCTTTGGGCTGGAGAGAAATGACGGTGTGGCCATTCTCTTCAGTAAGGTGGAGGTTGAGGTGGAGAGAGTCCTGGAGATCTGTCCGGGCCGCTGTCTGATGCTGGACTTTATACTGGACACTGTGTATTATAGAGCCATTAACATCTATGCTCCTCAGACTAGAAAGGAGAGGAGGGAATTATTTCAGCAGATGAAGCCATATTGTTTCACATCCAGGGTGTTTATAATGTGCGGGGATTTTAATAGCGTCTCCTGTAATGTGGATCGCTCCAGTAGTCATAAGCAGCTGAGATATGATGAGAACTTCCTTAACAATATAGTCCAGCAGGCTCATTTAGTGGATCCCTATGTTGTACACAGCTCCGGTAGAGCCTACACTTACCATAAGGCCGGTAACGCCAGTAGAATAGACCGGGTGTATATAAAACGTGGAGTGAGGAGTTCTGATTACAGGACGAGCCCCATAGAGTTCTCTGACCATTGTATGGTGAGTGTCACGCTGGATCTGGCCGGGGCCGTGGTCTGTGGTAGGGGCTACTGGAAGGTGAACGGCTCGGTGCTGCAAGATCCAAAGTTCAGGGAGGCCTTTACCACCTTCTATAATGAGCGGAGGACCACCCAGTGTATGTGTGATGACACAGCGGAGTGGTGGGAGGGTATGAAGGGTGATATTAAGCAGTTTCTCATTCGTGCTGCGAGGAGGCATAGTAATGTGGAGTATATGAGGTATTCAGCGCTGAGGCTGCAGCTGAGCCGGGTATACGGTAAGATCAATAGTGGTGAGAAGGTAGATGGTAAGTACGTCACCCAGATAAAGCAGAAGATGCGAGAGCTGCAGTATGACCGCCTCAAGTCTCTCAAAGCAGAGGGGCAGTTTGATAATTGGGGGGTTCACAACCCAGACCCCTATATTGCCTGTAAGAACAGGGTCAGCAGGAAGCTCATGACCAGCCTGTTAGATGAACATGGGGTGGAGCAATCAGATCAGAGGAAACTCCACAAGGTTATTGGAGATTATTACAAGAATCTGTTTAAAGGCTGTCAGATAAGTGGTGACAGCATCAGAACTTACCTGAAAGGCGTCAAACTCCCAAAATTAGATCAAGCAGAAGCAGATGGCTTGGCCGAGCCCATAACTGAGGAGGAGGTGAAGAGGAGCATTGACTCCTTAAAAAACAAGAAGAGCCCAGGCCTGGACGGTCTGACCAGTGAATTCTATAAGGAGTTCAGAGATGTATTAGCCCCGGACCTGGTGTCCATTGTCTTTACTGAACACCGATTATAAAGTTCTGGCCAAGATCTTGTATTATAGGCTGAGCGTGGTGGCGGATGACCTGATCATCTCCAACCAGACGTGTGGTGTGAAAGGCCGGACTATAGAGGACTCATTGCTGCAGGTTCTCTATAAGGAGGCCGTAAGCCAGCCTCTGATTAATGGTCACTTGGCAGAACCCTTCAGGACCATGTCTGGTGTAAGGCAGGGTTGCCCTCTAAGCCCATTATTATACGTCTTCAGTCTGGATCCTTTTTTAAGAAAGTTGCAGGATAATCTCTTGGGGTTGAAATGTCACCTACAGAGTAAAATAGTGGACGTAAAGTTCTGTGCTTATGCGGATGATGTGACGGTTCTGGTGTCGTCTAGTGATGATTGTGTGGCCCTACAACAGGAGATAGCAGCTTTTTCTCGAGTGTCGAATTCTGCTGTGAATATGGATAAGAGCGAGGCATTGTGGCTGGGGGGTGACCGTGGCGTCTTTTCAGTGCCCTTCAGAACAGTGCAGGACAAGATAAAGATTTTGGGAATTCAGTTTGGAACTGTAGATGATGGGAAGGTGAACTGGGAGGAGAAGCTGGCGGTGTGTGAGCAGAAGGTGCAGTGCTGGCGGCACTGGAAGCTGACTTATCAGGAGAAGATCCGCCTGCTGAAAAGCTTCCTGCTCCCGCTATTCCTCTACGTCAGTGTGGTGTTCCCAGTGCCCGATAAGTTGCTTACCAGACTGACCATAGAGATGGCCCGAACTATTCGCCGGCGAACAGTTCCGGCGAACATAGCTTGTTCGCGTTCGCCTCTGCCGGGCGAACATATTCGATGTTCGCGTTCGCCCCTATACTTTATCATTGAGCAAACTTTGACCCTGTACCTCACAGTCAGCAGACACATTCCAGCCAATCAGCATACCCTCCCTCCCAGACCCTCCCACCTCCTATCTAAACGCAAGGATAGGATCCATCTTACATTCATTCTGAAGCTGCAGTGTTAGTAATTGTAAATCGCAATGCGATTAATATAACCTGTATTATTCGCATTGTGATTACAACTTAGATCTGAGTTCCAAATGGTTGTATTGCTAGAATAAAATAACGAAGATAACAAATATAGCGCTATATTCTCAATCTTCATTATATTCTAGCAATAAAACCATTAGGAACTCAGATCTAAGTTGAATTTGCAATGCGATTAATATAACCTGCATTAATCGCATTGCGAATTCAACTTAGAGCTGAGTTCCTAATGGTTGTTGTATTGCTAGAATATACGTTATATTCTAGCAATACAACCATTAGGAACTCAGCTTTAAGTTGTAATCGCAATGCGAATAATACTTACAATTATTAATCGCTTTGCGAATCCATTTGATGCCTCTATTTTAACGTTCTGCTGCCTCCAAAGCAAGATATCTGAACCCCCCAGGGGCCATTTGGGCGTTTTTGATAAAAAACGCATCAAAAACGCATCTGCGTTTTTATAATTTTTTCATTTTCTAGTTTATTTTTGTGTATTTTGCCACATTTGGTTGCATATTTACATTTGGTATAGGCAAATATGGTAGTCTAGATCATGTGTCTATACCAAAACCTAGGATCATTGTTTGACAGCATATTTTCTAAGCCATGTAGCTGAATATAGATTTGGGCAGAGTAATGATCTAGACTACCATATTTGCCTATACCAAATGTAAATATGCAACCAAATGTGGCAAAATACACAAAAATTAAACTAAAAATTAAAAATTAAAAACGCAAATGCGTTTTGATGCGTTTTCTATCAAAACGCCCAAATGGCCCCTGGGGTTCAGATATCTTGCCTCGGAGGCAGCAGAACATTGGTGGTAGTCATAGTCAACCGTCATATACAATCAAATAGAGGCATTAAATGGATTCGCAAGCGATTAATAATTGTAAGTATTATTCGCATTACGATTACAACGTAGAGCTGAGTTCCTAATGGTTGTATTGCTAGAATATAACGTATATTCTAGCAATACAACAACCATTAGGAACTCAGCTCTAAGTTGAATTCGCAATGCGATTAATGCAGGTTATATTAATCGCATTGCAAATTCAACTTAGATCTGGGTTTCCTAATGGTTGTATTGCTAGAATTATATAACGAAGATTGAGAATATAGAGCTAAATTCCCAATCTTAGTTATATTCTAGCAATACAACCATTAGAAACCCATCTCTAAGTTAAGTTCGCAAATATGATGTCCCAACTCCCAAACTATTCACCGCGAGTAGTTCCCGCGAACATAGCTTGTGCGCGTTCGTCGCGGCGGGCGAACATATGCGATGTTAGGTCCACCCCTATCATTGAGTAAACTTTGACCCTGTACCTCACAGTCAGCAGACACATTCCAGCCAATTAGCATACCCTCCCTCCCAGACCCTCCCATCTCCTGGACACAGCATCCATTTTAGATTCATTCGGAAGCTGCAGTCTTAGTGAGAGGAGGGACAGTGTAGCTGCTGCTGAGATTTAATAGGGAAATCGATAGCTAGGCTAGTGTATTCAGTGTCCACTCCAGTCCTGAAAGACTCATCAGATCTCTGCTGTAAGGACTGCGTCCTGACAGCACCCCAAAAAGCCCTTTTTAGGGCTAGTACATCAGTCTCCCTCCCAGACCCTCCCACCTCCCATCAAAAAGCAAGGACGGCATCCATCTTAGTAGTTGTAATCGCAATGCGATTAATACAGGTTATATTAATCGCATTGCGAATTCAACTTAGAGCTGGGTTCCTATTCTCAATCTTCGTTATATTCTAGCAATACAACCATTAGGAACTCAGATCTAAGTTGTAATCACAATGCGATTAATATAACCTGTATTAATCGCATTGCGATTACAACTTACCACACTCTGCGTCAACTAGATATTTTTCCATGGGAGTTTTGCCATGGATCCCCCTCCGGCATGCCACAGTCCAGGTGTTAGTCCCCTTGAAACAGCTTTTCCATCACTATTGTGGCCAGAAGGAGTCCCTTTGTTTTTTAAAATTCGCCTGTCTATTGAAGTCTATGGCGGTTCGCACTGTTCGCATGTTCGCGAACATTTGCGGAAGTTCGCGTTCGCTGTTCGCGAACTGAAAATTTTATGTTCGCGACATCACTACTGACCAATATCTTCTTCCACTTCTTGTGGGGTAATAGGGTGAATATAGTCAGGAGGAACATTGTCTATCTCCCCCAGAAGGAGGGCGGCCTGTCCATGCCCTGCCCAGAGCTCTTCTTTAATCTAATGTTTCTGATGAAGAATTTCTCATTTTGTAAGAGTTCAGAGTTGAAGCTGTGGAGTACTCTGTTTAAGAACCAGATCCAGCAGTTTGTCTCTGTGTGGTCGGTAGGTGACCCCATTAAGAGGATCTCGGGGAGCATTTAGAATAACGTTTCCTGGTACGCGGTACATGTAATTAGTAAGATCATTAAATGGAAAATCTTATATAGTGATGTAAAGCGGCTCAGTAGGAAAGAGATGTATAAGAACCTGCTGATATCTCAGTTTAGTGTCCAAATCCAGCTGAAGAACGCCCCAAACCTGGATGTAAAACAGGCTGTGAGAATCCTGGAGGACCCCAGAGTCCCCGCTCACATGAAGGATGTGTCATGGCTGGCATTTCACGGTAAAATGTATGTCAGGGACAATCTAAAGTGTAGAAATGTGCCAGACAGATCCTGCCCTAGAGAGCAATGCCGTCAGGTACTGGAGACCATGGAGCATCTTCTGCTGGACTGTCCGTTCAGTATCCAGGTATGGGAGGCCGTGTCACTGTCCCTTCAGTTACCCCATCTAGTCGGGCAGCCGTACCCTCAGCTCTTGTATGGAGACTTCCCCCCAGGTCTCAGACAATATAGCAGAAGTTCCCTGTATGTAGTGAATGTGGCGACCATGTACCTGTGGTGTGCGCGGTGCTGCCTGGTCATCAACAGGGAACTCCTGACCGGTGATAAAATCTTACATAATATCCTGGAAAGTCTGAAGATGATATATAAGAAAGACGGGAAAAATAACCGCAATAACGTGTACTGGAGGAACATTAATATGTCAGCATTTGTATAATGTGTTGTGATGTTAATCAAAGTGATGTAACTTTATATTATTTATTCTTTTCTATGATTTTATTGTAAATGTATTGTAATATTTTGTTGCCTGTTTTTTAAATAAAAAGATCATTATAGTAGTTATAGTCTTGTACATAGGAGGCAGTATTATAGTAGTTATATTCTTGTACATAGGAGCAGTATTATAGTAGTTATATTCTTGTACATAGGAGCAGTATTATAGTAGTTATATTCTTGTACATAGGAGCAGTATTATATTAGTTATATTATTGTACATAGGAGCAGTATTATAGTAGTTATATTCTTGTACATAGGAGCAGTATTATAGTAGTTATATTCTTGTATATAGGAGCAGTATTATAGTAGTTATATTCTTGTACATAGGAGCAGTATTATATTAGTTCTATTATTGTACATAGGAGCAGTATTATAGTAGTTATATTCTTGTACATAGGAGGCAGTATTATAGTAGTTATATTCTTGTATATAGGAGGCAGTATTATAGTAGTTATATTCTTGCACATAGGAGCAGTATTATAGTAGTTATATTCATGTACATAGGAGCAGTATTATAGTAGTTATATTCTTGTACATAGGAGCAGTATTATAGTAGTTATTTTCTTGTACATAGGAGCAGTATTATAGTAGTTATATTCTTGTACAAAGGAGCAGTATTATAGTAGTTATATTCTTGTACAGAGGAGCAGTATTATAGTAGTTATATTCTTGTACATAGTAGCAGTATTATAGTAGTTATATTCTTGTACATAGGAGCAGTATTATAGTAGTTATATTCTTGTACATAGGAGCAGTATTATAGTAGTTATATTCTTGTACATAGGAGCAGTATTATAGTAGTTATATTCTTATACATAGGAGGCAGTATTATAGTAGTTATATTCTTGTATATAGGAGCAGTGTTATAGTAGTTATATTCCTGTACATAGGGGCAGTATTATATTAGTTATATTCTTGTATATAGGAGGCAGTATTATAGTAGTTATATTCTTGCACATAGGAGAAGTATTATAGTAGTTATATTCTTGTACATAGGAGCAGTATTATAGTAGTTATATTCTTGTACATAGGAGCAGTATTATAGTAGTTATATTCTTGTACATAGGAGCAGTATTATAGTAGTTCTATTCTTGTACATAGGAGCAGTATTATAGTAGTTATATTCTTGTACATAGTAGCAGTATTATAGTAGTTATATTCTTGTACATAGGAGCAGTATTATAGTAGTTATATTCTTGTACATAGGAGCAGTATTATAGTAGTTATATTCTTGTACATAGGAGCAGTATTATAGTAGTTATATTCTTATACATAGGAGGCAGTATTATAGTAGTTATATTCTTGTATATAGGAGCAGTGTTATAGTAGTTATATTCCTGTACATAGGGGCAGTATTATATTAGTTATATTCTTGTACATAGGAGGCAGTATTATAGTAGTTATATTCTTGTACATAGGAGCAGTATTATAGTAGTTATATTCTTGTACATAGGAGCAGTATTATAGTAGTTATATTCTTGTACATAGGAGCAGTATTATATTAGTTCTATTATTGCACATAGGAGCAGTATTATAGTAGTTATATTATTGTACATAGGAGCAGTATTATAGTAGTTATATTCTTGTACATAGGAGGTAAAAAACTATCAATGTGTATAATTCATTACTTAAGCAATTAGGACTGAGTAACTATATAACAAATGTTCACATAAATGAATTCCAGCCTCACAGCCTGATCTATAATATCTGATGTAATGGGTATCTCGTATAGGTTTCTTCTGTTTCTTTGCACCTTCTTTTAGGTTTATGCAATAGGAAATCGGTGGTTCTTGATCATTTACATAGTATTTGGCTCAGGTTTACTGTTATGTTTCGAAGTGTCAATGTTAGGGTGTGTTCAATGGTCTTGGGTGAAGATCTTTGAAGTCCATTGATGATGATGGTGACAAAGCAGACTCCATAAACTGCCATTGGATTCCCATAGCAGATAACATATCCTATATTCTCTGCACTAACAAATATTGATCTGAACTTAATTAAGGAAGAAAGAGGAGTTGTGATCCTCCCCTTGCTCCTAAAGGTCTCATTAAGATCCTCTGTTTGTCAGTTATATGGTGAGGAACCAGGATTATCATGTGAAGGGGATGTTGTTTGATAACGTGTACCTGTTCAGAAGATATGAAAGCCCAAAGGGCATCTGTCAGAACAAATAATAATATATAATAAAAGTATCTGCTCCCTCCATCGCTTTGTGTAAGTACAGATCAATATCCTTGGGTTTTGTTACCATGTACCGTATACTCCATGGAGTCAATCAATGGCCATATGTCTGTGTTTGTGTGCTTCTGTGAGTAATAAATTAATTAGCTTCTCCACTGTATACTGTTATATCGCGTGACACTTTTCTTTGCTCATTTCAGCAAAAGATTACTATGACTCCCTCAAGCCTCCCATTCTTTCTTGTTTCCTCACCTTTTCCACCTGTTCTGCACCCACAACGTTATTAAGCCAGTAGGACCTTAGAACTAAATTGTCACCATCCAACCTGCCTCCATAATCCCTACTAGGGCCCGAGAAGTTTTGCACTTGAAATCTGCCCCTTCCGAATGTATTTGAAGTTCTACGTAGCACTTAGTACGAATACTTTCTTACATTTAAGTCTACTTTCACACTAGCGTATTGGCTTTCCGTTTGTGAGATCAGGGGTTTCACAAGCGGTCCAAAACGGATCAGTTTGCATTCTAATGCATTCTGAATGGATAAGGATCTGCTCATAATGCATCAGTTTGCATCAGTTCAGTCACCATTCCACTTTTGAGACAGACATTTTGGGGTCCATCTGATGAAACTGAGCAAAATAGATCCGTTTTCACTGACGCAATCAGTCACAATAGAAAACGGATTCGTCCTCCATTGACTTTCCATGGTGTTCAAGACGGATCCGTCTTGGCTATGTTAAAGATAATACAAACGGATCCGTTCTGAACGGATGCAGATGGTTGTATTATCTGAACGGATCCATCCATGACGGATCCGCACAAAACACGAGTGTGAAAGTAGCCTAATTCTGACCTCATTCTTCAGTATGCATTTGCACTGCACCGATCCCCAGGGAGCGACGGCCTAAGGGAGTGCATCGTTACGCAACACTTCATCAGGGCCACTACCACTCCCATCCTCTGCTTCGGCTTCTCCGGGTCTCGCTGCATGTCAACAAACATCTCTTAAAGGGATTGTCTCACTTCAGCGAATTTCACTTATTATGTAGAGGAAGTTAATACAAGACACTTACTAATGCATTTTTATCAACAATATTGCTTCCTCTGCTGGCTGGATTCATTTTTCCAGCACATTGTATAGTGTGGCTGGCTGGCTAGATGGTTAGATAGTGGGCTTAGGTGCTATGTTTTTGCAGAGAGCCCCTCAGGTGCCTCGACTGCTCATTTCCATGGTGACGACCACCCTGCAATCCAGCAGCAGTGGTCGGGCTTGTGCACCGTAGGAAAAAGCACTAGCCCATGAGCGCGACCACAGTGCAGGCCACCAGAGAGGCCAGTGCTTTTTCCTATAGTGTGCAGTCACGACCACCACTAATGGATTGCAGGGTGGTCGTAACCATGGAAATGATTGGTGTATAATGTGATGAAAAAATGACTCTAGCCTAGGAAGCAATATGGAGAATCACAACACATTAGTAAATAACTTCCTCTACATGGTAAATGTTACTTGCTGAATCCCTTTAAGTCTTCAGATAGTATTTTGAAAGTGTTTAATTAAGACATTTACAATTTCCTAAACATTTTACATATTGTCCATCCCCACCTAGTGGTGACACTGACAGGAAATCATTTTCATAAACATGTATTATAATTAATAGTAATAAATTCTGCAAATTTAGAAACCCACCCGCATATGCCGCAGTCCTTTTTCCGCTGACGAGCACTTACATTCATTGACAGTCTGGTGAAGGAAGAAGCTGTGCGTTTCAATTAAACTTTGCCGCTGGGTATTTCCAATACAGATCAATACCAACACCTCCTTTACCTCCGATCTCCTTACATGCGTAATAAGCAGAAAATACAGACAGAGCAATCCGACGCCAAGTGCTTGTAAACCTCTAATTGTCTGATTGCTGCATCTTGTAGTCTCCGTTGTCAGCTCTGAGGCAAATCCTAATCTCACATCTTCTTCGTCTCTAAGTCCCGTTTCAGGTATTTCTAATGCATATAATGTAACGAGAATATTCAGAATCAGTACCTTTTTTCGCTCATTGACGCTGCCTGGACGGTAATGCTGTTTATCAGAAGTGGGGGATGGGAAGTGACAACCATTATAAGGCTAAAATGCCCTATCTATTATATAGAACTGTCCTTGAGGTGTTCTCCGGGAATTAAGAAAATGAAAATACCTAAATATTACTTTATTATAAATATATTCCCAAATATCTTTCATTAGTTATAATGGCTCGTTTTGTCTGGGGCGCAATCATCAGGGAAAACAAAATGGCTGCCATCCTATTAGTTCACACAAAACCTGTCCTAATCACACAGCAGCCACATTCCCACCCTCCTCTCTGTACTTGATGTCTCCTCATGAACTCCATTCCTACAGAGATTCAGCTGAAGATCTTATCATCTGTATTCAGGATCATAATCCCTGATAAGCAGAGCAGAGAGGAGGATGAGGCAGATCTTTACCACAGTGTTGTGTAGGACAGGTTTTGTGTGTACTAATAGGACAGCGGCCATTTTATTTCTCCTAATGATTGCTCCCCAGACAAAACGAGCCATTATAACTAATGAAATATTTGGGAATATATTTATAATAAAGTAATATTTACATATTTTCATTTTCTTAATTCGTGAAAACCCTTTTGGGAGTGGGGCGGGGGGTATATTCTGAAGTAGAAGTCCAAAAAGTGGTTCACTTGCCTTTAAAGGGGTTGTCTCATCTCAGACAATGGGGCCATATCGCTAGGATATGCCCCAATTGTCTGATAGGACCCGCACCTACAATGAGAAAAGAGCTGGGGAAATGAACCGAGGGTGCTATCCGCATGCGGTGCGCTTCCATTCATTTCTATGGGAGCAGCGCTTGGTGGTGGTCCTCCAGCCACAGCGCTCCCCGATTTGTTCTCGTTGTAGGTGCGGGCGATAGCGACATAGCGCATGGAGATATGCCCCCATTGTCTGAGATGGGAATACCCCTTTAAGAGAAAATTCTGTTTACCTAGCCACCACTAGAGGGAGCTAACTGTACAGATTTATACAGCTTCCATTGTGTTGAATGCAATAAATTGACAGCTTCCCCAGTTTTAACTGCTGAAATATATGTTTTATCCAATACAAAAAGAGCTGCTCGTATACAGATATTTTCTAAAATGATGCAGAATGTTGGACCTAAAATATCAGCTCCGAGTGGGGCCCAATCTCTGTTTCATTATGGGGCCCTATAATTTCTCCATTTGCCCTTATTATCAGCAGAAACTATAAAAAAAGAACTCCATATAAAATTAATAGTGCCATACAGCGACAGCCGCCTTGGGATATATGATCGTGGCATTGAGTGGTTGTTGCCATCCCCCCTCCTCCCATCCCATTCTGTGTTCTGTGAGGAGAAATGATAGAGGCTACTGACATGTGAACTTACATTATGGCCATCTGTGAGATTTTAATCGATTGTATTCACTAACAGACAGGAGAAGTAGATGTGAAATGTAAATGCATTAATGCATTCAGTGTATTCCATTTCGATCAGATACGCCGCATAGAAAAACCTTTTATCTGAAGATAAAGCGGAGGCACCTGAGGGGGTCACACACCTGCGGAGTGAGTCAATGTGCCTAATGCAGGTGGGATTATGGGAAAAGATCTGTGGCTTTAGCTCAGTGATTACTGCATGTCTACATAGGGTAATGCAGCACCCGGGTGTCGCTGTGATTCAGAAGTAGTACGTGATGTAGCAGAGCTAAAAGTTATGTTATGTTTACATAATTCGAGGCTCTCTGTAAAAACATAGCACCTAAGCCCACCATCTAGCCACCACACTATACAAATATATAGTAAGACAGCTTGTGACCCCTGACGTGGAGGTCTTCTGCTCTGCCGCAACCCCCTGCCTGCACAACATATAGAGGCATGTGAGACGTATAAACATTCAGGAACCAGTCGAGCTCTGCTACATCTGTGTATTATGTCTAATACTCAGTTTAGCTCCAGAGCTGTTTTCACAATTCTGCTGGTTTACTGTCCTTATACCAGGTTGCATCCCACTGCTGCCACCTGCTGGCTCAGGATCTTTACATCCCAGTGCTGCCACCTGCTGGCTCAGGATCAGTACAGAACATGTATTTTTGTGGCGCACAGAGCCATAGTTAGTTTTAGGGATGTCCTCTGTTTGGGTCTCTCTATGAACCATTGGATCCCATTCTATCAGACATTTGAATGGCCGCCTTGTAATTCTAAGTTTCTCCAGCAGTGGCCGCTGTAGGGAGAATGTGTAGCTGGCCATGGCTTCCAGCTGGCTTGCCTCGGATGACAACGTAGATGCAGCTTTGGGCTATGAAGTGTAGGACAAAATGTATCCCAATTTGGGTTACTTCCCTTTAATATCCCCCATGCTTCTATAGTATCTACACCAGGACCCCCCCCCCCTTTTTTTTTTTTTTAAATGTAACCATCTGGCCCTATCTATATAACAACTAGAGTAGGCCTTGCCAACTAAATGCCCCCAGGGATGCTTGATGTGGCAGGGAGGGGGCGGCCATATTGCTTGCTTCATTACCTGTAGAAGGTATCATCTCAGGCGCATTAATCTGTGCTGATGATGATCCATCAGGTGACATCTGTCTCAATCTCCTTCCATTAATTAGGCATCCAATTTACCTTATTTGAGCACAAGTCTGGCGACGAATGGAATCTGGCTTGCGATTAAATGACTATCAGTTTCGAACTCCGAGACAGATGCGTCGCGGCTTGTAATTAGGAGCTTAGTGGCTGCTATGTGTCTGAATTCAACATTAACTCTTTCTGAGCTGAAGGCAGATGCTATAACAGGGCCATCAATACGCCACTATTATATCTGTAAGTCTGAGCCTGTCCTAAAGGGGGTTCTCCATGGTCCTATAATTAGCCCTCATATTTCCTGCGAGTGAATCTTAGACTTAATTAAAGGAGATGTCAAGTTTTATTGTTGCTGAGGTCACTTTTTGGTACGCTCTATAGACATGAGACTCTCATCAGTATCTTAGATGATGGGATCCCAGGACCTAGCAGATGGCCCAACCCCTTTGGACCTGATTGGCTTCCCAAAAGGTATTTCCATAGATCACATACAGATGGGATTTGGGGATTGACACCCTTGGACACAGGGCACTGAGTAATGAACGGGACCACTGCAGCTCTCATTCTTGTAGCGGTCCTATTCTTCTTGCCTTGACCTCTAATATGATGAGGACCAATTCTGCTTTTAAGGGTCAGGCCATCCATTCCAGTCCCCTACGGCAGCATATTTCCTCCATTAAACTTTGGTAAATGAGGTCTCACATGATTACTATTGGATGTGCAGGGGTGCAGGATAATGCTGATCCTTCAGTCTCCATATTCAGTTCCATTCTGCCGAGTACGCCAAGTAAGGTGTAGGTGATTGGGCGGCGAATAGACCAGACAGACTCCATTTGACTACACTCCTCAATCTTGAAATTGCAGCACCAGAAAGCACAAGCTGTAAGGTTATGCAAATCAAGGAAGTATCAAATGATCTGATTTTCAAGCACCTAGCTCCAATTTGTAGCATGTGGGAGGAGCATAAAAGCCTGATTGAAAGCAAAGTCTTTTAGCCACATATAACCTCAAAAATCAGATCAACTCATGTGGGAGGATTGTGCGATACCTCTGACACTGCTATGGGGGATCTGTGATGGATGACACTGTTATTGGGGAATCTTTGGATGACATATGTGTCATCCACAGATCCCCCATAGCAGTGTCATCCACAAGTTGGAGTGTGTGGGGGGGGGGGGGGGCGCACTTGGGCAGCTCAGCCTCTGTTGGTGGTGGACCTTGTCCCAGCCCTGAACAAGAGGTATTTGATACATATAAGTTGTCATCCACAGATCCCCCTCCCCATAACAGGGTTCGTGTAGGAATGACCCCCAATACAAGGGGTGAGGCTGTGGGGTTGTATCTGCTTTTTTGATGACAGTTATGCAAGCCTTCGGTGTAGTGACTGTATCTTACCACACCCCACACACACACACACACACACTATATAATCTTAACTATATAACTGTAGTGATCTACTACAGTTATATAGTTAATAAGATTATATCCAGTGAGCGAGGGGGGGGTGTAGTAGAATACAGTCACTGCACGGGCCCTGTTGTCATTATGAAATAGCATTTGTGACCCCCACCTCTTTTATTGGTGGTCATTCAGTAAATTAACCCTGTTTTGGGGGGGGTGTCTGTGGATGACAAATATGTGTCATCCACAGATTCTCCCCATAACAGGGTTCATTTAGTGAATGACCACCCAAATTGTGGTGACCCATCTGCAGAGCTTTTGTATAATGCCACCCCACACTGTAGTGTCCCCCACACAGTAATGTTCTCCACACTGCCCCCACACAGTAATGTTCGCCACACTGCCCCCCACACAGTAATGTCCGCCACACTGCCTCCCACACAGTAATGTCCCCCACACCCCCTCAACCACACAGCAGTGCCCCCCACATAGTAATTTGTCATGCTCTCCCCTCTTGTCATTCTCCCCCTCTTGTCATAATCCCCCTTCTTGTCATCTCTTTCTGCCCCCTGTCATTCTCCCCCATCTTTCATGCTCTTTATACCCCCCATGTTGTCATGCTCTTTATTCTCCCCCCATGTTGTCATGCTCTTTCTTCTCCCCATGTTGTCATGCTCTTCCCCCCAGTTGTCATGCTTTCTGCCCCCCATGTTGTCATGCTCCTTCTTCTCCCCCTCCTCTCCTCCTATCTCTGCTGTAGCGTGGCCGAGCTCTGCATGGTCTGCGCCTCCGCGGGTACAGGAGGAAGAGCTTTTGTCTCCTGTACCGAGCCGACTGACTTGAAGTGCAAACTGTGTGCACACTTCCTGTCAGTCCGGCCGGGTACAGGAGACTGATGCTCTCTGTACCTGCGGACCGGACAGAGCTCGGTCACGCTACAATCAGGGAATGACAGGAGGGAGCGCTCAGCGGTTCCCCCTTGTGAGTCCCTTTCCCTCTGGCCGGCCCCTGCCTGCGCCCTGAGGCTGGAGCGCCCTGAGGCTGGAGCCTCCCCAGCCTCTGTGTCGGCCCGGCCCTGCTTTTGTTTGTCGATATGCCAGTTATCACCACTTGTTGCAAACTGAGAGGGATAAAATTCTTAACCTGAGAGGCGTTAGGTGTCCCGATGGTCGGGAGAACAAAAACGAACAGGAATGACAGCAAGAGGTGCAGAGATGTGAACCTCTGCATGGACGGATCATCTCATTAGAAGAATGGTGTGTAATGATCCACTCTGTGCTGCAAGTGAAGATGGAGGTCACTTCCCAAGCCTAGGGCGGCAAACAGTGTCGGCAAACACAAACCATCAGAAGGCATTTGTACAACATTGGGCTACAAGCAAGATGTCCAACTACAGGTGTTCAACTGACCTTATGCCACCGCTTTCAAAGGCTATCAAAGCACATAGCAAGATGGAAGTGGAAGCTGGAATGGAGACCTATCCTCTTCAGCGATGAATCCCGATTTTGTCTTTTGTCTATTAATCCTGCATTTTCCATAATTCCACAATATTTTCTTCTTGATTTCAATGTTAATGATTGCATCTCTTTTCTGAATTAACAAAGCAATGGCTGATTTCTAAGGTCCAAGTTCCTGGTGTACAATAGGAGCATGTATAAAAATCATGGCCTCTAGTTTCTCTTCGAGCTTCAGTATTGCCATTAATTCTCGCAGGGTGTCGCTTTCACAGCATTCCTTCAGGTGTCTCCGTACACAACCTCCAAAATGTTATCTGCTCATGTGTCCATCTCTTTCTTTCTGGCTATAGCATTATTATTCTTCTCACCTTGCCTTTCAATATTAGTGATGAGCTGCAGAGGCAATATTCGAATTTGCGATATTTCGTGAATATTTGGGCAAATATTCGCCATATAGTCGAAAATTCGCGAATTCATAATCTCCAGTCATTATTTTCTTGATTGCGAAAATTTGCATAAAAAATTTGCATAAAATTTGCATAAACATTCGCATAAACTGGTATTTGAAAGGTATCTTTTAAATGCCAGTTTATGCAATTTTTATGCAAATTTTATGCAATTTTTTTATGCGAATTTTCGCAATCAAGAAAATAATGACTTTAATATAGAAAATCTGCATACAAATTCGCATAAACTGGTATTTAAAAATACATGAATATTCGCAAATTCTCGAAGTGCCGATATTCACGATTAAAATTCGCAATTCGAAAATTCGTGATCAACACTATTCAATATGCTGAGTTGCTTTTAAGTGCGCATCTTGGGGGAGTCAGTCCACCACTTCCAGTCTCTTCTGCCAGTCTTCTACCATATTGACTCCCTCAAACTTTGGTAAACGATTGTGAGGGCTTCCTTGGGTACCACTGTATGTGCAAGGTTGAGGATGGTGCTGTTCCTTTGGTTACCATATTTGCTTTCATCCTGCCGACTACGCCAAGTTGTAAGGTGAAGACAAACGGGTGACATACTGGCCAGGCAGACTGCGTATAACTTGCTCTTTGCTAATGAGGGCAAAGAGCAACAAGAGTTCTCTCTAATGTTCGGGATAGTTGAACAATCTTTTAGATGAGATGGCAGTGAAGGTCAACATAAGAAGGAAACAAGACTGATGGAGAAAACAGCCCTCTGAGCTAGTCCTTTCTTACACCTGTTGCCCCTTTCCTTTCATAGGCTAAAGGCGGGCTGCCCCACTCAAGCTACTTGCCATTGTTGTCACCTGTGCCCATCCGGTGTGGATGTGGTTCTACTTGTGGCTCATAATGTCTCCCCATCACTATGTTCTGAGGTTCCAAAAACGGTGGAGTTTTTCTCACTCACGTGCACCAGCCTGGAACACACTGACTGACCACTTCTAGCCTGAGGCAAATCTCCTTCCTTAGGCACAGTAGCTCAGAACACTAGGAGTCGACCGATTATCGGTATGGCCGATATTATAGGCCGATATTGAGGATTTTGCAAAGACAGTATCGGCATGTAAACTGCAGATACCGCCGATATTGCGTCCACTACGCTAGCGCACCAGTCAGAGATAAGTTGCCTGCCTTTGCGCTGCCAGAAGTAAGGACCTGGGCCTGCCCGGAACGCCCCCGAATGGGACTACGTACGTAGACTACATAGGCTACACTGTGGACGTTAACTCTGCACTGTCTGCAGGGCTCAGTGCTCCGGCTGGTGGCGGGAAAGTGTGCGCGCACTAACTGCACTGCCTGCAGGCTACAAGAGAGCCTTGCCGTGCCGTCCTCTTCCTACTGCAGGAATTAAAGTGAGCCGGCCAATACTGGCTACCACTGTCACTCGTCTTCACTCACTGCGCAGTCACAATACTACTGCACTGCGATATGGTAATTAATAATTACCCCATATTCAACACAAGTATGCACACCCGAGTCCCGACCCGACCTTACTGACTGTCACTGTAGTATCACATACATATACAATGCAGCACTGCAGCTTACCTACCTACTAGTCCACATGATCATACAATAGGTGTACATACAGTCACAGTGTTCTTGCTCATTGCTCCGGCTGGTGGCGGGAAAGTGTGCGTGGCGAGCACTGACTGCACTGCCTGTGCAGGCCTACAAGAGTGCCTTGCCTTTCTCCTGCAGGGATCGCAATTTGAGTGAGCCGGCCCCTCATGTGTGCACACATACCATGACCCGACCTTATTAAGTTTAAAAAAAAACACAAACAAAATATTAAGTCTAAATGAAAAAGATTTACAAAAAAAAGCTAACCATTAACAGTAAATGTGTTCATTTTCAGCAGATTTGTTTAAAAAAACATTTTTTTCTCAAAAATGAAAATATCGTCTATCGGCCTGAAAGTTCACATAATATCAGTATCGGCACTAAAAAATCTATATTGGTCGACCTACTGAACACCATACCTGTTGCTGGGTACTGTGGGTGTCAATTTTATAGGGGTGCTCTGCTATTACTGTTAGGGTCTTTTTTGGCATTCCTTTTTATGGTGGTCCTGTAGCTGTCAAGAGTCTTGTGGCAGTCGCTGTTATGGTGATCCTATGACTGCTACTGTTATCGAATCCTGTGGCTGCTACTGCTGTGGGCCTCGTCTAGCTGCCATTGCTATTGTGAGTCTGTGGCTGCTATTGTTGTGGGGGTCCCATGGTCCTCACTGTTACAAAGGTCCTGTAATTGTCAGTGTTATGAGTATCCCGAGCTTGCCACTGTTTTCCAAGTCTTGTGGTTGTCACTGTTATAGAGGTACTGTGGTTGTCACTGTTATACAGGTACTGTGGTTGTCACTGTTATAGAGGCACTGTGGTTGTCATTGTTTAAGGGCCCTGTGCTTGTCACTATTATGGGGGTCCGCTAGTTGGCACTGTTATGCGGTCCTTAGAGTGACACTATTATGGGGGTCCTGAAGTTGTCACTGTTATAGTGTCCTTAGGTTGCCACTATTATGGGGGGCATTGTGATTGTCACTGTTATGGGGTCCCGTGGTTGTCACTATTATGAGGTCCTGTGGTTGTCACTGTTATGACGACCTGTGGTTGTCACTGTTATGGGGTACTGTGAATGTCACTATTATGAGGGTCCTTTGGTTGTCACTATTATGAGGTCCTTAGGGTTATACTATTATGGGAGATCTTGTGATTGTCCCTGTTATGGGGTCCCGTGGTCGTCACTGTTATGAGGTCCTGTGGTTGTCACTGTTATGGGGTCCTGTGGTTGTCACTGTTATGAGGTCCTGTGGTTGTCACTGTTATGAGGTCCTTAGGGTTATACTATTATGGGAGATCTTGTGATTGTCCCTGTTATGGCGTCCCTGTAGCTATTATTATTACATAACTATTATTGGGATCCTGTGGTTGTCACTATTTTGGGGTCCAATCCATCACTATTATGAGGGTCCTGTGGTTGTCACTGTTATAGGGTCCTGTGGCTGTCACTATTATTTGGGTCCTATGGTTGTCACTGTTATAGGGCCCTGTGGTGGTCACTATTATGGGGGTTCTGTGGTTGTCACTGTTAGTGGGTCCTGTGGCTGTCACTGTTAGTGGGTCCTGTGGTTGTCACTATTCTGGGGGTCCTGTAATTGTCACTATTATAAGGGTCCTGTGCTTGTCACTATTCTGGGGGTCCTCTGACACTCAGTTATGTATGTCCAGCTGGGGTAATGTCTTTACTTTAGCTCTGATCTGTATTGAGCGGAACGCTCGGGCACAGACGTGTCATGGAGGTCTGCACGCTACGTTATACGGGGTGGGCTGCTAATGGTACAAGGCTCTTACATGAGTTCAATTATATTTCAAGGTCATCCTATTATTAGGCCCATAAATCACATTATCCGTGTATATCACGTGTAGACATTGACGTGTATGTAAGCCGGTACACACGGCTGCAGGTCTCAGGTCACCTCTATCACAAAATGTACAATGACAAAATATGGAGAAATGAACACAAAGGCAATGTTGTGCTGTTTTTACATCACAAAATAAATTTTAATCCCAGATTGAAGGCAGGAGCAGGCGGAGTGTACGTCGTCAGTAGGATATGACTCTCTCACTCACCCTCCTGAGGGGCACAACTCCTGGTGCCCCCTTGTGGCTGCTGCAGTCCCTCACAGGTCACCTACTCCTAGGGGGGTATACATTAGGGAGATCTCTGGCCCTCTCATTATATATGAGGATAGTATGAATTGTGCATTGTACATAGGGGCACAGTATGGATGAGACACTGTACACAGGGGCAATGTATGAATGGGGCACTGTACATAGGGGTACAGTATGGATGGGGCACAGTATAGATGGGGTGCTGAACATGTGGCCACACTGTGGATGGGGCACTGTACATGGGGGCACAGTATAGATGGGGCACTGTACACAGGGGCAATGTATGGATGGTACAGTGTACATAGGGGTACAGTATGGATGGTACACAGTATAGATGGGGCGCTAAACATGTGGCCACACTGTGGATGTGGCACTGAACATGGGGGCACATAATGGATGGGGCACTGTACATGGGGCACAGTATAGATGCGGCACTGTACATTTGGGCACAGTATGGATGATGCACTGTACATAGGGGTACGGTATGGATTGGGCATTGTACATGGGGGCACAGTATTGGCTGTGGCACTGTATATAGGGGCACAGTATTGGTGTGGCACTGTATATAGGGGCACAGTATGGATGGGGCACTGTACACAGGGGCAATGTATGGATGGTGCACTGTACATAGGGGTACAGTATGGATGGTACACAGTATAGATGGGGTGCTGAACATGTGGCCACACTGTGGATGTGGCACTGAACATGGGGGCACATAATGGATGGGGCACTGTACATGGGGCACAGTATAGATGCGGCACTGTACATTTGGGCACAGTATAGATGATGCACTGTACATAGGGGCACAGTATGGATTGGGCATTGTACATGGGGGCACAGTATTGGCTGTGGCACTGTATATAGGGGCACAGTATGGGTGTGGCACTGTATATAGGGGCACAGTATGGATGGGGCACTGTACATAGGGGCACAGTATGGATGGGGCACTGTACATAGGGGCATAGTATTGATGGGGAAATGTACATAGGGCACAGTATGGATGGGGCACAGTATAGATGGGGCGCTGAACATGTGGCCACGCTATGGATGGGGAACTGAACATGGGGGCAGATTATGGATGGGGCAATGTACATGGGGGCACAGTATGGATGGGGCACAGTATGGATGTGGCACTGTATATGGGGTACAGTATGGATGGGGCACTGTAGCACTGTACATGGGGGCACAGTATGGATGGTGCACTGTACATAGGGACACCATATGGATCGGGCACTGTACATGGGGGCACATTATGGATGGGGCACTGTACATAGGGGCACAGTATAGATGGGACACTGTACATAGGGGCACAGTATGGATCGGGCACTGTACAGAGGGGAACAGTATGGATCGGGCACTGTACATGAGGGGCACATTATAGATCGGGCACTATACATGGGGGCACAGTATGGATGTGGCACTGTACATGGGGGCACAGTATGGATGGGGCACAGTATGAATGGGGCCATGTATATAGGGGCACAGAATGGATCATGCACTGTACATAAGGCCCCCCTCCTGCTGGGGGACCGTATAGGTATGCAATCACCCAAAACCAGGCACAGTCGGTAGGGGTGCATTTTCGGTAGAACAGCAGAGGACCCTAGTAACACAGATGTAGCAGAGCTAAAGCTGTCCTTTGACTGCGATCAGTCAAGCATTTACTGTACTGTAGATAATGTAGCAGCTGTACTGACATCCTCTATAAAACCACAGACGACGCATTGTTCTATCATGGTCAGTTATGCATTGTTCTATCATGGTCAGTTATTCCAAATAACAACTTCAGCTCTGCTACATCTTACTTTTTTTTTTCTATACTATTAATTGGCTGTAGCCTATGACCTTCCAGACAGTGGCTAATTGGGTAAAAGCCGTCTGCTATCATTCTTCTGAAATTCCCATTCACACATCTTTATCCTGGGGCTAATTTACAGAATTTCTCAGGCACTGTGGGGGTGGAGAGGCGTTTGGGGTTTGTGATGTTCCCAGCACGACGTTAGATCATGTGTGAGGTTGTGAGAAGTCTGCGACTGTCCCAGGAGGGGGAATCCCAGCGCTGAGTGCGTGACACATAGTAATGAGGACTGCGGGGGTGGACGGTCACAGAAAGTCGGAAGTGACCCTAGATGGGCTAATGGATACCTGGGGCCAATGCTACGACGTTTTATGTTTTTCCAGTTTACACTCAATGTAATTCATTTTTATTTACCACAGAATATTCTGGACTTTTTTTCGCCATGACAAAAAAAGCAAATTAGCGTAATACATCAGAACATAGCAACCAGCGGCGATCATTAGTGATTCCTGTGGCCCCTAATCCTGAGCGAATGCGTCAGTGGAGACTGGGTGTTATGGGTAACGGCAGCAGGAAGATTAATCCTCTATTATTACATTATACATATAGAAATGCAGAAGAGGATAGACAGACAGACAGATATATAGATAGAAGATAGATAGAAGATAGATAGAAGATAGATATGAGATGATAGATTGATAGATAGATAGATAGATAGATAGATAGATAGATAGATATGGGATAGAAGATAGATAGAAGATAGATATGAGATGATAGATAGATAGATAGATAGATAGATAGATAGATAGATACTTAAGTTACATACTACCCTCATCGGCTCGCTGTACATTACACTCACTCCCAGGGGCAATGGGAGTGAGTGTAGTGTACAGGGAGCCGATGAGGGTAGTAGTTAATGTACTCACTGTTTGGTAGCTCCATGGGCCAGCGTGGTCCAGGGATTCCCAGCCAGATGGTGGTTGAGGTGCCCTTGGTGGAATGGGTGCTTTGGGTGCCTTGGTGGCAGAGTTCCTGGTGTTCGTGACCGTGAGTTGCGTTAAGAGATGGTGTAGGAAGGATGAGGAGTCAATTGTAAAACACAAAACTTTTACTTGATGAGGTTTGCCTTGATATAAGTGAAATCCATACAGACAGTGGCGTAGCATGGGGGGGGGGGGTTTGCATGGGGGCCATTGACCCGAGCGCAAAATTGCAGGGGACACCAGGCAGCAAGCACTTCAATGAGGGCCATGATGGCTCCTGTCCCCTCCGTTCTTCCTCATAGGCTTCAGGCTAGTGGCCTGAAGCCTATGAGGCAATAGAGCGACCGAAGTGACTAGAATGGAGTTGCTTCTAGGTATGATGTCAGCGGAAGAGGCGGAGTCTCATAATACAGGGGGTGGGGCCTCAAGATGTGCGGGAGATTCTACAGAACAGGTAGTTGGAGAGAGGAGCAGAGGCTGCAGGTGGCTGTGTGGAGGAGAATATTGACTGATCTTTTTACATTGGGGGGGGGGGGGACTTTGTGCAGGCATCTGAACGGGGGAGGAGTAAATAATTATTGTACTGGAGACTGTATGTTTGAGGGGTCTGAAGAGGGGGGGTGATATTATTTACATGGGACTAGAGGGGCTGAAGGCAGGAAGATTGATGAATTTTACATGGGACTGTTTGCAAGAAGAGCTAGAAGGCGGGGGGGTGATGTATCTTACATGGGACTGTATGCTAGAGGGGCTGAAGGCGGCGGGGGGTTGTATCTTACATGCGACTTTATGCTGGAGGCAGGGGAGTACATAGAAATCATTGGGCCCCATAGCAAGAATCAGAATTGGGCCCCCTAACTCTGCCCACTAAACAACCCCTGGCCCATCCCTGTGCCCCACGTTCAGCATGCCCCCCGCAGGCCACATGGGGTAGATTTGGCCAGTTGCTCCGACCGGGGTGGTGGTGGGCGGAAGAACACACAAGTGCCGCTGCGCTGCATATTAACTAATTAAGTGAACAGAGCAAACGGAGGGGGTGGGGCCTTCCGTGCGCTCTGGGCCCCCCTGTGCGGTGGGCCCACTAGCAATGGCGTGATCTGCCTATATTGGCGGTACGCCACTGGCTGGAGGGGCTGAAGGCAGGGGGAAGGTTGTATCTTACATGGGACTGTATGCTGGAGGGGCTGAAGGCAGGGGGAAATGTAGCATCCCCAAGTCAGGGCAATGTATGGAACTAACCTGGGGAATGCCAGTGATGGAGAGGCCGGCACGCTGTTCCTCTGGGGCACTCTCTGGGTTCTTGCGGGACACAGCCAGGTGGAATGTGAGGTGCCCTTGGTGTTGTAGTTTAACGTGCCTATGGCTGGGTCCCTGATGTGTCGTGACGCCAGTGCCAGTAAACGGTGGCACACCGTATTTATAGTAGGAATAACAGAGGTGCAGACTTGTAACTTGAAAACAGAATTCCAACTTTACTGAAAACAGTGATGATACAGTAAGCAGTCTTTCCAACAGTTCCTTTTTGCAGACAATCACAATTGCAGTGGTCTTACATCCAGCAAGGTAAAACAGAGGGTGATAATACAGGACTTGGAATTGCAGGTGAACCTTACTTTCTTCCTGACTCGTCCTGACTGGAATTGATGCTTCAAGGCCCCAATGCCCTACTTCTGGCTTATATCCTTGAATCTCCAGTTTATAATGTACCTCCTCTTGACATTTAGTACCTCTTGCTCTAGGGATTGCCTCCAGGTTGACTTCTGCTGAACTCGCCTAGGCCTGAGACATGTGGCCTTCACAGACTCCAGGGTCTGCACTAACACTAGACTGCCTTGGCCTAGCTATATATATATCCTGCTCACCAGCTCCCCCAGTGGTCTAATACCTACATGACACCCTTCACATTGCTGCAGGCAATTACATGAAACACTTAGGAGCATAACAGAATGGTGGTAAACGGGTATTAAAGTGCCCGTATACTGCATACCCCACAACTTTAAACTGAGTACGACCTCGTACTCCACCACAGGGGTCCACCCAGCTGGATTCTTTTCCTGAAAGACAAAAGGAAAACATGCAGGCATACATAAACACAAATAGATGACATCTGCATAAATTATATCAGGTCCAGCTGGAAAAGGTGGAGCGTGGTGACAAGGGGCGTCGCTCTCTTTCTTCAGGATACAGAGTGGAACTGGGGCGCTGACCTGGCACAGCGGATGTTAGGGAATACCAGGATAGTCCATGACAATGAGTGAGTCCATAAAAGCATATCACAGAGGCTCGCACACAGGAGTCCATCTCTGGGCACAAACTTAAAAAGGATGATGCTCACACAGAGGTTCCCTGGGGGTGTATAACAGGCAAGGGCTCACGTGGAGGAGTCCATTCTTGCGCACAAACGTCAAGCAAGGTATTTCCAGTAGTAACTGCCCGGGAGGAGACACCACCAGTATAATCAAAGTCCCCTAAACGGACTGGCGGACGTCCCCTGTTCATCCGGGTGGACCTTCTCAACACAGGAGTGTCCTCCTCCCTTAGAATCGAGGTAGAAGGGAGAGGAGCAACAGGAGGGTCTCCACCAGTGAGACCCTGGTCAGGAACAACAGGAGCCGGAGGATCCTCTACAAGGGGACTGGATCCGGGACATTTTGAACCGGCTCTTCCGGAGGTGAAGGCACAGTAGGTGCCGGAGCGGGCACCAACAAATTTAACCAGGGTGTGAGGAACCAATGGAGTGGTTCAGCATCAGTAAATAGATCTGCCACAGCCTGCATAGGCTCCACAGGCTGAGCAGCAAGTCCTGGCACAGGAGACTGGGGTCCGGAGCCTCCAGCAATGGGCTCCTTTGTCATGCAGAGTTTTAGGCGGTTTCTGTGAACAATTTGGGGACCCTTACCCTCTCTGGTGACCTCATAGGTATGAGTTTCAGCATTAGGGATGGCAGACACAAGATAGGGAGTTCTCTCCCATTTACTGTCCAGCTTACTGGTACGGTGATTGTTCTTTAACCACACGGTGTCCCCCACAGCCAAGGGCTCTGCATGGGCCGCCAAATCATAGTCTTTTTGTTGTCGCTCCCGGGCACCTTCCATGCGCTCCTGGACAATTTCTTTGGCATTAAGCAAGCGCCTTTGATGTTCCATTACCCAGTCAGTTTTAGGCAGGGGATTAATGTCGTCCAGCACTTGTACGTCCAGGGAATGGTCTGCAGGCAATTTACCCTGACGCCCAAACAACAGGTAGAAAGGAGTGTATCCAGTGGAACAATGGATAGTATTATTGTACGTATACATGAGCTGTGGTAACAGGTTAGGCCAATCTCCTCTGGTCTCAGGAGGCACGGCTCTCAACATTTCAATCAGGGTCTGATTCATCTTTTCACAGAGTCCATTACCTTGTGGATGATAGGCCGTGGTCCGGACCTTTTGGCAATTGTGTAGTCGGCACAGCTCCTGGAACAGATGAGACTCAAACGCAGACCCCTGGTCGGTGAGGATCTTTTCTGGGCAGCCGTAAGGCAGGAGGAAGTGTTTCCAGAACAATTCAGCGGTCGTCTTGGCTGTTAGGTCCTTCACAGGCACTGCTACGGCAAACTTAGTGAAATGGTCAATAATAGTCATGGCATAGGCATACCCTGAGTGACTGGGCTCTAACTTCACGTGGTCAATCGCAACCAGTTCAAGAGGGGCGGTACTTATAATAGGGTGCAGCGGTGCTCTCTGATCATGATATTCACCTCTCTTTAGGGCACAGGCTGTACATTCCCGACACCACTTCTCAATGTCCTCTCTGATTCCAACCCAGTAGAACCGCCTACGGATAGTGGCCTCAGTCTTTTGAACCCCAAAATGTCCAGACCTATCATGATACATTTCTAGAACCATACCTGCATCACGACGTGGGATGAGGATCTGGTGCACTCTGTCATTTGACACTGGATCCAGGCTTCGTCGCAGCAACAGGCCTTTTCGAAGGAACAGTTGTTGACGTTGCTTCCACAATTTGATGAGTTCTGGGTCTGCGGTCTTTCGCCGAATTCTTTCAGGGGTTCTGCCACTGATGAAGAAGTCCAGCAGTTCACCGAGAACTCTACTCTCTGATTGCAACTTAATCCACTTTTCTTCTCTGGATGCAGGCTTATCAAAGGATGGAGGGTCAGAGGTTCCACTGTTGGCAGCTTGAGCTTGGTCCTGTTGAGCAAACCTGTTGTAAAATGCTGGCATCTCTACATCTTCCCAGGCATCCCGTTTGTCATCTGGTGCTATCTCAGTGGGGAGCCTTGACAGGGCATCAGCATTATCGTTTGAACGGCCAGCCCGGTATTTTACAGTGAAGTCGTAATTAGCAAGGCGGGAGGCCCATCTCTGTTCTAAGGCCCCCAGTTTGGCGGTGTTCAGGTGGGCCAGAGGATTATTATCAGTGAAGGCAATAAATGGAGTGGCAGCCAAATAGTCTTTGAATTTTTCTGTTACTGCCCACACTAAGGCCAGAAACTCTAATTTAAAAGAGCTATAATTCTGATCATTCTTTTCAGCTCCCTTTAAGGACCGGCTGGCATAAGCTATCACCCTCTCTTTCCCTTCTTGCACTTGAGCCAGCACTGCTCCCAGGCCTTTCTTACTGGCATCTGTGTAAAGGTGAAATGGTTTACTGTAATCTGGGTATCCCAGCACAGGAGGTTCAGTCAACTTTTTCTTTAACAACTGAAATGCAACCTCCCTCTCGTCATTCCATTCAATGGGGATAGGAGTCTTTGGGCTCTTTTTTGGTTGCCCCCTCAGGAGTTCCTGGATTGGATCCGCTATTTGAGCGAAGTGGGGGATAAAGCGCCGGTAGTAGCCAGCGAAGCTAAGGAAACTCCTCACTTCCTTCACTGTAGTGGGAACCGGCCAATTTCGGACAGCAGCCAACTTATCAGGATCAGGCTGGACCCCCTCTGCGCTTACAACATGTCCCAAGTATTTTACAGCAGGTTTCAGCAGGTGACATTTGGACGGTTTAATCTTGAGGCCGTATTTAATAAGGATTTCAAACACCTCAGCTAAATGTTTTAAATGGTCCTCATACGTTTTAGAGTAGATGATAACGTCATCCAGGTACAACAGCACCGTCTCAAAGTTCTTATGGCCTAAGCACCGCTCCATTAATCTTTGAAAGGTCCCGGGGCATTACACAGTCCAAATGGCATGCAATTAAATTCAAACAGGCCCATAGGGGTGGTGAAAGCAGTCTTTTCCCTATCTTCAGGGGCCATGGGCACTTGCCAATATCCGCTGGTTAAATCTAAGGTGGAGAAGTAGGCGGAGGAGCCTAGAGCAGTTAGAGACTCCTCAATACGTGGCAATGGGTAAGCATCTTTGTGAGTGATCTGATTTATCTTTCTATAGTCTACACAAAACCGGATGCCACCATCTTTCTTTTTACTAAAACCAGGGGGCAGCCCAGGGACTACGACTGTCCCGGATTACGTTTGAGTCTTTCATTTCTTGGATCATCTCTTTAACAGTTTGGTATGAAGTTGGTGGTATGGGTCTATACCTCTCTTTAATGGGAGGATGAGAGCCAGTGGGTATGGTGTGTTGGATAACACTGACCTCTCCATAGTCCGTTGCATGCTTACTGAAGGCTTGATGGTGTTGCTTTACTAGGTTCAGGAGTCCCTCTAGTTGATGCTGCGGGGTAGCTTCGTCCCCGACATGGAGTTCCTTCCACCAGGGCACTGGAGAGTCGTCCGCAGGAAGAGGTCCTCGAGTGGCAGCTGATGGCTTCTCGGTGACAGGCAGGCGGATGACATCCTGGAAGGAAACCTGGGAAAGCTGGGCAACAGGACAGTGCTTAGTAAGCACAGCAGGATGATCGCTGAGGTTAATCAGACGGACAGGTACTTTACCTTGGGAGACGGTCGCCAGGCACTTGGCAGCTCTCACATATGGGTAGTTCTCCATCTGGACAGGTTCCACCAGGGCCGGATAGTCTTGGCCCTGGACTCCCAGGACAGCACGGCACCACAGGAGGGTTTGGGAGTTTGGAGGTAGAGTCACTGGTCTATTATCACCGATCCTGGCGGTGCAGATCTCTCCTTTTCATTTGCAAACCTCTGCTGAGCACACAGTACGCTGATGGTCTTTTGGAGGACCTTCTTGGAGGCAGAGGAAGCTGCAGGCAGGGACTGATGGAGAGCTTCAAGTACCTCAGGGTAGCAATTTTTGAAAACATTAGTCCCAACAATCACAGGGTGGCCCCCTTTATCCTCGGTTTGTACCACGATCACTCCTTGCTGTGGTAAAGTGGCTTCACCCACCTGGAGCGTGGGTTCCCAGTATCCATGGACTTTTATGGGCTTACCATTGCTTGCAATTATCTCCAACCAGGACTCAGGTGGCTGGGTAAGCAGGCTGGAACTCCAGAACTGATTAAAGGTGGACTGCTGAATAGTGGTGACTTGAGATCCAGTGTCCAGCAACGCTTCAAAAGGCACTCCATTGATCCGGACGTTTATTTTGGGACGGGACCCCACATAACAGGGCATCCAGTTTGGATCCCTTGGACCTGTTGTTCTACCTCCCGAGGGGCGGTCCTCAGCCTCGAGGGTGACCCGCTTAACTGCCAGCAAGTAGATTCAGTATGACCCAACTTCTTGCAGTAATTACAGGAAGGTCGCTTGCGGTTCCTAAACCGGTCACTTGAACGTCTTCCAGGATCTCTGGGATAAACTTCTTGATACGCAGGGGGCCAGGCTTTTGAGGCAAAAGGAGTTCATCTTCCAGCATTAAGGGTTTCTCCCACTCTTCCAGTTTCCTGCAGACTTTTTCCAGGCTCTTAGTGAGGTAATTGACCTGTTCCATCAGAGCAGCTACTGTATCAGGAACTGGAGTCTGGGCGGCTTGGCTGGCCCCTGGCAGGCTGGTATCCGTCAGCTTGGGATTACGGACAGGAGGCTCGGGATGGGCCACTGGTTCCGTTGGCAGCTGTTGTCCCAGAATACTGATGGCCAGTTCTTTAAAGTCCAGGAAAATACTGTTAGGGTGCTGAGCCGACAACATTTTCAATTGTGTTTTTAAAGATTCGCTATTCACACCCGCAATAAATTGCTCTCTCAGAGTTTGATCCTGGGTGTCAACCTCTCTAGGGTCTATATGAATGACGGCCCTCCAGGCCTCTTGGAGGGATAAAGCAAAATCACGGAGTGACTCACCAGGCTTTTGTTTCTTACTGAAGAAGCGCATCTTTATTTCAGACACCGTCCTGACTTCAAAGGTAGTGCTGAGGCGGTCAAAGATCTGCTCTATGGTACTCCTCTCAGAACTGGGCCAGGACATGACTTCTCGGCGGGCCGCTCCTTCCAACTGGGCTAACAGAATCTCCATTTGCTGCTCCGGGTTAATAGGATAGAGCCGGAACAGAGCCAGGATTTTGTCTTGGAAGTCTTTTAAATTATGAGCCTCCTCGGCATAACGGGAAACCATGGAGCCCCAAAGTAGTACGGCATCGTCAGCGGCATCATGTTGGCAGCTGCAATACCGTTGGTGGCCACTGGCTCCCTGGGGGCAGGCTGCTCGGCTGCTTCTGAGTCCGACATGATGCAGATTAATTGGTTGAGCGGTCCCTTTAAGAGGTAGCGATAGGTCCGATGTCGCGCTGGCGGGGTTACTGGCCGGTGACGCGATCGATGGACAGAGTCTGGTATCCCCTTTTGGGCCTTACTAACCAGGCGACCCCTCTCCGGTGTAGGATTATTTCTCCCAGGAGTTTGTACTTACTCCGGTGCAGGCGGTCCAAATCTCGCGAGATCCGGAAGGACGTCTTCGGGAATCCCTTGCGCAGCGTCCCTTCCCGCGAGGACGTCGGGCTGGAGGGGCGGAGCTCGGACTTGCTCCGACGGGGAACAGCGTCTGCGTTCTTCCAAGTCCAAGGTAGGTGGAGTCCAGCTTGGGAAATTTGAATAAAGTGGTGACGCTGCAGAGTTTGGCGCTAAGTTTTCCCGCCAGCAATGAGTAGTGATGGCGCAGTAGATAAGTCCACAGTTCAGGCGGCCATCTTGGGCGCCATGATGCATCAATTCAATGACAGCAAGCAGCGGTAGTAAAACAGCATAAAAGTCCACAAAAATGCACTTTGAAGTGGCGATTTTCTTCCTCTTGATAGCGCAACACTGCACAGCGCTTTCTAGAAGTTTTTGGGACACTTTTCTGTACGTTTTAGGTCCGCAAAGTTTACTTCAAATAAACAGGCGTTTTGTCACTTGGCAAACTGGTTAAGGCACAAAGTTCACGTTTTTGCTCACAGTCCGTAAAACGTGCGTATCCTGTTCGTGACGCCAAAATGTAGCATCCCCAAGTCAGGGCAATGTATGGAACTAACCTGGGGAATGCCAGTGATGGAGAGGCCGGCACGCTGTTCCTCTGGGGCACTCTCTGGGTTCTTGCGGGACACAGCCAGGTGGAATGTGAGGTGCCCTTGGTGTTGTAGTTTAACGTGCCTATGGCTGGGTCCCTGATGTGTCGTGACGCCAGTGCCAGTAAACGGTGGCACACCGTATTTATAGTAGGAATAACAGAGGTGCAGACTTGTAACTTGAAAACAGAATTCCAACTTTACTGAAAACAGTGATGATACAGTAAGCAGTCTTTCCAACAGTTCCTTTTTGCAGACAATCACAATTGCAGTGGTCTTACATCCAGCAAGGTAAAACAGAGGGTGATAATACAGGACTTGGAATTGCAGGTGAACCTTACTTTCTTCCTGACTCGTCCTGACTGGAATTGATGCTTCAAGGCCCCAATGCCCTACTTCTGGCTTATATCCTTGAATCTCCAGTTTATAATGTACCTCCTCTTGACATTTAGTACCTCTTGCTCTAGGGATTGCCTCCAGGTTGACTTCTGCTGAACTCGCCTAGGCCTGAGACATGTGGCCTTCACAGACTCCAGGGTCTGCACTAACACTAGACTGCCTTGGCCTAGCTATATATATATCCTGCTCACCAGCTCCCCCCAGTGGTCTAATACCTACATGACACCCTTCACATTGCTGCAGGCAATTACATGAAACACTTAGGAGCATAACAGAATGGTGGTAAACGGGTATTAAAGAGCCCGTATACTGCAGAAGGTTGTATCTTACATGGGACTGTATGCTGGAGGGGCTGAAGGCAGGTGGAAGGTTGTATCTTACATGGGACTGTATTCTGGAGGGGCTGAAGGCAGGGGGAAGGTTGTATCTTACATGGGACTGTATGCTGGAGGGGCTGAAGGCAGAGGGAAGGTTGTATCTTACATGGGACTGTATGCTGGAGGGGCTGAAGGCAGGGGGAAGGTTGTATCTTACATGGGACTGTATTCTGGAGGGGCTGAAGGCAGGGGGAAGGTTCTATCTTACATGGGACTGTATGCTGGAGGGGCTGAAGGCAGGGGGAAGGTTGTATCTTACATGGGACTGTATGCTGGAGGGGCTGAAGGCAGGGAGAAGGTTGTATCTTACATGGGACTGTATGCTGTAAGGGCTGAAGGCGGCCATAATTATTACTATAATACGAAGGGGGCCATTATATATTATAATTATACAAAGGGGTTTATACTTATGGGCACTATGGGGGGAGGGGAGGTCTGTTATCTGAGGATGATAGTAAAGTGAGGGTAAAAAATCTGTGAAACTCTGCAGAGACGAGGCTGAAAGAAGGTATCATGGCGGTCTAATCTCCGAATGAAGACGCTGAGGAAAGTCTACATGACAGGAGATGTCACTGGATGAAACAGGTATGTGGTGCTGTATTCTCCTGTATATTTCATAGCAATGTATGTTATGTCCATCCAAATATCTGTTTTGAGGGGGGGGGGGCGATGGATATAGAATTTGGCCCACACTGCCGAAGCCTGGCCCCAGATTTCAGGTCACACTGTGCGTGTTCTAAATTCTGGGGCCTCACACCCATCTACTACAATATCTGTCCTCAGAGAGTTATCACTGTGTTATCTGTGGTGTTACATAGGGCTGCAGGTGACATCTACTACATTATCTGTCCTCAGAGAGTTATCACTGTGTTATCTGTGGTGTTACATAGGACTGCAAGTGACATCTACTACATTATCTGTCCTCAGAGAGTTATCACTGTGTTATCTGTGGTGTTACATAGGACTGCAGGTGACATCTACTACATTATCTGTCCTCACAGAGTTATCACTGTGTTGTCTGTGGTGTTACATAGGACTGCAGGTGACATCTACTACATTATCTGTCCTCACAGAGTTATCACTGTGTTATCTGTGGTGTTACATAGGACTGCAGGTGACAGCTACTACATTATCTGTCCTCGGAGAGTTATCACTGTGTTATCTGTGGTGTTACATAGGACTGCAGGTGACATCTACTACATTATCTGTACTCAGAGAGTTATATCACTGTGTTATCTGTGGTGTTACATAGGACTGCAAGAGACACCTACTGCATTATTTGTAAAAAGGGGGCGTGGTCACATGTTGGGGGGGGGGTTACAATACTTGTCTTGCCCCGGGTGCTGGCAACCCACGCTACGCCACTGCACACAGATAATGCCTTAGTACAGAAAAGGTATGCAAGCTGCGACTTCATACAACAGGCACGGTGTGACTGCGATGACTGGCAGGTTCCGACTCAATCTGAGAGATGATACTTTACTTCAAACTATCTCACTTGCTTCAGGAATTCGGCCTTTCAGGTACTTTGATCTTACTCTAATCTTGAACTTGGCACTTGGCAACCAACGGTCTCCCTAGCGGCAGGCATCAGTCTTCTGCTTCATTATTTGAACCGGTTGCTTCCATACACTTAATCCACTTAGTCTCTTACTCCAGGACAGTGGCACTACACAAAGGTGATCCAGTAATCCTCGAGCTAAGTTCCCTTTCCTTTCTTACCTTAGGCCGCTTTCACACGGGCGAGTTTTCCGTGTGAATGGGTCCGGATTCAGTGCGGGTGCAATGCGTTCACCTAACGCATTGCATTAAGACCCTTTCATTTCAATGGGGCTGTGTACATGAGCGGTGATTTTCCCGCATCACTTTTGCGTTGTGTGAAAATCGCAGCATGTTCTATATCCTTCTTTTTTGGCCCCATAGAAGTGAATGGGGCTGCAGGAAAATCGCAAGCATCCACAAGCAAGTGCAGATGCGGTGTGGTTTTCCTGCATGGTTGCTAGGAGACGATCGGGATGGGCACCTGATCTTTATTATTTTCCCTTATAACATGGTTTTAAGGTAAATTAATAGCATTCTAAATACAGAATGCAAAGTAAAATGGGTGATTGAGGGTTAAAAATGAAAAAAATAATAACTCACCTCCTCCAATTGAGCGCGTAGCTGCCGATCTCCTGTTCTGTCTTCAGCTGGGGGGGCATTTAGAATGCTATTATTTTCCTTTATAACTATGTTATACGGGAAAATAATAAAATATACAGAATACTCAACCCGAAACCGGACCTCAGTGATGAAGTCCGGCTTCGGGTCTGGGTACCAAACATGCACGTTTTATCTCACACGTGTGCAAAACGCATTACAACAGTTTGCACACGCGCAGAAAAATGGCGTATTTTCCCACAACGCTCCCTCCTCTTATCCGGGCGTCAAACGTGACGCCAGTGTGAAAGAGGCCTTACTCCTGGGTAATACCCAGGGGCTCACAGCTTAAGTTACATACTCTCCTCCTTGCTCCCCACTACCTCTCCACAACTCTATTCTATCACTGAGTTGTCCTATTTGTAGGACTATTTATATAGTAGTCCTGTATATATATGATGGGACAGCACCACCTAGTGAAGAATGTTTGCAAGTGCAGTTACCAGCCTGTTGTAAGGAATCAGTGGCTTAATACATTGTAATAGAGGATGGAAATTAATGACATATACAAAAGTTTGAAGTGTCCCCTTTTCACACGTAGTGGGACACTGCAGATAGGATAGAGGGATAAATAGATATAGATAGATGAGATAGATAGATAGGCAATATTCGAATTTGCGATATTTTGCAAATATTTTGGCGAATATTCGTCATAAATTCGAGAATTCGTGATTATTTTCTTGATTGTGAAAACGGGCAATGTAATATGCGCATATTGTGCGCGCAATACATGTGTGGGTCACCACTGCTACATTTTTCAAGCTGCTAGAAGTTTCCTGAGACTGGAGAAAATGGCTTGCAGGGCAGAACATTACAATAGCTTTATATGCAGAGAGTGCTCCGATATATTTGCGCAAATCATTGATGCGCATATTTTTGCGCAATATGTGCAACTTCACATTTTAGCAGGTCTGACTACATATTAGTGATTGGTGCACTATGTATTGTTGTGAACTTGTGACATCACAGCACTAGGTATGTAGCATGTCTGTATGGACAGCAGAACCTATCACACTACCTAACACCCTGCACTGGAACACACTATATCAGGATATAGAAACATAAACATAGAAACATAGAATGTGTTGGCAGATAAGAACCATTTGGCCCATCTAGTCTGCCCAATATACTGAATACTATGAATAGCCCCAGGCCCTATCTTATATGAAGGATGGCCTTATGCCTATCCCATGCATGCTTAAACTCCTTCACTGTATTTGCAGCTACCACTTCTGCAGGAAGGCTATTCCATGCGTCCACTACTCTCTCAGTAAAGTAATTCTTCCTTATATTACTTTTAAACCTTTGCCCCTCTAATTTAAAACTATGTCCTCTTGTAGCAGTTTTTCTTCTTTTAAATATTCTCTCCTCTTTTACCGTGATGATTCCCTTTATGTATTTAAAAGTTTCTATCATATCCCCTCTGTCTCTTCTTACTTCCAAGCTATACATGTTAAGGTCCTTTAACCTTTCCTGGTAAGTTTTGTCCTGCAATCCATGTACTAGTTTAGTAGCTCTTCTCTGAATATCCTTCTGCAGATATGGTCTCCAGTACTGCACACAATACTCCAAATGAGGTCTCCCTAGTGCTCTGTAGAGCGGCACGAGCACCTCCCTCTTTCTACTGTTAATGCCTCTCCCTATACACCCAAGCATTCTGCTGGCATTACCTGCTGCTCTATGACATTGTCTGCCCACCTTTAGGTTGTCTGATATAATGACCCCTAAATCCCTTTCCTCAGATACTGAGGTTAGTACTGTATCACTGATTTTATATTCTGCTCTTGGGTTTTACGCCCCAGGTGCATTATCTTGCACTTATCGACATTAAATTTTAGTTGCCAGATTTTTGACCATTCCTCTAGTTTTCCTAAATCCTTTTCCATTTGGTGTATCCCTCCAGGAACATCAACCCTGTTACATATCTTTGTGTCATCAGCAAAAAGACCCACCTTACCATTGAGGCCTTCTGCAATTTCGCTGATAAAGATATTAAACAAAATGGGTCCCAGAACAGATCCCTGAGGTCCCCACTGGTAACAATACTATGGTCTGAATATACTCCATTGACTACAACCCTCTGTTTTCTGTCCTTCAGCCACTGCCTAATCCATTCAACAATATGTGAGCTCAAGCTCAAAGACTGCAGTTTATTGATAAGCCTTCTATGTGGGACAGTATCAAATGCCTTACTAAAGTCCAGATAAGCGATGTCTACTGCACCTCCGCCATCTATTATTTTAGTCACCCAATCAAAAAAGTCAATAAGATTAGTTTAAAGACATGATCTCCCTTAAGTAAACCCATGCTGTTTTTTATCAATCAACCCATGGGTTTTTAGATGTTCCACAATCCTCTCCTTGAGTATGGTTTCCATTAATTTCCCCACTATTGATGTCAGGCTTACTGGCCTATAGTTGCCTGATTCCTCTCTACTACCTTTCTTGTGAATTGGCACAACGTTTGCTAATTTCCAATCTTCTGGGATGACACCTGTTACCAGTGATTGGTTAAATAAATCTGTTAATGGTTCTGCTAGTACACCTCTAAGCTCTTTTAATAGCTTTGGGTGTATCCCATCAGGCCCCTGTGATTTATTTGTATTAATTTTGGACAGCTGACTTAGAACCTCTTCCTCTGTAAAGACACATGCATCAAAGGATTCATTAGTCTTCCTCCCTAACTGAGGTCCTTCTCCTTCATTTTCCTTTGTAAAAACTGAACAGAAGTATTCATTGAGGCAGTCAGCTAGTTCTTTATCCTCTTCCATATACCTTCCTTCTTTTGTTTTTAATTTGGTAATTCCTTGTTTTAATTTCCTTTTTTCATTTATGTATCTGAAGAATGTCTTATCACCTTTTTTCACTGACTGAGCTAATGTCTCTTCTGCCTGAGCTTTAGAAGCTCTTATAACTTGCTTGGCCTCTCTCTGCCTCATCTTATGGATTTCCCGGTCATCCTCGTTTTGGGTGTTTTTATACTTGCTAAATGCCATCTTTTTGCTTTTAATGATTTTGGCCACTTCTGCTGAGTACCACAGTGGTCTCTTCCTTTTTTTTGCCTTTACTGACAAGCCTAATGCACTTTTCTGTTGCCTTCAGTAGTGCCAATTTTAAGTAGTCCCATTTCTCTTGGACTCCATTGAAATTGTTCCAGTCTGATAGGGACTCGTATACCACTGATCTCATTTTGGAAAAGTCTGTTTTCCGAAAATCTAAAACTTTTGTTTTTGTGTGGAGTGACTCAGTCACTGTACTTATAGTAAACCTCACTGACTGGTGATCACTGGATCCTAAGCTTTCCCCTACAGTGATATCAGATACCAAATTGCCATTTGTGAACACCAAATCTAAAATGGCCTCCTTCCGGGTTGGCTCCTCAACTACTTGCTGTAGAGATAATCCCAGTAGGGAATTTAGAATGTCTGTACTCCTGGCAGAACTAGCTATTTTGGTTTTCCAGTTTAGATCAGGAAGATTAAAGTCTAATCTACACTGACTATATATAACCTAACTAACTAACTATTGAATGTAATGTGACACAGTTAGGGTACTTTCACAATTGCGTTGGTGCGGATCCGTCTGTTTATTTGCACAGAGGGATCCGCACCTATAATGCAAACGTTTGTATCCGTTCAGAACGGATCCGTTTGCATTAGTTAAAAGAAAAATGACAAAGTCCAAAACGGATCTGTTTTGAATTACATTGAAAGTCAATGGGGAACGGATCCGTTTTCAAATGCACCATATTGTGTCATTGAAAACGGATCCGTCCCCATTGACTTACATTGTAATTAAAAACGGATCCGTTAGGCTCCGCCTCTTCAGACGGACACAAAAATGCTGCATGCCGCGTTTTGGTGTCCGCCTCAAAAACAGAATAGAAGCAGAACGGAACCGAACTGATGCATTCTGAGCGGATCCTTATCCATTCACAATGCATTGGGGCTTAACTGATCCGTCTTGGACCGTTTGTGAGAGCCCTGAAACGGATCTCACAAATGGAGTCCAAAACGCTAGTGTGAAAGTACCCTAAAGCACAGAGAACAGCAAAAACACTGCTTACTCTCTCAAAACTGAAAACAAACAGCAGAAAATGGCTGCTGGGAGGTTCGTATATAGTAAGGGGTCGGCAACTTTCCTATTGGTTGCTAGGGATGTTGCTAAGCTCAGACAAAGATATTCTTCTAGCCTTCTCATTGGCCCACAAGCAAGAAGCAGGAAGGGATCGTGTGTTCAGAGGAAAAAAAAATCTAGAATATTCGCGAATACGATTATATAGCACTATATTCTATATCATCGCGAATTCTCGAAGTGGCAATTCTAATATTCCCTCCCCACACTAATAGATAGATAGCAATAAAGTAGAAAGAGTCAGCACTCCGGAAATAGTGCGGATAGAGTGGATCGCTTTTATTCACTCAATGCAGCGTTTCAGCTCATCTCATTGGAGCCTTTGTCAAGCGGATCTTTGTTCGGGATCTTTTTGAGGAATTGCACCTGGGCACCTGGAGTGCTGCTATCCATTGCTTTTCATAGATAGATAGATAGATAGATAGATAGATAGATAGATCGATCTTGTCTGCACCCCACTTTCTATGTTTTCATGCATGGTTGAGTTGCTTGGGCTCTTTTCTACTTCGAATATATGGCTTTTTGACCAGAATTCTTCCATGAAGACCACTTCTGGACAGACTTCTCTGAACTGTAGATTGGTATATCTGGGTCTCACTGGTTTCTACCGGGGTTGATGGCACTGCTGGACTTTTTCCGATTTCAAAGGGGGGTAATCATTGGGGTGCCTTTAACCTGTTGCAGTTTCCTTAGCCAACCATTCTATCTATGGTCCTCAAGGTTGCCCATTTCTTTGGTTTTTTTTTCAAAAGGTTTAGCTCAGCAGTCTGTGCCCACCACTGGTCCTGTCTCTCCAGTAGGCTGCTGCATCTCCAAACCGCTTCAGCCCTCCTGGCGATGCAGACCTGCAGACCTCTCTCCTTCTTCCAACAAGCCAAGCGGCTGGAGTAACTCCAGTTTTATTCAGCAGGCTGTGGCTTATTATCAGCCAGGCCTCTCTCCCTCTGCCCGCAGGGTGCATGTGAATGCTTCCTCCAGCTCATAAAGGGCCAGCGCGCACAGACTTATCTGCCCCAGCAATGGCTGGCCACCTTGGGATAATTACAGTACATTTCTCTATGAGAGGGTGTCTGAGAAACAAGTTCTAGTCTGCTAGTGTCCTGCAAAGGTGTTCTGTTCTACGTTCATCTACCCATGTACTGAATTCTGCCTGTGTCCCAGATTTGACCCTTTCCTGCCCGACCTGACCTCTTTCCGATCTCAGTTCTGACCCTTTGCTGCGGACTCTGACCTCACACGATTTATTTGATTGTAATACGCTAGCTGTCCTGACCTCCACCTGTCCCTGACTACGGTTTTGCTTGACTCCTCAGTGCCTCTTGACCTCTGTGGGTCAGGAGTCACTTGAACAGAGACTTTTTCTAGAGTTAGTAGTTTGGTGGTTCCTCTGCAGCAGATTCAGTAGTTTGGTGGTTCCCCTGCAGTCCCAAGCCAAACCTTGCAAGTGACACAGTGGTTCCACATCCACTGCGTAACAAACAGCACATCTTCTGCTCAGTCTTGTATATGACCTGTGACATGAAACTGTCTTCCACAACCTCACCATTGTGGCAGAGTTTGGCTTTTTCTCACCCAGTTTTAAGCCTCCAGCACAGCTGTTTTTGTTTCAGTTAATGGCTGTGTTTCTAACTACATATGGAAATCAAGATGATTATCACCTGTTTGTTGTAATTGGTTAATCATACACCTGACTATAATCCTACAAAATCCCTGACTTTGTGCAAGTGTTCCTAGAAGAATTGATTCTGTTTTAAAGGCAGAGGCTGGTCACACCAAATATTGATTTGATGTCTTTTTTGCTCTTTCACTTTGCATTTTGTTAAAATAAATATGAACTATTAACACTTCTGTTTTCGAGAGCATTCTTACTTTGCAGCATTTTTTACAAACTTGCCTACCGTACTGTAGATAGATATAAATGAGATATATAATATATTATATATATATTTGATAGATATTTATGATAAATATATAATAGATAGATAGATATTACACAGTCGAGTCCCATTATGCTGACCAGCAGCTAATATAGAGAGCAACCGCCGTGTGCAGCACAGACGGGGGGCTCAATAAGGTCCTGGTAGGTTGTCACCGGGGGCTCAAAAAGGTCTTGGTAGGTTGTCACCGGTATCGGAGCCATGCTGACTGCAGTGCATCCCACAGCTGCTGGAGAGGCTGTCGGGGGGATCCATAGAGCGCACATGTCGATCGAGGTGGTCCCGCTGATGCTCAATTTGGTTTAAGTCTGGGGAATTAGGGGGCCAGGGTATTACTTTAAAGTCTTGGTCATGCTCTTCCAGCCAATGTCAAACATTTCTAGCCGCTTGACATGTCACATTGTCTTGCTGGAAAATCCCATCCGCCCCAGGGAAGACAATCGACATGTAAGGATGTATGTGATCTGCAAGGATGGATTTATATTTCATACCCAAATCGGCTGAGAGTGCCTTCCACATGGATGAGTGGCCCAGAGAATACCACGAGAACATTCCCCAGACCATAACGCAGCCACCACCAGCTTTTCTTCTTCCAGTAATGGTTGTAAGGTATTAGTTCTCTGATGTCTCTTGCCTGACGCACCAACGTCCATCCGTTCCATGAAGCAGAAAACATGGCTCATTGGGGAAGACAACCCTTTCCAATCTGCAGAGGTCCAATTCCGGTACTGCAGCGAAAAGTGAAGCCTTTTCTGCCAATGCAGAGGTGCAGTGACTATACGCAGTAGGGTTAAACGAACTGTTGTGTTCAACACGCGTCTGGTAGCTCCTGGTTCATTTTGGCTGTGAACTGCTCCTCTGTAGTGTGTTGTTCCACTGGTGCTATTTGTCCACCCACCATACACTTTCACCACAGCAGCACAAGAACAGTTCACACTGCGCAGTGTCATAAATACCACCACCCTTGTCCCAAAAGCCAATAATCATCCCTTCCTGCAACTCTGATAAATTACCCCTGTTACCCATGACAGCAACGTGGGATATGTGTGCAGACAGTCTATCACACACCTAATATACACCGAGCCAGCTCAGCAAACAGGACTTTCTTTAAGAGCTACACACTGCCGACTTCGAAATTAGGAAGTGATCAGAATAATGTGACTTGACTGTGATAGATAGATAGATAGATAGATAGATAGATAGATAGATAGATAGATACGATAGATAGATAGATACGATAGATAGATACGATAGATAGATACGATAGATAGATAGATACGATAGATAGATACGATAAATAGATAGATACGATAGATAGATACGATAGATAGATAGATAGATAGATAGATCTAGCAATCCACCAACAATGACCACCAGTGATCCTGTCACCCTTCATCTTCTTAATTAGTTTGTTTTAATTTTATAATTAGAGGTCAGTGACCTTCACAAATGTAAGTCACCTATGACCTTGCAAGGTGGAGGAGAAGCTCTGCCACCTTCTTCTGCATGTTACACCTATGACCTTCACCATTCTTTTTGAGCTCAACATTGGACAGATAATATCGCATGGACGAGACTGCTGATGAGGATTGATTAACATTGTATAATGAGATGATTCTCCATGGACCAGACTACATAGGAAGATCTATCATATCACTAGAAGAGTTCTCCAGTCAATAGATTACCTTGAAGAAAACAAGGAAAAAAGGGTGAGCAAATGAATTAAGAATGTCTAAATACTGGAGCATAATTCCACTCTAGGGTTGGACATTGGTGGATTCCCTTAAGCCCCAGTCCGGCCCCATCATCTTAGAACAGGCCTAGATGAACTAACTTTGGACCTGGTTAGTAGTGATGACTGATGAGCAGCATAGGCAATATTCGTTTTCACGATATTTCGCGAACTTTTGGGCTAATATTTGCCATAAATTCGCAAATTCTAGAATTTGCGATCTCCAGTCATTATTTTATTAATTGCAAAAATCGGCAATGCATTATGCGCGTATTACGTGCGATACAAGCGTGGTTCACCTTTGCTGCATTTGTCAAGCTGCTAGACACTAATCCCTATCACAGCACAGTAATTCCCATCACACTACCTAACACCCTGCACTGGAACCTATCAGCTACAATATATCCCTATCTAACCTACACTGACTATCTGTATTATATATATGAGCTAACTATCTAATGTAATTAAATACAGATCCAGATGAGTCTGCAAAGCACAGAGCACAGCAATGACACTGCTGTCTCTCTCAAAATTAAGATTATTATTTTTTTTTTTGGGGGGGGGGGATGATTCACGCATCAATAAGCACATTTTCTCACAGCTCAGACTGATTCCAATGAAAACACATTGTCTTTAATAATGAGCGGCATAGGCAATATTTGTTTTTGCGATATTTTTCAAATTTTTCGCATAATATTCGCAATAAATCTCCAGCCGTTATTTTTGCGATTGCGCAAATCAGCACTAATGATGCACATTTTGTTTTTGCGCAATACGTGCAGCTTCACATTTTATCAGGTCTGAGTAGATATTACTGATTGGTGCACTAAGTATTGTTGTGACATCACAGCACCGTGTCTGTAACAGAGACACTAATCCCTATCACAGCACAGTAATCGCTATCACACTACCTAACACCCTGCACTGGTACCTATCAGCTACACTATATCACTATCTAACCTACACGGACTATCTCCCACTAACTATATGTATTATACAGTGGATATAAAAAGTCTACACACCCCTGTTAAAATGTCAGTTTTCTGTGCTGTAAACACATCTGAAGTCTCCCAAAAGCATGTGGGAAAAGGTGTTATGGTCTGATGAAACCAAGGTTGAACTTTTTGGCCATAATTCCAAAAGCTATGTTTGGCGCAAAAACAACACTGCACATCACCAGAAGAACCCCCTCCCCACAGTGAAGCATGGTGGGGGCAGCATCAGGCTGCGGACTGGTCTTCTTCAGCTGGAACTGGGGCCTTAGTTAAGATAGAGGGAATTATGAACAGTTCCAAATACTAGTCAATATTGGCCCAAAACCTTCAGGCTTCTGCTAGAAAGCTGAACATGAAGAGGAACTTCATCTTTCACCATGACAACGACCCAAAGCAGACATCCAAATCCACAAAGGAATGGCCTTCCAGGAAAAGATTAAAGTTTTGGAATGGCCCAGCCAGAGCCCGGACCTGAATCCGATTTGAAATCTGTGGGGTGATCTGAAGAGGGCTTTGCACAGGAGATGCCCTCGCAATCTGACAGATTCGGAGTGTTTTTGTAAAGAAGAGTCAAAATGTGCCATGGGGATAGACTCATACCCAAAAAGACTGAGTGATCATCAGTATCTGATTCATGGATCAGGATTGTTATTTTATGAGGAATGGAAACTGACGGGTACTTTTTAAGGCTAAAAGTAATTATGTCACTTAGTGGTTAAGATACACTTGAAGGCGTTCTGCTATGATTAAAGGGCATCTGTCAGCAGTTTTGTACCTATGACACCGGCTGACCTGTTACATGTGCACTTGGCAGCTGAAGCCATCTGTTTTGGTGCCATGTTCATATATGCCCAAACTGCTGAGAAAAATGAGGTTTTACTATATGCAAAAAACACACCGCGCCGGTACAGGTCTGATCAGGGGCAGACGATGTTTAAACACACACATGGTGTTAAGGGGAAAAAAACTGGTTTAGGGGACCAAGCCCCCAAAAATTATGCCTTGACAGGGTCGGAATGCTGCGCGTCCGACACACACAAGTGTTAATTGTCAGAAGAAAAAGAGGTTAGTTGTGAATGAGCCCAATAAAGTCATCCCTTTGAATTGGGAGCAGCAGCAGCAGTGCGGTGTGGATGTGGAAAGGGTACGGATATAGTGCCATGCGGGTGGAATAGTGGCAGCTGCAGGAGCAGCATAGCATGGAACATATAAGGCTGTTTATGGGTAGTAGGGGCAATAGTAGTAGTAGTCATAGGGGCGGTTGATGCTTTGCGTTAATGGTGGTGGCAAAAGGGGATTAAGGGTGAGCAGCAGCAGCAGCTATATTGTACATGTTGGAAGTAAGGCAGCAGCATGATGGAGGCAGCAGCCTTACGGAAAATTATGGTCAGCAGGTCACAGCAGTAGCATAATGGCGGCAGGGGCATGATGGAGGCAGCAGCAGCCATACACAACGTGATGGTTGGAAAGTGACATAAGTAGCATGATGTAGGCCGCAGCAGCAGCCGTATGGCACATGGTTATAGGCAGACAGACAGCAACAGTGTCAAGATGGGGCACCGCCAGCAAGTCAATTACTGTTGATTGCGAATATCCGAATCACGAATTTTTATCGCGAACATCGGCACTTCGAGAATTCACGAAAATCTAGAATATAGGGCTATATATTTGTAATCGCGAATATTCAATTTTTTTTTCCATCAGTACTACTGTTTACTACTGTTGTGAAAATGCAATATCTTTGTCAGAGCTAAGCAACATCCCTAGCAACCAATAGGAAAGTTGCCTACCCCTTTATTATATAAGAAACTCCCCAGCAGCCATTTTCTGCCGGTTTTTGCAGTTCTGAGAGAGACAGCAGTGTCATTGCTGTGCTCTGTGCTTTGCAGACTCATCTGGATCCGTATTTAATTACATTAGATAGTTAGCTCATATATATAATACAGATAGTTAGTGGGAGATAGTCAGTGTAGGTTACATAGGGATATAGTGTAGCTGATAGGTACCAGTGCAGGGTGTTAGGTAGTGTGATAGGAATTACTGTGCTGTGATAGGGATTAGTGTCTCTGTTACAGACACGGTGCTGTGATGTCACAACAATACTTCGTGCACCAATCAGTAATATCTACTCAGACCTGATAAAATGTGACGTTGCACGTATTGCGCAAAAGAAAATGTGCATCATTAGTGCTGATTTGCGCAATCGCGAAAATAACGGCTGAAGATTTATTGAGAATATTATGCAAAAAATGTGAAAAATATCGCAAAAACGAATATTGCCTATGCCGCTCATCATTAAAGGCAATGTGTTTTCATTGGAATCAGTCTGAGCTGTGAGAAAATGTGCTTATTGATGCATTAATCACCCCCCCTACCCCCAACAAAAATGTAAATTTTCAACCGTGTGGAAAGTGAATAAACATAAATGGACTACAGTGTTGTGGCTCGACGCTCAATTTCAACTTAATACACACAGGTAGATTGCTTGCACACCATGGGTATTGCTGTAGTAATGACATATATATGCATCTTAGTTAAACTGAACCCCCCAAAGTTTTTAATTGCAACTGTTTGGAAACTGAATATAAGTAAACAGACGATTGAGGCTTGATGCTCAATTTCACCTTAATACACACAAGTAGATTGCCGCCACACCTTGGGTATTTCTGCAGTAATCACATATACTGTATATGCAGCTTAATTAAATTAAACCCCCTAAAAAAATGATTTCTGTGAAAATGGGGGGTGGGGAATGAAAGTATTTGCTTGCAGGTAGCTGCTTTTGAGGTGCACCCAGTGGCGTATCTGTCACGAGGCAAACAAGGCATTTGCCTAGGGCGGCACTTGCCAATGGGGTGGCAAAATGCCTTGTTTGCTTAGTGATAGTTACTCTGCCACCACATTACTAACTTTCCAGGCAGAGCACTTGTAAGGAGGCAGACTTGCTCCCTTTTTGACTCCCGCCCTTAGGGCTAGGACAATTAGAATATGGTAAGGTTGAAACCCCGGGTGATGCCAATCACGCAGGCTGCAGTAGCGTCCTTCTCCCTGTCTCTCCCGTCAATCGCTGCTCCATCCGCTCCGTGCTATGGCAGTCCCCGCCAGCCTTCAGCACCCAGATCTCTCCGTGACGACTGCCTGACCATGTACCCGCCGGCATGGGCTGCAGCAACTCGTCGTCTGCGGGAGGTAAGACCACAGCGCTGTGTGTAGCTCTCCATTGGGAGTAATGCAGCCAGCTGTGCCCTGTTATGTATTGGGCGTATACAGCCTGTGTATGCTGTGCATATAATACCAGGTGGAGAGGAAACCACTATTGTACATTGCTGTGCATTGTACACATGGGGCGTTAATCTGCACAAACGTACCAAGCCAGGTAGGTTTTGCATATCATACACTTGGCTGGCATGCTGGCTGTTGTAGAAGACTTCATTTACCATTTGATGCTACTGATGTCATTGGACTACCATTTTATTTGACCTATTAGGATATATAGAGGCTAATGGGTGGTGGGGGGTGTATACTAAGTAGATGGATGCTGTTGATTTTAATTAACACCGTGTGGTGCTTCCATTATGTGATCTCCCCACTGATCATAAGATGCTATATAGTGTCATCCACTGATCCACCTCCCCATAGCAGTGTCATCCACTGATCCCTCCCACCCCATAACAATGCCATCCACAGATCCCCCTCCCCAAAACAGTGCCATTCACAGACCCCCCTCCTCATAACAGTGCCATCCACAGATCCCAGTCAGTTCCCTGGATTGGAGAAGATCGTCTTGAAGACAGGGAGGACGGGGCATTCAGGGGTAGTTTTATATAGCGAGTATAGCCCAAACCCTATATTTTAAATGGAAAAGTTGGGGGTCATCTTATACGAGTGTCTGTGATCAATATAGTATAGTTGACCTGGATGACTGATCTTTGTAAAGTGGTTAAATTTACACTTTATATTATTATATCTTTAAATAATAGATGCAACATTTGGTACACAAAATATTGGCCTTCGTTATTTACTTTTAAATACAGAAAGGAAGATGTGAAGCTCTAACAGGAAAGGGTGGAGCCTAAAGAGGAAGGGGTGGGGTTTACAGAGGAAGGGGTTTGGCCTTGACAGGAAGGGGTGGGTCAAATTTATATTAGGCGGGTGCCCGAGTTTAGTCTCGCCTAGGGCAGCACAAAACCAAGATACACCACTGGGTGCACCTGTACTTCTGATAGAAGGAACAGCCACAGGTCCTGTCTTCTCTCTCTCCCTGTCAGCTGCCCTGCTTGTCCCTATTTTACACAACACACACAATTCTTCTTTGGAATCCTAGCCTTTCCCTTCACTCTCCCTAGCAATAAACTTTATTGATTTTTGTCTGTCACTGTTTGTTTTACTCTCCCTGACTCCCTAAGATCATTTTCATGGCAGACACTGTAACACCGAAACCCCCCTCATTCACAGCCCAGCACAGAATGATGTTCTACTCCATACCTCCTGGAAAGGGTTCAGGGTGAAGATTGGGAGAGATTCTCAAGACTCCACTCTTTAGTTTAGCCACAGACAGGGTGAGAAATGTAACATACAGTCTACCATGTTCCTGAAAATTAATGGTCAATGATTACATCCCTGGCTGGGCCACCAATGTCTTCCACATCAGTGTTCCTCAACTTCAGTCTCAGGGTCATGTTTTCAGGATTTCCTTAGCATTGAGCAGGTGGTATAGTGATTGTCAGTGCATAAGGACTTACCACAAGTATTTATTCTGTGGGACATTCTCAAATAATAAGCGGCGGGTGGGCCCTGAGGACTGGAGATGAGGAACATTGTTCTAGATGATCCATACTGCTCAATTTTCCAACACTCCAAGCTCAGGGTTGAGTAAAGGGGAAGCAGTATTGGTGGGCAGAAATTAGAAGAACATTGTCCACCTAGAAGATGGCGCCCCTGGAGATATGTACCTCGAAGGAAAGGGTGAACTACTGATATTTTCTTTAAGGGCATGGAGGCACTATACCTTTATTTTTGGGAGGACTATTCATGCGGGAACACGTATTATTCATGGGGCTCACTTTGGTGCCATAAATAGGTTTGCATGCGATATCACTAATGTCCTCTTATAGCTCCCATCTTGGGCAGAGCTCTAGTTGCAGAGTGCTGTTACATTTCTGTGTTTGTATAAATAGGTTTGAGTGTTATTTATGGGGGCACACTTTTACTAGTCATTGGCACACTCTACTACTAATCACAGTATGTGGCCATTATTTATGGGGACACATTGAGGGCACTTATCTCATGATCCACCCGTGGAATAAAACACATAAGGTGCCCAAACACATAAAACGTATCTTTCCTAGTGCCCCACCAGCGGATTAATACCCCAAGTGAAAATAAACGAAGGACGAGCCGAGTGTGCATGTGCATGGGGGAATCAGAAAGAACAGCTGTTCGGCCTACGGCTGTTGAAGGTTTATGGGCACCTTAATATGCAAGCATAAGATTGATGAGCAACTTTTTGGAAAAAAGTTAAAATCTTGCTAGAAGTGTCTGACAGATCCAACTAAATGAAAATGAAGACCTTTATCCTGGGAAGAGGGACAGCCATTTTTCACACTGGTGGCTGTGATTTCCTTGTTTGATGGCCGACTGAGCTCTGAAAATCAAAGTTCACTTCCTTGCTGAGTTGCAATCTTTGCCTGTCGAGGAACACTGAGCGGAAGAAATGAGCAGCAGACGGAAGGGACCTTTCCAGTGACCACACAACGAGACGATTTCTTCCAAAGTTTGAAGACTCCATTTTCTACAATTTTGTCACAGGGATCTTTCATTTTACTTTTTCAATTGTTTTTGTCGTGTTAAGTGTCAGTTTAAAGTTTGCCGCAATTATATTTCCTATATAATTAACTTAAAGGGGTATTCCCATCACAATGATCACTGTTAAATCTGTTAATGATTTGACAGTGATCATTTTTGTAAATATATTTTATTACCCAATTCCCACCCTTTTTGAGAAAATGAGCTCCCTCTTACCTGATTGTTGTGGCTGCACTTGCGCAGAAGACTGAAGATTATCTCCCGGTGGGCCGCGCGATGTCCTGAACGCGCACGCCGCCGCGCATGTGCCATGATGACTTCCTGCTGGCCAGTATAGTACAGAGCCGCGAACGCGCACATGCCGGCTCTATACTATACAGGTCAGGAATAAGTCACCATGGTGCATGCGCGGCGGCGTGCACGTTGAAGACAGCGCGCGGCCTGGCTGGGAGAAGACGTCAATCAAGCTGACTGAGCCCGCCCAGCCGAATCCATGAAGTGAACGTCGCGTTCGCTGCAGGTAAGTATGAAAACTGTTGATGGGACAACCCCTTTAATAAAGCACCCAGGCAATTTTTTTCTACTGTGGTGTCCTTTTTTTACTGTGTTGAGCAGCATAGATAATTATGTACTGTTGTGTACACCTGGCATTATTAATGTGCCAAATATTGGGTGGTCTGCCATCTTGATTACTTCTTACCCTCAGATATGGTTGAATTAAAGGGGTTTTCTGAGATTTTTTAACTGATCAGTAACTGATTGGTGGGGGTCCAACACCTGGGACCCCTGCCGATCAGATGTGTTAGAAGTGAATTGGGTCTGAGCTGCAATACCAAGCACAACGGCTATACAATGTACAACCTGTCATGGGTGTCTGACCACCACCAATCAGATACTGATCTGTTAAAAAAATATCAGAAAAAAACTATATTTACCATCTTGCCTCTTGCCTTGCAAAGACAGAGGGGGCAGAGTCTCCTCACACTGCACTTGCTTTGCTCTCAGTCTTATCAAAGGTACAGTGACAAAGAACTGCTGTCCCCTATATCACACTGCAGGGTCTCACTGTATTTCTATATGATGCAGCTTCACACTGCTCTCCCCTGCCTCCTGCTTCTGATATGTTTCTCCATATCTGCTTTTACAAGCAGGCAGGGAAGAGCAGTATGAAGCTTTATATCATAGGATACACTGCAGATTCTGCACACAGCACACATAGAGACAGTATAGACAGCCAGTGTGTAGCATCCCCAAGTCAGGGTAGTGTAAGGGACTGACCTGGGGAATGCCAGTGATGGAGAGGCTGGCACGTGGATCCTCTGGGGCACTCTCTGGGTTCTTGAGGGACACAGCCAGGTGTAGTGTGAGGTGCCCTTGGTGTTGGTAGATTAACGTGCCTGTGGCTGGGTGTCCCTGATGTCCGTGACGCCAGTGCCGGTAACGATGGAACGCCGATTTGATAGGAGGAATAATTGAGGTGCAGGCTTGGATAGTAAACCATAACTTCACTTTACTGAACAGTAATAAACAGCATACACTTTCTTGACAGTTCCTCAGAAGACGATTGGTTTCAGCAGGCTTTAGGTTACAGTACATTAATGGCAGGCTTATATTTAGCAAGGTGATCACAGAGGGTTAAAGCAGGACTTCTGTAGTACAGGCGACTTTACTCCCTTCCTGACGTGTCCTGACTGGCAAATATACTCCAAGGCCCCAATGCCCTATCTCTGGTATTTATCCTTGGGATTACAATTACTAAGTACCTCCTCTGGTATTTGTAGTACCTCTTGCTTTCTGGAATGGCACAGCTTGGCTCCTGCTGACCTGCCTAGGCCTGGGACATGTGGCCTTCACAGACTCCAGGGTCTGCACTGAACTCTAGCCTGCTCTGGCCTAGCTATATATATCCTAGCTCTCTATCTCCCCTTGTGGCCTAATATCTACATAACACTCCTGCAGGCCTGTACATGGAAGCACCTTAAAGGTAAATTACATTACAATATGTATACAACCAATCTCCCCACAGATGAGGGGAACGACAGCACCCAAGTGACCCTTCTGTAGTGTCGGGCATCACAACTCCCGTACACTACAAGTGTAAGTCAGGACAGTTTTATAACTCTGCAGCTAATCACTGTAGGGACTTATCTACTATTTATTGCACTGCTGGTCCCTAAGATAAGGTAGAAATTATATGTTCAATATGGGGGATATATAAAGTAACAAGAATGGCCGGGCTGGGTGGAGAGGGGAGGTGGCTGAGAGCCACAGTATGAGGAGGGATTTAATAGAGGATGATGTACAGTAATTGCGTAATTCACAGGTAGTCAGCCACACAGGAGAGACTGACAACCTCTCTACACAGGAGACCGTTTCCCATAGTGTATTTTTTTTTTTTTTAAAGGGACCCTCAATTTAGGTATCTTCTGAAATTTGACAGAGACACGTTTGAAGATAGCGTCCCGTCCCCTCCTGGTTCTCATGAATGTGCCCAATAGTCCAGTAAAGTCCCACACCCATCCACCACACTGTTCATAGTTTGGCATCTCCACCACAGGTGTGTGTTTAGTGCAGAAGATGCAAAATTGCTGGAATTTCCTACATTTTTGGTGTCTTCTGGAGTCCCTATCAGATCATGGGTGCCCTAGAGATTTGCATTTTTTGGAGAAGCCAGGACAAACCTTGAGTTCTGGGGGATGCTAGGATGGTGCTCTATGGTACAGTTAAACAGAGCTATAATTTGGCATAGGGTGGCTTCTTGTCCTTGACCCCTGTGAAGGTCCGTTCTCTTTTCACATCCTTGGGTGAGAGCAACCACAATCCTGAGCTTTCCACAGTACGGCATAAAATATCCTCAAAGGCAAAAACAATGTATTCAGGAGCCATGCCTGTAGAAGGGTGGATATCCTAGAACGTGGTTCTCATAGCAATTACTCTGCTGCCCCTGCTGTCCATAGGTAGGACTGCAACCCCTTCATTTCAACGAGGTGTAATCCCCTACATTGATTATAGCAGACTATAATTGAATTTCTTCTTGTAAATCTGTGACTAAACAATCAGATACAGGCAGAAAACATCTCATAATCCCCTGCCAGATGCTACCAGATGAACCCAGGGAGAGATAACTGAACATCCCGCTTCGCTATTTACAGACTCCAGATCTATGGGGGTCCCAGCTGCCAGACCCCTGCTAATCCTAACTTCCCGAAATGCATTATTTATGTGTCATAAATCCCTTTAAATTGCATCTGAAAAATATCGGGGGAATTATTGGATTTAGTACCTTAAAATACTTTGAACCTTAATTCTTTGTGGAGGGTGCAGTAAATTGAAGGGGCCTGGGGAATCCAGTTCCTGGGGCTTCCACTGATCAGCAGAATGAAGAGGCAGCAGTGATTGCCAAAAGATCATGGCTCCTTCACTGCACTACTTGTAATGACTCAGAGTGCCATTACCACCTGCTTTCGTACCCCCACTATCTGTCATATGTGATCCTGTGTCCTCCTGCATATTTATTACCATATCCTGCAATGTGTGTATTAATTTCCTTACAAACTAATGTTTTACATGTAATGTGCCTGGTTCACCAGCGGGTGGCAGCAAACCTGTGCAGAGCTACTTAGCCTGGAGTGGAGCCTTTTTGTCCATTCCAGCCCTCTCTAGAGAGGGAGGAGTTTAGAGCTAGTGATAGTGAAGGTCAGTCTAACCTACTCCATCTTGGGGAGAGGTTGTGTGTCGGCCAGCAGAGCACTGTCTGCTTTGCTAGGCCCACAGGCCCTGCCTGTGAAGTCCTTTATGGATGCTTGTCCCCTCCTGGGCTTAATTGATTGCAGTGGCCCACTGCCAGCATCTGGGGGATCCCTTTCCTCTCAAGAGGTATCTCCGATTATATGTCCCTCTATTAAAGCAAGTAGTCGTGAAGCCAGTTGCAGTTATGCAACGAGGACTTGGAGTCCCCTTTGTAGATGGTATTGGTGGAACCCAGGGTAGGATTGCCAGAGTGGTGTAGAGTGGCCTACAATGTTTCTGTAGATTTTATAGACCCATGTCACGGTGCTCCTACCTGGATTTCCTTGGACCCCAGACGTGGTGTAGTCCGAAGCAAGTGTAAAAAGGGGTTTGTTGAACTTGGGTGATGAATAGGTAGAATAAATGGAGTCCAGACTTTGTAGTAACGTTGAACACAGCTTTACTTGGCATAAACTTCATTAAATAACAATCTCTCAACTTGATTTTGGTCATCAGCAGATAATGGCTTATCTGGCAGGCAAACACTTCTGCAACAATCTCAGCTTGGCTATGCGGTAGCTCTCTCAGCTCTGTTATGCTGGCTAGCTTAAATAGGGAACTTTTCCTCTTCTGCTGGAACTTAGGTTAGCTGTAGTCTGTCTCTTACTTTAATCCTAGGAATCTCTCTTCCTGGCATCAAGCTCTGTTATCTTGGGAGGCAATGCAGCCCAGGAGGGGAGAAGCATCCATAAAGGACTTCACTGGCAGGGCCTGTGGGCCTAGCAGAGCAGGCAGTGCTCTGCTGGCGGACACACAACCTCTCCAGAAGATGGAGTAGGTTAGACCGACCTTCACTATCACTAGCTCTGAACTCCTCCCTCTCTAGAGAGGGCTGGAATGGACAAAAAGGCTCCACTCCAGGCTTTAGTACCTCTGCACAGATTTGCTGCCACCTGCTGGTGAACCAGGCACATTACATGTAAAACATTAGTTGGTAAAGAAATCAATACACACATTGCAGGATATGGCAATAAATATGCAGGATGACACAGGATCACACAATACAGATAGAGGGGATACAAAAGGAGGTGGTAATGGCACTCTGGGTCATTACATACCCCTTACAGCGCCCCCTGTGGCTGGTACTACAGCAAGGCCGCTATCAAGTAAATGAGACTAAGATGGGTCTGTGTTGCAGTGCCAGACAAAACCACGAGAGTCTGGTGAACTACAATGGTGTTATGATAGGACAGATGCCCACCAAGCACACCTTCATAGTCTATTGGAAGTAAATCAATAGCTTTGTGTGTGTGTAGAGCAGGGATAAGCAACCTTCGGCACTCTGGCTGCTGTGAAACTACAACTCCCAGCATGCAAACATGCTCGGCTGTTTTCACAACTCCCATAGAATTGAATGGAGCATTCTGGGAGTTGTAGTTTCAGAACATCTGGAGTACCGGAGATTGCTGATCCCTGGTATAGAGTATATGTGTCTCAGCCGAAATAATACTGCTCTACAGAGCCCAAGTAAAATGCAGCATCACTTAAAGATCCCACATAATGCCGCCACATACTGCCCACAGAATCAAACTTTTGCTCCTGAGATTCCTGTCCTTTGGAGGGGTGGGGGTTTGCTCCTTGATTTTCTACTTTGCCATCCCCTTAAACCCAGCTTGTGAGCATTCCTCTTTAAATCATACATACTGTACGCGTTGTTTATTTCGACACTGCATTTTTCTGCCTTTTTATGCCGATAGAAGATAAGTGAATATTTCCTGTCAAATTCATGCAAATCACATGCAAAACGTGAGAAATTCTGATGCGTTTGAGGAATAAATCCACCCATGTAGCCTAAAGCTGAGATGTAAATGGATTGACCCCAGATATAATAAGCGCCCTGTGTCATGTGGAGGGGCAGCCATTTTGCAGCATGCACCTGTACTTATGATAATTCAGTACGAAGCAGCCATTTTGGTCCTTTGATGTTACTACGTCCTGAGGACTTCTTTTAGCTTCATTTTACCTTAAATTTGCATATGATGTTGACTACTTTACATATCTAGTACTGCTTTCATGTTCATCTATCTTCTCCTCCGTTCCCTAACGAAGCTGCAGTTAAAATGTTGCAGCCGGTTTCTTGGTAGATCACTCTGCTGCCCTCTTCTGGCACTCTACTGCCCTCTTCTGGCACTCTACTGCCCTCTCTGGAACTCTGAATGAGGTGCTCTAGATCTCTCAAGGGCATTTTAGCACCACTGGTGGGGGCTTTCTGGCACCATAAATGAAGCACTCGACATATGGGGCTCTTTACAACTATTCATGGGGGCACCATCCATGAGGGCATTCCAACACCATTAATGGGACGTTCTGCCACAATAGATAGGAGCACTGTGGCACTATTTATGGGTATACTAGATGGAGGCACTCTGGTGCTATTCATTAGGAATGTCTGGCACTATAATCTGGTACTATTCATAGGGATAAACTTGCACACACATTGGAGCACCTTGCCACTACTACTAACTATTCTGCAGCCACTATACCTTGAGGTACTATGGTACTATTCATGGAGTTACTCTGGAACAATGAATTGGGTACTCTGAAAATATTGCGGGGGTACTCTGGAATTTTTCATGGGGGGTACTGTAGGACTATTTATGAGGGTACTCTGGAACCATTCATGGGGGTACTCTGGAACTATTTATGGGGTACTCTGGTACTTTCCGTGTGGGTACTCTGGAACTATTCATGATGGTACTCTGGAATTATTCATGGGGGTACTATGGTTCTGTCCATGGGGGTATGGGGTACTCTGGAACTATTCATTGGGTACGATGGAACTATTCATGGGGTTACTATGGAACTATTCATGTAGGTACACTGGGCCTATTTATGGGGGCATGCTGTAACTATTCATGAGGGTACTATGGAACTATTTATGGGGAACTCTGGAACTATTCATAGGGGTACTATGGAACTATTTATGGGGAACTCTGGAACTATTCATAGGGGTACTATGGAACTATTTATGGGGAACTCTGGAACTATTCATAGGGGTACTATGGAACTATTCATGGGTTCATGCTGTAACTATTCATGGGGGTACTATGGAACTATTCATAGGGAACTCTGGAACTATTCATAGGGGTACTATAGAACTATTCATAGGGGTACTATAGAACTATTCTATACTATACTGTGGTTCCGTCCATAGGGGTACTCTGAAACTATTCATTGTGGTACACTGGAACTATTCATGGTGGTTCACTGCAACTATTCATGGAGATACTCTGGGACTATTCATGGGGGGCACTCTGGAACTATTCATGTGGGCGCACTAGAACTATTCATTCGGGTACTATGGAACTTTTTATGGGAGTTGGTTTGGAACAATTCATGGGGATGGTCTGAGACTATTCATGGGGTGGTCTGATACTATTCATGGGGGGTGGTCTGATACTATTCATGGGGGGTGGTTTGGAACTATTCATGGGTATACTTTCCTACTGTTTATGGGGGTACTCTGGGACTATTCGTTGAGGACACTCTTACACACTCCATTATTCCAGGACACACTCCAGGCCAGGCGGAGGTGACATTAAATGTGGCTACAAGGGGGCTTCAGCATGGTGTGTGACGGCCGATAACCGCAGGGCCATCCGAACATTTTCCTATTATCCACTTAGTTAAACCTGACTAATCCTCTGCATCCTATTATATCGCTATAAACCCGTATCCCGGGCATCGAGCCCCCCTGATTGATCGCCAACCTTTAAATGAAGGGGTTAATGAGTGAATATAAAGGAGCAGCTCAGAACATAAACAAATAGGTTCTTTAGATGAGGGCTGGCGGATGAAGGGAAGGATCAAGAGGTATCAGGCTGTGTACATAGTGGAGCAGTGTTACAATAATCCACCGCTATTTCCATATAGATGACTATATTAATGTGCTCGGGCGCCGTGCCTGGCAGGCGGAGATAGGACACATAGTCTTTTCACAATTAACATATTTAGTGCTGCAGGTGCGGGCACGGGCGCCTTACGTATTTATCATGTATATGAAGCGTACGGCTTCAGAATCCGCAAGAAAACCAAACAACTCGTCAGTATGGTGTAGACATCCCTGGGTCCCAATGGAAAATCTGTAACAGGGCCCCGACCTACCATGAGCTATTTATATTACTGGGATTATCTTATGTGGCAGTGGCGCCCCCCTTAGGCACCTGGGCATAAGTGCAACTGCTCCCTCTACAGCCGCCTATAGCTACACCAAAGTTTGGTTAGCAATAAATGAATCAGATCTGCCGACGTGTGAAAAAATGTTCTATCCTGTGAGACAGATCGATAGATAGGTGGATAGATAGATAAAAAGGGTGTCAGTCAGCACATCCCAATGTGCAGGTGCACGCTGCCATGGCTAGAAACACAAAGAAAAAAAAGGACAATGCAACAGCACTCTGCAAACCAAATAAAGTACAATAATTCCATAGTAATAGAAAATATTTTGGTGCTAATGCTACACTTATTTTGTAAATTTGAGATTCCTGAGATTCTTGGCAAATACATTTTGTACAGAATTATTCAGGGAGTGCAGGTTCTGGCTGACCCACGGGCGTAGCTAGAAATGACTGGGCCCCATAGCAAAATGTTTTCATGGGGCCCCCTCCCGGATCTCCCACTCCCACATACCTATCGGAGCTTCCACCCCTTCCAGAGCTCCCAACCAAATCCCCCTTCAGGACCTCCCACCCAACATCCCCTACACACCTCCCTTGATCCCCTTAAGTGTCATCCACAGATCCCCCCTTCAGTGTCATCCACAGATCCCCCCCTTCAGTGTCATCCACAGATCCCCCCTTAAGTGTCATCCACATATCCCCCCATCAGTGTCACCACAGATCTCCTCCCCACTCAGAGCCGCCTCCTAGCTAATTTATTCACTGCACTTGCCTCTGTGTAATGGAAGAGAAGCGCCGCAATTTCGCACACGCGCACTGGCAGAGGCCAGGAAGCCGGTGCATGCGCACTTCGATGCCTCTACTAGTGAGCTTGTGCGAGATTACGGCGCTTCTCTTCAATTTCACAGAGACAAGTGCAGCGAATAAATTAGCTAGGAGGCGACGCCAGTGCCCCCAGCAAGAGTGCGCTCTTCAGCGGCAGCCCGGGCCCCCAGTGGTGTAGGGCCCCATAGCCCTTGCTATGGCTGCTATGGTGATCCCTACGCCACTAGACTGACCCCTTTTTTCTTTGCAGTTTGTACTAGAGGTGTGGCTAACTCCATTTAGTCTTGCACCCCTGACCAGCCTGTCTGTCCCATAGGCTGATTTTAATTAATGTAAGTATAAAGCTGTAGCCGGCTCTCCCTGCACTCACTGGAAGCGTTTTGGCACCAGGAGAGGTATAGAGTGGGCTTAGCATGCATCTTGGTTCATTCATTCCCTGAATTTAATGGAGGCCTTTTTGGCACCAAAAATTATAAAAAGCAGAGTGGACCCAGCATGTATGTGGAACCTGCACTTACTGAATTTTATGGTGGTCGTTATGGCACATAACAGGTAGCATTTAGTGTTAGGTTCCCCTCTTACAGAGATCGCCTTGACGTTTGGCAGACGGGCCCAAATAATTTTGTACAAAATGACTTGAAAAAGACCCCACTGATGATTACCAACAAGAGCTAACACAGGTCCTCAAGCGCGCTAAACTAAACAATATCATCAGTGATGACCAAAATGAATATCTTTTCACTAAACACCCTACAGTGACTACATTTTATAGCCTTCCAAAGATCCACAAGGGCTGCCCTATTGTTTCAGGCGTTATTAGTCCAAAACGTGGGCATCTATGTGGATAGTGTCCTTTGTGGTAACTTTTCCCTCCTACACCCAAAACACTAGTGACTTACTTTGTCATCTGGAAGGAATGACCTAGAGGATAGTGCATGGTTATCATCAATTGATGTAGAGGCCCTATAGTCATGTATCCTACACGATAAAGGTTTGGCAGCAGTAAGTTCCTTCCTTGAAACTAGAGGACATCTGTTCCAAGGTCATAACCAGTTTGTCCTCGATATCCTCCAGTATACCCTGACAAAGAACTACTTTATGTTCAATAGTGTCTTTTACCACCAGCTCAGGCGAACTGCAATGGGGAGTTCTTGTGCACCATTGTATGCCAATCTGTTCCTGGACTGGTGATAACATGAGGTAGTCTTTGGCACCATTCCCATACAGGGCACTGATAATGTAGCGGTATGGTCCCGTTACATAGACGACATTTTCTTTATATGGTGACCACCCTGAGTTTGAGCAATTTTGTTAACAGCCTTAATGTGAACAACTTGGACCTGTGATTTACATTTGAGATCCATAATGATTGACTGCCATTGTTAGAGGTCACCATCAGATGAGGTGTGAATGGTAAGATCATTACAGGTATCTTTCGTAAACCCACAGCCACTAAGTCTCTGTTAAGATGAGACAGTCACCATCCATGCTCACTTAAGAAAGGGATATTAGTTGGCCAATATCTAATGTTGAGGAGTAACTGCTCTACTACATCAGAATTCATCAGTGAGGCCAAGGCCCTGAGACCAAGTTTTCTAGAAAGGGGATATCCCGAACTGGTACTTAAACAAGCCTACAAATGAGCTTTGAGTAGGGAACTTAATAACCACCTCATCCCACAGTCCAGGACTGATGATCCCAACAAATTGATCTTTCTCATAAATAATTATGATGAGGCGGAACCCGTAGTGAGGGAAATTTTCTCAAAAAGGTGATATCTGAAAACCCACAGATCACCTTTAGAAGGGATCGCAGCCTTAGGGACCTTCTGGTACATAGCCATTTCCAACATGTGGTTGTGACATCCCCCTGGTGGAAAGACTGCACCAATGGCTGTTTTCGGTGCAGTGGTTGTGTCGCGTATGACTTTGTGTCACAGGGCCGCTCCTTCACAAGCAACGTGACTGGCCGTACATATCGTATCAAGGACTTTATTAATTGCTGTTCCCAAGGTGTTTCCCACAAGACCACCTGTTCCTGCGGAATGGAATATGTGGGCAAGACTAGCCACGAATTCCGAAGATAGGTCGGGGGAACCCATAATTAATATAAGCAATAACAGAGACACCCCACTAGCCATACACGGGCGCACATTGCATAGAGGCAACCCTAGACATGTGAAGTTCATGGGTATAGTAGTGCCACCTCCTAATAGTGGAGAAGATTGGGACAAAAAGATCTTGCAACATGTAGCGTGGTGGATTTTTAACTCAAAACCTCGACTCCCAGCGGCTTTAATGAGCAGCTGCATTTTAGCTGCTTTCTTTAATAGCCACCTTATGTACAGATACTGCCCCCCCCTACTTTTTTTTTTTAGTTTAGGTTCCTGACACATTTTATTATTATGCATTAACAATGGTCCCACCTTGACCTGCCAAAATACTTTTTACATATATGTCTCATCTATCTGGACTTCATATATATGTAAGTCGACAATATACTGCCTTCACCATGGTAACAAGATACATCTCTCTTATTAGATTTCCTTACAGTGTCATTGTATTATTTATTTTTTCCTCACACCTTTGTGCTTTATATTAAGGATTATGTAATACTAGCCTCTATATTAGCAATTATTCTACTAGTGTCACCTTATTTTATCAACACTTTGATACCTGATCGAATTATTTCTATCGCCTTATATATACTGCTAAATCTCCTTCACTTACAGCCATAGGCTCTGCTAAGGAAGTTTTTCAGCTTAGTCTCCCTTTCATACCCAGGTGGACTTCGATAAATTACTGTTTCCTGAGGTTACCATCCTATGTCCACTGAGGAAGTTGGTTTTGCCATCCAGCAGAAACACTTCGGGACTAGGACCAATTGTTTTTGGCCTCTTTTCTTCTAGGACCACTTTTCACCAGATGATTAGCATTGTCTGCAGAGATGGTACCACCTGCGAGAGGGCTTACTAGGGTATTCTATTTATTGTTAGGGATGGTCCAGAGGGGTCGCTCCTTTCAGGGTGAGTGTTCTGACTAGCTAGCTGTACAGCTTACTTGAGGCCAAGTAGGGGCACGCTAAGGTTTGTAACCTAGCTTCACCAAGACCCACTTCATCGACCATCATATGTTCTCGCCTCATATAACAGTAATACAGTATTTGTGGTAAGACCGTTCTTTTATTACATGCACTGGTGTTCCCATTAGCAATAGTTTTTATTTTTATTATCACTTTCTACATTTGTGACACCTTTCGAGAAGTTTTATGATAACCTTAAAAGTTAAGTTTTAAATTCACCTTAAAAATGGAGAAACAAAAGTCAGACTTGAACATAGTAAAACAAAAACAGAAATGCAACAGCACTCTGCAACCAGCACTCTGACCTGCCTCTATGCTAGAAGTTAACAGAGGCGTCAGTGTACATTTTGATCAAAAATTAATAAGCCACTCGCCACGCCAAGGCCGCCTCTATGAGTGGTCCTAACGCTAAATCCTACTTGTTATGGGCCATGACAGCCACATAAAATCCAGAGAGTGTGGGCCCAGCATGCATGCTGTATCCAACTTGCTTATTAGACTTGAACATAGTAACAATAGAAGTCACGTTCCCACTCGTTTCGCCAGTTGGTGTATCACTTGCAGAAGAGGTTGGAGCACTTATTTGCCATCAAGTGTTTTTAGTATTTATGAACATCTCTACTGAATTCAGCCTTCGAATTCTCCTACTTTAAATAGTTTGGTTAAAAGAGAGCCCTACCCCCTGGAACTCCCGACACCTAGGTCTAATGAAGACCTAATATTGGGCTTTCTTTCACACTAAAAGGCACAATCCCTCTGCGAAAAGGAAATATGGCTCATGACCGTTACCTAATCCCCTGAGACAAAAGGTCCAGTAAGGGTCAAGAATAAATGTCCAACCTTCTCCTTAGTTTAAGGTTGTCCATTTGTGCCCTAGTATCTGCCTAGACTGCCTCCCAAACATCCCACAGGTCCAAACATCTAGGGCTGCTACACCAGTAAGAAGAGTTGAAGGCTGTAGGGTGGTGGAAAACCTAAGGTCAACCTATAGCCTACAAGACCATGAGGAGAAAAGTTCAACAAGGGCATGGAAGCCTGAAAAGATAGGATACAACCTGGTCATATCAATATGCTACCAAGTCAATAGATACCCAAGCATAATAGAACTGAGTTCCCTTAAAAGTAGGAAACACAGTCAGTCAATAGGTTCTCCATTTGTTTAAGGTTTTGTTTTATGGTTTCTGGTGACTGCTGATCATCCAGAAGGGCACATCTAATTCTTCTGCCCATACAAAGCATAACCCATAAAAATGCATTAGGACATTGATTTGAAAAATACAAAGAACATTGTTTTATTCGAGGAGAGCGATTTTGTCCATAAAATACACTCGTGTTACCCAAAGCTACATGTGGCCACCAAACTTTTCTGCATCCTTTAGACAGTAGATCAACATTTATTCTTTGGTAGAAACTAAGCCTTGACGGGTAACTGGGCATCACACAGAAGAATATGTTATCTTCAAAAGATAAATGAAGGGTAGAAGTCTAATAGAAACCTCAGGTAGGCAGTTTCAAAGCCTAATAGTGAGTCTATGATTCATGTGTCCAAGCATATGGTGACTGGAAACTCATGTTGACTCACCTCTGAAGAGCACTCTCTGACCACCAGAAATAGGCATTCTTTCAGTTCCAAGCTCTGCTTTGCAAATTAGCTCTAATGACTAAAACATTCCATCTCTGGGTTCCATCTCTGCCAAAAAGAATTCGAGAGCTGGAAATGAAAGATTCAATGTAACGGATAAGATTTCTGAATCAACCAAGAATGTACCTGGAATGTCTACCCTGGTGCACACCCTGGTTCACATTCACTGCTGCATCCAAGACCAAAGGTAACTTACCATGTGATGTCTGTCAACCAAGATCTCCAATTAAACGAACATGGAGGCTAATAACTCAACTACATTCTGTGATATATGTGTAGGAGCATTCTTGTAGATAGGAGGAAGTATTATAGTAGATATATTCTTGTACATAGGAGCAGTAATATAGTAGTTATATTCATGTACACAGGAGCAGTATTATAGTAGTTATATTCTTGTAGATAGGAGGCAATATTACAGTAGTTATATTCTTGTAGATAGGAGGCAGTATTATAGTAGATATATTCTTGTAGATAGGTGGCTGTATTATAGTAGTTATATACTTGTACATAGAAGCAGTATTATAGTATTTATATTCTTGTAGATAGAAGGCATTATTATTGTAGTTATATACTTGTACATAGGCAGCAGTATTATAATAGTTATATTTCTGTACACAGGAGCAGTATTATAGTAGTTATATTCTTGTACATAGGAGCAGTATTATAGTAGATATATTCTTGTAGATAGGTGGCTGTATTATAGTAGTTATATACTTGTACATAGAAGCAGTATTATAGTATTTATATTCTTGTAGATAGAGGGCAGTATTATAGTAGTTATATTATTGTACATAGGAACAGTATTATAGTAGTTTTATTCTTGTACATAGGAGGGCAGTATTATAGTAGTTATATTCTTGTACATAGGAGGCAGTATTATAGTAGTTATATTCTTGTACATAGGAGCAGTATTATAGTAGTTATATTCTTGTACATAGGGGCAGTATTATAGTAGTTATATTCTTTGTCCAATTCCTTTTTATTAAGGCATAGCAGAAGGATGACATAGAGAAAACGGTAACAATGATCATATGTCACTGACAATTTGTACAATAATCGTAGCCTTAGGAACAGGTATACAGGTACATGTTTAAAACAAAAATACAATAAGGTGCAGTGCAGCACAGATACACAAGATGTAAAGCAAAAACAATATGACAAAATTATGTCTTCAATGTCACTTTCTGTACATTAAGGCACAGTAACGAGGAACAAGTAGGGAAATGGGACATAAACGGGGAATTGGGGGTACAATGAAAAAGAGGGGAAGGGGGGGGGTTAAGGTCTACTCTGCCACTGTGCAATATGGATGATGGCATTATTGGTAATGAAGTAGCCACTATCGATTGTCTATGTGTCATATATCTTACAGTCAATCCAATACAGGTAAGTATGCAATTTAGTGAAGACATTGTGTAATACCAGTGCGTGTGAATAGTGGTTGTATTCTTGTACACAGGAGCAGTATTACTGTAGTTATATTCTTGTACATAGGAGCAGTAATATAGTAGTTATATTCTTGTACATAGGAGCAGTACTATAGTAATTATATTCTTGTACATAGGAGGCAGTATTATAGTAGTTATATTCTTGTACATAGGAGGCAGTATTAGAGTAGTTATATTCTTGTATATAGGAGCAGTGTTATAGTAGTTATATTCCTGTACATAGGGGCAGTATTATAGTAGTTATATTCTTGTATATAGGAGGCAGTATTATAGTAGTTATATTCTTGCACATAGGAGAAGTATTATAGTAGTTATATTCTTGTACATAGGAGCAGTATTATAGTAGTTATATTCTTGTACATAGGAGCAGTATTATAGTAGTTATATTCTTGTACATAGGAGCAGTATTATATTAGTTCTATTATTGCACATAGGAGCAGTATTATAGTAGTTATATTCTTGTATAAAGGAGGCAGTATTATAGTAGTTATATTCTTGTATAAAGGAGGCAGTATTATAGTAGTTATATTCTTCTACATAGGAGCAGTTTTATAGTAGTTATATTCTTGTACATAGGAGGTAGTATTATAGTAGTTATATTCCTGTACATAGGAGCAGTATTATAGTAGTTATATTCATGTACATAGGAGGCAGTATTATAGTAGTTATATTCTTGTACATAGGAGCAGTTTTATAGTAGTTATATTCTTGTATATAGGAGCAGTATTATAGTAGTTATATTCTTGTACATAGGAGGTAGTATTATAGTAGTTATATTCCTGTACATAGGAGCAGTATTATGCTAGGTATATTCATGTACATAGGAGGCAGTATTATAGTAGTTATATTCTTGTACATAGAAGCAGTATTATAGTAGTTATATTCTTGTACATAGTAGGCAGTATTATAGTAGTTATATTCTTGTACATAGGAGCAGTATTATAGTAGTGATATTCTTCTACATAGGAGCAGTATTATAGTAGTTATATTCTTGTACATAGGAGCAGTTTTATAGTAGTTATATTCTTGTACATTGGAGGCAGTATTATAGTAGTTATATTCTTGGACATAGGAGCAGTATTATAGTAGTTATATTCTTGTACATAGGGGCAGTATTATAGTAGTTATATTCTTGGACATAGGGGCAGTTTTATAGTAGTTATATTCTTGTACATTGGAAGCAGTATTATAGTAGTTATATTCTTGGACATAGGAGCAGTATTATAGTAGCGATATTTTTGTACATAGGAGGCAGTATTATAGTGGTGATATTCTACATAGGAGCAGTATTATAGTAGTTATATTCTTGTATATAGGAGCAGATATATAGTAGTTATATTCTTGTACATAGGAGCATTATTATAGTAGTTATATTCTTATGCATAGGAGCAGTATTATAGTAGTTATATTCTTGTACATAGGGGGCAGTATTATAGTAGTTATATTCTTGTACATAGGAGCAGTATGATACAAGTTATATTTTATCTTTATGTTACTATGAGTTGATGGTGTTATTGTGGTGAGGTCACTCAAAGTTAACTCTACTGGCTATCCCCACTGAGGTCCTGGTTTCATATGTGATCATGGCTGATAGAACATTTGATATATTTCTGTTCCATAGTCTAAGACCTAGTTCACCCGGCCTTAGTCTAACTTAAAAAATGACAACAACCTTGGGACATTTTTAACAGGTGGAAGCCTCAACACTTCTATGGGTGAATTGAATCGTAATATGTATGAGCCAGTGGCATTGGTCCCTGATGTTCTGGTCCATCCGTGTTCTTTGGACACCTTGCCTTTCATCTTTAATAACAATGTCCTATGTTTTATGCATTTCAATCTCTCTGCAATACCATTCATTCATCAAAGACTAGCAGAGGAACATCAATAGTGTTCTACATTTGAAATGTTTTAACTTAGAGGAACATCACGGTGGAATGTCTCAGAAGTCAGGCAGAAATTCTTGTTTCAAAGGGACTCTTCTGTGTTACTCCACGCAAAAAAACGGCAGAGGTGATCCATCCACCAATGAGAAGACACCAGCCGAGGATGGGATGAGAGATGAAGGAGAAGCTAAAAACACTCTGCAACACTTCACATGATTTCCGAAAAGCTTTGATTTGCTTTGACGGCCGCGGGTAAGACAAATAATTTGGATCATTTATTCCTTCTCAGATGATTAGGCTGCTCCTCGTGAAGATACAAGGTAGCCCAATCATCTCCTGCTAATAGGAAAGAAGGTGCATTAGTTAAAGGGATAGCAACTTTCACTGAACTTTTACAAACTGACGTGCATAGCGCAGATGGCTCTAATGTCTGACACAAATGGTTAATAAACATTCTAGATGGCAGGTTTGACACTATTTAGGAGTAAAATTCACCAAATAAAATGTGAAAATCCTTTAAAGAGGATCGGTCACCTCTCCTGACATGTCTGTTTTTTGCTAACCACTTGCATCCCCCTTGTAATAACAATCCTGGAGCATCTGGACTCTTATGAGGTGTCATTCCTTTTATTATCCCTGCCACAAATTATGAATGAATGGCTAGAAGTCTGCAATGAAGGTCCAGGTGAGTGTTACTAGTTGGGGCGTGTCCCTGCACAGTCTGACCCTGGCAGTACTGTTTCAATAGTGTTAGACTGCACAGGGATCAATTCCCAACTGGTAAAACCCATCTGGACCATCGTTGCAAACTGCTAGCCATTCAGTCATACTTTCTAGCAGAGATAATAGATGGGTTTGTGAGTATACCAGCTGGCAAAACTCTCTCCTGATTCTCTTACTAACAGTAATATGCTGGAACTTGTGGCTCTAGGTGCTCGCTTCTGAAATGCAGGCTTATAAATGTGCTTGTCCTGAACTGTGGTGATGGGTGTCTTAACATGTTTTCCCTCACCTGCAGCAGAGTCTGTATATATAGAGCTATATGCTCTGCTGACTGTAAACACTGTAGCTTGCAGAACTTCTGTGGCCTGGAACCCTGCAGTCTCTCTGGCGTGGTTGTCCTTACAGATGAGCTGGATCTCTAGGCCCTTGGAGCGGGAGCAGATGGATTTGCTGCCTCACTCCAGGCTTGCCAAGCTAACTCCCCCTCCTGACCAGAAGGCAGACCGGTGGGAATGGAGGGGTTCAATCTATTCGTAGTGGTGTAGCAGTGCATAGCATGTCAAAAATATTACAAACATTACATTACAAACCCAAACTTTGAAGATACCCCAGGTCTGGGGTACTGCATGCTACCTTGCTGAAACTCAAGCTCGGCTTATGCTTGTACCTCCTTCTGTTAGCTGGCAGTAAATGTTTATAGATGCAGATCAAGCTGGCTCACTTCCCTCCCAATGCTGTGGAGAGCAAAGGGTTAAGGACATAAGTGCATTCACATTTCAATACATTGCCTAGGCCCTATCTAATCTACTTGGGGGGGGGGGGCATGCAACAACAGTCCATGGGACAGTCCTTGGTGATGGTAAGGGTCTGCCTATCTAACTAGCTAAGGGGGCTTTCACACTAGCGTTTTTACTTTCCGTCCTAGAGTTCCGTCCTCGGGGCTCTAGGACGGAAAGATACTGATCAGGATTATGCATTCTGAATGGAGAGAAATCCGTTCAGGATGCATCAGGATGTCTTTAGTTCAGGCTTTTTGACTTTTCAGCATGCTGCGGTTTTATCTCCGTCCTGAAAAGCCTGAACACATGACTGAACGCCTGATCAGGCCTTAAGTCCCATTGACTTACATTGGGGCCGGATCCGGCATTAAAAAAAGACTGAAGGACGGATCCGTCCTTCAGGTGTGCGCATGCGCAGACCTTTAAAACAGTGAAATAAATACAAGACGGATACGTCTCTCCGCATGGCAAACGGAGAGACGGATCTGCACTTGCAATGCATTTGTAGACGGATCCGCAATCCGGATCTGTCTACAAATGCTTTCAGTTGTCATGCGTTGTGACGGATCCGGCGGGACGGAAGTGCATGCCGGATCCACACAACGCAAGTGTGAAAGGGGCCTAAACGGGCCCTGAGTTGAGTTTGAGTCTGTGTTTGTCTGCAGCAAGGGGGGGGGGGGATACACAAAATCCCTGAGTCTGCAGTTCTGTCTATAAGTCCTGGTAGCACGGACTCCAGGGCACGTCACCGCCCAGATACATTTGAGTCCTTGTGATGGGTACTTGCTTAAACCGTTGCTATAAAACAGGAGCACAAGGGGCTCAGGTTGCTGTTTGAGTCCTTTCCTTGGACACAGGGCTTAGAATTTTACTGTAGAAGGGTGAAGCCCTTAACAGACAATGGGATGCATGGCTGAACAGGTAAGGGCCAACTACAGCATTTGGGTACGCGTGAGTGTGGGTGGCCGGATGGGTGTAGTAGTTGTGCTACTCATGGTTCTGAAGCTCTCTGGGCCATCATACAGTGGCAGAAAGGGTGCACTGGTTCTTCAATTCAGTGCACACTCCGGTTCTTGGGAATCTCCTGCCAAGGTATCCATGATATTGATGGTTTTACGGTGTGAAACAGGCTCCCTGTTGTTGTGACGCCAGCACCTTGCTGAGCAAATGTAGTGCAGGAAGCAGTGAGCGATGCATTTTTTACTAAAGATTTCAAATGCAAACAGTTCAGGACTGCTCCTACTTGTAATGGACTGGCTGATGTAACACAGAATGCAGTATCCTCAAATGCTACAGTTCTCACAGGTAATCATAGGCCGCAAAGTTGTCTCTTAGATACTGTAGCTGAAGCAATCTTTACTCTGCACTTTGCTAACTAACTTGTATCTTAGTTTCCAGATGTGAGGTGTTATACGTTACTTTAAGCAATTTTCTAACAACCAATAAGGGCATTTCCCTCTGCAGGAGGCAAAAACTTCTGCTACTTTATTTGAACAGGTTGCTAATCGACTCTGGCGAAACCAACCGCGCCACTGGGTTTTGGAGGGGACAGATTGCCAGCCTCTTGCCCCAGGATTATGGCCCCTCTCATCAGCCCACGCTAAACTTAAACCCCATGGCGATTTGACTGTGTTTATGGCATCTGAGCGCTGTTTGGATATATTGAGCGCTCAGACCTAAGCCATCTGGGGATATGTTGCATGTATATGTTTTATGTAGTAATTGTAACATTGTGTAATTTTATGTCCTTTTGCAACCATGTGCTCAATGGAGTCTGCCTCTATCCCTGGATATAATTGGATTATTTTCCCCATTGTCTCCAGGAGAGAGGGCTCTGTAAAACCAGTTTGAACCAGAAAAGCCATGCTTCATTTGGTCAAATAGGACTTTCCCTTAACTTGTTAACCCCTGGTCTGATTCGTGTCATTTTTTAATATGTTGTTAACCTGAATGGATTGATTGTGAATATGTAGTTTTTAAGTGAATAGTGATGTCTGTCCTATTGTCCCCACGTGTGTATTGGCGATTTCACTTTGTCCTGAGAGATAATTGAATGACTCCTCAATTGTCTCCAGGACAGAAGACATTGTGTATTCTCCTGCCTGTGATGATTACATTAACCTGTGTAGGGTAATTGTATCACAGGCAGAGGGGAGGGATATGCTGGGGGTGTCTGTATTGTCCCATTGTGTGTGATTGGCTGCTGTATCCCCTGTGTCGCAGTCTTCCTTCTGGTCCCCTAGGGGAGTGTCCACCAGGTGGGAGACCTGCATAAATACCGGGCAGGTAGCCCTCAATAAAGTTAGAATTCCTGTTTAACCATTAATACGGAGCCTCGTCTCGTACTTGGGGGGAATTGCTACGTCAGAACGTTCTCTTGCCTGTTCCAGGAAAGGAGGACTTCGTATGGTTCCAGTTCGGTGGATTCCAGCGGTTGTGGGTTGCTGTGCTCTTCTCCAGGGGAATCGCCCGAACGGTATTAACCCTCGCTATACCGGGTTATACCGTAACACACTCTTCCACCTTGGGATATGGAAAACTACACAGGTGGTCCAAACAGTGTGGAGAGTGTGCTCAGGCACCGGAGACTTCTCCTGAAGATGGGTGTTGTAGAGTCCATAAAGTCCTTTGTAAGGCTGATCATCTCTACAGGTCTTTTTCTACACTTCTCTTGCATTTAGTCGGCTTTGGAGATGTTCTTGCTCTATCCTGGGTGGTACCAAGTCCAGGATGAGCTGGCCTGTCAGCTACATTCTACTGCTACTTTCCTCTAGCATTTGCTAGGCTGGGGTGAACTCAGCTCTAGAATGTTCTGCCCTATTTTACATAGAGAATTAGATGATACCATCCTCATCTAATAGATATGGCTTATATAATTACCATGTGCTTACAGAAAAAATATAGCATAAGTACACATTACACAGAAACAGATTATTTGCACTTTGCAGTATATGCCAACTTTTAAAGCTGGATGCTGCACAGCGAAACACACAAACAGGGCCAATTTGTCTAACCCAGCAATGATGACTTCCTCTTTAAATGGTTTGAGGATTCAACAGATCAGGGAGAAGTCCTTATCTTCTTCTCAATTGATTGTGGTTGTGTAGCAGCAGCTCCAGTAACTCATTTAAAGGATGCTCTGGTATATTGGTGTCCCCTAGTGGCTGCAGATGGAACACCCACAGATGGTATTTGAATCGTGATCATTGCTGGAATTGCAGGATCTTCTTCTGCAGAACTTGCTCTGGGACCAGATACAGCAGCTGGTGCTCCAGAATGCAACACCTCTGGCTCAATTGGTGGTGGAAAATGGACTTCTGGTGGCAGCGAGGTATGGTATGCCTCCCAATAGGGTTGCTGCTGTTCTGGTGGCAATCTCCAAGGCATTTACTGGAGTATGCTGAGGCCCTATGGTGACGGTGGGGGGCTCTGGCAGTCCTGGTATCAGGGTAGTGGGTGGCAATGTCCTGTAGTGGAGAACCCCATCAGTAGACTTCCGCAGGCCTTTTGGTTCAAAGATCCCCTCTTGGCCTGGTGCTGGAGCAGAAACCATGGCTGCAACCTCTGCACAAGCTGCCACAAGCTGTGGTGACCATGTGGGTGGCTGGCAGGACACTCGCCACCCTCAATCCTTCCATAAGCTGTAGCACTTGGGGTTCATCACCCCACATAAAAGCCAACAAATCAGGTTTCAGCCATCTCACTGCCATCTTAGAGCATGTAATCGAATGGCCACAAGAGGAGAGAAGGCGCTCATAGGGGAGGATGAACAAATGGTGTCACTTTCCCCAAGCCAGGATGAGTGGATTCTACTCACCTAGTACGGTTGCACTTGGTCTAGTGAAACTTTTTGGTGGAAGGCGGCTGTAGAGTCAAGATTGCCTGGGTTGGTGCTGCCGAATGGTGTCCAAGTGAACCACGGGCGGGGGTCAGACCGCTACTTTGGTGGATAGTGGAGAATACAAAGAGGAACTCGTCTGAACTGGGTTTGAACGGCAAGCAGATGGACACAAGGCGCAAGTCACAACCCGAATTCGGATACAAAGTCTTTTTATTGAATCGATTCAATAGTCGATTCAACAAAAAGACTTTGTATCTTAGAGCATGTGGCAGGTAAGACCTTCGAAGGTCTCTGCAAACTTAGTGAGACAATGTATTTTTCTCTGGGCACAGGCAATCTCTGCTGTCCCAGGCACAGGGCTCTGCTTGACTTTAGGCAACTTGCCGATAGCATCGCATACAGGAGATGTAGCTTCCCAGTCTTAGTCTTGGTCTTGCTCAGTCCTCCTGGGGCAACCACCTGTAAGCGGAGTCTTTGTTCTCCGCTCTTTGCTTCATGCGAAGCAGCATTTTCCCAATCAAGAGGTATTCCTGCACTGCCCGTGGCAGTGTCATCCAAGATGGCCGATTAACTGGTTTTGCTGGTGCTCAGTTGTAGCAGGAAATAAGTCCTTGGGGAAAACAGCAAAGTCTCAAGGGGTAAACAGTAACTTGGCCACTTCGTATTAAGGCACAGAAGCACATCTTGTTCATGATGCCATTTAATGCAGCAAGCCCCTGAGGAGCCGGAGCAAAGGGTGGCAGTGGTAGTGGCCCCGATGATGATACCACGGTGCACTCCTTCAGGCCATCGCTCCCTGGGGTCGTGTTCCCTTGAGGCACTACCTGTAGCTGTGAGCTCCCTGCTTTATGGTAGTTCGGGGGTGCCCATGATGTTGATGTCCATGTGGGTGCTAGGCAGGGCACATGATGGAAATCCAATGAACAGCAAGTTATGTTAAGAGAGTTAGAGATCAGGCCAGATTGAACTTAACAAAAGTTTTTCACTACTGTGTGCACAATAGGAGTTGTAGTACATCCAGCAGTTACAATATCTGCACACATTGCCAATTTCTCCCAGATGTCCAATCTCTGTTACTGGGATCTCTGGCTAGCAACTGCAATCTGGCAACAGTGGCTGCAGTGTCGACTATTCTGGAGTACATAGGGTGTCTTAACTTGTTTCCCCTATCTACCAGCAGAATCTGAAAGCTGGGTTACTTTGCTGACTCTTATGATGTAGCCATGCAAATACTCCTCCTTTAGTTCTTGCTTGCCTGCATCTCGTGGAGCTCATAAAAGTGAACAATTCTCCAGGGCCTGGAGTTGGAGTATATGGGAGAAGAACACATGGAGATTGTTCCTTCTTCCTCCCTCACTACAGCTATTCTGAGTGAAATCTTCTGGAACCAGGGAGTGGAGACAGTCCACACCATGAGCTCCAGAGAGGGCTTGGCCAAAATTGTTAACTCTTACCTTACCTGGCTCATGCTGGAACCAAATGCAGTACATAGCATTAACATTACAAATATTATATAACAAACCAACATTTGTAGATACCCCATGGTCTGGGGTACTGCATACCCTCCTCTTATAAACCACTCCTGAGCGCTATACCATCACGTAAATTGGTGGGAGAGAGGATATATTTGGTCATCCTCCCCACATCTGTGGAATCTCTCACAGCCTGATCTGAAATATCTCAGGGTATACGGGCCGCATTTCTAACTGAGTTTATCAACAATGACTTTGGGCCAGATTTATTATAGACCGGCTGCATATGCCAATTTGTGATAACCGGGTGTGCTGCCGAATGTTGCGCCTAATTTGTGACGAGGCGTGTGCTACATCCAGCAGTCAATGCACCCATAGATTTCAGTGTTCTAAAAGATCATAAATGTGGTGGGGCCTCGCCACTCCCCTTTTTGGGTAAAGTGGCAAAGCTGGCAGAGAAAAAAACAGTTTTTGAGCAAGTGGCGTTCAAAAAGACACAAATGCGTAGCATGGCGTATTTTAACGATAAATCAGAGACAAGACATTGTGCAGATTCTAAAGAGTACATACATTGTGTAAAGGTTACAGTATAAGGCACTAGGCTTGCTGGTTACAGTCACAAAATGGGTACAAGACCTGGCGGTTACAAAGTCTCTTAAAGGCACGGACTTTTCGATAATGACAATATAATAGTTTTTAGATTGCACTTACTGAGTACACAGTGTATAGGATACAATGTATTTAAAGTCACACAGATTATTGGTTAAAGTCTCTCTTAGGGGACACAGAGCATATTGGTTACACTTTATGTTACTGATCACACAGCACATTGGTTACAGTCTCTGGGCACAAACAACATTGGTTACAGTCTCAGTGGGCACACAGAACATTGATAACAGTCTCAGTGGAAACACAGAACATTGGTTGCAGTCTCTGGGCACACAGCACATTGGTTACAGTCTCAGTGGGCGCACAGCACATTGGTTACAGTCTCAGTGGGCAAACAGAACATTGATAACAGTCTCAGTGGGCACACAGAACATTGGTTACAGTCTCAGTGGGCACACAGAACATTGATAACAGTCTCAGTGGGCACACAGCACATTGGTTACAGTCTCTGTGGGCACACAGCACATTGGTTAGAGTCTCAGTGGGAACACAGAACATTGGTAACAGTCTCAGTGGGTACACAGAACATTGGTAACAGTCTCAGTGGGTACACAGAACATTGGTTACAGTCTCAGTGGGCACACAGCACATTGGTTACAGTCCCAGTGGGTACACAGCACATTGGTAACAGTCTCAGTGGGCACACAGCACATTGGTTACAGTCTACAGTGGGAACACAGAACATTGGTTGCAGTCTCTGGGCACACAGCACATTGGTTACAGTCTCAGTGGGCACACAGCACATTGGTTACAGTCTCTGTGGGCACACAGAACATTGGTTAAAGTCTCAGTGGGCACACAGCACATTGGTTACAGTCTACTGTATGGGCACACAGAACATTGGTTACGGTCTCAGTGGGCACACAGCACATTGGTTACAGTCTCAGTGGGCACACAGCACATTGGTTACAGTCTACTGTATGGGCACACAGCACATTGGTTACGGTCTCAGTGGGAACACAGAACATTGGTAACAGTCTCAGTGGGAACACAGAACATTGGTTGCAGTCTCTGGGCACACAGCACATTGGTTACAGTCTCAGTGGGCACATAGAACATTGGTTACAGTCGCTCAGAGGAAACACATGGTTTTAGTGTGAAGGATATTAATAAACCAGCAAAAATCTAACCAAACAACGATCAATCTCTATAGACAAAGACTGGCCATGCTGTATTGATCTCTGATAGCTGGAATCTGAGTATAACACTAGCAAGATCAATACCAGACATGCTGCTATATACTGTAGATGCAGAGGCTAACTACTGTCACTTTATCTTTGACCTTACCAAATACAGAGAAAGGTAACATACATCAAACCAATTAGGAACCGTTCTTGTACATAGGAGCAGTATTATAGTAGTTATATTCTTGTACATAGGAGGCAGTATTATAGTAGTTATATTCTTGTACATAGGAGCAGTATCATAGTAGTTATATTCTTGTACATAAAGGCAGTATTATAGTAGTTATATTCTTGTACATAGGAGCAGTATTATAGTAGTTATGTACATAGGAGCAGTATTATAGTAGTTATATTCTTGTACATAGGAGCAGTATTATAGTAGTTATGTACATAGGAGCAGTATTATAGTAGTTATATTCTTGTACTTAGGAGGCAGTATTATAGTAGATATATTCTTGTACATAGGAGCAGTATTATAGTAGTTATATTCTTGTACATAGGAGCAGTATTATAGTAGTTATATTCTTAACCAAATCTCTGTTTATTGAGAAAAGAGCAAAGAATCACAAGGCACTGACATCCCAAAATATAGGCCAGTCGCAGCTGGCGGCAGTAAATAGACGGTATGGATAAGGCAAGACCGTGCAAAGCACGGAGGGCCAGCACAGAAATGTTGTGATTACAGCAAAGAAAACAATACATAAATCTCAAATGTAGGGGGGGGGGGGGGGGAGACAATACAAGGGACAGAAAGGGAGGGAGGGGTAGGGAGGGGGAAAAATGCCGTGGTAGAAGCACAAGCCATGTCAAAATTCCCTAAATGTGGTCCAGGGCGACCAGAGTTTCAGGAACACAGGTCTAGTATTAGATTCCCAATGGGCTAGTTCTTCAAAACGGTACAACTGGTCCACTTTGTCTTGCCACATAGCAATAGACGGGGGGGAGGTATTCTTCCATAGGAACGGGATTAGGAGACGAGCAGCCGTCAAAAGCATAGTGGGGAGGTTAAATCTAGAGGGGGTGATAGTATCATTGGGACACCACAGAAGGATCAACTTAGCATCCAGCCGGACCCGCGACTTGCAAATCCTATTGACCAGGAGCTCAATCTCGGACCAGAAAGGCAACATTTTAGGACAGTCCCACCATATATGGGACAGGGACCCGATGGCATCTTCACATCTCCAGCAACGGTCGGAGACGCTGGGGATCAGCCTGTGGAGAAACTCAGGTGTCCTGTACCACCTCGTCAATAGCTTATATGAATTAGCTTGAACCTTTATGCAGCGGTTGAATCCATGGGAATGAGTAAGTATAAAAGCTCTTTCAGGATCAGAGAAAGAGACGGATAGCTCCTTCTCCCAGGCTGAAAGGAAGCGTAGGTCAGGGGGCTGGGAAGAGAATATCTCCTTATAAAGTACAGATAGGGGCTTTTTAGGTGGTTGTGAGTGGGACAGCCTCTTTTCAATCCAGGAGGGATCTGAAGATGGAGTAGGGAATCCCTTCAGGCGGGTGAGATCCTTTTTAAAGGCCATAGTCTCCAGTAGAGAAGCATTATGGGATTCGGGAGAATCCACAAGCTTATCCCATCCCAAGTCCCCCGTCTCAGAAATGATGTCCCTCAGCCGCAGGTCGCGAAAGCGGGCCCATAACCCTGAGACGGCAGAAGTGGTCGGGTGGATGTAAAATTGGATCAAGGGCAAAGGCATAGCCCGACTCGGGAAACACATATCTGTACCCTGATAAAGTTTAGCCCATTCCAACAAAAGTCCTCTCCACAAGGGTGAGGCGTGTCTGTGGGAAGCAGTGTATTTGCGTACCCCCCAGAGGACTACCTTTTCCTTATAAGTGAGCAAGTTCCTTATAGTATTTATATTCTTGTACATAGGAGGCAGTATTATAGTACTTATATTCTTGTACTTAGGAGGCAGTATTATAGTAGTTATATTCTTGTACATAGGAGCAGTATTATAGTAGTTATATTCTTGTACTTAGGAGGCAGTATTATAGTAGTTATATTCTTGTACATAGGAGCAATGTTATAGTAGTTATATTCTTGTACATAGGCACAGTATTATAGTAGTTATATTCTTGTACATAGGAGGCAGTATTATAGTAGTTATATTCTTGTACATAGGAGCAGTATTATAGTAGTTATATTCTTGTACATCGGAGCACTATTATAGTAGTTATATTCTTGTACATAGGAGGCAGTATTATAGTAGTTATATTCTTGTACATAGGAGCAGTATTATAGTAGTTATATTTTTTGCCAATTTTCTTTTTATTCAAGTAACAGCAAAGTAAGTCTAACAATTACAATATGTTGTCAGATTATTCCTAACAAAAGGTTGCAGCTTCAAGCAATAAGTAGGCTACATATACCTTTGCCCGGAGCTACAGTTGTTCTACCGTACAATATAAATAACAGACGTATTCTTGCACAGGGGGACATCAAAATAAATATACATTCTGCTTCTAATCTTTAAATTCAAACAACGGTAAACTGATTCATGGGGCCGCAAGTTATCTTGAGACGAGATCTGCTTATTTTCGGACAGTCATATCCCCAAACAATAAACGATAAAGAATATAAAGGCTTGTATATACATTGGTTTGATACCATATCTGATTTATAATCGTAGTGCAAACGAGGTAGTAGAGACCTATGAATGATTAAGTGCCTAAGTAAGGATGTCATGGTACATTTAGGGTTCACATTTACACGAGGACAAGGGTATACAGAGACCACAAATGGGGTAACAAGCGGGTAACATGTAAGGGGGGGGGGGTTGTTCACTGTGGTACGTGAGGTAGATCCGCAGGGTCAGCAAAGCCACGAAAGAGTCTCCAGGGCTGCCAGATTGTTAGAAATCTCTGACGGTTCCCCATTTCCCAGGCCGCTAGTTCTTTTAAGCGGTATAGTTGATCCACTTTGTCGAGCCATTCCGTTTTTGACGGAGGTTTATCCGATTTCCATTTCAGTGGAATAAGTAGTCTAGCCACCGTAAGCAGCATCGTGGGCAAGTTATTTTTTGCTGGGGTGAAGGATTGGTTCGGGCACCAAAGTAGTATCAGTTTAGGGTCGAGAACCAATGGGTGTTTAGGTGAGCATACCTGATTAATTATAGTAGTTATATTCTTGTACATAGGGGCAGTATTATAGTAGTTATATTCTTGTACATAGGAGCAGTATTATAGTAGTTATATTCTTGTACATAGGAGCAGTATTATAGTGGTTATATTCTTGTATATAGGAGCATTATTATAGTAGTTATATTCTTGTACATAGTAGCAGTATTATAGTAGTTATATTCTTGTACATAGGAGCAGTATTATAGTAGTTATATTCTTGTACATAGGAGCAGTATTATAGTGGTTATATTCTTGTATATAGGAGCATTATTATAGTAATTATATTCGTGTACATAGGAGCAGTATTATAGTAGTTATATTCTTGTATGTAGGAGCAGTATTATAATAGTTATATCCTTGTACATAGGAGCAGTACTATAGTAGTTGTATTCCTGTATATAGGAGCAGTATTATAGTAGTTATATTCTTGTCCATAGGAGGCAGTATTATAGTAGTTATATTCTTGAACATAGGAGCAGTATTAAAGTAGTTATATTCTTGTACATAGGGGGCAGTATTATAGTAGTTATATTCTTGTAAATAGGAGCAGTAATATAGTAGTTATATTCTTGTACATAGGAGTCAGTATTATAGAAGTTATATTCTTGTACATAGGAGGCAGTATTATAGTAGTTGTATTCTTGCATATAGGAGCAGTATTATAGTAGTTATATTCTTGTACATAGGAGCAGTATTATAGTAGTTATATTCTTGTACATAGGAGCAGTATTATAGTAGTTATATTCTTGTACATAGGAGGCAGTATTATAGTAGTTATATTCTTGTACATAGGGGGCAGTATTATAGTAGTTATATTCTTGTAAATAGGAGCAGTAATATAGTAGTTATATTCTTGTACATAGGAGGCAGTATTGCGGACCGCAAAACACATACGGTCGTGTACACATAGCCATAAAATGTACCATTGTCTCCTGCTGCTGACAACCCAAGGGACACATACGATCTGACATTCTCAAAAATTTTAAGTTCTCTTTAATAAAAAGCTTCCCATGCAAGGATAGCCAAGCAATATCAAAAAATTTAGGAGGAAGCCTCACCATGTTGAGGAACCTCAGACTGTCCTGTAAGATGATGGTCATACAGTCTTTTAGTGTGGGCTGTAAACAGAAGAACGTCTTACATACCCTGAAGTACAGCTCTTACCTGTTCTTAATCTGAATGTAAGACTTCTCTATTCCCCATTTCTTCAGGCACCTAATACCATAGTCCAGGTACTGGGGAAGGAAGTCACGAGTCAATCGGACCCTCTTGAGACTGCCGCCTCATACCCAAGATTCTGCAAAGGGCAATATACAATCCCTGAAACTATTCACCCACAGGGGACTGTTCTCCGAGTCCAAGCAACCAAAATTGACTTTGAGAAACAAGGAGTCAAAGAAAACCCTTGGATTTATCATATCTAGCCCACCCTGTCTCCTCTGTAGGTAGGTGATACCTCTTTTTACTGTGTTCAACCTGTTCCCCCAAAGAAGCTGGAAGAACAGGCTAAAGAGCCTAGCCGAGAAAGATTCTGGCAAAGGAAACATGACAGATACATATAAGAAAACAGGGACCAGTCTTCAGCATTTTAACCCGTTCTCTATAGGTCAGCCTCTAGTTCCTCCATTGCTGAACCTTTGCACTTCCGGCTTCCAATCTTTCTTCCCAATTTAGTTTGGAATTATCGTCCCACCCGAATTTAACCCTAAGGTCTTAATATAGGTGGAGGCTTTCGCAAATTGTGGCAGATCAAAATCTGAATCAGAGCTCAGTGTCCAGAAAGCTTGACTCTTCTCAAGGTTGACCAGAGACCCTGAGGCCTCCGAGTAATTACTGATGGCTGCACCTCACGAGGTTCAAAAATCACCACAGTCACATCATCCGCGTAGGCAACAACACTCAGAGGCAAGCCGTGGGGGACCAGTACCCCCCAAAAATCCCTATTGCAGTGACCTCAGGAACGGGTCTAAGGCAAACACATACAGCAGTGGATTCAACGGGCAACCCTGTCTTACCTCCGCCTCAACCCTCAATGTGTCACCCTGCCAACCATTGACCAGAGGAAAGCTCTCTGCCTCTCTGTACAAGGTTTTCATCCAATCTACAAATTGTCCCGGAATACCGTACTTTGATAAAGTGGCCCATAGATACTCATGGTCTCCTCTATCAAAGGCTTTAGACTGGGCAAGACTTACAACATATCTCCCACACCTCAGAGCTTTACATCTCTCAAACATCTCCCTAAGGGCTCATGCACACGACCGTATTTTGTTTCCTTCTTCCTTGTCCGTTCCGTTTTTTTTGCTGATAGGATGGTGACTCATTCATTCCAATGGGTCCGCAAAAAATGCGGACAGCACACCATTGGCTGTCCGCATCAGTATGTCGGTTCCGTAGCCCCACAAAAAAAATAGAGCATGTCCCTTTTTTTCTAGTTTGCGGACAAGGATAGGCAATATTATAATGGATCCACAAAAATAACAGATCCGCAAAAAAAACTGATGCCATACGGACGTTACGTTTTTTTGGCAGATCCGCAATTTGTGGACCGCAAAACACATACGGTCGTGTGCATGAGGCCTTAGGCTACATGCACACGACCGTATGTGTTTTGTGGTCCGAAAATTGCGGATCCGCAAAATAAAAAACGGAGGACGTTCCGTATGGCAGGACGTTTTTTTTGCGGATTTTTTTTTGCGGATCAATTGTAATAATGCCTATCCTCGTCCGCAAAACAGACAAGAATAGGACATGCTCCTTTTTTGCGGGGCTACGGAACGGACATACGGATGCGGATAGTACACGGTGTGCTGTCAGCATTTTTTGCGGACCTATTGAAATGAATGGGTACGCATCCTATCCGCAAAAAAAACAGAACGGACACGGAAACAAAATACGTTTGTGTGCATATAGCCTTATCGAGATTACTGCTCCAGAGATGTTCCGTCCTTTTACTGTGCCAAACTGACAGCCTGCCAACAGTGCCCGGGACAAACAGACTAATCTAGAAAACAGGATTTTTGCCATAATCTTCCTGTCGACATTCAAGAGGGCAATCGACCTCCAGTTCTTGATGTCATTAGGCTCCTTAACTTTAGGGCTTTGTTCACATGACTGTATGGTTTTTCACAGATCCGTTGTTCAGTTTTTTTGGATCTGTTATGTTTCTGTTTCCGTTCCGTTTTTCTGCAAAAACAGGAACTTTGTAATCATTGCAAACACCAAACACATGTGCAAAATGGGCTGGGCATAGCATTTCTACAGCATGGATCCGCAAAAAACGGATGACATATGGACATGTGCTCCGTATGCATTCCATTTTTTATATAGCCCCATTGATTTGAATGGAGCCACTGAACATGTTTTGCGGACAATAATAAGACCTGACTCAAAATGTTGGAACCGAAATACGGAAACGGAATGTACTCCGTATGCATTCCGTTTCCGTATTTCCGTTTTTTTTTTTTTGCAAATCCATTGAATTAAATGGTTCCGTATACGGACCCTAAACGGAATGCAAAAAATGGCCCATATACGAAAAGCAAAAAACGTTTGTGTGAAGGAGCCCTTAGACAGCAGAATTAAAGGGGTTCTGCAGTAATTTTAAACTGATGATCTATCCTCAGGCCCAGTGACGTCATGACTAGTATCACTGGCCTGGGCGTGGCTAAGCTCCCTTCACTCGAATGAATAGCCCCGCCCAGGCTAGTCATGACGTCACTGGGCCAGCGATAAACAGCGAGAAGGCTGCGCCGCTACTGCCAGTGCCGCTGCCTTCTCAAACAGCTGATCGGCAAGGGTCCCGGGTGTCGGACCCCTGCCGATCAGATGCTGATGATCTATCCAGAGGATAGATCATCAGTTTAAAATTACTGCAGAACCCCTTTAACGAGGACATCCTCATGGATGGAGGCATCAGGTGATTTTCTAGACAATTTTAGTATACATCCTCGAGGATTGGAGCTAAGTGGTCCCTGAACTTCTTAGAAAATTCTGCTGTTACACCATCTGGACCTGGTGCCTTCTCTAGATGTAACTGGTCAATGGCCACTTTAACCTCCTCCACCGTAAATTCTGCTGTCAAAGGAGAAAAGTCCACATCATTAGTATCAGGGCCTGGAGTTGCCTTCAAGAATTAAGCCATCTTCTCCTTATCCAAAACCTTCCTCTGAAACAAGTCAGCATAGTAGGACCTCACCACCCCCAGGATAGCCTCCCGAGATTCCTGCTGTACTGATACTGCCTTATTTCAGATTTCAGTCGGTTAATCTTTTCTTGGTCCCTCTCGTCTCCTGAATACAGTGACTCCAATTCTTTCCGCATCTTGAGATACTGGCTGTACTTTCTCTTCCCTTTCTTAAATGACAGTCTCCTTAAGAGCGATCCGATCTCCTCCTTGACATCCTCCCACCAGTCGGCCATGTTGTCATAAAAGTCCATTCTCTCTAGTTGATGCTGAAAAAGAGAGTGGACGACTCTCTAGACATAAGGGTCTTCCAAGAGACTGGAGTTAAGTCTCCATAACCCCCTACCAATTTTAGGACGCTTAGTGGCTCCTAAGCAGAAAAACAAGGCCAGGTGATCTGAATAAGGGACTCCTCGCTCCTTCCCCTCCACAAACAGATTCTGCAGGGCTAACAAAAGCCAAATCTATCCTACTTCCTCTGTCGGCACTAGAGTAGGTGAAGTTAGGCTTCCTACCTCCATGTGTGAAAACATCAATGAAACCTGCCTGAGAGATCATGTTAGTTCAAGACTTTAGAGTCCCTGGTCACTGCTCGGCCAGAGGATATGTCACCCAATGTTCTAGTGACATTGAAATCTCCAATCATTACCACAGGAACTGAAGTAAAGAGATATTGCTTCACCTCACTGAACAACTGGATTCTTTCCGCCACTGACTGTGGGCCATAGATATTAATGAGCGGAAGCCTTCTACCATGAATAGGGACTTCTAGAACCAGACATCTTCCCATCGCCACCTCTGTTAACCGATGTACTGTCACATTATTGGTAGTAAACATGGTAGCCACCGCGGCATAAGGCTCCACAGCCAGTGACCAAAAAGAAGGACCAGACTGCCAATCTCTTTCTGCCTCACCTAAAAGCCCTAATGTGTTCAGACGGGTCTCCTGCAAGAAGATGACATCTGCACCCAGATACCTGAGATGGTCGTACACAGCGTGTCTCGTACTCCTTACTTTTATACTGTTCACGTTACATGAAGCTATTTTTAAAGAAAACCCAGCCATCAGATCACAAAAAAATAAAAGCAGTGAAGTAATCCCTATCATCATAGGTCAGAGTCTGAGTTGTTCTGTCTGCCACTCGTTTCCATGTCTGTCTCTACCTGATCTTCCATCGCAATGGGTCTCCTTTTTGTTGGGGGGTCTCTTGTGTCGCCTTCATGTTGATTGTCTATCCTTTGTAGCTCTCGCTCATAGTCACCATCTGACTCTGTCAGAACCTCGTACCTATTAGATATGATCATTAAACGGATTCTGTCACCATGTTACAGCATATATAGATGCGGACATGCACGGCTAGATCGCCGCTAGCATGTCCGCACTATATGTGTGCCATAGCGCTGCGCTTCTTTATTGACTGTAAAAAATGATTTTATTAATATGTAAATTAGGGAGTCGAGGTGCCCAGGGGGGCGGTACGGACCTTTCCTGTGCCCAGCCACACCCCCTGTGAAGGAGCCCAGCACCGCCTCCGTTGTATCATTCTCATCCGTGCTGACAATTAGAGCGCTGTAAGTCTCGCGATGCGCGAGATCGCGCATGCCCAGTTCTGACATAGTGTTCCTTCCCTGTGCTGGCATCAGCCTCAGGGAAGAAACTGGGCATGCACGATCTCGCGCATCGCGAGACTTACAGAGCTCTAACTGTCAGCACGGATGAGAATGATACAACGGAGGCGGTGCTGGGCTCCATCACAGGGGGCGTGGCTGGGCACAGGAAAGGTTCGTACCACCCTCCTGGGCACCTTGACTCCCTAATTTACATATTAATAAAATCATTTTTTACAGTCAATAAAGAAGCGCAGCGCTATGGCACACATATAGTGCGGACATGCTAGCGGCGATCTAGCCGTGCATGTCCGCATCTATATATGCTGTAACATGGTGACAGAATCCCTTTAATATATCTGCACCTATATTTTTTTTCTAGGTCCTCTGGCCCATGTTGTAATCTGCTTCGGGCTTACAGGAGGAAGTTTCTTTTTTGATGGTGATACAGACGAGGCTCCATCTGACTGTTGCTGGATTCCAGGGAGGTTCTGCGCTGTCTGTGAGCTGGAGGGGTGAGCCGCACACCTGCTGAATGGGACGAGCTCTGTCCTCCATGATGGCCACCTTGCTGGATTTTCTTTGTCCCCTATAAGTTTCCATCAAAGGATTCCTTCATGTATCCACTTGGTTTTCCTGAATCCTGTACACCTTGCATGGCCGACTGTCTCACCTCACTTTCCTTAGAAGGCGCTGCTGTTCCTTCTGTCATAACTTTTCTCCTCTCGACTTCTTCATTTTTCTCTCTGGACCTGGAAACGTTTTCATCCTGAATATTTGAACATTTCTATCCACATGGTTCACTTTGGGATTTTCATCCACAATTGGAAGGGTCTGGGAGTTACCTCCCAGTGCAGGCCTGAAAGCCTGGGCCTTGCTTGGGGAACTTACCCACCCAGGGTGGCCCCTACCTGGGCTTTCTCCAGACATCAGGAGAACCTCTAACACACGTCCTCACAGCAAGGAGGCAGTATTATAGCAGGTTTATTCTTGCACACAAGAGGCCAGTGTTGGCTGGGGTGTCTAGGGCCCACTAGTGGAATTGATTTTGGGGGCCCACCCTAGAGCTGGAGATATTACTTGTTCATGAATGTATGTATTTTATCACACAATACAGTATGCTGAACAGAACAGTATTGTGCACTGCACTATATCAAATTGTTTCTCATTAAGCAACTCGTTTAGTTGATAACTGTGTCTGTTATTTACAGTCAGTAGTTTGGACAGCAGTCACACGTGGACATTCCGTGTCCTAGAGGAACCACCCAGTCCCCCAGCCTAATCAATAGCCAAAGTGAAGGAAATGTTTCATGGCATATTCAAAAGGATACACAGCTCACCAAGCACAGCGCTGTACATTGTATAGCGGCGGTGCTTGGTATCGCACTCGGCACCTTTCACTTTTATGGATCTGAGCTGCGCCTAGGCCACTTGATCAATGACCGTCATGTCACATGGCCTAGGAAAAGCAAAGAGAAGGGCACATCGCTCACAGGAGCACCGATGCCTTCTCAAACAGCTTATCAGCAGTGGTCCCAGGTGTCAGACCCCCACCGATCAGATACTGATGACCTATCCACAGTCATATGTGACTGATATCAGCCGCTCCTCTTATAATGTTCCAGACTGATATAACCTCTAGAGACATTACAATATATGTGACTTATGTCAGCCGCTCCTCTTATAACACTCCAGCGCTGATATAACCTCCAGAGACATTACATCATATGTGGGGGGTGAGGGGCTGGGAAAATGTGAAATGCCACAGCATTGTAGTAGTTATATTCTTGCACATAGGAGGCAGTATTATAGTAGATATATTCTTGTGCATAGGAGCAGTATAATAGTAGTTATATTCTTGTACATAGGAGCAGTATTATAGTAGTTATAATATTATACATAGGAGGCAGTATTATACTAGTCATATTCTTGTAATAGGAGCAGTATTATAGTAGTTATATTCTTGTACATAGGAGGCAGTATTATAGTAGTTATATTCTTGCACATAGGAGCAGTATTATAGTAGTTGTATTCTTGTACATAGGAGCAGTATTATAGTAGGTATATTCTTGAACATAGGAGCAGTATTATAGTAGTTATATTCTTGTACATATGAGCAGTATTATAGTAGTTATATTCTTGTACATAGGAGCAGTATTATAGTAGTTATATTCTTGTACATAGGAGCAGTATTATAGTAGTTATATTCTTGTACATAGGAGCAGTATTATAGTAGTTATATTCTTGTACATAGGAGCAGTATTATAGTAGTTATATTCTTGTACATAGGAGCAGTATTATAGTAGATATATTCTTGTACGTAGGAGCAGTATTATATTAGTTATATTCTTATACATAGGATGCAGTATTATAGTAGTTATAATATTATACATAGGAGTCAGGGCTGTGGAGTCGGTAGATAAATTGTCCGACTCCGACTCCGACTCCGACTCCTCAGATATTGAAACTTCCGACTCCGACTCCGACTCCTCGACTCCGACTCCTCTGTATTTAATATGCAAATACGAAGCTGTTCCACCAAGTTCTTCTAATCTTCTCTAGCACAGAGGTAGTTGAGCAGAAGCTGCTGCCTTCTCCTTTGTGTGCTGATCTTCTGCTGAAGATAGAGCAGTGGGAGGATCCAGGAAGGGGCAGGGGAAGGGGCATTTATTTTAAAACATGATTTTCCTAGTAGAATCCCATAGTCATGTTTAAAATTTAAGCTAACAATCTGAGTTTACATGTTTTATAGCCTTAGCTGAATGATAGCAGTTTTTCAAATGGTTTACAGCTTCAGTCTTGAACTATTGACTATCCATTCCCTTCACTTATACAAGTGTCTCCAGTCCTTAATCAGTTATCAGTGAGAGGCGAGGATAACCATGGGTTCCCTGTAACAGCAGACCACAAGACAATGGAAAGTGTAAGTATTGCCGCTCCTTAAAGGGACACTGACAGGCTGATTTTCCAGCTAAAGATATATATATATATATATATATATATATATATATATATATATACTGGTATTCATCAGAGAATTAGGAATAAAACTATACTAATGTTACCCCCAGTTAAGCTGTACTTGTGTTTAAGAAACATTTTAATCTGTATGCAAATTCACTATCTTTGTGCCCAATGGGGCAGCGTCTCCTGCTGCTTTGTGCCCAGCCGCACCCGAGTACAGCTTCCCAGCGCTATTCCCTCATTATTATTCACTGCACTGGCCTTTTTTTCAGGCTAGCCGAGCGCTGAATTCCTGCGCAGGCGCACGTGTAGAGTGCTGGCAGCAGCCTCGTCTGGCTATGCTGAGGCTGTGCCAGCTTTCTCTCTTCCTCCTCGCTACCTAGTCCTGTCTAGTGCTGCCAGTACTCTACATGTGCGCCTGCCCCTTGGGCACAAAGGTAGAGAATTTGCATATTGATTAAAACGTTTTTAAACACAAGTACACCTCAACTGGGGGTAACAGTCGTCTAGTTGTATTCCTAATCCTCTGATGAATACCAGCAGATATATCTTTAGCCGGTAAATCAGCCTGTCAGTGTCCCTTTAACTGCATAGTAAAGCATATGAAAAGCATGCTTCTTCACGGTCACTTAACGTCTTTGTTTAGCGGTAACGTGACGCACTGCATGCATTGGCCTTTATTCTTACAGTAGAGAAGTAATTAATTATAACTTTATCTGAATTGGGACATTTAAACTTGCTTTTTTTTTATTCCAATTTTTTTTTATTCCAATTTAAATCTAGTAGGAGTCGGAGTCGGTCCATTTTTTGCCGACTCCGACTCCGACTCCAGGTACCCAAAATTGCCTCCGACTCCTCGACTCCGACTCCGACTCCGACTCCACAGCCCTGCATAGGAGGCAGTATTATAGTAGTCATATTCTTGTAATAGGAGCAGTATTATAGTAGTTATATTCTTGTACATAGGAGGCAGTATTATAGTAGTTATAATATTATACATAGGAGGCAGTATTATAGTAGTCATATTCTTGTAATAGGAGCAGTATTATAGTAGTTATATTCTTGTACATAGGAGGCAGTATTATAGTAGTTATATTCTTGCACATAGGAGCAGTATTATAGTAGTTGTATTCTTGTACATAGGAGCAGTATTATAGTAGTTATATTCTTGTACATAGGAGCAGTATTATAGTAGTTATATTCTTGTACATATGAGCAGTATTATAGTAGTTATATTCTTGTACATAGGAGCAGTATTATAGTAGTTATATTCTTGTACATAGGAGCAGTATTATAGTAGTTATATTCTTGTACATAGGAGCAGTATTATAGTAGTTATATTCTTGTACATAGGAGCAGTATTATAGTAGTTATATTCTTGTACATAGGAGCAGTATTATAGTAGTTATATTCTTGTACGTAGGAGCAGTATTATATTAGTTATATTCTTATACATAGGAGGCAGTATTATAGTAGTCATATTCTTGTAATAGGAGCAGTATTATAGTAGTTATATTCTTGTACATAGGAGGCAGTATTATAGTAGTCATATTCTTGTAATAGGAGCAGTATTATAGTAGTTGTATTCTTGTACATAGGAGCAGTATTATAGTAGTTATATTCTTGTACATAGGAGCAGTATTATAGTAGTTATATTCTTGAACATAGGAGCAGTATTATAGTAGTTATATTCTTGTACATATGAGCAGTATTATAGTAGTTATATTCTTGTACATAGGAGCAGTATTATAGTAGTTATATTCTTGTACATAGGAGCAGTATTATAGTAGTTATATTCTTGTATCATAGGAGCAGTATTATAGTAGTTATATTCTTGTACATAGGAGCAGTATTATAGTAGTTATATTCTTGTACATAGGAGGCAGTATTATAGTAGTTATATTCTTGTACATAGGAGCAGTATTATAGTAGTTATATTCTTGTACATAGGAGGCAGTATTATAGTAGTTATATTCTTGTACATAGGAGCAGTATTATAGTAGTTATATTCTTGTACATAGGAGGCAGTATTATAGTAGTTATATTCTTGTACATAGGAGCAGTATTATAGTAGTTATATTCTTGTACATAGGAGCAGTATTATAGTAGTTATATTCTTGTACATAGGAGGCAGTATTATAGTAGTTATATTCTTGTACATAGGAGCAGTATTATAGTAGTTATATTCTTGTACATAGGAGCAGTATTATAGTAGTTATATTCTTGTACATAGGAGCAGTATTATAGTAGTTATATTCTTGTACATAGGAGCAGTATTATAGTAGTTATATTCTTGTACATAGGAGCAGTATTATAGTAGTTATATTCTTGTACATAGGAGCAGTATTATAGTAGTTATATTCTTGTACATAGGAGCAGTATTATAGTAGTTATATTCTTGTACATAGGAGCAGTATTATAGTAGTTATATTCTTGTACATAGGAGCAGTATTATAGTAGTTATATTCTTGTACATAGGAGCAGTATTATAGTAGTTATATTCTTGTACATAGGAGCAGTATTATAGTAGTTATATTCTTGTACATAGGAGGCAGTATTATAGTAGTTATATTCTTGCACATAGGAGGCAGTATTATAGTAGTTATATTCTTGAACATAGGAGCAGTATTATAGTAGTTATATTCTTGTACATAGGAGGCAGTATTATAGTAGTTATATTCTTGTACATAGGAGCAGTATTATAGTAGTTATATTCTTGTACATATGAGCAGTATTATAGTAGTTATATTCTTGTACATAGGAGCAGTATTATAGTAGATATATTCTTGTATATAGGAGGCAGTATTATAATAGTTATACTCTTGTACATAGGAGGCAGCAATATAGTAGTTATATTCTTGTACATAGGAGGCAGTATTATAGTAGTTGTATTCTTGTACATAGGAGGTAGTATTATGGTAATTATATTCTTGCACATAGGAGTAGTATTATAATAGTTATATTCTTGTACATAGGAGCAGTATTATAGTAGTTATATTCTTGTACATAGGAGCAGTATTATAGTAGTTATATTCTTGTACATAGGAGCAGTATTATAGTAGTTATATTCTTGTACATAGGAGGCAGTATTATAGTAGTTATATTCTTGTACATAGGAGGCAGTATTATAGTAGTTATATTCTTGTACATAGGAGTAGTATTATAGTAGTTATATTCTTGTACATAGGAGGCAGTATTATAGTAGTTATATTCTTGTACATAGGAGCAGTATTATAGTAATTATATTCTTGTACATAGGAGCAGTATTATAGTAGTTATATTCTTGTACATAGGAGGCAGTATTATAGTAGTTATATTTTTGTACATAGGAGGTAGTATTATAGTAATTATATTCTTGTACAAAAGGGCTGATATAATGGCTATTTAAAGCTACTCCCTGGGCTATAAAAGCTTTGCTCCCTCCTGAGGCATGATGGGAGTGACATTTAGAATATTAAGAAGCATTATTACTCCCTAAATCTATAGATGATTTCTGCAGCAGTGATATTAATATCATTTGTTACTGTGATTTCCCTCAGTATAAAGCACGGCCTTTAGCATTTCAGTGTAATGAATATTCACACCATCTTCCTCTCATCTTTACATCTTGAGAGCAGCGTGAGATTCAATTCAGCTCTAGAGAAATCACTGTCATCCTGATAAATGACTTTTTATCTGTTTAGTCTTACGGTGCCAGCCGGGCTTATCAGCATTAATGTCTGTCCTACCCAGTGTGGTGCCATCTGCCACTGACAGTAATGCAGCTGACTGAGTAGTGACCATCATAGTCATATGTTTAACGACTTCCGATCTCCAATACGCAGCTATATTGCCACCAACTTTAATTTTGTATGTATTCATTTTTCATACTTTGTTTTTTAAGATCTCTGGTCGTTGATATGAGAGCTTTCTTGTTTACATTCGGAGATTGAAAACCTGTACAGATCAGATTCTCACAGCTGAGGATTTGTTACAATTGTATACAATCTAGATCATCCTTTGTGTGCATTTTACCTGCTCTGACGCATTGAAACAAACTATCAGGACAAGAGAGCTATGATTGCTGATAAGGACTGTCCAGGCTGGACACAATTGTATGAACCCCTGAGATATGAAAGGCATTACTTTTGAGTGGGTAAGGGAAGGAGCACCATGGCACGACAATGATAATCAATACTGAGCATGCTAATTAATCAATATTAATTTCCTATCCTAGAAGGAACTTTGCAATTCCAATATTCATTCAATCAGTAGGACAATGCCAGGGTCAAAATGGTCATAGCCAATGCCATATGTGAAGCTGGGGGGCAAATGTAGCAGTTGCATCCAAGCTCTAGTACCCAAGAAGACCCAGGTACCAGCATTATAAAGAGCACGTGGTTGATGGGGGGGACCTGTTTCACATTAGGGCCCAATAGCTTGAAGTTATTCCTCTAGTCATACCCTAACCCTGATTGATCTAGACCTGGCCTTGATCTGGCAAATGCCCACTTTTTGGGCCCTGAACTTCACATGGTCATATTCTCCTGGCAGGGGAAAGAAGACTTACTAGGTGCTTTGAAAGGAATGGGGCTCACGTTTAGAACTTCTTCTAAGGGTCATCACCTTTTTAGGTTGATGGTGGTGTCTGCTCAGCCAAGAGAGCATGTGATAAAGTCTTTTGTATTTGGCCAGCTCCAAGTGTCCATCCACATTGCTCGAATATTTGAAGGTCAGGGAATGTCGTACCATTAGTATGTCTCCAATGGTAGTCTACCACTGATTTCTTGCTGGATCTTCTGCATAAGAATATGAATCTTGACCTAACAGTCTTGTTTTCATTGCTTCGTGGTAGTCATGAAGCCTACATGATTTTGTAAGCCTTCAGTAGTATCTGTAGGGAACACGATGTGTTCTAATATCATTCTGATAATGTCCTATACCTCAAGTCTGTTTCAAGTAATGGTGGTCTACTGCTGATAGTCTTGGACCTTCTGCATAAGAATATGAACCTAGATCCAACAACCTCGAACCTTGGTCTTGGTTGCATTGCTAGATCTTCATCTAGCCCACCTATCGTCTAAGCCTATGAAAATTAGTAGAGATAGGAAACAACCGGGCCATAGTTAAGCTTTCCTTCAGCTTGGGTAAAGGCTCAGTTCACTGCCTTAGCACTCAAACAAAAAGAAGGTTGTAGGCAGCTCGACCCTCTTACTCACTCTCTGGGAGCCCGGAACTCCACTTCTTCGGTAAGTGGTGGTAAACACTTAGCAAAACAGACAATTTCCAGATCCAGCTTCTACCAGTTTGAGTGCTTTTATTGAAGATAGCGATAAAAACTCACATGTATGCAGGACAATAACAGCAATGTGACGCGTTTCGGATCACCAGTAATATGGATCCTTCCTCAACTGCCTTAGCACTGTATCAAAATACCCTTGTCAAGACAATGTAGTGGGTTGACATCCCACCACCATCTAGCAATGAGACACAAGCCACCACTCCCCCCACCAATATGGGAAGATGTCTGATTTTAATATCATTTTGATAAAGCCCCATACCTTAAAACCAGATTACCGAACTTGGAAGATGATGGGTAAGAATGATCTTGGTGTCTCCATTGGAGGTTATACAGTGTGAGAGGATGGTTACAAAGCTGAAATAGATCCTTCCTTACAATAAAAGGTAAAGACTTGTGATTTGTGTCACTCATTTATTTACAATGTTTACACCTTGCGTCCATCCTATTGATCTTTCTGGAAGGATTAACCCTTTCACACCTGCCACTCAATACTGACCTTAGCCCTCACCATTTATATTTCACAGATTTTCACAAGCCGAGGTCAGTACACAATGTGTGTGCCTGGAGCTGAATGTGGCTAATTTGACCCAGGAGAAGAATTGCTGTCATTAATGGTAACTCGGCAAAGACATTTTCAGGAGACTTCTTTGTAATCATGGCAAGAAGTCAGTGCCTAGCAGGAGCCTTTGCTTGACGATAATAAGGTCATGAGACGAAGAGATGAAGACTTGATGTCGTAGGGGGAAATAACTGCATTGGCTGGATGGTCACGAAGGATGTGATTAAGAGGTAGAGGAAGCGTGACGTCATGAATGGAGAAAACGAGAAGTGGGAATACAAGTCGGTAAAGGAAAGTCAGAATATAAAGAGATTCGACTGTTTGGGGAAACATATTTAAAATGGAGAAGCATCTACAAGCAGGTAATTTACCACTGATGGTCTTGATGCATAAAAATATACATCTCAACCCAACAGATCCAGTTGCATTGTTTGGTGGCCATATAGTCCAATTGCTTTGCTGGGTCTATGACAAGTAATACCTGTAGGGAACACTAGGACCATAGCTAGGTTTTCCTTTCAGGTAGTACCTATGGCACCCAGTAGCCTGGGGAAATTCTCTGGTATTGGATGGTATTGTTTCTGGTAAAACTTTTTTATTTTCCAACTCCAAATGTCCATCCACTTTGGTAAAAAAAAACTGAAGGCTGGAGACCCTCCTTTAAGTATCAAGCCTCTAATAGTGGTCTACCACTGATGAACCTTCCGCATAGGAACATAAATCTTTATCCAGCTGTTTGGTTGCATTGCCTGATGAACAAGTATAATACTGCTGGGAACAGGCTTGGTGTTGATATCATAAAAGCTTGCTCCTAAAGTCTTACTGCATCAAGAAGACCTTCCCCACCAGAGTCCACGAATCAAATGCTTGGATCACTGAACCTGGAAGATGATAAGATAGAAAGATCCTGGTCTCCCCATGGTCTAAGATCAAGGGTGTTGTATCCTATGGCATAACTACAGGGAAAGTGGCTGCTTTGGGGCCTCAGTTGAGAAGGGGTCCGGGAGCAGTGTATTTTCTAGTACAATTCATTCCGGGCACCCTCAAGTCACATTGGGGGCCTGTGCCTACCATTGGTGTATATACTAGAATTTGAAGGACCTAGTAATGGTAGAAATAGTAATGGTAGGCTAAAGGGCCTTTGATGATGTCATCATTTCACATGATTGCAGGTCCTTTAGCGTCCAATAGACACCAGAGGAGAAGGAGGAGAACGGATAACCTGCAGCCGGTAAGTAAATAAGTGTCTGTGTGTGTATGTATGTGTGTGTGTGTGTGTATGTATGTATGTGTATCTGCAGTATGCCAGACCAACAGGGGAAAAGTCTCTGTGAGGTCACGGTGTGAGTGTAAATAGGCCAAGGGTAAAAACACAGTTTTTGGTTTACTCACAGTTTTGTCGTCCCTGGGCAGGGCTGCATAGAGTGAAGATGATACTGATACTGAGACAGATACTTGTTAAAAAAAATATATATATATATATATATATATATAATAAGTATCAGTATCTCAATATTAGTGTCCTAAATATCTAGAGTAGTACTGCTCTTATTATATATCTATATACGTGTGTGTATATACCATATATAACGAACATGGGGGACATTTATCAAGCTGAAGGTTTTAAAGGGGTTATACAACTCCTATAATGTCCCCCCTAATGCCCGGGCCCATCATAGCTAGCTCGCTCCTGGGAATCCGCATGGCTTCTGATGCCCGCAAGGCTGCCGCTGCATCTTACCGTCACGCCGATCAAAACATCTGGCGCAACAGGGAGATGCAGTGGTGGCCATGCGGGCATCAGAATCGATGCAGGTGCCGTGGAGCAGGGTAAGTATGACCAGTATGAGGGACCCGCCAGCCGTCTGTGCAACATACTTAAAGAGGTTATCCGTTTTTTACTATTGATGACTGATCCAAACATGCCGAGAGGCGGCTGGAATAAACCTACGACATGTCGTCGTTTTATTCCTGCCGCCTCTCGGCATGTTTGCCTTATAGTCAATGGGCCAAGAGCGGACCTCCGGCAGGACGCATGCACTAGCAGCAGCACGGATCCGGCAGGCTATTCACCTGCCGGAACTGCCTGCCGGAGAAGGCTGCCGCTAGTGTGAAAGTAGCCTTAAGTGTGAAATACCATGTGCCCACCATTACATGTCCACCACCAAACTTTACTCAATGACATGTCTAGAGAAGCTTAGATAAGACATTAGTCTCAATAACAGGGACAATGTCCTCAAAAATAAATATTCTGCCACAAAATGAGATATATTTAAAAGCATCGTAATTAACTCTAATTGTGAGAAGCACATACCTTACGTGAATAAAAGGGTGAGGAACATGAGAAAAAGATGTAGATAAATACAAATGTAAAGGAAGCAATAAATGACAAAAAGAATGCATTTAAACAGCAATATAGTGAAGAGGCACTAAAAAACTATAAGGAAAAAAACACAATAGGTAAAACACAGATAAAGGCAGCCAAGCGGGAAACAGACAGGCTCATTGCCAAAGACAGTAAAACTAACCCTAAAATGTTATTCAATTATATAAATGGTAAAAAGTTTAAATGTCGGCTCTTTAAAGAGTTTTTCTGGGATTTTGATACTAGTTACCTATCCTCAGGATAGGTCATCAGTATCTGATCAGTGGGGGTCTGACACCCGGGACCATTGCCGATCAGCAGTTTGAGAAGGCAGCGGCACTCCTGTGAGCACCGTGGTCTTCACTTGACCAACACAGCACCGTACGTTGTATATAGTGGCTGTGCTTAGTATTTTGCTCAGCCCCATAGAAGTGAATGGGGCTGAGTGCAATACCAAGCACAGCCACTATACAATCTAAAGGCGCTGTGCTTGGTGAGCACAGAGAAGGGTGCAAGCAGTGGAGGTCCAATCCGATACTGATGACCTATCCTGAAGGTAGGTCATCAGTATCAAAATCCCAGAAAACCCCTTTAAAGAGAGATGAGGGAGGAGTTGTAGAGTGATGAGGAGAAAGCAAATTTTTATTAAATATTTTTTTCTACACTGAAGAAAATGAACTGTGAGATGAAATGCAGAGTATCAGAGTAAACTTCCCATTAAATGTGGCCTGTCTGACCCTGGAAGACGTGCAGCAGCATCTTAGAAAGATTAAAATGGACAAATCGCCGGAACCAGATGGCATACACCCATACCGTATCCTAAGAGAATTAATTAATGTAATAGACCCTTATTTCTGATATTTAAGAAGTCTCTATTGAAAGGAAGCGTTTCACAGGATTGGCACTTAGAAAATGTGGTGAAAATATTCAAAAAGGGGTCAAAAATTATTGGCCGGTGAGTTTAACATCTGTCATGGGTAAACTGTTTGAAGGTTTTGTAAGAGATGTTATCTCGGAGTATCTCAATGAAAATAAGCAAATAACGCCATATCAGCATGACTTAATGAGGGATCAGTCCTCTCAAACTAATCTAATCAGTTTCTATGAGTAAGTAACTAACTAGACTGGACTGGGGGGAGTCAATGGATGTCATATATCTTGACTTCTCCAAAGCATTTTATACTGCGTCACATAAAAGGTTAGAATAAAAAAAGGGGAATGCTTGGACTTGGAGAAAATATCTGTATGTGGGTAAGTAACTGGCTCAGTGACAGAAAACAGAGGGTGGTTATTAACGGTACACACTCAGATTGGGTCACTATCACTAGTGGAGTACCTCAGGGGTCAGTATTAAAGAGGTCATCATCACCAGTGAGGTACTTCAGGTGTCATTATTGGATATGGAAGGTCACTGTTACTAGTGGGGTACCACGGGGTCAGTATCAGGCCCTATACTCTTCTATAGATTTATTGCTGGTCTTGTAGAATGGTTGCATAGTAAAATATGAATTTTTGATACTGTGTAAAGTAATTTACATAAAAGACATGAGAGGACAGTATACTGTGTATATATATATATGCGGGGTTACAAGCAGAGTGTATCTGGCATGCATGCTGCACTTGCACTCCCTGGGTTTCGTGTGGCTGATATGGCCCATAAAAGGTAAGAATTAATGTTAGGGACCACTCGAGAGGCAACCGTGACGTGGTGGGTGGCTTACATAATTTGGCCAAAATATAAACTAATGCCTCATCTAACATCCAGCATAGTGGCAGGACGGAGCTCTAGCTGCAGTGTGCCATTGCGCCTTTGTTTTTACGTTTGTATGTGTATTTCACCATAGCAACGTGCACCTGCGTATTGGGTTGTGCTGACTGCAATCCCCATTTTATTCCTTTATATATATATATATATATTTATACTACAGAGGACATTATACTGTTAACAGTGATTTCCACAATAACCTGCCCCCTTAACAGTGACCTCCACAGAGCTCCGTTCCCTTAAAATGTGACCTTCACAACACCCTGCCCCCTTAACAGTGACCTCTACAGCACCCTGCCCCTTAACACTGACCTCCATAGCGGATCGTCCCCTAAACTGTGGCTTCCACCTTTCCCTGCCCCCTTAACAGAGACCTCTACAGCACCCGCCCCTTTACAGTAACCTCCACAGCATCCCGCCCCTTTAACAGTGACCTCCACAGCAGCTTGCCCCTTTAACAGTGATCTGCACAGCATCCCACTCCCTTAACAGTGACCTCCACAGCGGCCGCCCTTTATTAGTGACCTCCACAGTACCCCATCTCCTTAACAGTGATTGTCACAGCACCCCATCCCCTTAACAGTGGTCTCTACAGCAATCTGCCCCTTAACACTGACCTCCATAGCGGACCATCTCCTTAACTGTGACCTCCCCAGCAGCCTGCCCCCAGGGTGGTCAGAGGTCCGGTTTTAGGCTGCACAATCCGGCTTTCAGACTCCCTGTCCTCCGTCTGGCACAGAGCCTGGATGGACACAGGGATGTCCTTTCGAACAGCTCACTCTCAGACAGCAGCACTGTGCTGTCTGAGCATGAGCTGCAGGGAGAAAGTCACCCTCTCTCCCTTCCACCCCAGCAGCTGACAGAAGTTGATTTTCACCTTCATTTTTTAATCCCCGTCGGCTGCGGAGTGGGAGGGGCGTGGCCTAACTGTGTAGGGGGCATGGCTTAGTGGGACCTGGGGATGGGGTATTTAAGTCAGTCTTTTGAGGGTGGCTTGAATGGCCACCCTACCTGCCCCTGAACTGAGACCTCCACAGCACTCCGCTCCCTTAACTGCGCCCTGCCCCTTTAAAGCTCACCTACAGCAGTGAAGAAAAATGGCTGGGTTGTTATGGAAACCTGGTGTAAAACAGTGTAAATGTGGAGACAAAGGGCCTGGAAGCTTCTAGTGGCTGACAATGGTCATGTGACCAGGCTTCTATTAGCTAATGCATTTTTGGTAATATCTCTGGAACGGTACATACTAGAGACCTGAGACCCAGTCTAAAATCTTCTCAGACACCTGATGTACCTGTATGCCAGATTTCGTGATTGTAAATGCGACGGTGTGGATTCCTTTAGCGGACATACCTATATACACACACACATACACTCAGCTTTATATATTAGATATCTCTCTAGATAGATAGATAGATAGATAGATAGATAGAAGAGAGATAGATGGCCTCGGACTGGCCCACAGGTGTACAGGGGAATCCCCCAGTGGGGCCCTGAGCATGGTGGGCCCCTAGTCTCTCACCCCCTGCACAAGTGGCACATAACACATTAGATTTACTGCACTGCATACATATATTCATAGTACAGCACCTCCACCAGCTTATGTTAATATAAAAAACTTGTTAGATTATTTATTATATTTGAATGTATCCATGCGTTGGGCCCCCAGAGTAAATTTTACTGGTGGGCCCTAGGTATCCCAGTCCGACACTGACTGTATATATACTACATATACTACACAGGACAGTAGACTGTATATATATATATATATATATATATACTACAGAGGACAGTATATTGTGTGCGTGTATATATATATATATATATATATATATATACACTACTCAAAAAAAGTTTGGGATCAGTGGCGTAACTATCGGGGAAGCAGGGGAAGCGGCTGACAAGGGGCCCGGGCTGACAAGGGGCCCGACTGCCCAGGAGCAGAGTTTCAGACAACTTAAAGAGGACCTTTAATGGGTCCATACTTTATTAACTAAGTAGCAGGACATGTAGGGCATACATGTGGGATGTCCCTGCACTTACTATATTTCTGGGCGCCGCTGTGGCCCCCGTTACAGTCTCCCGCGCTGTATGCTAAGTAACAGCATCGGAGCAATGGGGAGGAGACATCAGCTTTTCTCCGTGGCGTTCCTTCTCCCTGACTGTAGCGCTGTCCAATCGCAGTGCAGAGCGTCACAGGGAGGTTTTTCTCCCCGACTGTGACATTCTGCGCTGCGATTGGACAGCGCTACAGTCAGGGAGAAGGAACACCACTGAGAAAAGCTCAGATGCTGTTACTTAGCATGCAGTGCAGGAGACTGTAACGGGGGCCACAGCGACGCCCAGAAATAATAGTAAGTGCAGGGACATCCCACATGTATGCCCTACATGTTCTGCTACTTACTTAATAAAGTATGGACCCATGAAAGGTCCTCTTTAACATACAGTCTTAGTTCCAGGGTGGGCCCGGCCCCTTCACATACTGTGCATTGACGGTCACATTGGGGGCCCGCGCTCGGCCTGTTGTCCATCATCCGTTCATTAAAAGAGGGCCGCCCAGTACACCCCACCCCCATAGATTGATTCCATACTGGCACTGCCAGCTAGACAGTGCCTGCATAGCACACGGCGCCGCCAGCTAGAGAAAAGTACAAGCCAGCCCGCCCACCAAGCTAACCTAAAGAAGGAGAGAGCGACAGGCGGGAGAAGCAGCGGGCAGGCAAAAGGAGCAGCACAGCAGCACACATCACTCGGCTTTTGAGGTATGTGCACACTGCCTGTGCCCCCCTGGTCCTTGCCTGCACCACCCTGGCTCTTACCTGCAAGGTAGCCATCCCAGCCTCTGCCCACTACTTCCTGTGCCAGCCATCTGTAATAAAGCATGCGATACATGGCAGCCTCCCCTCTCTGCTCGCTGTTCTGCCATCTACTACTGCTTATTTTGGCACTTTTATATATGCACACATGATGCCAGGATGGTCCTGGTCTGGCATCGGGTGTGCACTTACAAGTGCCATAATAAGCAGTAGTACACAGCGGGCGGAAAGGGGAGGCTGCCATGTACTGCAAGCTATAGACAGGAGGCTGGCAGAGATTGGGATGAAAGTTCAAATCGCCCCCCTTGCTGTCACTTCTAGCTACGCCCCTGCTTGGGATATTTGGCTTTTGGGTGAAATTTCTGGAAAACTTAAAAGTTCTGGCTCCAGTGATATTATATCGGGCATTTAAGTAGAAGCAGCAATAATGATTTCCTCATCTCCAACAATTTATTGAAACAAAAGCCTACACCAGTGCTGGGTATACCGCCACAAAAATGTCAGTGTCTCAATAACTTGTCATGTGGCCTTGAGCATCAATTACAGCTTGACAACGACGTCTCCTGCTGTTCACAAGTAGACTTATTGTCTGCTGAGGCATGGCATCCCACTCTTCTTGAAGGGCGGCCCTCAGGTCATTGAGGTTCTGGGGTACAGAGTTCACTAGCCACTACACGGCGACTCAGCTGATCCCATAGGTTTTCAATGGGATTCAGGTCTGGAGATAGTGCAGGCCCCTCCATTTGAGGTTCCCCAGTCTCCAGCAGCCATTCCCTAATGATGCGACCTCGGTGAGCTGGTGCATTGTCCTCCATGAAGATGACATTAGGTCTGTGTTGTTCCTGCAGAGGCACAATGACTGGATTAATGATGTTATTCAAGTAGTCTGGGCTGTCACTGCCCCATTCACAAAGTGTAGGGCAGTTCGGTATTGACCAGACACACCTGCCCTCACTGTAACACCGGCAAAAAATGTACAGAAATGCGCAGCAATATGTGAGAGCCTGGATGAGATACATTGATGATATATTCTTTGTATGGACAGGAACGGAATTGCACCTACAGGAATTTAACGATTACCTTAAAGGGGTATTCCCATCATAATGATCACTATTAAATCTGTTAATGATTTGACAGTGATCATTTTTGTAAATATATTTGATTAACCAATTCCCATCGTTTTAGAAGAAAATTCATCCCCACTTACCTTATTGTTGTCATTCGGTCTCCCTTGGTTACGGCCACCTCTCTTCTCCAGAATCCCGGTGGCCGCGCTTGCGCAGAAGACTCTCTTCTTTTCTCCCAGCCGGGCTGCTCGCTGTCCTGAACCCGCACGCTGGCTCTGTACTATACTGGCCAGGAATAAGTGACCATGGCGCATGCGTGGCAGCGTGCGCATTGAGTCCAGCGCGCGGCCCGGCCGGTAGAAGACTTCAATCAAGATGAAGCCCGCCCCCAGCCAGAATCCAGGAAGTGAACGGCGCGCTGGCAGCAGGTAAGTATGAAACGGGGAAGTGGGATAACCCCTTTAACAGTATACATCAGGAACTCCAGTTCACTAAGGTATACTCGACTGAAAAACTACAATTTCTTGATACATTGGTTTATGTACAGGGGGACACTTTGAATACTGATCTCTTTACTAAAATAACAGACAGGGACATACTTCGGTATGATAGCTCGCACCCACGTGGCATGATAAATTCTTTACCGTATAGCCAATTCTTGCGAGTTAAAAGGGTGGTCAGTAAAGAACCGAACACCCAGACTCGGCTACAGGAAATAAATAAGGGCTCTTTCACACTTGCGTTGTGAGGATCCGGCGTGCACTTCCGTCGCTGGAAATGCCCGCCGGATCCGTCACAGCGCCACACACCTGAAAGCATTTAAAGACTGATCAGTCTTCAAAATGCTTTCAGTGTTACTATGGCAGCCAGGACGCTACTAAAGTCCTGGTTGCCATAGTAAGTAGTGGGGAGCCAGGGGAGCAGATACTTAGTCCGTGCGGCTCCCGGGGGGATCCACAATGACGTCAGAGCGCCCCACGCGCATGGATCACGTGATCCATGCAATCATGTGATCCATGCTCAAGGGGTGCTCTGACGTCATTGTGCAGTGCCCCGGGACTCGGGAGCCGCACAGACAGTACTTCTCCCCTGCCTCCCCACTACACTTTTTTAGGTTGGACTGCTTAATTAGAATATTGGGATTTGCACCCTATATCCGTTATGTGGGATTGTCATTTAAATAATGACCCCTCAGGAGATATAGGGGTGCGACCCGCTAATGTCCCCACTCTGTGCACTTCAGTGCAGACATGCTTACTAATGTACGCTGCCCACTCTATGTGCACGGGGAAATAGGAATGGTCGCTGTGACCTCTTACTCTAAGGACTGAGGGTCAGCTAAATGCTGATCCTGTCCTCATAGAGGTCATGGCACTTTTAGGGGATTTATGACATGACTGAGAGTCGTCTAAATGACGATACCAGTCAAATTGAGACCCCCTTATTCGTTTGCTGCGGGCGAGGAGCGATTCAGTTTTCCAGAGGATCTCCCTCTTCCCCTAGCAACAGTGGATGTCATCAGTTCCTTTTTTTCTATTGGCCATAAGCGCTCCTATCGCGCGCCGAATCCGGCGCATGCGCAGTCAGAACATGAATACGCCGGGCATAGGCGCATTAACCCCAGTGCAGCACCGGATCTCACATGAGAAAACTACCATATGTGAGTTATCAACACCTACACCGGCGATATTATTCACAGGTTATATTAATGTATACACATGATGTGCAGTTTAATGCTGAATACAGACTATAAGCATTGATATCTATTTATCGGTGTCACAACCGATCATGTTTGAAAGCACATGAATTAAGCGAACTGTTAATCTGATGTATTTGTATATTATCTTTGGGATTACACCCCCATCTATGGGGAGGTGAGGGACACACCCACACAAGCACTTTTTAAAGGCACATTCTGTATTGTGATTTCATTGCTTGATAAAGACCAGAGGTGGTCGAAACGTCGCTGTAATTATGCTGCTGGTTGAATAAAAGACTGGATTTTTTCATTATTGGAGGAGTGATGTGGATTTCTGTACATTTTTGCCTAATGACGGGTCTCTTGGCCAGGATCTCTATCTGCGAGCACCACCACCCTTACTAACGATACCTCTCTTTTCCCATGCTGGAATAATGCAGGCTCGTCTGGTGACAACAGTGGCTGATGCAGAGCGCTCTCCTTGACGTCTCCAACATCGTTGGCGGCCATCATTTCTGCTCAGCGTGAATCGACTTTCATCAGTGAACAGCACTGAGGCCCACTGGTCCCTCGTCCAGCGTAGATGCTCCCTGGTCCATGCAAGAGGATGACGCCTGTGCCTGGTGGTGTGGTCAGGGAGCATTGCAGGTTGTCTAGCACGCAGACCACGCTAATGTAAAGGGGTTTCGAATGGTCTGACGTGACACTGGTGCCTCTAACCCTCCCTTACATGTACATGGAGTTGTGTGCCATTCATCATCCAGTTCCGCAGGGCATTGTTTACAATGAAGCGATCATCAGTGTGGGATGTAGCCTAAGGACGTCCACGTCTCTGCCTTTCTGTGACTCTTCCAGTCTCTCTGTATCTCTGTAGCAACGTCAAGGAGAGCCCCGTGCATACTACAGAGGACAGTACACTGCTGGATAGGTTGGAGGCTTGGGCAGAGAAGTGGCGAATGAGGCAACAAGAGTAATTACTGGACTGAGAGAAGATCTAATAACCATGTATAAATATATCAGGAGTCAGAGCAGAGATCACTCCCATCATCTGTGACTGTGACGAGGAGACATTCTCTGCGTCTGGAGGAAAGAAGGTTTCTACACAAACATAGAAAAGGATTCTTCACTGTAAGAGCAGTGAGACTATAGAACTCTCTGCCTGAGGAGGTGGTGATGGTGAGTACAATAAAGGAATTCAAGAGGGGCCTGGATGTATTTCTGGAGTGTAATAATATTACAGGCTATAGCTACTAGAGAGGGGTCGTTGATCCAGGGAGTCATTCTGATTGCCCTAAAATGAAGAAAATTGACTTCTACCTCATGAAGGTTTTTTTGCCTTCCTCTGGACCATCGTTGCAGGATAACAGGCCTGACTGGATGGACAGATGTCTTTTTTCAGCCTTAGGGCTCATGCACATGACTCTATTTTCTTTCCGCTTCTGTTCCGTTTTTTTTGCGGACCGTATGCGAAACTATTCACTTCAATGGGGCTGTAGAATATACAGAAGTTACTCCGTGCGCATTCCGTTTCTGTTTGTCCGCATGGCCATTCCGCAAAAAAGTAGTGCATGTCCTATTATTGTCCGCAAATCACGGTCCGAGGCCCCAATCAAGTCGATGGGTCCGCAAAAAATACGGAACGCACACAGAACACATCCGTATGTCATCCGTATTTTGCGGATCCATACTGTAGAAATGCTATGCCCAGCACATATTGCTCATGTGTTTGGTTATTAATAAGTTACTGTTTCAGTATACGATCCGCAAAAAACGGATGGCATACGGAAACCATACGGATATGTTTTGTGCAATAACAGAACGGAAGAGGAAAAAAAACTCTAGATACGTGAAAAACGGACCGCAAAACAGCAACGGTCATGTGCAGGAGGCCTTATAAACTATGTTACTATGTGTAGCTGTTCGGACATCCAGAAAAGAGAAGTATGACCTGAACAAGTGGACCTCTTTCCAAAAACTCAAGAGTAGAGCAGGGCTCAAGTCTAGGACAAACATCGTTGGTCGGCCAAACCCTCCGATATTTGTGGGGCATAGATCAGAAAGTCCATATGAATCCGGCCTCAGGCCTATACTGTATATTAGAAGGAAGCGTTTCAAGAAAAGGTTAAAGTAAGTCTTCATGAAGGTGGAAGCTGGTGGGGGTGGGTGAGACAACAGGTGAAAGAGTGTGAAGATATGGAAAGTGTAAAGGGAATAATTTATGCTTGAGAGGATGTATGAATACATGAGCTTGGACTGACGCAAGATGGTAGGAGACCTGGAAGGAAGGGACGTATGGTGGAGGATATGAAAGACAGCGCATATTGAGGAGAGACTGGAGAAATCTTCATAAGGGACCTTGTCAGTCTTGAGCACAGAAGACAGGATGGTGGCTTTATAGGAGCTGCTTGACACCACCACATATTTTACACTTCCCTTTTTGAAGACATGTTGCCTTGCTGGTTCTCTACCCATCACTAAGGGGAGGGGGTCATCCTGGAAGGGCTCCCCTCTCCGAATTACCATAAATATTGTTTAGAATACAATAAAAGGTAATGGGCTAAAAAAATCTATCTATTGTATACGTAACAATGTTCGTATTGATACATTTTGAGCATTTAAGCCCCACCCCTGGGGATGCCCCAAATCCACCAAAACCAGCTGCTCGTGGGCTGGGCTTACATAAGTCCCACCCATTTATTTACAGGCAGCGTCAATTTGCTGTATCTGAAAATTCAGGACTATTGGGATACAGCGTAAATTCAAGGAATGTTCCGATGTAGCAGAGGTGAGTTTGTTACCTGTGTCTACATCTTTAAAGAGCGCCTGCTAGCAGGATCAACCCTATTAAACCATACACACTGTCTGGTAGGGTTGATACTGTCTCGTGTAATAAATTGAAATTTTATTAATATGTTAATAAGGTCTTCAGAGCAACGAGGGACAGGCCTGAGCCCATCAGAACACCGGAGCTCTATCTCCCTCACTTACAGCCATTCTCCCATCCGGCCAGGTATCTCCTCTGGCCCTGTAATCTTGCGCTCCCTATCGGCGCATGCACAGCGCATCCGTCTCTGCTTCCCCAGAAGTGCAGGTGACTACTGATGACCATAGGGTTGATACTGCTGACAGATGCTCTTGAACAGTTCCCTAAAGGCAGACGTATAAGCCCCTGGGCTCCAGTGAAAAACCTCTGCCATGGAACAATATTGGTGTTTTCTTATGTAACAGGGTGACCTTGGGGCTCCTCTCCGGGAGCAGGGAATGGGTGCAACTGCTACTGCCAATATCTACGCCTCTGCCTAACATTTTAGATTGATAACCTATAGTGATCATGCAAACTCAGCCCTGCTACATCTGCATTCCAAAAAGTTTCCATCAGCAAACAATACTTATTGCGGGATGTGAAGGGTAGAAGGGAAACGGGTAAAAAATAGGGGTAGAAAGGTGGCATCTCGAAAAGTTACAAAAAGCAAGTGGAAAACAAAAGAGGAGAAGAATACAAAGAAGCAGGCGGGTGATGGAAAACCTGACACAAGGGAAACGTGATGGATCCAGAGCTGAACAAGAGCCAGACACAAAGGAAGGAACGGGGGATCCGTATAGTAAGGAGATAGAGAAGGATGGAGAAGATAGTGAGGGAGAGCAGTACTGTCGTCACCACCTCCCTCCTCCCCCTCCCTCCCGTCCTCTCTCTCTCTCGCCTTTGCAGTTTCTAGCTGTTAAGAAGCCTCAGTCTTCTCCACAAGACGGTCCCTTCCCCGGGCCGGCTGCACCGACACTCAAATGGAGCCCAACTCGTCCGGCCCGGGGAACTTTTCCAACCTGGACCTTCGGGGCTACAGCACGGAGGAATTAATTATCACGGCAACGTTTGGCACCATCCTGTCTCTGATGTATGTGGCTGGAATGGTGGGGAATGTGTACACCTTGGTGGTCATGTGTCACTCCATGAGATATGCTGCATCTATGTACATCTCCATTGTTAACCTGGCCCTGGCGGACCTCCTTTACCTGTCCAGCATCCCGTTCATCGTCTGCACCTCTTTTGTCAAAGACTGGTACTTTGGGGACATAGGGTGCCGGATATTGCTCAGTTTGGACCTCTTCACCATGCACGCCAGCATATTCACCCTTACCGTCATGTGTACCGAGAGGTACATGGCCGTCACCAAACCTCTGGACACGGTCAGAAGGTCCAAGGGCTACCGAAAGTCCATGGCCATTGCCGTGTGGCTGCTGTCTCTTCTTCTCACCTTGCCAATGATGATCATGATGACCCTAAGAGAAGTGGAAGGGAAAGGAGTGAAAAGAATGTGCGCCCCAACTTGGAGTGAGGATGCCTACAGAACTTACTTGACGGTACTCTTCAGCACCAGCATCATGGCACCGGGCATGATCATTGGGTACCTATACACCAGGTTGGCCAGGACTTATCTTGAATCCCAGAGGAACCCCATCAATAAGAAAGAGAACAAGAGGTCACCAAAACAGAAGGTGCTAATTATGATCTTCAGCATTGTCCTGGTCTTCTGGGCTTGCTTCTTGCCTTTCTGGATCTGGCAGCTAATACGACTTTACGACATGTCCCCTCCGCTCTCCTCTCAAACCCAAAAGTGCATTAACTACCTGGTCACCTGCTTGACCTACAGCAACAGCTGCATTAACCCTTTCCTGTACACCCTGCTCACCAAGAACTACAGGGAATACCTGAAAAACCGGCACAAGAAGTTCTACAGGTTCACCTCCTCCTTCAAGAAGAGAGGCTCCAACCTGCAGTGTTCTTCATGGGGTCGTTCAATGTCCTCCAGCAACCAGTACGACTATGTGTCAGAGTCTATCGGCATGGCATGTGTCAGGGACATCAAGTGATAGGCGCTTGTCTCAGGTTCAGCACTGGCTGCAGGTTCACTGCAGAGGGACCTCTGACTCTGGTAAGTGACAGCAGGGCGGCCAAGATAATTTAACCCCTCCAGCGCTTGCTCCTTGCTCATAGCAACGTATCCTGCTATCACTGCACTGCTCTGCAATAAACATGAGAGATACCCGGCCAGTTGTGTGATTTGTGTGTAACCCTTACATTGCCATAGACATGGAGGCTACTGCAGACCTAGGAAGGTAAGCTAGGATTTTTGCAGTCGCTGCAGCAATCAGCATATTTATTGGTTACTGTCTCTTTAAGAGCTTACAATAATAAGTCACTTACCGTCATATACACTCTGTTTATAGTAGGTCGTAGACGTTACAGACTTCTATCCCTGGTTTACCAATACTAGGCTCATCCCTCTTGACCCTTGAAGCCCCACATTTTCCTACCACCTTATGGAATTGTATTGTAAGCAGCTTTAATAATAACCATCGATCAAAGCAAGTGATCCCTTTAACAAGGAGAAGCAATCCAATCCAAATTCCCTATGACTGCTCTTCCTGGCACCAGACCTCCAAAGTGTCGCCACCTTCCCTAAGGGCCATGATAAATGTATATGAGGGAATCGCTCACGATACAATTCCATAATATATGTAGTGTTAATGATGGAGATTTTAATTTATAGGGGAACTCCACTTTTATCTCCAGACGTGAAATCAGTAGAGTGCGTGAGCTGGGATATAGAAAGAGCAGAACACGGTGCTAACACGAGCAACTTTTTCACTTACGGCCTCCATATTGAAGGCGATAGGGCAAAATTTGGTGGAGGGGGGGCGTGCCATAAATATATCTATATCTACCGTCATAAGGGACCTCTGTACAGTAATATTGCCAAAAAGTGTTGTAATAATAGTGCCATACAGAGCTTACATAATTGTGCCATACAGCGCACACATAACCGTGGCCTAAAGAACATCCCTGCTGAGGCCATGATGTACATTGGGTAACTCAAAAAACAATACCATGGTGCTTCTATGAAAAAGTCTTGGACGTCAGTGAAATCAGCGTCAGGCAGGAGCGTTAAAGCAGCGGGGATATCAGTGGACGTTCCAAAGTAAACTGAACTCATCTTAAGAGTGGATTACTTATGGATAGTGCTGATCGCGAATATTCGAATGGCGAATTTTAATCGCGAATATCTGCACTTTGAGAATTCGCGAATATTTAGAATATCTCAAAATATATTCGTGTTTGTTTTTTTAAAATACCAGTATGCAAATTTTTCTGCAAATTTTTTGTATGCGAATGTTCGCAATCAAGAAAATTATGCCTGAAGATAATGAATTCGCGAAATCGCGAATACATGGTGAATATTCGCCCAAATATTCGCGAAATATCGCAAATTCGAATATTGCCCCCGCCGCCCATCACTATTTATGGATCCCACCACAGATGGCAGCTGCTCATACTTTCAGATGAGCATACATATTCTAACTCAGGCATCCTCAAGCTGCGGCCCTCCAGCTGTTGTAAAACTACAACTCCCACAATGCCCTGCTGTAGGCTGATACCTCTAGGCTGTTGGGGCATGCTGGGAGTTGTAGTTTTTCAACAGCTAGAGGGCCGCAGTTTGAGGATGCCTGCTGTAGGCTGTTGGGGCATGCTGGGAGTTGTAGTTTTTCAACAGCTGGAGGGCCGCAGTTCGAGGATGCCTGTCCTAACTCAACATTACATCCCTGTACCCATTCTACCATTACAGCTTCCACTCTTCTCGGAAGGATTTCTATGTCCATTGGGCCAAAAGGAGAGGCGTTGATGTTGGTCTTGGGTCTTGGTTAGGGGTTGAATAGTGTAGTCCAGGCATGCTCAACCTGCGGCTCTCCAGCTGTTGCAAAACTACAACTCCCAGCATGCCTAAACAGCCTACAGCTATCAGCCTACAACAGGGCATGGTGGGAGTTGTAGTTTTACAACAGCTGGAGGGCCGCAGGTTGAGCATCACTGGTGTAGACCAATGAAGTTGACCAATTAGACCAATTTTTAAAGGCCTCCTCTTGCCCTGCCAGTATGGTCATAATGGAACATCAGCCGTAGGCTACATGCACACAGCCATTGGTGTTTTGCGGTCCGCAAACCGTGGATCCGCAAAACACGGAAGCTGCTCCGCAATTTGCGGAACGGAACGCGGCCCATTATAGAAATGCCTATTCTTGTCCGCAAAATGGACAAGAATAGGACATGCTCTATTTTTTTTGCGGGGCTGAGGAACGGAGCAACGGATGCGGACAGCACACGGAGTGCTGTCCGCATCTTTTGCGGCCCCATTGATGTGAATGGGTCCGCGGCCGAGCCGCGAAATATGCCTCATTTGAGAAGATCCTATGCACAATGGCCATCTCCTATAAGAGGACCGCCCCTCCTGAAGAGCATATTTCCATAGGTGATTGCCTCAGGAAAGTTTCTCTATAGCTTACCAACACATTCCATATAACACCTCCTTCTACCGGTTTCTATAAATTTCCTCTGCTTCATGAAACCCACCCACCATCTGGTCCCTACTTCTACCTCTCGAAGTTCTTCACTAGAACATGGCTTAATATTGGCCAAGAAAAATTCTCATGTTTTGTTTCAAATCCAAAGGCCAAAGACTACTGTGCAGGAGGCGTTATCTTCATCTTCATTACCCTTCAGGGATACAGCTAGGTGAAGATCAGGTTAGAGAAAGATGAGGGGCAGAGGCTTGTTTGACCTTGGTCTGAGAGGCCGCCTCCCGCAGCAGAAACCTCCTTCCATTGTTCTGCCTACAATCAGGATCAAGCGAGGTTTAAGCCATCCTTCACGTGAGCCTCTCCAGACCCTGACATTCTTCAGATACATGTGGAGAAAAACACAGGGTGAAGGACATTATCTATCTATCTATCTATCTATCTATCTATCTATCTGATATCTATCTATCTATCTATCTATCTATCTATCTGATATCTATTTATCTATCTATCTATCTATCTCATATCTATCTATCTATCTATCTATCTATCTATCTATCTATCTATCTATCTGATATCTATCTGATATCTATCTATCTATCTATCTATCTATCTATCTATCTATCTATCTATCTGATATCTATCTATCTAATATCTATCTATCTAATATCTATCTATTTATCTATCTATCTATCTATTATCTATCTATCTATCTATCTATCTATCTGATATCTATTTATCTATCTATCTATCTATCTATCTCATATCTATCTATCTATCTATCTATCTATCTATCTGATATCTATCTATCTATCTAATATCTATCTATCTAATATCTATCTATCTATTTATCTATCTATCTATCTATCTATCTATCTATCTATCTATCTGATATCTATCTATATAATATCTATCTATCTGACATCTATCTATCTATCTATCTATCTGATATCTATCTATCTATCAATCAATATATCTATCTATCTGATATCTATCTATCTATCTATCTATCTGATATCTATCTATCTATCTATCTCATATCTATCTATCTATCTATCAATATATCTATCTATCTGATATCTATCTATCTATCTGATATCTATCTATCTATCTGATATCTATCTATCTGATATCTATCTATCTATCTATCTATCAATATATCTATCTCATATCTATCTATCATCTATCTATCCATCTATCTATCTGATATCTATCTGATATCTATCTATCTATCTATCTATCCATCTATCTGATATCTATCTATCTATCTATCTATCTATCTGATATCTATCTGTCTATCTGATATCTATATATCTATCTATCTATCTATCAATATATCTATCTATCTATCTGATATCTATCTATCATCTATCTATCAATATATCCTTCTTTCTGATATCTATCTATCTATCTATCTATCTATCTATCTATCTATCTATCTCATATCTATCTATCCATCTATCTATCTCCTATCTATCTGGTATCTATCTCATATCTATCAATATATCCATATATCTAATATCTATCTATCTATCTATCTATCTATCTATCTATCTATCTATCTATCAATCAATATATCCATATATCTAATATCTATCTATCTATCTATCTATCTATCTATATCTATCTAATATCTATCTATCTATCTCCTATCTATCTATCTATCTATCTATCTCCTATCTATCTATCTGATATCTATCTCTGCTCTTTGCTTTGTGGTTTCCAGGGACGTTTCAGGCCTCTTTCATTGACATAATGATGAACATCCTTGCCAAGGCCAGGCCCCCTCCGCACTGTGTACCTGCCTGCTTAACCCTTCCACAGCCAGTGGATATGCTCAATGTTACTACTGTACAGTAATTACTGTATACTGTATATCACTGTGATTTGGGCCAGATATCACTATTATATTATTATGTGTCCATTATATAGCGCTTTATTATAATCGCTTTATGGCACTATTATCTGACTACCATGAGAGAACCATCATTCACAGGCCTCAGGGGATGTGACTGAGCTGAATGGCATATATATCTCTCCTACTGACCAGCCTGTGCGGGTGTCAGTCTCCACTGTAGTTTTGGCATTGTATTCAGGAACCAGTAGACACTATAAACCCTTATGAAACCAAACAGAAATTGTGAAGGCCACTAAGGGATGTTATTTCATTTAAAAGGGTGCTATGGTTTGCGGGTGCGCATACCAGCAGATTGCTAACAGATGCCATGCTCTGCCATAGGAAGAGGAAGTCATGTGTAGTAATCCATTGACTAGCTTCAAAGACTCCTACAGATGGCACCATTATATGGGCACTGCCTGTGCCTAAGACTGGTATGGGGGCATTATATGTGTATTATAGCCTACAGCTGGCACCATTATACGGGCACTGTCTGTGGCTGGCACTGATATGGGGGCATTATATGTGTAGTATAGCCTACAGCTGGCACCGTTATATGGGCACTGCCTGTGCCTAAGACTGGTATGGGGGCATTATATGTGTATTATAGCCTACAGCTGGCACCGTTATATGGGCACTGTCTGTGGCTGGCACTGATATGGGGACATTATATGTGTATTATAGCCTACAGCTGGCACCATTATACGGGCATGGTCTGTGGCTGGCACTAATATCGGGGCATTATATGTGTATTATAACCTACAGCTGGCACCGTTACTTGGGCACTGTCTGTGGCTGGCACTGATATGGGGGCATTATATGCATATTATAGCCTACAGCTGGCACCATTATATGGGCACTGCCTCTGCCTGGTACTGGTATGGGGGCAATATATGCATATTACAGCCTACAGCTGGCACCGTTACTTGGGCACTGTCTGTGGCTGGCACTAATATCGGGGCATTATATGCATATTATAGCCTACAGCTGGCACCATTATACGGGCACTGTCTGTGGCTGGCACTGATATGGGGGCATTATATGTGTATTATAGCCTACAGCTGGCACCATTATATGGGCACTGTCTGTGGCTGGCACTGATATGGGGGCATTATATGTGTATTATAGCCTACAGCTGGCACCATTATTTGGGCACTGTCTGTGGCTGGCACTGATATGGGGGCATTATATGTGTATTATAGCCTACAGCTGGCACCGTTATATGGGCACTGCCTGTGCCTAAGACTGGTATGGGAGCATTATATGTGGCAGTGTTATACGAGCATAGACGGTTATGGGGAGGCTGAGCCTGGTACGTAGGCACTATAAGCTGCCCTATTATGGAGGCACTGTGGCTGGCACTGTAGATGGGGCACTTGGCAGTGTACCCTCCTGTCATTCTTGTCTCTAGACACTAGAGTGAGAGTGGCTTCTAAGTTTTGCAACTTTCTAATATACTTTTCTGTTTCACTTATTTCTGTTTCCTCAAAATTTTTCACATCTCTGCTTGCTGTCAATGAATGGAAAAAGCCCATTTGCATCCAGAGACTGAAAACCTGTCCTAATACATCCCAGAGTTGAGAATTTGTTACAATTGTATCCAGTCCTCTGTCCATAAAACACGTAAATACATTTTTTCCTGAGCTGATACATAGTAACAAACCACCAGGACAGGAAAGTAGATTTGTGCTGTTTTACCTAAAAGAGGATTGTCTAGACTGGCAACGACTGTAACGAATCTTCAGCTGTGAGGAGTTTCAGGTATGTAGAGGTTTTAAGTCTGCGAATACTTGCATTCAGTGACAGCAAGCAGAGATCTTGAAAATGGTGAAGAACCGATGCACACAGTATATTAGAAAGTAATAGGAGTGATTACTAAACAATGATTCCGCCATGGAGTGGAGAACCCCTTTAAGCTGTAGGGGGTGGAGAAGTTGGAATGGGGGGGGGGGCAATTCTCTTGCTGTGTATTTCGATCTTCGTCCGTACAGCCGTCAGTGTTACTATTCTAGGCATGTCTGCTGAGGTGGATCAATTAAGTAAGCGACATCAGGTTTATATATATCCGCTCTATAAATACCGTACGGCTGGGATCAGCCGTCATTTACTGCAGGCAACAATGCACATATAATGCAGGAGACGTCTGCAGCACTTTAATCAGAGAAGAAGGAAGGTGACTCCGCCCCCTAGAGGGGTCCAGGGTATAGAAGGGGGGGGGGGGGCGCTGATCAGGCCCATAAGGCCCCTTGCACACGACAGTATTTTGCGGACCGTATACTGGCAGTTTTTTTAGTTCAGTATACTGACAGTATACTGAACCATTCACCTCAATGGGTCTGCAAAAAATACTGAAGTGTCTCCGTATGCCTTCCGTTTCCGTTTTTCCATTTTTTCTGTTCCGTTTAAATATAGACCATGTTCTATCCTTGTCCGCAAATCACGTTCAGTGGCTCCATTCAAGTCAATGGGTCCGCAAAAAAAACGGAAAGCATACGGAAAGGCATCCTTATGTCTTCTGTATCCGTTCCGTTTTTGCTGAACCATCTATTGAAAATTTTAAGACCAGCCCAATTTTCATTATGGAATTAATGTATACTGTATATGCCATACGGAAAAACGGAACGGAACAACGGAACCGAAACGGAAACAAAACGGAACCAAAAAACGGAAAAACGGATCCGTTATAAACGGACAGCAAAACACTGAAGAAAAAATACGTTTGTGTGCAAGAGGCCTAATGGTCCCTAAATCCTGGTAATCTAGGAGGCAGCAAACCAGAGTAATGGGAAATTACCTGGTAGGATGGATGGATGGATGGATAGATAGATAGATGGATAGATATAGATAGGATAGAGAGATGGATGGATAGATAGATAGATAGATAGATAGATAGAAGAAAGAAAAGATAGGGTAGAGAGATAGAATAGATAGATAGATAGATAGATAGATAGATAGATAGATAGAAAGAAAGAAAGAAAGAAAGAAAGAAAGAAAGAAAGAAAAGATAGGATAGATAGATAGATAGATAGATAGATAGATAGATAGATAGATAGGAGATAAATAGATATGAGAGAGATAGATAGATAGATAGATAGATAGATAGATAGATAGGAGATAGATAGAAGAAAGAAAAGATAGGGTAGAGAGATAGGATAGATAGAAAGAAAGAAAGAAAGAAAGAAAGAAAGAAAGAAAGAAAGAAAGAAAGAAAGAAAGAAAGAAAGAAAGAAAGAAAGAAAGAAAGAAAGAAAGAAAAGATAGGATAGATAGATAGATAGATAGATAGATAGATAGATAGATAGATATGAGATAAATAGATAGATAGATAGATAGATAGATAGATAGACAGATAGATATGAGAGAGATAGATAGATAGATAGATATGAGATAGATAGATAGATAGATAGATAGATATGAGATAGATGAAAGAAAAGATAGGATAGATAGACATAGGAGATAGATAGATATGAGATAGATAGATAGATAGATAGATAGATATGAGATAAATAGATAGATAGATAGATAGATAGATAGATAGATAGACAGGAGATAGATATGAGAGATAGAGAGATAGATAGATAGATAGATAGATAGATAGATAGATAGATAGATAGATAGAGTGCGGTGGGTCTCGGATGAGAGGATTTTCGGTAACATAGTCATCTCTCTGCTTTCCTCCTTCAGATCGATATAATATCTAATAGGATTTTACGCTTCTTCAACTTTTTAATCTTTGGGTAGTGAGAGGAGATGTAGACTTCTAGTGTCAGAGACTGTGACAGACAAGAGCCGACAGTCGTACAGTTTTAAAGGGCCACCGACCCAGAATAAAATGTGCCAATATCAGGGGAGACTACTTTTCTCATCGGAGACTGAAGCCTTAATTCTCTTAAAGGGCATCTCCACCCAGACTGACCTCTGGCAATGGGCAATGATCTAAATCAGATGGAGTAAAGGGAGATGAATGGCTGAGCTGGGAATCTTTAAATAGCAAAAACAAAAAAGTTGTTACAGCATAGAGGTCACGGGGTCATCAGACTGGAGAGGGTGTGAGGACTAATGCACCTCCATTATCACCTTCCAGCAGCGCCTGAATATGGCAAAATGTGAAGACGTCTTCCAGTAACCTCAAAGTAAGGTCCCCTGGTCACAGAGGAAGGAGTAGCTGTCGGATGACAGTGGCTCACATAGCCCCCTCCTGGGACTGATCGGTGACCCCTGAACCACTGGAGGACCAGAGGAGGGACAAATGACCATTGATCTCCATGATTGACCAATGAACAACTACACCATTGATACTAAAGATACTGAGCCACCTTCAGGATCATCAATGGACCCTGCTGACCAATTTGTCATTCAGGCTGAAGCAATATATCACCAGATGTGCGGTGAACCACTAGATCACCATGGATGACTGCTGGACACCCAGGGATGATCAATAAATCACGAGACATGGATAATATGAGATGAGGAAACGAGTATAAATCCCTTGTAGGATCAAATATGGACCTTGATGACCAATTTTTCAAGAGGGACCGAGCAGTAGGTCTCCAGATGAGGGACTCAATCGCCATGGTTGACTGCTAGACCACCAGGGATGACCAGATAGAGACATGTGATCATCAGAGAAGGACCAGTTTGTCGACATGTAAAGCCTGTATTAGACCGGCAGATTTTTGAGGAAAGGACAATAAATCCCTTGTAGGAGCAAATATGGACCTTGACCAATTTCTCAAGAGGGACCGAGCAGTAGAGATCGGCTATTTTCGACGGCCCCATAGTGAATGGAGGATGGCCGCGCATGCGCAGTGCACCCTCTTTCAGTTTACGAGATAGGTGTTGGTCCCAGACAGTGGGGGTGTATCCTAGCAATATGCCCCCATTGTCTGAGATGGGAATACCCCTTTAAGTGCTGGATCAACTGTATGAAGGACAGACCAGTCGATCACCACGGATGATAGTGGATCACCAATAAACTCCCAAACAAGATTGGAACCCAACCATTTTTACCATCAGATATGGACCTGGCTGACCAGTTTATCAACAGAGACCAAGCAATGGATCACCAAACCAGAGAGAAACCACTCGATCACCATAAATCTTTTCTGGATCACCAGGAATGATCAATAAACCACTAGACATGGGTGACAGTAAACCATTTTTACCATCAGATATGGACCTGGCTGATCAGTTTATCAACAGAGACCAAGCAATGGATCACCAAACCAGAGAGAAACCACTCGATCACCATAAATCTTTGCTGGATCACCAGGAATGATCAATAAACCACTAGACATGGGTGACAGTAAACCATTTTTATGATCAGATCTGACCATGCTGACCGGATAATCAACGGGGACTATGAACCGGATCACCAGATGAGGGATCAAGCACTTTATCACCATGGATGACTGCTGGATTACCAAGAATAACAAACCATCAGACACACGATCGGGGAGGAAGAACCAATCTGTCAACAGGGACTAAGCAGTAGATCCCTGATGAGGGACAAGGCACTCGATCACCATGGATGACTGCTGGATCACCAGGGCTAACAAATAAACCATCAGATATAGACTCATAGTCAGAAAGGAAGAATCGGTCTGTCAACAGGAACTGACCAATAGATCACCAGATGAAGGAGAAGCCACTCGATCACCATGGATGACTGCTGGATCTCCAAGAATGACCAATAAACCATCAGATGCTAGATCCTTGGAGAAGAATGCTAAACCCCTCCATGTGAGCAGACGTGGAACCCATTGACCAATTTGAAACCAGTGACTGACCATTAGATCACCAGATGAAGGAGGCACCAGAGACTGGGACACCTATAGGGGCATTTCCAGTAGAGCACTTGAAGCCAAGTTTATGGGGGAAGTTCAAGCTGAAGGAATTATGGTGGCATCTAAAACTGATGCATTTATGGAGCACCAGGCACTGAATCCCTCGGTGAGGCATTATAGAGGCACATATGGGGTAAATGAAGTCTAAGGTTGGCATTCGAAGATGAGGCGCCTATGAGAACATTGCTGTAGCATTCATGGGGCATTTGACTCTGAAGCATTGACCCCATACATTGTTATGGGGGAACCTGTGCTATTTTTCATGCTTGGGGTGAAGTTATTTTCCATGGCTGGGGTTAAGGATTTTACAAGAGGAGTTATGGCTGCTGAGCATCTTTATGATCAAGTCTTCCAGCTGCAATGATAAAAACTAGCACAACCTCCGAAGCCTTTCAATGAATTGCCTCCCACCAGCCTGTACACTGCAGTCACATATAATTCGCTTGCTGAAATGACTTTCCCGACTATCTTCTATGTCTTTCCCTATTAGTTTCAATGTGTTGTCACTTTTCAAAGCGCTGTAAAATTTAATTAGGCGCGCTATCGTTAATTAGCTCGCAGTCGTTCGGTATCGGAACAAGCGACGAAGAGATGCAACAGAAAAGACGTGTACACGGTTTAGATCAATGTCAGTAAAGAGCACTGTGTGGGCGGGATCTCTAGCAATGTTTATCCTGACATTCCTGAGTTATGAATACAATTCCAGAAGTACAGTAAAGACTGACACTCATGCAAACACATAGAAGAAGAAAAAAAGTGAAGATGGACATCTCTTGCTAAAGATAACTCAAAAACGATGCATATGCTACGTTAATGTTGCGGGAAAAGGTAACTTTATTTAAAATGTGCTGTTCCTTTAAATAATGTACCATCCCTTTAAAAAATGGGATGCAGCCTAAACAATAAAAACATAATGCAATAACCATGAAAATGAAATGGAGACCTTTACAGAAGGCCTGCGGGTGCCCGGCGATATCCAATTTAATGACGCAGTGCAGATGCCATGCTGAGGTTACCGCTAACTGTGCCTCTGTGCAACCGCAATTACACAAGAGCTATAATCACCCCATAAAAACACATTCATCAAGATAATTATTTTGTTATAGTCGCAATTCCAGACCACTGGGCGCGTCCTTAGGACTCGAGTTGCTACAATAACAGTCGAGCTGGAAGAAAGATGCCATTTTAAATGTATTCTACAGATGTAGTAGAGCTGAGTTGGTTGTTGGCACAGCGTGTTACCTGTGGTTTTTTGCACTAGTCCATTACCTAAACATGGTGATGGTTCACAATGGACGAGTGATACATTCCCACTGAGCAACAAAATCAGCTCTGCTACATCTGTGACAATGCAATTACCCTGGGAACACACCTGAGCGTTTTTCAGCGCGTTCATACGCTCTGAAAAACGCTCAACATGTGAAAAGCCATGCATCACTATGTGCATGGTTCACATGTCGGCGTTTTACAGCGCGGACGACCGCGCTGTAAAACGCCCTACGCGATCGCGTCGGCTGACGTGACTATCGCGCGGCAGCACGCGCGATCCAACCCATATTCTATTATGGGAGTGTGCGTCATATGCATAAAACAGCCACTTCGTGGCAGAAGTGCGCGTCATATGCGCGCCCTGGGAACACGCGAAGTGTGTTCCCAGGGTTAATGTGTGGAATCTAAAGCAGTCACAGCAGGTTCAGTGAATGATTTGGCATTGAGTCAGTTATAGTCATTCCTTCAGCCACCACTAGAGGGAGCATAAGAGCTTACTGCTTAGTAAAACCAGTATGCTCTAAGCTCTTATGCTCCCCCTAGTGGTGGCTACAAGCGGCCAGAATTGTATCCTTTAACTCTATGCTTCTGCAGGTGTTTGTATTAGAAAATCCAGCTCATTAGCATGTTTGCTCAGGGGCGGAGCATCTGAGAGGAACTCTCAAGGGATATACAAAACAAACTACATTGTGGCTAATGTTTTACACCCACCCAAGTATGGTTGGACAAGGGTATTTTTCAGGTTTTATAAAGCTTAGATCATAGGTGAATCCCAGACAAAAGCAATCGATAGATAGAGGCCGCCAGACTTTTGGCTCCGCCCACAAAATGGTGGCCTCTACTCTAAAGAGATCCCAAGCAATAGATTAAAACGGTTATTTTGATGTAAGTACACCACTAGAGCTCCTTGAGGGCATCTTTAAGAAGCAGCCAGGAAAATATCAATGTGGTTCTTGCTTCACTATGAAATATTAATTTACAGCGTCACGATTATCTCCTCGGCTCTCAGGCGTGAACACTTCAAGACACTCGCTATCTGGAATAGACAGCTAAGCAGGAATTACTATATCATGGTACTGAAGGGATCAGCGCTGTAAAATGAATTACTTATTAATCAGTGAACAAGGCTCATCTACTTAAGCCTACATGCACACGGCAGTGGTTTTTTGCGGCCTCCGTTCCGTTTTTTTTGCAGATCCGATGGTTTCCCATTCATTTCTATGCATCCGTTAAAAATGCGGATGCCTCTTCCGTTGCCTGTCCGCTGTCCGCATTTCATGTCCGCAAAAAAAAATATGGCATGTCCTATTCTTGTCCGCAAAAAACGGTAGAAGTCAATGGGTCCGCAAACAATGTAGTTGATCGACAGAAGCCATCCGTTTGTCATCCGCATCCGTTTTTTTTTTGCGGATGGTTGCTTGGAAACCAGGGAACTTGTACAGGTACTTTAAGAAACTGGTTTAAGCCTTCAATTTTTTTTTTTTGCGGATCCGCAAAAAAAAAACGGAAGACACACGGAAACACAACCTACAAAATTTGCGGACACACGGAAAGGATGTGGATGTGAAAAAAAAGGAAGACGGATCCGCGATTTGCGGACAGCAAAAAACAACTGTCGTGTGCATGTAGCCTAAACGGAATGTCCATTTAAAGGGGAACTTTACTTGTGACTTTTCCCAGTATAAATCTATAAGGAATGCTGAGCCATTATGTAAATAATTAGCTTTACTTATTCCTTAACCCTGGGTTCACACCTGAGCGTTTTACAGCGCGTTCCTACGCGCTGTAAAACACTCAACAGGCGAAAACCCATGTTTCCCTATGGGCATGGTTCTCACCTGAGCATTTTACAGCGCGTACGAACACGCTGTAAAACGGCCTTCGCCCAAAGAAGTACAGGAGCTTCTTTTGGGCGTTTTGTCGCGCGTATTGTGATTGACGCCAAAAATGCGCTGTAATACGCGGGACAAAAACGCGCGTATCAAATATGCTCAAGTGTGATCCCAGCGTAAAGATCCCGACTTATTCCATGCATGTTTTCTCCATTCACAGCCAAAGCTACATTCAGGATTCTGTCGGTTGCCCTTAATAACAGACTGTGGTGTTCTAGACTGCCAGTCATGTGACCCTCGCTTGGCTATGTGTCACACTGGGTTCACAGTGGATGACACTGTATGTCTGCCATACACATCCTGTATAACACCCTTTTATAGTACCAGGATAATACTGCCATACACATCCTGTATAACACCCTTTTATAGTACCAGGATAATACTGCCATACACATCCTGTATAACACCCTTTTATAGTACCAGGATAATACTGCCATACACATCCTGTATAACACCCTTTTATAGTACCAGGATAATACTGCCATACACATCCTGTATAACACCCTTTTATAGTACCAGGATAATACTGCCATATACATCCTGTATAACACCACTATATAGTGCTAGGATAATACTGCCATACACATCCTGTATAACACCACTATATAGTGCTAGGATAATACTGCCATACACATCCTGTATAACACCACTATATAGGACCAGGATAATACTGCCATACACATCCTGTATAACACCACTATATAGTACCAGGATAATACTGCCATACACATCCTGTATAACACCACTATATAGTGATAGGATAATACTGCCATATACATCCTGTATAACACCACTATATAGTGCTAGGATAATACTGCCATACACATCCTGTATAACACCACTATATAGTACCAGGATAATACTGCCATATACATCCTGTATAACACCACTATATAGTACCAGGATAATACTTCCATATACATCCTGTATAACACCACTATATAGTACCAGGATAATACTGCCATACACATCCTGTATAACACCACTATATAGTGCTAGGATAATACTGCCATACACATCCTGTATAACACCACTATATAGTGCTAGGATAATACTGCCATACACATCCTGTATAACACCACTATATAGTGATAGGATAATACTGCCATATACATCCTGTATAACACCACTATATAGTGATAGGATAATACTGCCATATACATCCTGTATAACACCACTATATAGTGATAGGATAATACTGCCATACACATCCTGTATAACACCACTATATAGTGCTAGGATAATACTGCCATACACATCCTGTATAACACCACTATATAGTGCTAGGATAATACTGCCATACACATCCTGTATAACACCACTATATAGTGATAGGATAATACTGCCATATACATCCTGTATAACACCACTATATAGTGATAGGATAATACTGCCATATACATCCTGTATAACACCACTATATAGTGCTAGGATAATACTGCCATATACATCCTGTATAACACCACTATATAGTGATAGGATAATACTGCCATATACATCCTGTATAACACCACTATATAGTACCAGGATAATACTGCCATACACATCCTGTATAACACCCTTTTATAGTACCAGGATAATACTGCCATATACATCCTGTATAACACCACTATATAGTACCAGGATAATACTGCCATATACATCCTGTATAACACCACTATATAGTGATAGGATAATACTGCCATACACATCCTGTATAACACCACTATATAGTGCTAGGATAATACTGCCATACACATCCTGTATAACACCACTATATAGTGCTAGGATAATACTGCCATACACATCCTGTATAACACCACTATATAGTGCTAGGATAATACTGCCATACACATCCTGTATAACACCACTATATAGTGCTAGGATAATACTGCCATACACATCCTGTATAACACCACTATATAGTGCTAGGATAATACTGCCATACACATCCTGTATAACACCACTATATAGTGCTAGGATAATACTGCCATACACATCCTGTATAACACCACTATATAGTGATAGGATAATACTGCCATATACATCCTGTATAACACCACTATATAGTGATAGGATAATACTGCCATACACATCCTGTATAACACCACTATATAGTGCTAGGATAATACTGCCATACACATCCTGTATAACACCACTATATAGTGCTAGGATAATACTGCCATACACATCCTGTATAACACCACTATATAGTGATAGGATAATACTGCCATACACATCCTGTATAACACCACTATATAGTGCTAGGATAATACTGCCATACACATCCTGTATAACACCACTATATAGTGCTAGGATAATACTGCCATACACATCCTGTATAACACCACTATATAGTGCTAGGATAATACTGCCATACACATCCTGTATAACACCACTATATAGTGCCAGGATAATACTGCCATACACATCCTGTATAACACCACTATATAGTGCTAGGATAATACTGCCATACACATCCTGTATAACACCACTATATAGTGCCAGGATAATACTGCCATACACATCCTGTATAACACCACTATATAGTGCTAGGATAATACTGCCATACACATCCTGTATAACACCACTATATAGTGCTAGGATAATACTGCCATACACATCCTGTATAACACCACTATATAGTGCTAGGATAATACTGCCATACACATCCTGTATAACACCACTATATAGTGCTAGGATAATACTGCCATACACATCCTGTATAACACCACTATATAGTGATAGGATAATACTGCCATATACATCCTGTATAACACCACTATATAGTGCTAGGATAATACTGCCATACACATCCTGTATAACACCACTATATAGTGCTAGGATAATACTGCCATATACATCCTGTATAACACCACTATATAGTGCTAGGATAATACTGCCATACACATCCTGTATAACACCACTATATAGTGCTAGGATAATACTGCCATACACATCCTGTATAACACCACTATATAGTGCTAGGATAATACTGCCATACACATCCTGTATAACACCACTATATAGTGCTAGGATAATACTGCCATACACATCCTGTATAACACCACTATATAGTGCTAGGATAATACTGCCATACACATCCTGTATAACACCACTATATAGTGCTAGGATAATACTGCCATACACATCCTGTATAACACCACTATATAGTGACTAGGATAATACTGCCATACACATCCTGTATAACACCACTATATAGTGCTAAGATAATACTGCCATACACATCCTGTATAACACCACTATATAGTGCTAGGATAATACTGCCATACACATCCTGTATAACACCACTATATAGTACCAGGATAATACTGCCATACACATCCTGTATAACACCACTATATAGTGCTAGGATAATACTGCCATACACATCCTGTATAACACCACTATATAGTGCTAGGATAATACTGCCATACACATCCTGTATAACACCACTATATAGTGCTAGGATAATACTGCCATACACATCCTGTATAACACCACTATATAGTGCTAAGATAATACTGCCATACACATCCTGTATAACACCACTATATAGTGCTAGGATAATACTGCCATACACATCCTGTATAACACCACTATATAGTGCTAGGATAATACTGCCATACACATCCTGTATAACACCACTATATAGTGCTAGGATAATACTGCCATACACATCCTGTATAACACCACTATATAGTGCTAGGATAATACTGCCATACACATCCTGTATAACACCACTATATAGTGATAGGATAATACTGCCATACACATCCTGTATAACACCACTATATAGTGCTAGGATAATACTGCCATACACATCCTGTATAACACCACTATATAGTGCTAGGATAATACTGCCATACACATCCTGTATAACACCACTATATAGTGCTAGGATAATACTGCCATACACATCCTGTATAACACCACTATATAGTGACCAGGATAATACTGCCATACACATCCTGTATAACACCACTATATAGTGCTAGGATAATACTGCCATACACATCCTGTATAACACCACTATATAGTGCTAGGATAATACTGCCATACACATCCTGTATAACACCACTATATAGTGCTAGGATAATACTGCCATACACATCCTGTATAACACCACTATATAGTGCTAGGATAATACTGCCATACACATCCTGTATAACACCACTATATAGTGCTAGGATAATACTGCCATACACATCCTGTATAACACCACTATATAGTGCTAGGATAATACTGCCATACACATCCTGTATAACACCACTATATAGTGCTAGGATAATACTGCCATACACATCCTGTATAACACCACTATATAGTGCTAGGATAATACTGCCATACACATCCTGTATAACACCACTATATAGTGCTAGGATAATACTGCCATACACATCCTGTATAACACCACTATATAGTGCTAGGATAATACTGCCATACACATCCTGTATAACACCACTATATAGTGCTAGGATAATACTGCCATACACATCCTGTATAACACCACTATATAGTGACTAGGATAATACTGCCATACACATCCTGTATAACACCACTATATAGTGCTAGGATAATACTGCCATACACATCCTGTATAACACCACTATATAGTGCTAGGATAATACTGCCATACACATCCTGTATAACACCACTATATAGTGATAGGATAATACTGCCATATACATCCTGTATAACACCACTATATAGTGCTAGGATAATACTGCCATACACATCCTGTATAACACCACTATATAGTGATAGGATAATACTGCCATACACATCCTGTATAACACCACTATATAGTGCTAGGATAATACTGCCATACACATCCTGTATAACACCACTATATAGTGCTAGGATAATACTGCCATACACATCCTGTATAACACCACTATATAGTGCTAAGATAATACTGCCATACACATCCTGTATAACACCACTATATAGGACCAGGATAATACTGCCATACACATCCTGTATAACACCACTATATAGTGCTAGGATAATACTGCCATACACATCCTGTATAACACCACTATATAGTGCTAGGATAATACTGCCATACACATCCTGTATAACACCACTATATAGTGCTAGGATAATACTGCCATACACATCCTGTATAACACCACTATATAGTGCTAGGATAATACTGCCATACACATCCTGTATAACACCACTATATAGTGCTAAGATAATACTGCCATACACATCGTGTAAAACACAACCATATAGTGCTAAGATAATACTGCCATACACATCGTGTAAAACACAACCATATAGTGCTAAGATAATACTGCCATACACATCCTGTATAACACCACAATATAGTGCTAAGATAATACTGCCATACACATCCTGTATAACACCACTATATAGTGCTAAGATAATACTGCCATATACATCCTGTATAACACCACTATATAGTGCTAGGATAATACTGCCATACACATCGTGTAAAACACAACCATATAGTGCTAGGATAATACTGCCATACACATCCTGTAGAACACAACCATATAGTGCTAAGATAATACTGCCATACACATCCTGTATAACACCACTATATAGTGATAGGATAATACTGCCATACACATCCTGTAGAACACAACCATATAGTGCTAAGATAATACTGCCATACACATCCTGTATAACACCACTATATAGTGATAGGATAATACTGCCATATACATCCTGTATAACACCACTATATAGTGCTAGGATAATACTGCCATACACATCCTGTATAACACCACTATATAGTGATAGGATAATACTGCCATACACATCCTGTATAACACCACTATATAGTGCTAGGATAATACTGCCATACACATCCTGTATAACACCACTATATAGTGCTAGGATAATACTGCCATACACATCCTGTATAACACCACTATATAGTGCTAGGATAATACTGCCATACACATCCTGTATAACACAACCATATAGTGCTAAGATAATACTGCCATACACATCCTGTATAACACCCTTTTATAGTACCAGGATAATACTGCCATACACATCCTGTATAACACCACTATATAGTGCTAGGATAATACTGCCATACACATCCTGTATAACACCACTATATAGTGCTAGGATAATACTGCCATACACATCCTGTATAACACCACTATATAGTGCTAGGATAATACTGCCATACACATCCTGTATAACACCACTATATAGTGCTAGGATAATACTGCCATACACATCCTGTATAACACCACTATATAGTGCTAGGATAATACTGCCATACACATCCTGTATAACACCACTATATAGTGCTAGGATAATACTGCCATACACATCCTGTATAACACCACTATATAGTGCTAGGATAATACTGCCATACACATCCTGTATAACACCACTATATAGTGCTAGGATAATACTGCCATACACATCCTGTATAACACCACTATATAGTGCTAGGATAATACTGCCATACACATCCTGTATAACACCACTATATAGTGCTAGGATAATACTGCCATACACATCCTGTATAACACCACTATATAGTGCTAGGATAATACTGCCATACACATCCTGTATAACACCACTATATAGTGCTAGGATAATACTGCCATATACATCCTGTATAACACCACTATATAGTGCTAGGATAATACTGCCATACACATCCTGTATAACACCACTATATAGTGCTAGGATAATACTGCCATACACATCCTGTATAACACCACTATATAGTGCTAGGATAATACTGCCATACACATCCTGTATAACACCACTATATAGTGCTAGGATAATACTGCCATACACATCCTGTATAACACCACTATATAGTGCTAGGATAATACTGCCATACACATCCTGTATAACACCACTATATAGTGCTAGGATAATACTGCCATACACATCCTGTATAACACCACTATATAGTGCTAGGATAATACTGCCATACACATCCTGTATAACACCACTATATAGTGCTAGGATAATACTGCCATATACATCCTGTATAACACCACTATATAGTGCTAGGATAATACTGCCATACACATCCTGTATAACACCACTATATAGTGCTAGGATAATACTGCCATACACATCCTGTATAACACCACTATATAGTGCCAGGATAATACTGCCATACACATCCTGTATAACACCACTATATAGTGCTAGGATAATACTGCCATACACATCCTGTATAACACCACTATATAGTGCTAGGATAATACTGCCATACACATCCTGTATAACACCACTATATAGTGCTAGGATAATACTGCCATACACATCCTGTATAACACCACTATATAGTGACTAGGATAATACTGCCATACACATCCTGTATAACACCACTATATAGTGCTAGGATAATACTGCCATACACATCCTGTATAACACCACTATATAGTGCTAGGATAATACTGCCATACACATCCTGTATAACACCACTATATAGTGCTAGGATAATACTGCCATACACATCCTGTATAACACCACTATATAGTGCTAGGATAATACTGCCATACACATCCTGTATAACACCACTATATAGTGCTAGGATAATACTGCCATACACATCCTGTATAACACCACTATATAGTGCTAGGATAATACTGCCATACACATCCTGTATAACACCACTATATAGTGCTAGGATAATACTGCCATACACATCCTGTATAACACCACTATATAGTGCTAGGATAATACTGCCATACACATCCTGTATAACACCACTATATAGTGCTAGGATAATACTGCCATACACATCCTGTATAACACCACTATATAGTGCTAGGATAATACTGCCATATACATCCTGTATAACACCACTATATAGTGCTAGGATAATACTGCCATACACATCCTGTATAACACCACTATATAGTGCTAGGATAATACTGCCATATACATCCTGTATAACACCACTATATAGTGCTAGGATAATACTGCCATACACATCCTGTATAACACCACTATATAGTGCTAGGATAATACTGCCATACACATCCTGTATAACACCACTATATAGTGCTAGGATAATACTGCCATATACATCCTGTATAACACCACAATATAGTGCTAGGATAATACTGCCATACACATCCTGTATAACACCACTATATAGTGCTAGGATAATACTGCCATACACATCCTGTATAACACCACTTTTATAGTACCAGGATAATACTGCCATACACATCCTGTATAACACCACTATATAGTGATAGGATAATACTGCCATACATGAGTTGTATAACAGTAATGTCCAAAATATGCAAATATTATCCAAATAAAACCTATACTGCTTTCAACATCAAGCAGATCCATTTCTCAATAAGACCGCCATATACCTATAAATAAAGCTGGATGACTATTATCGCTATGATTGTCCTCATCCTTGGGGACCTCCAAGGATCCCTGGACCAAGACCATTGCTTGCTTTGGCAAAATTGGTCTATCCTGGAGCCAGTAATGTGTAAGGTGAATTCTGGAGACCACTTATATCTTCTCCTACCAGTAGTACCAGGGCCATACCACTGTATAGAAGAGGGGGTGAAGAAAAGTGCTCCCTTAAACATACAGCAGATCCACAGACTGCGGTATAACATAGTCCCTTATCTTGCAGCGCTGACCAGACACTGCACCTGCACCTTTAAGAACATGTTGATGAGATAAAATGTACTTCCCCTTTAAATGAGCAGAGCACTCTATTGCTGTGGGAGCAGAAGAGAGATCAGAAGAATACGCGGGGTGAGGTGTATTCAGGTTTGTGATGCCCAGACAATTAGCAGTGACGAGGTCTAGCTGAATGCGTCATCGTAATTCCGCAGCGCGATGTTTTTCTGCAGAGCGTTGCGAAATAAACCGGACGTTCTGCAGCACGTAAAACACGTAATTGCTTCCTCTCTCCGGTACGAGTGACCCAAAAGACTTGTTAATCGCGCAGCTACACGGTCATGAAATATTCATAGGGACAGGACGCTCGCCGGTGATAAAAGAGGCATCAGCCTGCGCTGATACATTGTAACAAACTGGACGGTGGCAGTCCTATTGACCTCACCGGGGGGGGTTCTAAGCTGGATCCATCTGTAACAAACCCGCAGCTTCCACGTGCAGTACGTCAGGGTTTGCCTTTGGAGGTGAACCGAGAATGTTCCCGTTCACTGACAGCAAGCAGAGATCTTGAAAGGAGTGCGAAACAGAAACAAGCATTATGCTTCATTGACGCCCCCTCCTACAGATTGATTTTCGTATTTTGGGCAGATGTTCCAATGTAACTAGGAGAAATTGGGGCAGGAATACTTTTGTGGAGGTGGACGCACATGCTCAGTTCCATCCTTCGATTGCCACCAGCCGGATGGAAGCTGTGACACATACAGGGGGAGAGCTGCAGCAGAATGGACATGCCCCCTTAGTAGGAGCACACCCCTGAGCTGAAGCAGATAGGACATGGCTGACTTGGAAAGGGCACACCACCTGAGAAAGGACCCCCCCCTTCCCTAGCTGCCACCCTGAAGAGAATCTAGCACAGAAATTGGAACAATGAATGGGGAGATCTCTGAATCCATGTGAGGTACTGGGATGGTTCTAGCTTTGTTAGGTGCATGTCCACCTACTGAGGTGGACGCACATGCTCAGTTCCATTCTTCAATTGCCACCAGCCAGATCGAAGCTGTGACAGATACAGGGAGAGCGCTACAGCAGAATGGACATGCCCCCCTTAGAACGACACCCCTGAGCTGAAGCAGAAAGGACATGGCTTACTTGGAAAGGGCACACCCCCTGAAAAAGGACACACCCCTTAGATGCCAACCAGAAGAGAATTGAGCACAGAAATTGGAACAATGAATGGGGAGATCTCTGGATCCATTTAAGGTACCGGGATGGTCCTAGCTTTGTTAGAAACCATACATTAATCGTAGGATAACCCCTTTAAGAAATAGCAGAAGGAAGCAGTGAAGGAGCTCGCCAGCAATTCCCTGCCTCCTCCTGACCTAAGTCTTTGTCCTATATGCCCTTAAATATCATTACGCCAACAAACCCGCTTACATCCAGCCGAAAATAGAGCTTACAGCGCCCGGCGGTACCAGATCAGATTACCGGGAAGTACCAATCACTTATTGAGGGGCGGGAATTGAATTGTGGGCTCAATTATGGCCGAAGATAAACGAGCCGCCACGAGGAAAATTCAGGAAGAATAGAAGAGCGCAAAAGAACTGTTCTGCTTAAAGAGACAGCGTCCACCGGGTAGTGTGTGGTTTAGGAAGGCTAGGATTAAGGGTACGTTCTTTAAGAGGAGGTTACACTGGGGCCTTAGTGTGGGGTCACTTTAAGTGAAACTACATCAACATTGGGCAATGGGGGAACGATTCAACACCAACACCTTAGCATAGATGGCTAATCAGAACCATACAGGAAACATGCGTGCACCCGAAAAATGACCCCCCAAAGTGCCGTTTTGGGGTAAAAAACGAGGTGTAAAACCGACCCATTTGACTCTAGAGTCAGCGAAATCATATTAGAAGTGGAGCTCTGCAGCAGTTTCTAGTGGTGTGCATACAAATAGCCATGTCTAATTAATGGCGCCATACAGTGTCACACACTCCCAAAAAAAGATGCTGCCAAAACCATACACTGCAACAGTGCACAGTGCCTAAGCAAATACCGCCATATAGTGTTCAAACACCAACATAGAGCAACCAAATAACAGCTACATACATAATGTAATATAATTACCGCACAATACAATGTGTAAATAATACTGCTATACAGTTAATATAGAAATTTACGGTGGTTTCAAGCATCCGGTGACAGGCCATATCCGGTTGAGCAGTGCCATATCATTCCTGTCCTAACCTTAAAGGGAATGTCCATTTAAAGGGGAACTCCACTGGCCTCTCAAGGTGAGAGTTCCCCATAAATACTAAACATATCCTCATACTAACTCATCATTTCCTTTATTCTATAGGAAACCCACAATATTTCTACAGTGAAAGAAGAAGCCGTCTCTGCTACCAGGGAAACTCACTCACTACCTCATTTCAGGACAATGGGAAGGAAATGAAACGCGTTGAGTCTGGAATATGGAAAAAAAAGCTGTGATTCTTGAAAAAAACAAAATGGGGTCAAGAGAAATTCTTTACGATTTGGTTGTCAATCAAAAGGTGTAAGCCCGAATGTAAGGGAGGGGGTCATAAAGTATCAATCCCACCGACCGCGGACAGATACTGAATGTAACAATGCTGGTATATTCTGAGGGAAAAACAGCAACAGATTATATAAAGGTGTATCTACAAGCAGCGAACAGTTCTCAAGGACAGACGTAAAACGTGACGAAAATAATGAGGAAAGAATAAACTGAAGACAATAAAGAGCAATTCCAATCACAAGAAGATTACTAGAAATACGGCAAAAGATAAAGGCTGCAGAGCACAATAGCCCTGAGGGAAGTGCGTCACGGACACGTGCGGGTCACACTGTAAGCAGAAAAATGGTGGAAACAAGTCCAGCACGACGTCTTTCTGAATCAGATGGAATATTTTATTGAGAGCGTCAAAAACTACGTACATGCAAAAGCAGAGATTTTTTGACGAATTTTGAACAACTACAAACTCTTAGTCATAGAATCCATCTGTGACTAAGAGATCGTATCGGCTCAAAACGCATCACAAGTTTTCTGCTTCCATTTTTCTGTACGAACACAGCTTTAGAGGAATTCAATAAAATATTCCATTTGATCCAGAAGGAAGTTGTGCTGGACTTGTTTCCACAATTTTTCTACTATAATACTGCCTCCTGTGTACAAAAATAAAATACTATAATACTGCCACCTATATAGAAGAAAAAACTACTATAATACTGCCTCCTATGTATAGGAATATAACTACTATAATACTGCTCTTATGTATAAGAATATCACTACTATAATACTGCTCCTATGTACAAAAATATAACTACTATAATACTGCTCCTATGTATAAGAATATAACTACTATAATACTGCTCCTATATACAAGAATATGACTACTATAATACTGCTCCTATGTACAAGAATATAACTACTATAATACTGCTCCTATATACAAGAATATGACTACTATAATACTGCCCCTATGTACAAGAATATAACTACTATAATACTGCTCTTATGTATAAGAATATCACTACTATAATACTGCGCCTATGTACAAAAATATAACTACTATAATACTGCCCCTATGTACAAGAATATAACTACTATAATACTGCCCCCTATATACAAGAATATAACTACTATAATACTGCTACTATGTACAAGAATATAACTACTATAATACTGCTGCTATGTACAAGAATATAACTACTATACTACTGCTGCTATGTACAAGAATATAACTACTATAATACTACCTCCTATGTATAAGAATATCACTACTATAATACTGCCTCCTACGTACAAGACTATAACTACTATAATAATACTCTCACTATGTACAAGAATATAACTACTATAATACTGCTCCTATGTATAAGAATATAACTACTGTAATACAGCCTCCTATGTACAAGAATATAAATACTATAATACTGCCTCCTATGTACAAGAATATAACTACTATAATACTGCCTCCTATGTACGAGAATATAACTACTATAATACTGCCTCCTATGTACAAGAATATAACTACTATAATACTTCTCCTATGTACAAGAATATAACTACTATAATACTACTCCTATATACAAGAATATAACTACTATAATACTGCCTCCTATGTACAATAATATAACTAATATAATACTGCTCCTATGTACAAGAATATAACTACTATAATACTGCCTCCTATATACAAGACTATAACTACTATAATACTGCTCCTATGTATAAGAATATAACTACTATGATACTGCTCCTATGTACAAGAATATAACTACTATAATACTGCTCCTATGTATAAGAATATAACTACTATAATACTGCCTCCTATATACAAGAATATAACTACTATAATACTGCCTCCTATATACAAGAATATAACTACTATAATACTGCTCCTATGTACAAGAATATAACTACTATAATACTGCTCCTATGTACAAGAATATAACTACTATAATACTGCTCCTATATACAAGAATATAACTACTATAATACTGCTCCTATGCACAAGAATATAACTATTATAATACTGCTCCTATGTACAAGAATATAACTAATATAATGCTGCTCTTATGTACAAGAATATAACTACTATAATACTGCTCCTATGTATAAGAATATAACTACTGTAATACAGCCTCCTATGTACAAGAATATAAATACTATAATACTGCCTCCTATGTACAAGAATATAACTACTATAATACTGCCTCCTATGTACGAGAATATAACTACTATAATACTGCCTCCTATGTACAAGAATATAACTACTATAATACTTCTCCTATGTACAAGAATATAACTACTATAATACTACTCCTATATACAAGAATATAACTACTATAATACTGCCTCCTATGTACAATAATATAACTAATATAATACTGCTCCTATGTACAAGAATATAACTACTATAATACTGCCTCCTATATACAAGACTATAACTACTATAATACTGCTCCTATGTATAAGAATATAACTACTATGATACTGCTCCTATGTACAAGAATATAACTACTATAATACTGCTCCTATGTATAAGAATATAACTACTATAATACTGCCTCCTATGTACAAGAATATAACTACTATAATACTGCCTCCTATATACAAGAATATAACTACTATAATACTGCTCCTATGTACAAGAATATAACTACTATAATACTGCTCCTATGTACAAGAATATAACTACTATAATACTGCTCCTATATACAAGAATATAACTACTATAATACTGCTCCTATGCACAAGAATATAACTATTATAATACTGCTCCTATGTACAAGAATATAACTAATATAATGCTGCTCTTATGTACAAGAATATAACTAATATAATACTGCTCCTATGTACAAGAATATAACTAATATAATACTGCTCCTATGTACAAGAATATAACTAATATAATACTACCCTCAATGTATATGAATATAACTACTATAATACAGCCCCTATATAAAAGAATATCAGCGCAGTATGTGTGAATATACCCTAATACTGTCCCCTATGCACGGTTCTATGGACCTAAACCTATGATGTGACTGGATTTGCTCTTTATTATATGAATGCCATTATACGTTGATCTATGCTGACATATGGTGCACATATGAATGGGATAGAAGATTTCTCACTACTTTGCGTGGTTATGTTTGGGGGGGAAATGGCACATTTTGCACGTTTTTGTCATTTGTAAAAACCAAAATTCAATATGGCCGCCTTTAGAATTTTGTTGTAAGAAAATATCAGGGGACAGACACAGACCCTTTACCGCCTCGGTGGTTCTAATCACAGATCACTCAATATGCAAAATTAGGACAGATCTCCTATAGACATGGACTGAGCAGCAGACACCTGGAGGACTCCGCGTTTTGAGTCCAGGACTATTGACCCCGCCCAACAGTGAATTACTTAAAGGTACAGTTTATGAGTGGATGTCCTTTCTCCAGCTCCAGGTGTTGCCACACTACTACTCTCAACATGCTCTGGTGGAGCCACAGGTTGTTGACAACTACCTTGCTAACACAATCCCTTTAAATACTTTCCAGGAACCAAAATTTGTGATACATGTTGATCCTGCCCCCTATTTACCATAACTCCACCCAAATCTACTTGAAGGGATTTTCCAGGGCAACAAAACTTGGTGGCAGCGGGCTGGGCGTGGCTTAGAATCGTGTTGTTTCGAGGACACCCAGGTCCACACTACTTCCCAATTTTGTCTGCACATGCAGGAAATGCCTGGATAGGCCCTCAGCCAATCACTGGCCACAGCTGTGACCCGCCTCAACCAGTGATTGGCTGAGATGGCATTTCCTGTGCACAAAGGAACAGGAAGTAGGGAGCAGCGGGGACTGAGGAAGTGGTGGAATGGCAGTAGCAGTGAGCCTATCCCCTCGGTGCACCCCAGCTTTTTAGTGCTGGCCCCACCCCTTGGTGCACTGAATCCCTAATTTGCATAAAGAATAAAAGCCGATTTTCACAAGATAGGTATCACTTAATTCAGCAGGATCAACCCTCCCAGAGTTGATCCTGCTGATTGGTGCCCTTTGAGCCTACCCACTAAATTAAGGCTCTTCCTTCTTTGCTTTCCCAAGGTCTGAGAAGTGCGGCAAAAGAAAGAGGACTGCCTTAAAGGGGTGAGGCTTAGAAATCCTCCTAACGCCCATTGATCAATGTTGCCACCCTACGTTTATACAACCATTTCCATAATCGGGGTATTTAAAGGGGCATCACTTCTATATTCCATACTGTGTGTAACTTCTGCCTCCTTCTTCCCAAACTGTTTTCCCAAACCAATGCGGGTCCTAATTCTCACAAAATTTCCCACATCTTGGAGAAGGTGTTGAAAGTAAAACCAACATGGCGGAACCCATAGTCCTGGAAATCAGCACTAAGAACTCATGTAAAATAGAGAGGCTTCACTTAGGGTGGAAAAAATGTGCACATTTGCTGAGGAGTACTGGCTATCGGTCATTTTCTGCAAAAAATAGTACAATTTTTGGGGGATGGTGGAGTACCCCTTTAAATTTTGCATATAGTACATCTAGATGTAGGCCAGTGGTCGATGAAGGGGTGTCTGAGAAAGCACATGTAACCAACCTACTTTGTGATATGATGTAAAATAGGCCAGTTATTAAATTATTTAAAGGTAAATGTCTTATTATGCAGAGTCCCCCCCTAAACCAACGTCACTGACTCTAAGGGTTCAACTATTGAGTGAAATAAATTTACTTTTTGGAAAAAAACTTTGCGAGACTTCTAAATATCTGCTCGACACGATCACATGTGATCAAGGGCGTAGGAAGCCCCAAAAATCTGGGGGGGACAGCACTTATGGGGCCCGTGTCCCCGCCCACCCTCAAGCCACACCCACATATTTTTCCGCCCCCAAGTGCCAAAATCTCTCCCCCCTATGGGCCAGTGGGTCCAGTTTAAAAAAAAAAAAAACACACACACACACAAAACAAGACACTTATACTTACATCCATCCGTCACAGCTAGGCGATGCAGGCCTCTTCCGGCCTGTGTCCCGCGCTGCATGGCTCACAGACGGCGCGATGACGTCATCGCGCCGCCTGTACCAACATCTGATAGGCTGCCGGCCTAGTGCTGGCAGCCTATCGGAGGAGCAGGGAAGGGAGACGCCTCTCCCTCTCCTGCTCCGCAGCACAGCCATCTGTATCGCTGTCCTGGGGACGGCGATACAGTTGACTATGGAGATGAACGCTTCCACAATGGAAGCGTTCATCTCCCTGTGCCCCGCCACCGCCGCACACATTGTGCTGCCGCTGGGGGGGATTTTTACATACCTGTCCCCCCCGCATTTTTTCCTGGGGGGGATTTGTCCCCCCCGTCCCCCCCGCTTCCTACGCCCGTGCATGTGATATCAAGCCACCATGTTTAAGTCTGATGGTGGGCGGCCCTATTGTAAAGCTGCTTATAGATATTATAGTGCATGAAACTTTGGGTAGGAATATAACAGTACTGTGCGATCCTATAATTTACAGTCAGGTCTCTGGACATTATACATATATAACAGTACTGTGCGATCCCATAATTACGGTCAGGTCTCTGGACATTATACATATATAACAGTACTGTGCGATCCTATAATTACAGTCAGGTCTGTGGACATTATACATATATAACAGTACTGTGCGATCCTATAATTTACAGTCAGGTCTCTGGACATTATACATATATAACAGTACTGTGCGATCCTATAATTTACAGTCAGGTCTCTGGACATTATACATATATAACAGTACTGTGCGATCCTATAATTACAGTCAGGTCTGTGGACATTATACATATATAACAGTACTGTGCGATCCTATAATTACAGTCAGGTCTCTGGACATTATACATATATAACAGTACTGAGCGATCCTATAATTACAGTCAGGTCTCTGGACATTATACATATATAACAGTACTGTGCGATCCTATAATTACAGTCAGGTCTGTGTACATTATACATATATAACAGTACTGTGCAATCCTATAATTACAGTCAGGTCTCTGGACATTATACATATATAACAGTACTGTGCGATCCTATAATTACAGTCAGGTCTCTGGACATTATACATATATAACAGTACTGTGCGATCCTATAATTACAGTCAGGTCTCTGGACATTATACATATATAACAGTACGGTGCGATCCTATAATTACAGTCAGGTCTCTGGACATTATACATATATAACAGTACTGTGAGATCCTATAATTACAGTCAGGTCTCTGGACATTATACATATATAACAGTACTGTGCGATCCTATAATTACAGTCAGGTCTCTGGACATTATACATATATAACAGTACTGTGCGATCCTATAATTACAGTAAGGTCTCTGGACATTATACATATATAACAGTACTGTGTGATCCTATAATTTACAGTCAGGTCTGTGGACATTATACATATATAACAGTACTGTGTGATCCTATAATTACAGTCAGGTCTCCGGACGTTATACATATATAACAGTACTGTGCGATCCTATAATTACAGTCAGGTCTCTGGACATTATACATATATAACAGAACTGTGCGATCCTATAATTACAGTCAGGTCTGTGGACATTATACATATATAACAGTACTGTGCGATCCCATAATTACAGTCAGGTATCCGGACATTATACATATATAACAGTACTGTGCGATCCTATAATTACAGTCAGGTCTCTGGACATTATACATATATAACAGTACTGTGCGATCCTATAATTACAGTCAGGTATCTGGACATTATACATATATAACAGTACTGTGCGATCCTATAATTTACAGTCAGGTCTCTGGACGTTATACATATATAACAGTACGGTGCGATCCTATAATTTACAGTTAGGTCTCTGGTCATTATACATATATAACAGTACTGTGCGATCCTATAATTTACAGTCAGGTCTCTGGACATTATACATATATAACAGTACTGTGCGATCCTATAATTACAGTCAGGTCTCTGGACATTATACATATATAACAGTACTGTGCGATCCTATAATTACAGTCAGGTCTCTGGACATTATACATATATAACAGTACTGTGCGATCCTATAATTACAGTAAGGTCTCTGGACATTATACATATATAACAGTACTGTGCGATCCTATAATTACAGTCAGGTCTCTGGACATTATACATATATAACAGTACTGTGTGATCCTATAATTTACAGTCAGGTCTGTGGACATTATACATATATAACAGTACTGTGCGATCCTATAATTACAGTCAGGTCTCTGGACATTATACATATATAACAGTACTGTGCGATCCTATAATTACAGTCAGGTCTGTGGACATTATACATATATAACAGTACTGTGCGATCCTATAATTACAGTCAGGTATCCGGACATTATACATATATAACAGTACTGTGCGATCCTATAATTTACAGTTAGGTCTCTGGTCATTATACATATATAACAGTACTGTGCGATCCTATAATTTACAGTCAGGTCTCTGGACATTATACATATATAACAGTACTGTGCGATCCTATAATTACAGTCAGGTCTCTGGACATTATACATATATAACAGTACTGTGCGATCCTATAATTACAGTCAGGTCTCTGGACATTATACATATATAACAGTACTGTGCGATCCTATAATTACAGTCAGGTCTGTGTACATTATACATATATAACCGTACTGTGTGATCCTATAATTACAGTCAGGTCTCTGGACATTATACATATATAACAGTACTGTGCGATCCTATAATTTACAGTCAGGTCTCTGGACATTATACATATATAACAGTACTGTGTGATCCTATAATTTACAGTCAGGTCTCTGGACATTATACATATATAACAGTACTGTGCGATCCTATAATTACAGTCAGGTCTCTGGACATTATACATATATAACAGTACTGTGCGATCCTATAATTACAGTCAGGTCTCTGGACATTATACATATATAACAGTACTGAGCGATCCTATAATTTACAGTCAGGTCTGTGGACATTATACATATATAACAGTACTGAGCGATCCTATAATTACAGTCAGGTCTCTGGACATTATACATATATAAAAGTACTGTGCGATCCCATAATTACGGTCAGGTCTCTGGACATTATACATATATAACAGTACTGTGCGATCCTATAATTACGGTCAGGTCTCTGGACATTATACATATATAACAGTACTGTGCGATCCTATAATTTACAGTCAGGTCTCTGGACATTATACATATATAACAGTACTGTGTGATCCTATAATTTACAGTCAGGTCTCTGGACATTATACATATATAACAGTACTGTGCGATCCTATAATTACAGTCAGGTCTCTGGACATTATACATATATAACAGTACTGAGCGATCCTATAATTACAGTCAGGTCTCTGGACATTATACATATATAACAGTACTGTGCGATCCTATAATTACAGTCAGGTCTCTGGACATTATACATATATAACAGTACTGTGCGATCCTATAATTACAGTCAGGTCTCTGGACATTATACATATATAACAGTACTGTGTGATCCTATAATTACAGTCAGGTCTGTGGACATTATACATATATAACAGTACTGTGCGATCCTATAATTACAGTCAGGTCTCTGGACATTATACATATATAACAGTACTGTGCAATCCTATAATTACAGTCAGGTCTGTGGACATTATACATATATAACAGTACTGTGTGATCCTATAATTACAGTCCGGTCTCTGGACATTATACATATATACCAGTACTGTGCGATCCTATAATTACAGTCAGGTCTGTGGACATTATACATATATAACAGAACTGTGCGATCCTATAATTACAGTCAGGTCTCTGGACATTATACATATATAACAGTACTGTGCGATCCTATAATTACAGTCAGGCCTCTGGACATTATACATATATAACAGTACTGTGCGATCCTATAATTACAGTCAGGTCTCTGGACATTATATATATATAACAGTACTGTGTGATCCTATAATTACAGTCAGGTCTGTGTACATTATACATATATAACAGTACTGTGCGATACTATAATTACAGTCAGGTCTCTGGACATTATACATATATAACAGTACTGTGCGATACTATAATTACAGTCAGGTCTCTGGACATTATACATATATAACAGTACTGTGCGATCCTATAATTACAGTCAGGTCTCTGGACATTATACATATATAACAGTACTGTGCGATCCTATAATTACAGTCAGGTCTCTGGACATTATACATATATAACAGTACTGAGCGATCCTATAATTACAGTCAGGTCTCTGGACATTATACATATATAACAGTACTGTGCGATCCTATAATTACAGTCAGGTCTCTGGACATTATACATATATAACAGTACTGTGCGATCCTATAATTACAGTCAGGTCTCTGGACATTATACATATATAACAGTACTGTGCGATCCTATAATTACAGTCAGGTCTCTGGACATTATACATATATAACAGTACTGTGCGATCCTATAATTACAGTCAGGTCTCTGGACATTATACATATATAACAGTACTGTGCGATCCTATAATTACAGTCAGGTCTCTGGACATTATACATATATAACAGTACTGTGCGATCCTATAATTACAGTCAGGTCTCTGGACATTATACATATATAACAGTACTGTGCGATCCTATAATTACAGTCAGGTCTCTGGACATTATACATATATAACAGTACTGTGCGATCCTATAATTACAGTCAGGTCTCTGGACATTATACATATATAACAGTACTGTGCGATCCTATAATTACAGTCAGGTCTCTGGACATTATACATATATAACAGTACTGTGCGATCCTATAATTACAGTCAGGTCTCTGGACATTATACATATATAACAGTACTGTGCGATCCTATAATTACAGTCAGGTCTCTGGACATTATACATATATAACAGTACTGTGCGATCCTATAATTACAGTCAGGTCTCTGGACATTATACATATATAACAGTACTGTGCGATCCTATAATTACAGTCAGGTCTCTGGACATTATACATATATAACAGTACTGTGCGATCCTATAATTACAGTCAGGTCTGTGGACATTATACATATATAACAGTACTGTGCGATCCTATAATTACAGTCAGGTCTCTGGACATTATACATATATAACAGTACTGTGCGATCCTATAATTACAGTCAGGTCTCTGGACATTATACATATATAACAGTACTGTGCGATCCTATAATTACAGTCAGGTCTCTGGACATTATACATATATAACAGTACTGTGCGATCCTATAATTACAGTCAGGTCTCTGGACATTATACATATATAACAGTACTGTGCGATCCTATAATTACAGTCAGGTCTCTGGACATTATACATATATAACAGTACTGTGCGATCCTATAATTACAGTCAGGTCTCTGGACATTATACATATATAACAGTACTGTGCGATCCTATAATTACAGTCAGGTCTCTGGACATTATACATATATAACAGTACTGTGCGATCCTATAATTACAGTCAGGTCTCTGGACATTATACATATATAACAGTACTGTGTGATCCTATAATTTACAGTCAGGTCTCTGGACATTATACATATATAACAGTACTGTGCGATCCTATAATTACAGTCAGGTCTCTGGACATTATACATATATAACAGTACTGTGCGATCCTATAATTACAGTCAGGTCTCTGGACATTATACATATATAACAGTACTGTGCGATCCTATAATTACAGTCAGGTCTCTGGACATTATACATATATAACAGTACTGTGCGATCCTATAATTACAGTCAGGTCTCTGGACATTATACATATATAACAGTACTGTGCGATCCTATAATTACAGTCAGGTCTCTGGACATTATACATATATAACAGTACTGTGCGATCCTATAATTACAGTCAGGTCTCTGGACATTATACATATATAACAGTACTGTGCGATCCTATAATTACAGTCAGGTCTCTGGACATTATACATATATAACAGTACTGTGCGATCCTATAATTACAGTCAGGTCTCTGGACATTATACATATATAACAGTACTGTGCGATCCTATAATTACAGTCAGGTCTGTGGACATTATACATATATAACAGTACTGTGCGATCCTATAATTTACAGTCAGGTCTCTGGACATTATACATATATAACAGTACTGTGCGATCCTATAATTACAGTCAGGTCTCTGGACATTATACATATATAACAGTACTGTGCGATCCTATAATTACAGTCAGGTCTCTGGACATTATACATATATAACAGTACTGTGCGATCCTATAATTACAGTCAGGTCTCTGGACATTATACATATATAACAGTACTGTGCGATCCTATAATTACAGTCAGGTCTCTGGACATTATACATATATAACAGTACTGTGCGATCCTATAATTACAGTCAGGTCTCTGGACATTATACATATATAACAGTACTGTGCGATCCTATAATTACAGTCAGGTCTCTGGACATTATACATATATAACAGTACTGTGCGATCCTATAATTACAGTCAGGTCTCTGGACATTATACATATATAACAGTACTGTGCGATCCTATAATTACAGTCAGGTCTCTGGACATTATACATATATAACAGTACTGTGCGATCCTATAATTACAGTCAGGTCTCTGGACATTATACATATATAACAGTACTGTGCGATCCTATAATTACAGTCAGGTCTCTGGACATTATACATATATAACAGTACTGTGCGATCCTATAATTACAGTCAGGTCTCTGGACATTATACATATATAACAGTACTGTGCGATCCTATAATTACAGTCAGGTCTCTGGACATTATACATATATAACAGTACTGTGCGATCCTATAATTACAGTCAGGTCTCTGGACATTATACATATATAACAGTACTGTGTGATCCTATAATTTACAGTCAGGTCTCTGGACATTATACATATATAACAGTACTGTGCGATCCTATAATTACAGTCAGGTCTCTGGACATTATACATATATAACAGTACTGTGCGATCCTATAATTACAGTCAGGTCTCTGGACATTATACATATATAACAGTACTGTGCGATCCTATAATTACAGTCAGGTCTCTGGACATTATACATATATAACAGTACTGTGCGATCCTATAATTACAGTCAGGTCTCTGGACATTATACATATATAACAGTACTGTGCGATCCTATAATTACAGTCAGGTCTCTGGACATTATACATATATAACAGTACTGTGTGATCCTATAATTACAGTCAGGTCTCTGGACATTATACATATATAACAGTACTGTGCGATCCTATAATTACAGTCAGGTCTCTGGACATTATACATATATAACAGTACTGTGCGATCCTATAATTACAGTCAGGTCTCTGGACATTATACATATATAACAGTACTGTGCGATCCTATAATTACAGTCAGGTCTCTGGACATTATACATATATAACAGTACTGTGCGATCCTATAATTACAGTCAGGTCTCTGGACATTATACATATATAACAGTACTGTGCGATCCTATAATTACAGTCAGGTCTCTGGACATTATACATATATAACAGTACTGTGCGATCCTATAATTACAGTCAGGTCTCTGGACATTATACATATATAACAGTACTGTGCGATCCTATAATTACAGTCAGGTCTCTGGACATTATACATATATAACAGTACTGTGCGATCCTATAATTTACAGTCAGGTCTCTGGACATTATACATATATAACAGTACTGTGCGATCCTATAATTACAGTCAGGTCTCTGGACATTATACATATATAACAGTACTGTGCGATCCTATAATTACAGTCAGGTCTCTGGACATTATACATATATAACAGTACTGTGCGATCCTATAATTACAGTCAGGTCTCTGGACATTATACATATATAACAGTACTGTGCGATCCTATAATTACAGTCAGGTCTCTGGACATTATACATATATAACAGTACTGTGCGATCCTATAATTACAGTCAGGTCTCTGGACATTATACATATATAACAGTACTGTGCGATCCTATAATTACAGTCAGGTCTCTGGACATTATACATATATAACAGTACTGTGCGATCCTATAATTACAGTCAGGTCTCTGGACATTATACATATATAACAGTACTGTGCGATCCTATAATTACAGTCAGGTCTCTGGACATTATACATATATAACAGTACTGTGCGATCCTATAATTACAGTCAGGTCTCTGGACATTATACATATATAACAGTACTGTGCGATCCTATAATTACAGTCAGGTCTCTGGACATTATACATATATAACAGTACTGTGCGATCCTATAATTACAGTCAGGTCTCTGGACATTATACATATATAACAGTACTGTGCGATCCTATAATTACAGTCAGGTCTCTGGACATTATACATATATAACAGTACTGTGCGATCCTATAATTACAGTCAGGTCTCTGGACATTATACATATATAACAGTACTGTGCGATCCTATAATTACAGTCAGGTCTCTGGACATTATACATATATAACAGTACTGTGCGATCCTATAATTACAGTCAGGTCTCTGGACATTATACATATATAACAGTACTGTGCGATCCTATAATTACAGTCAGGTCTCTGGACATTATACATATATAACAGTACTGTGCGATCCTATAATTACAGTCAGGTCTCTGGACATTATACATATATAACAGTACTGTGCGATCCTATAATTACAGTCAGGTCTCTGGACATTATACATATATAACAGTACTGTGCGATCCTATAATTACAGTCAGGTCTCTGGACATTATACATATATAACAGTACTGTGCGATCCTATAATTACAGTCAGGTCTCTGGACATTATACATATATAACAGTACTGTGCGATCCTATAATTACAGTCAGGTCTCTGGACATTATACATATATAACAGTACTGTGCGATCCTATAATTACAGTCAGGTCTGTGGACATTATACATATATAACAGTACTGTGCGATCCTATAATTACAGTCAGGTCTCTGGACATTATACATATATAACAGTACTGTGCGATCCTATAATTACAGTCAGGTCTCTGGACATTATACATATATAACAGTACTGTGCGATCCTATAATTACAGTCAGGTCTCTGGACATTATACATATATAACAGTACTGTGCGATCCTATAATTACAGTCAGGTCTCTGGACATTATACATATATAACAGTACTGTGCGATCCTATAATTACAGTCAGGTCTCTGGACATTATACATATATAACAGTACTGTGCGATCCTATAATTACAGTCAGGTCTCTGGACATTATACATATATAACAGTACTGTGCGATCCTATAATTACAGTCAGGTCTCTGGACATTATACATATATAACAGTACTGTGCGATCCTATAATTACAGTCAGGTCTCTGGACATTATACATATATAACAGTACTGTGCGATCCTATAATTACAGTCAGGTCTCTGGACATTATACATATATAACAGTACTGTGCGATCCTATAATTACAGTCAGGTCTCTGGACATTATACATATATAACAGTACTGTGCGATCCTATAATTACAGTCAGGTCTCTGGACATTATACATATATAACAGTACTGTGCGATCCTATAATTACAGTCAGGTCTCTGGACATTATACATATATAACAGTACTGTGCGATCCTATAATTACAGTCAGGTCTCTGGACATTATACATATATAACAGTACTGTGCGATCCTATAATTACAGTCAGGTCTCTGGACATTATACATATATAACAGTACTGTGCGATCCTATAATTACAGTCAGGTCTCTGGACATTATACATATATAACAGTACTGTGCGATCCTATAATTACAGTCAGGTCTCTGGACATTATACATATATAACAGTACTGTGCGATCCTATAATTACAGTCAGGTCTCTGGACATTATACATATATAACAGTACTGTGCGATCCTATAATTACAGTCAGGTCTCTGGACATTATACATATATAACAGTACTGTGTGATCCTATAATTACAGTCAGGTCTCTGGACATTATACATATATAACAGTACTGTGCGATCCTATAATTACAGTCAGGTCTCTGGACATTATACATATATAACAGTACTGTGCGATCCTATAATTACAGTCAGGTCTCTGGACATTATACATATATAACAGTACTGTGCGATCCTATAATTACAGTCAGGTCTCTGGACATTATACATATATAACAGTACTGTGTGATCCTATAATTACAGTCAGGTCTCTGGACATTATACATATATAACAGTACTGTGCGATCCTATAATTACAGTCAGGTCTCTGGACATTATACATATATAACAGTACTGTGCGATCCTATAATTACAGTCAGGTCTCTGGACATTATACATATATAACAGTACTGTGCGATCCTATAATTACAGTCAGGTCTCTGGACATTATACATATATAACAGTACTGTGCGATCCTATAATTACAGTCAGGTCTCTGGACATTATACATATATAACAGTACTGTGCGATCCTATAATTACAGTCAGGTCTCTGGACATTATACATATATAACAGTACTGTGCGATCCTATAATTTACAGTCAGGTCTCTGGACATTATACATATATAACAGTACTGTGCGATCCTATAATTACAGTCAGGTCTCTGGACATTATACATATATAACAGTACTGTGCGATCCTATAATTACAGTCAGGTCTCTGGACATTATACATATATAACAGTACTGTGCGATCCTATAATTACAGTCAGGTCTCTGGACATTATACATATATAACAGTACTGTGCGATCCTATAATTACAGTCAGGTCTCTGGACATTATACATATATAACAGTACTGTGCGATCCTATAATTACAGTCAGGTCTCTGGACATTATACATATATAACAGTACTGTGCGATCCTATAATTACAGTCAGGTCTGTGGACATTATACATATATAACAGTACTGTGCGATCCTATAATTACAGTCAGGTCTCTGGACATTATACATATATAACAGTACTGTGCGATCCTATAATTACAGTCAGGTCTGTGGACATTATACATATATAACAGTACTGTGCGATCCTATAATTACAGTCAGGTCTCTGGACATTATACATATATAACAGTACTGTGCGATCCTATAATTACAGTCAGGTCTGTGGACATTATACATATATAACAGTACTGTGCGATCCTATAATTACAGTCAGGTCTCTGGACATTATACATATATAACAGTACTGTGCGATCCTATAATTACAGTCAGGTCTCTGGACATTATACATATATAACAGTACTGTGCGATCCTATAATTACAGTCAGGTCTCTGGACATTATACATATATAACAGTACTGTGCGATCCTATAATTACAGTCAGGTCTCTGGACATTATACATATATAACAGTACTGTGCGATCCTATAATTACAGTCAGGTCTCTGGACATTATACATATATAACAGTACTGTGCGATCCTATAATTACAGTCAGGTCTCTGGACATTATACATATATAACAGTACTGTGCGATCCTATAATTACAGTCAGGTCTCTGGACATTATACATATATAACAGTACTGTGCGATCCTATAATTACAGTCAGTTCTCTGGACATTATACATATATAACAGTACTGTGCGATCCTATAATTACAGTCAGTTCTCTGGACATTATACATATATAACAGTACTGTGCGATCCTATAATTACAGTCAGGTCTGTGGACATTATACATATATAACAGAACTGTGCGATCCTATAATTACAGTCAGGTCTCTGGACATTATACATATATAACAGTACTGTGCGATCCTATAATTACAGTCAGGTCTCTGGACATTATACATATATAACAGTACTTTGTGGGTAGTTTTGGATAATATTCATAGTTACGGTATATAAAAGTACTGTGCATCCTATATTATAATTTACAGTCAGATCCCTGGATATTATATAGATTCTGCTCTCATTCATTCTTAGAAGTAAACACATTTCACACGCACAGTCTCTGTTTGAAGCCCCCGGATCATTTGTAAAGGACGTGTTTCTTGTTCCCTATAATCCAAGTGGATGACACACTGGGCTTATAATTAGATAGAAAAGTGAAATAGAAAGCCGTCCTATTAAAGGGCTATTCACACCCGTCACCCCTCGTACCCACACATACAATACAAAGAGCGGGCGGTACAGAGGAAGCCCTCAGCTCAGGAGGAGATCCAATCAGGAGGGAAGAATTACTCAAATCCGACGTCTCCTGGAGGAGAAGTGACAGGAATGAATGGAGCAGCTGTGTCTTAGGAGAACTCACAAGGCATCTAACAATAATTAATGGCAGTGGGTCACCTTAAAAAGTCTGGATATGATGTCATTTGATGCCCCCTAAAAATGTTTACATCGATCCTGTAAATTTCGCTTGGTGGTAGCGGGTAATTAAGGGTTAATGGTACAATTCCTGGTGATGATGCATGATGAGGGGTTTCATTGTATCAACCTGGAGGTCTAGCTTGATAAAATGAAAACAATTACGTTTTAAACATGTTCTAGTTTTGAAACCAGCCCCTGGATCTGAATACTTTTGCAATTGCAAGTAATCAAAAATTTTGCATAGCCGCTGAGTTATTCACTGAACTCTATCTGTATAGCGCCACCTGCTGTTTGTTTCTTCGCATTTCTTTGACCGGCTCACTGAGATGGCCGCGCATGCTCAGTTTCATCCTTTAACTGCCTCCTGAGATGTGATGCGGCAGCAGAATGGACACACCCCCTGAGCTGCAGCAGTAAGGACACTCCCCTTGTGTTGCCAGCTGGATATCATTTGGTCTAATTATTAATGAACTGGGAACTTAAAGTGGCTTTGGAAAAAAACCTAAAAGAGGCCCCATGTTGTAGGCTGGTCCAAATTGACAGAAGATGGGTTAATAGAAGTAGGCAGGGACACCAGACGTAAGATGGGCGAGGAATACCACAGTGAAGCACAAAATACCGCCCCAGCAGAACTAAATACCACAGTGCAGCACAAAATACTGCCCCAGCAGAACCAAATACCACAGTGCAGCACAAAATACCGCCCCAGCAGTACCAAATACCTCAGTGCAGCACAAAATACCGCCCCAGCAGAACCAAATACCACAGTGCAGCACACAATACTGCCTCACCAGAACCAAATACCACAGTGCAGCACAAAATACCGCCCCAGCAGAACCAAATACCACAGTGCAGCACAAAATACCGCCTTAGCAGAACCAAATACCACAGTGCAGCACACAATACTGCCTCACCAGAACCAAATACCACAGTGCAGCACAAAATACCGCCCCAGCAGAACCAAATACCACAGTGCAGCACAAAATACCGCCTTAGCAGAACCAAATACCACAGTGCAGCACAAAATACTGCCCCAGCAGAACAAAATACCACAGTGCAGCACAAAATACCACCCCAGCAGAACCAAATACCACAGTGCATCACAAAATACCGCCTCAGCAAAACCAAATACCTCAATGCAGCACAAAATACCGCCTCAGCAGAACTAAATACCACAGTGCAGCACAGAATACTTCCCCAGCAGAACCAAATACCACAGTGCATCACAAAATACCGCCCCAGCAGAACCAAATACCACAGTGCAGCACAAAATACCGCCCCAGCAGAACCAAATACCACAGTGCAGCACAAAATACCGCCTCAGCAGAACCAAATACCTCAGTGAAGCACAAAATACCGCCTCAGCAGAACTAAATACCACAGTGCAGCACAAAATACCGCCTCAGCAGAACTAAATACCACAGTGCAGCACAAAATACCGCCTCAGCAGAACCAAATACCACAGTGCAGCACAAAATACCGCCTCAGCAGAACCAAATACCACAGTGCAGCACAAAATACCGCCCCAGCAGAACCAAATACCTCAGTGCAGCACAAAATACTGCCCCAGCAGAACCAAATACCTCAGTGCAGCACAAAATATCGCTTCAGCAGAACTAAATACCACAGTGCAGCACAAAATACCGCCTCAGCAGAACCAAATACCACAGTGCACCACAAAATACCGCCTCAGCAGAACCAAATACCACAGTGCAGCACAAAATTCCACCCCGGCAGAACCAAATACCTCAGTGAAGCACAAAATATCGCTTCAGCAAAACTAAATACCACAGTGCAGCACAAAATATCGCTTCAGCAAAACTAAATACCACAGTGCACCACAAAATACCGCCTCAGCAGAACTAAATACCACAGTGCACCACAAAATACCGCCCCAGCAGAACCAAATACCACAGTGCAGCACAGAATACTACCCCAGCAGAACCAAATACCACAGTGCAGCACAAAATACCACCCCAGCAGAAGCAGATACCACAGTGCAGCACAGAATACCACCCCAGCAAAACCAAATACCTCAGTGCAGCACAAAATATCGCTTCAGCAGAACTAAATACCACAGTGCAGCACAGAATACCACCCCAGCAGAACCAAATACCACAGTGCAGCACAAAATATCGCTTCAGCAGAACTAAATACCACAGTGCAGCACAAAATACCGCCTCAGCAGAACCAAATACCACAGTGCAGCACAAAATACCGCCTCAGCAGAACTAAATACCACAGTGCAGCACCAAATACCACAGTGCAGCACAGAATACTACCCCAGCAGAACCAAATACCACAGTGCAGCACAAAATACCACCCCAGCAGAAGCAGATACCACAGTGCAGCACAGAATACCACCCCAGCAGAACCAAATACCACAGTGCAGCACAAAATACCGCCCAGCAGAACCAAATACCACAGTGCAGCACAAAATACCGCCTCAGCAGAACCAAATACCACAGTGCAGCACAAAATACCGCCCCAGCAGAACCAAATACCACAGTGCAGCACAAAGGCGATGCAGTTGAATTCAAAGAGGCTTTTGTGGCCGTGGGCCAGGTGCATAAGTGCCTGATGCTCCTACATTAATACTGAGAGCATCAGATTATTATGTACTCGGCCAGCGGCTGTGAGGAGGGTTTCAGCAGCCCCCTGGTCATTTGCCTACCAGGAATTTCCCTGTAAGGTTTATATCCAGTCAGCCCCTGAGTCTAGTGAAGGCTTCAGTGTTAGCATCCCTAATGGTTTAAAGTACAGAAGTCTTTAATAGTAACATCCCTGGTGGTCTAGTGCAGTAAAGGATTTATTTGTAACATCCCTGGTGGTCTACTATAGTAAAGTCTTTAATCTTAACACCCCTGATGTTCTAATATAATGAAGGCTTTAATGGTAACATGCATGGTGGTGTAGTGCACTAAAGAATTTAATGGTAACATCCCTGGTGGTGTACTGAACTAAAGACTTTAATGGTAACATTCCTGGTGGCCTTATGTAATGAACCTTTAATGGTAATATCAATGATGGTCTAGATTACTGAACATTGGTGGTCTAGTGTAGTTAACTTTTAATGGACACATCCCTGGTGGTTTAGTGCAGTAAAGGATTTATTTGTAACATCATTGGTGGTCTAGTGTAAATAACCTTTAATGGACACATCCCTGATGGTCTAGTATAGTGAAGTCTTTAATAGTAACATTCCTGGTGCCTAATTTAGTAAAAGATCTTCTGGTAAAACTGCTATTGGTTTAGTGTAGTGAGGACTTTACTGTAACATACCTGGTGGTCTAGGGTGGACTATGCATTAATATGTTAAGTTTGTTCACACCTTGTGTCCAATGTGTTACTCCCGAGCTACCTCATGGACTGTCTTAGGCTGATTATGTTGTGGAACAGTACTAATAGGCCCTTTGACCAGTGCCCCATACACTCTATGGGCAAACATGAGTACAATAAGCGTTGGTACCCATGTCAACCAAGAACATGCTAGCTAAATGCTAGGTTCTAGGCTTCTACATGAGGCAAGGGATCTGCAACTAGTAGATTCCCAGCTGTGCTTACCAGTCCCAGATTCTTTATCCCAGTGGCACGCCTCTTGCTCTCACCTTCCCGGCATGCTCGGCCGCCAGGGTTGCTCTGCTGTCTTTCTCCACGCAGACTAAAGCCTGTCTTCTCCTCAGCTAGCATGATCCCTCCAGTTCTTAGTGGGCCAGTGTGTGCGCACCCTAATCTTTTCCAACTAATAACTGGTTACCTTGGTATACTTAAGGCACTTTCTTCTGTGGAACAGTGCCTGAGCAATAGGTTCATAGCTTGCTAAGTTTCTGCAAAGGTGTGCTCTTATTGTTTGTCTACCCATGTACCGACATCTGCCCATTTCCTAAATTCAGACCCTCTGCTGACTGAACTGTGCTTCACCTCCATATTGACCCTGACCTTGCACTCAGGAGCGTAGCTAACAGCTCATGGGCCCTGGTGCAAGAGTTCAGCTTGGGCCCTTTCCGTCAGTGCATTGTGTGTCTTCTTATGTGGCACAAGTGTCTTAGGGCCCCTTCAGGCTCCTGGGCCTGGTAGCGACTGCTACCTCTGCACCCCCTATAGCTATGCCCATGCTTGCACTGTTTAACAGAGACGAAAGCAACCCTGGCTTACACCTCAAACTTGCTTTCTCAAGTGCTGCTCCAGAAGAGCTCAACGTCTTTGTAGAAAAACTCACACACCACTTCCATTATAAATTCATGTTGACTACTTATAACTCTGACCTTCACCTCACCAAACAGATCTACTTTACCACCCTGATCTCTACATTATTTAATAATCCAAAACATCTCTTTGACACTCTTCACTCCCTCCCTAGTCAAAAAGTGCAGACGTCTAGTACATACCTTTATGCAGGAGATCTAGTCACCTACTTCAAAGAGAAAATTGAAATTATCTGGCAGGAAATTGGTTCACATTCTGGCTCACTGTCCACATTCGACCCAGTCACAGAAGAAGAAGTCTTCAGGCTCCTCTCTTCTTCACTTCCTACCACATGCACTACTGACCCTATTTCCTCACACCTCCTCTAATCTCTCTCCCTGGCTGTCACCACTCACCTAACCAAAATCTTCAATCTCTCTCTCTTCTGGTATCTTTCCCTCTTTCAAATATTCTGTCATAACCCTATTATAAAAAAAATATTCTCGACCCATCCTGCACAGCTAACTACAGACCTGTCTCCAATCTCTCCTTCATCTCTAAACTACAGGAGCATCTGGTCTACTCTTACTTAATCCACTATCTCTCCGCTAACTCTCTCCTTGATCCATTACCATCTGGTTTTAACACCCTACATTCTACAAAAATTGCCCTTACCAAAGTGACAAATGACCTCCTAACAGCTAAGTGCAATGGTGACTACTCTCTACTAATTCTCCTTGATCTATCTGCTGCATTTGATAAAGGTAGACCACCATCTACTCCACACCATGCTCCAATCTATCAGCCGTTCCTTCTTGGTTTTCTTCCTATCCTATCCTTGGTCCTCTCCTCTTTTCTCTCTACACAGCCCCTATTAGACAGACTATCAGTAGATTTGGTTTCTAGTGCCATCTCTATGCTGATAACACCCAACTATATACTTCTTCCCGTGATATCACCCCTGCTATACTGCAGTACACTAGTGACTGTCTGTCCGCTATCTCTAACATCATGCCCTCTCTCTATCTGAAACGGAATCTTTCAAAAACTGAACTATTGGCGTTTTCTCCTTCCACTAACCTACCTAAACCTGATATCTCCATCTCTGCGTGTGGAACTATCATCACTCTTAGGCAGCACGCCTTTTGTCTTGGTGTTATGCTTGACACTGATCTTTCCTTTACCTCCTATATTCAATCTCTCGCCCGCTCATGCCGCCTGCACCTCAAAAACATCTCTAGAATAAGCCCCTTTCTTACTGTGGAAACAACAAAAACTTTCATTGTTGCCCTGATCCATTCCCACCTTGATTATTGTAACTCATTATACTATACAGTTCCGCACCCTTGCCTCAGAACTGTCATGGAACAATGAGGCCTTGGTGTCAATTTTCTTGGGGGGGAATGTCAGGATACATAAAAGATGAGTTGGCAGGCTGCGATGTCCCATCTACCCTGGATGATCTCATTGTCCACCTGGATTGGTCTCCCCTTCAGAGAGCACCTCAAAGAATCTGCTCGTGAGAGGAGAGTTCCCAAGTTGGTACCTACGCTTCAGAGGCCTATGCTTCCATCTCTTGCATCCTCTGATTGCCTGAGGACCATCAGCATAGACCCAGCAGAGACTTATACATGTATTGCAGAGACAAGGGAATCTATGGGGGAGATTTATGAAAACTGGCAGAAAGGGAAACTGGCTTAGTGGCCAATAGCAACCAATCCCACCTTTCATTTTTCAAAGCTCCTTTGGAAAATGAAAGGATCAATCTGATTGTTTGCTATGGGCAACTAAGCCGGTTTTCCTCTACACCAGTTTTAATAAATAATAATAATAATCTTTATTTATATAGCGCCAACATATTCCGCAGTGCTTTATAATCCAGGGGTTCATGTACAGAGTCATAAATACCATAGCAACAGACAAGTCAATAATTACAACTAGAGGAATGAGGGCCCTGCTCGCAAGAGCTTGCAATCTATGAGGAGATAGGGGTGACATAAAAGGTAAAAGTGCTTGTTTTGTACAATGGTCCAGCCATCTTGGGAAAATAGGGGAGAAGAGATAAAGCTGCACGTGCCGGTCAGCAGCTAATATATGAAGTGCTTCTGAGTGCAGTGGAGAGCTTGGTGGAGGATCAGGTTCAGGAACTGATTATTATTATTATTATTTATGTTCGGGTCGACTATCAGAATGTTACGTACCTATCTAAATAGCAGTAGCTGCCGTAGGGTATCCTAAAGGGGGCAAAAATACCAAAACACGGATAGGTATTATGCATATAATAATTTTTAATGATGCTTAGGACAATAATTTTTCAAATGCGACAGCCATTTCTTTGCGCGGGTCAGGAATATAGCGAGTATAACAGAGTGATTTCCAACGGCCTAACTTCTTGATTATGTGAATTGGGATTTTTTCTGGGAAGCTGTGGAAGCTGCCCCTATCCTAAATGAGTGACCGTGATGCTGAGTGGATTGACCCCTATGTTCGGTAGTAAAATGCAGATATATTTCAAGAAATGTTGGGTGCTGATAGGCTCGGAATTGAATAATAATAGCAGGGGCGGACTGAGAACCCTCAGGGCCCCCAGGCAAAATAAATCAAGGGCCCCCTTCCAGGCCCCACCCATGCCCTACCTCCAGCCACACCCATGTTATATCTCCAGCCACACCTATATCCCGCCTCCACTACCTGGTCACACCGCCATCGTTATGCCTCTGATGCCATCACTACAGAAATACAGGGCACTTACCTATTACGTCCAGTGACGTCTTCTTTGATGTAGATGTTTTCTGTCCTCGTCTTCTCCTTTTAGACCTTCAGACTAGACCGCCATGTTGTCGCCATTTTCCATCTCTGCATTAAACAAAAAAAAATCTTAGTTTACTACTTTTCTATCCCATCTTCTGGACAAATCATCCTACTACCCCCAATACTGTGCCGCTGTGCTCCCCAATACTACACTGCAGAAACACATAATACCCCTGGTAATACTAGTACCACACAGAGCCCCCCATATAAAATACCCATTCTTTGTGGCCTCAGAAGAAGCCCCCATAGTGCCCCATAATAATGTGCCAGTAACACGTGCCTCTCCATGCCACCACATGTGCCAGTAATAAGTGCCTCTCTTGTGCTTCCCCCCATGTGCCAGTAGCCCCCCCCCCTTATTATGTGCCAGTAGCCCCCCCCCCATATGGGACACGCCTCTCCCTCCTCTGCCGCTGCACAATACAGATGACTATGGAGATGAGCGCAATGGAAGCGCTCATCTCCTGATGTCCCCTGCCGCCGTGTCTGCCCTGGGGGCGGGCCCCCTACTGGCCACGGGCCCTCGGTCCATGCCCAAGTGCCCTAATGGTCAGTCCGCCCCTGAATAATAGTGGAGCATCTGCGGGAACCGTTTTAATCTATTCCAACCATTCACTGATAACTGTCACTGGACACCATCTGTTACCTGATGGAAAATACTTTATGTGTACCATTTCCCCCATTCGTGAGGTCTTGGTATGCGGCAAAGTTAAGCGGTAGTAGGAACCCTGCCAGGTGAGATGCTGTTTCTGTATGAATGGTGTCGAAGAAGCTGGACATTTAAATTCTGCTGGTCTAAGAAAACTATAAAAGCATAAATAGAGTGCCGTTTCGATCAGTCGACTGATTCTGGTACCGAAAGGGTCTCCCCTCAACATGTCTTATAACGATTTGAACATATTACCGGTGAAAGGTTTCCTTTTGACTTTATGCTTAACGATAGTATTCTGTATACCTTTTAATATGGCTTTGATTGGATGAGCCATGAATAAAGACGACCTATCAGGATACAAGATGTACCAGTGATGTTGAATACGGGCTAGATATGCTTTGATGGTACTATGTGATAATTTGAGGTTTGAGTGGCAAAACCCGATGAACGCCAGTAGGTATGACATATGGTCTGTGACAGACTGTGGGAAAGCTACTTGAAATCGGTTAAAATGTGCCCAGGCGGTTTCATATATTCTTAAGGTATTCTTGGATAGTGACTTATTCATTAAGGACAGGGCCACTTGTAGATGTTCTTTTAATCCATGACTAACAGGCTGTAAGATGGCGTTGGTGTTGGTGTAATGTCTGCCTCTGGTGATATCTGAAAAAAAGATTGAAAGTTAAGCCTGGATAGTGCGTCAGCTGCCGAATTCACCTTCCCAGGAATGTGTGCACATTCGAAATGAAAATAATTTTTTAGCACCAGCCAAATGAAACGTCTGACAAAGGACATGATTTCTGGACTTGCAGATCTACCTTTGTTTAATAAATCTACCAGTGCGGCGTTATCTGTTAAAAATGATACCGACCAATTTTCCCATTCTGTGCCCCATGCTTGAGTAGCTGCCACGATGGGGTATATCTCAAACAAGGGTGATGACCTTGTGAAACCCTGAATGGTAGTAACCTCGGGGGGCCATGGACTGGCTAACCAGTGGTTCCCGTATATGGCCGTGAAACCGGTGGACGCCGCTGCGTCTGTGTGTACCACTGGTGAATGTCTAGTGACTGAGGGAATAAATAATGCGATCCTATTCCAATGCGCTAAAAATTGGTCCCAAATTGACAAATCTGCCCGGCCTGGCTGGTCTAAGATGATTCGGCTGTCCTGTTCTGGCACTGTTGAAAGAAGCTGCAGAAGTCTAGAAATGAATGTCCTGCCTTGCGGAATAACCCTCATCGTGAAATTAAGCATGCCTACGAGGCTTTGCAATTCTGCCTTAATGGTAACGCCTCTTTGAGCGAATTTATGGACGGCCTCCCTGATCCTCTGTAATTTGTCCGCGGGTAAACTAGCCTGTAAGATGTCGGTGTCCAGTTGGATGCCTTAAAAGGTCAATTTATTGCATGGGCCATCGACCTTCGTGTCGGCTACAGGAACTCCAAGTACATTAAAAACTTTGGTCAGTGTTCCAAAGTCACTAGGGGTGCGTGCTGGCGGTTCGATTAGTAAAAAGTCATCTACGTAATGTATGACATGGAATGCATTACACTTGTTCTCCAATATCCAGTGCAGGCATTTGGCAAGTTGACCGAAAGTTAAACGGTTGGCGAAGTAGTATGACCCGTCCCATTTGATGCCGTGCCACTGCCAAAGATGGGGATGTATCGGAAGAAGTTTAAACGCATCCATGATGTCCGCTTTCGAAAGCCATGCATGGCGCCCTAGTGTGAGGATCACTTGAATTGCCTCATCAATAGATGAATATTTTATACCAAATTCCTCGGAAGGAATAAGAGAATTAAGGCTGGGTATGTTCAATGAATGTGGTGCTGACAAATCGTATATTAAGCGTTTTTTATTTGAGCATTTTCCAGTCACCACACCTATGGGATTAACCCTCCAATTATCAAATAGGGACGTGATCAGCGGCCCAATTAAAAACCCTTTGTCAAGCTCTGTTTAATAAGATTCGAAACTGCCTCAGGCTCCCTCGATGCTCAAAGTAGATTCCTACACTCATAAGGGGTTTGAGGTAGCACCACTTGACCACTGTGGAAACCCTCGGTGAACCCAGTTAATAGGTATTTGACCCAGTTCTGGTCAGGGTGGTCGAGCAGGTAGGTGGCGAGGGCTTCCACATTGACTGGGCTAGTCATGCAGTACTGTTGTTTTTCTGGGGGCATGCTACTTTGGGGTGTGCTCTAAAACAATTTGCACAGGGATGTAATAACCTGCATTGACTGTAGTAACAGCTAGTGGCATTGAAATTGTTGCAGATTTGTGACTTGCCTAAATATCTGGCCGGCCTAACTTTTTCAAAACAGATGATGGGTTTGAAGAAGGATTTTTTAGGTGGTTTCTTAAGGGATGCACTAGGCCCAGGTAGGTTATCAGTAGAACACCAGTCTGCAGTGTGAGAATATGAGCCGCAGTTAGCACAAGCCGGGAATTCAACCAGGCGAAATGCCTGCAGAACAGTTCTGTATCGATAACAGACCAGTCTGTAGTGTGTTGGAATTTCGCTAACAATGCTGCTGCCTTAGCTGAAAAGGAGCGGTGATACTCGTAGAAAGCCGAACCGTCGGATTTATGGCCTAAATTTACCACTTTGTAAAGATAAAGGTCTAGTTCTTCACGGCGGTTCGGAGATACCGAACAGATCACATCACGATATAAGCTGAAAGCTAACACAAACTCCGTAATACTCAGCTTACGGTTTAACCTAACATCCCTGGACTTTAAGATTACCGAAACCTCCCCACAGGCTATAGTTTTATTGTCCGGAACCTCATGTGTGGCGATGAGTAGAGATGCCAGATTTACATCCTTACAGTCAAGGATGTCTTGTCTGATGTTGGCAGAAATAAAGTAAGAAGGTGCTATGTTTGGAAAGTTAGAAGCTGGAGCTGCGGACGTAGAGTCGGAAACTGACGGAATCAGAGGTCTCTGGACGCTGGTAGTGGGTGTGGTAGCGCTATTTTCCATGGCCTCAAGACGGTTCTGAAAACTCGTCATGGAAGAAGCCATGTTATATATGGTAGCATGTAACTGTGTAAGGGAAGTATGTATTGTGGACATGGACATCAACTCTAGACTGGGATCTGGTTCTGATTGCAACAGTCGGAATAACAGTGGCTGGGAAAGTGATCCCTCTCCTCGTGAGTTCAGCGGTAATTTTAGGTTTAGTCCAATGTCTAATAGATGAGGCGGTCTCCCTGTCTGATCGAAGATCCATGCTGCCAACAGAAGAAGCAGAACCCTGGTTGTCCATGTCTTGAGCCATGTCCATCTATAATAATGAGATATGTTACTGTGAATTATCTATTCCTCCTCTCCCCTGTAAACCCTTGTGTTATAGGAAGTGAACGTGTAAGATAGTTGAGCGGTCCCAGCCACCATGAAATAGATAGTGATTTAACACCTATTTGTGAAACGTGCCCGTACAGCCGTTAGGGTGCCTCGCCGACTGCGCGTAGGAACGATGCCACCAGCCCCGACCTCAGATGCTGGGATGACGTTTCGGATTTATATTACAGCCTGTAGTGAGGCTGCGACATACAACTGGACAGATGTGGCAGATGCGTAGTGCCTGCTATTGTGAGAGGATATCTGCCGAGTTGATGACGTGGCAGGCTTTGTATTTTGCCTGAACAAACATGACAGGACTTATATCGAGTCTGCAGACATGGCAGACTTGGTAATGCGCCTGAAGACGTGACAGGACTTATATCGAGTCTGAAGTCGTGGCAGACTTGGTAATGCGCCTAAAGACGTGACAGGACTTATATCGAGTCTGAAGACGTGACAGACTTGTAATGTGCCTGAAGACGTGACAGGACTTATATCGAGTCTGAAGACGTGACAGACTTGTAATGTGCCTGAAGACGTGACAGGACATATATCGAGTCTGAAGATGTAACAGACTTATAATGTGCCTGAAGACGTGACAGGGCTTATAACGAGTCTGAGTATGTGCCAGACTTGGTGATGCCTGAGGACGTGACAGGACTAATATCGAGTCTGAAGACATGACAGACTTAAAAGTGCACCTAAAGATGTGACTGAACTTAACCAAGTCTCAAACGTGGAAGACTAATACTTACTAAATATGACAAGACTGGACCTGTGTCGGGATCGTGACTGGCATGCGACCAGACTGGTTAGATCTAGCCAGTTCTGACATTAAGTCAGATAACGTTGAGTCAGGTAACGTTTTTGTTTTTTTTATACCGTCGCCTTGACGTCCTAATCGATCTCCTCATTTAGGCCGGAGCTGAACACACCGTTCCTACAGCAGCGGACCCGAAAAAGTATATATTTATTAATTTATTTTACTTACCTAGCACGAGCTGTATTAAGTAATACTGAAACATAAATGAAATGAGTCAGGGCTGAGGTATTTATGTGAAGTTACCTCCAAAACTGACTGCGGCCCGGATATCGAGGTCGACTCTGTAGCTGAGTGCTTGCCAGAGCTGTTTGGACATAAAACCTACTTGACCTCATATACCAAATGAATGCTCATCCTAGTACATAACTGTTGTAAATTAACATTCCAAAATTCATCTTTTATACCGGAATGAAAATCTGAGGGCAGTGATTAACTCATACAGTAGCAACAGAGGACATTTAAAACAAATTCCCAAACCTTGTCATGAACAGAATTATAGTCTATCAGATGCAGCGATTTGCGTATAATTATGGCTGGTGAGAGCTGAGAATCGGCTTAACTGAGGGTAGTGCAGTAATTGATCGCATTATTTACACCGTATACATGTATGTCTGGACTGGCTGTGAACCCCCTGCTTGCAGTAAAGACAAAGATAATCTGAATGAATGGGATCTTTTGCTACTTATAAAGTAGTCTGGCTGTCACAGATGCGTGCCGAACTTCAATGAAATTGTGCTGGGATCCCACCCCATAATTGCGTGCTAAAAGTGCAATGTGAGGGGAGAGGTTTACGTTATCCTTCTGAAAATCCAGGATGCGCCGTAGTTTCAGCTCTACCTGCTCGCCGGCTTCTGTGGCGTGTGAGCGGGAGCTGCGACGAAAGTGTCAGGAGCGTGGTAATCAACGACAGGAGCATGGTAATCAGCCGAACTCAACCTGCCGTACGGGCTGGAAGTGACGAGCGGCGGCCGGGTCTGATGCTGCGGTATGACGGCAAAGACGCCTGCTATGGGGAAGGGGAGCCGCTCCCAGGCCTATTTATATGATGGCCAGGAGCCTCCCTCACACAAATACTGCAACTACCGTTGCCTACACTTATTATTAAAGCGCCATTCATTCCATAGTGCTGTACATATGATAAGCGGTGCACATACATAATACAGACAATTGCACTAAGCATGAACAAGACGAGTTACAGACTGGTACAGAAGGAGAGAGGGCCCTGCCCGCGAGGGCTTACAGTCTAAATGGTATGGGAGAAGGGCACAGTAGGAGTGGGTAGGGCTGGTTATGGCGGTATAGAGGCAGCAGGGTCACTGGTCGTAGGCTTGTCTGGAGGTGAGGTGAGTTTTCAGATTGCTTTTGAAGGATTCCACTGTAGGTGAAAGTCCGATATGTTGGGGCAGCGAGTTCCAGAGTAGGGGGATGCACAGGAGAAATCTTGAAGGCGATTGTGGGAAGAGGTGATAAGAGGAGAGGAGAGAACAAGGTCTTGTGAGGATCGGAGATTGCGTGTGGGGATGTATCGGTAAAGTAGCTCAGAGATGTAGGGAGGGGACCGGTTGTGGACGGCCTTGTATGTGTTGGTTAGTATTTTGAACTGAATTCGCTGGGCAATGGGGAGCCAGTGAAGGGAGTGACAGAGGGAGAGGCAAAGGAGTAACAGGGTGAGAGGTGGATTAGTCGGGCAGCAGAGTTGAGGATAGATTGGAGGGGTACGAGAGAGCTAGATGGAAGGCCACAGAGGAGAATGTTGCAGTAGTCTAGGCGGGAGATGATGAGGGCATGTACAAGCATTTTCGCAGACTCAAAGTTGAGGAAAGGGCGGATGCGGGAGATGTTTTTGAGTTGGAGGCGGCAGGTGGTGGAAAGGGCTTGGATGTGCGGTCGGAAGGAGAGGGCAGCATCCTAAGTTACTCCAAGGCAGTGCACTTGGTTGACCGGGGAGAGTGTGCAGCCATTGATCGTGATAGGTCTGTTGGGGGGGGTTCAGCAAGATGGGGAAAAGATGATGAATTCTGTTTTATCCATGTTAAGTTTTAGAAAGCCAGAGGAGAAGAAGGAGGATATGCGAGATAGGCATTGTGGGATTCTGGATAGTAAGGTGGTCATGTCTGGACCAGAGAGGTAGATTTGTGTGTCGTCAGCATAAAAGTGATACTGAAAGCCATTGGACTCTAAGAGCTGTCAAAGGCCGAAAGTGTAAATAGAGAAGAGCAAGAGTCTTAGGACAGAGCCTTGCAGGACACCAAAAGAGAGTGAATGAGACGAGGAGGTGGTGTGAGAGTGGGAGACGCTAAACGTCCGGTCTGTGAGGTATGATGCGATCCAGGAGAGGGCCGGGTCAGTGATGCCAAGAGATGAGAGAGTTTGTAACAGAAGGGAGTGGTCGACAGTGTCAAAGGCAGAGGACAGGTCAAGAAGGACAGAGTAATGTTTTTTGGTTTTGGCTGTTAGTAGGTCATTGGTGACTTTGGTGAGGGCAGTCTCAGTCGAGTGGTGGGGTCGGAAGCCAGATTGTAGCCGTTCAAAGAGAGAGCAGGAGGAGAGGTGAGAGGACAGTTCAGAATGGACATATTGCTCAAATAGCTTTGAGACATATGGAAGAAGTGATATGGGGCGATAACTGGACAAAGAAGACGGGTCAAGTGAAGGCTTTTTGGGGATGGGTGTAATTGTAACATGTTTAAAAGCAGAGGGGAAGATACCAGAGGTATTAGAAAGGTTACATAGGAAGCAGAGGCGGGTAAAGATAAGATCCAGAGTATGACCATCTTTGTGGATGGGAGTGGAAGACCACTGTGAGAGGCCGAAGGAGGAAGAGAGTAATAGGAGATTAGAGGAGGCTGAGTGGCAGGTGTCAATAGGGATGTTGATTTTGAAGTCATCCATGATGATAGTGGGGATGTCGGCAGAAAGAAAGTGGAGGAGCCAGGTGTTAAAGTGGTCAAGAAAGATGGTGGCTGGGCCTGGGGGGCGATAAATGACAGCTACTTGGAGGTTGGAGGGAGAGTAAATGTGAACAGAGTGTACTTTAAATGAAGTTAGTGTAATGGAGGGTGGCAGTGCAGTTGGGCTGTAGGAGCAGGTGTCTGATAGGAGAAGACCAACTCCTCCACCATGTTTGCTGCCAGGGCGGGGGTGTGAGTGAAATGAAATCCACTATAAGAGAGTGCAGCAGGGGAGGAGGTGTCGGAGGGTGTCAGCCATGTTTCTGTGAGACCCAGAAAGGAAAGTTTTTGAGAGATAAACAGATCATGAATGTAGGAGAGCTTGTTACAGACAGAGTGAGCGTTCCATAATGCTCCATGCAAGTGGAACCAAAGGAGCAGGCGTCAGAGGATTTGTTATTAGGTTTAAGGGGTTGCAGAAATTTGTTGAATGAGATTTGTAGTGGGAGGTAGAGGTGATAGTGGGGATTTGCTGAGGAGGGCCTGGATTTGGAGAGATATCACCAGCAATAAAGAGCAGCAGAGAAACTGTTAGTAGGTGAGAAAAAGAAAGGGCATGAGGTATCCCGGTGTGTTTGGGAAGGAAGTGTTTTATGTTGCCAAACAGGTTTGTGCAAGTGGTCAGATGAGAAGGTAAGATGGAGGGAGAGATGAATAGTTCATTGCCGGGTGAAGGAATGTTTTGGTATTTTAGGAGGTTTAGAAAAAGTGGGACGAGTAAGATGAAAGATTAAAATATTGTTTGCATTAACTATTTTTGTAAATGCAAAAATAGTTTTGTAAATTGGTTATCTTCTGGTGCAATTCTGGTATAATTCGGTATGTGCACTTAAAGAGTTGCACTGATGATAAATGGTCTAAATATAGAGGGGTTAGATCAGGGGATGTGATAGGCCACCCTACAAAGATGTGTTTTTAGTAATTTCTTGGGGCTAGGGCATTCCAGAGAACTGGTGCAGCTCGAGAGAAGTCTTGAATCCAGAAGTGAGAGGTTCGGATTATGGCGGTTGTCAGTCGTAAATTGTTTGCAGAGCATAGACCATGGGTAGGGGGGTAGACAGAGATGAGGGAGGAGATGTAGGGGGTGAAGCACAGTGGAGCGCTTTGTGGGTGAGAATTAGAGTTTTTTGTTGTTTTTACTGTAAGAAAGGGACATATTCTAGAGATGTTTTTGAGGTGCAGGTGGCATAAGCGGGTAAGAGATTGAATATAGGGGGTGAAGGAAAGATCAGTGTCAAATGTAACACCGAGACAGCCGCTGCCTAGGAGTGATGGTGTTGCACACTGAGAGGGAGATATCAAGTTTGGGTAGGTTAGTAAATGGAGAGAACCATAGAGAGACGACATGATGTTAGAGACAGCGGACAGACAGTCACTGGTGTTCTGTAACACAGCAGGGGTGATGTCAGGGGATGAAGTTTATAGTTGGGTGTCATCAGCATAGAGATGGTACTGGAAACCAAATCTGCTATGCAATTGGGGCTGTGTAGATACATGTCCCCTCAAAGTGGGAAATTCCCACGCCTAGGGTCGATTGGAGAGATGATTCTGGACTAAGTCAAGTTCTCTCCACAGATAACACTTCCCGTGTATCTGTTGTGTGGTGAGATACAGTTGACCATGCAGGCCTTCCTGGACTCTGGCTCAGCAGGAAACTTCCTGAATCAAGTCAGTATTCCTACAAAGCAATAAGAGAAGTCCTTGGTGGTGACATTCATCAATGGGATGGCACTCCTAAAATTCATGCAATACATTACTATGACTATGGTGCTTCAAATGGGAAGTTTACACACAGATAAAATCTTCTAAGTCCTGCTTGTATCTTCTAATCCTCTCCTATTTGGATCTCCTTGGTTTGCATGCACTGTCCTGTCACTGACAGGAACTCTAGGCAGATTTTGTGTTAGGGTTCTATTATTCTCGCTGTCTGACATCTGAACAGCCTTCTCCAAGCTCTGCAATTTCCACAGAAACTTCAGGATCTACCTCCTACCTATGTATACCTCCTACATCATCCCTATTACTGCTCCATAGACCTGGTGCCAGGAACGTTTCCACCACCTGGCCGTGTCTACCTGTTGTACCTGCATGAAACACAAGCTATGTCTGACTGTCACGACTGTGACTGATCCAGACAGGTCTGGGAGGAGAAGGTCGCAGCGACTTGCTACTCGCGATAGCTTGTGAGTTTGCTACGTGGTTCAGGGAATGTCATCCGGGTTTTGCCTTGTGAACCTTTTTGTCCTGACTGGGAGTTTGTAGGCATCCTTCTCAGGTGAGTCCTGTCTGCCACTCCCAGCTACTATATTAGTTTCAGTTTCACTTGCAGTCATTGCCAGATATAGTCCTTACTTCCAGTGCTATTCTGACCTTTGAAGGAGATCGTTTGACGGTATTGCTGTGGAGCTCTTGTCTGGCGTGGACTGTCATTGTTGGGATCATCTTCTCTGCTCGTGACTGGATAAGTCTATCTCTGCTGGAGATTGTTTGTTGCTGTCTTCCCCTGTTGTTCTCCTAGACATGAGTGATGGTGACTAGTGCTCCCATCTGCCTTTCCCCAGTCTAGTCTTCTTAGGGTGACTGAGGGTTTAGGCATCCTGCTCGCCGCACGGGTTCACACCCCGTCTAGGGTATCAGGGCAGACAGGTGCCAGCTTAGGGTTAGTCAGGGGTGGCCGTTCTATTTCCCATCCGTAGATAAGGGTCCCCCTTCCCCTCCGTCTGGTGCGACACGACTGCTGCTGGGATAGCGGTCGTGACACTGACTATATTAAAGAGAACCTTGAGAAGGGCTTCATCTGAAAGCCCTCTTTATTAAGGCGCAAATTTCTTCTCTGTCAAGAAAAACTACAGTTCTCTTCGGCTGTGTATCGATTACTGCAGATTGAATAAAATTACTGTACAATAAATATCCTTTCCCACTAAACCCTGAGCTCTTTCACAGGCTTCGTGGAACAAGGCTCTTCACAAAGTTGGATCTCCATGGAGATAACAATCTGATCCAGATGTGAGAGGGTGATGAGTGAAAGACTTCTAACACTCTTGACGGTCACTATGAATATGTCGTCATGCCCTTCGCTCTCAGTGGTTTTTTAGAAATTCGTTATGTTTTTCTTGATCTACTCTACATCTCTATGGTCTATTTGGACATCTTTCTTTTCTGGCTTGACCTGATTTCATAGAGCTTGAGTGAGAACAAACGTTATGTGAAATTTTTACAGTACCTCTTTAAAAAGGCCTCTCCACCCTTTCTGGGCTTCATTATCTTCGATTGTGGCATTGAAGTGGATGCTAAGAAGTTGTCTGCTGTCCTGGACTGGCACTATGCAACAGGCCTGCAAGCTACCCAGTGGTTCTTGGGATTCGCCAACTATTACAGACAATTTATTCCTAACTTTTCTGCTTTAACTGTCTTTATTCCTGCTCCTACCCGGAAGGGGGTGAATGCAAAGAAGTGGTCTCCAGAGGCTGAGTCAGACTTCCAGTCTCTCATAGGGCCTTCTCTTATGCATCACTTCTCCATCTTCCAGATGTCTCCAAACAGTTCTTTCCGGAAGTGGATGCATTCTGTGTGGGAGCTGGAGCTGTTCTTACTCTGAAGGCTACCTCTGACAAGATGCTCACCTGCCATTCATGTATGGAGTTTTGAAGCTCCAAGTGGACATGTTTTGATTTATATTTGGTGTGGCCCTTGAAGAGTGGTATCATCTGCTTAAGGGTGCCTGCCATTCAGTCATCACCCACAGAGACTACATAAACTTAACCTATATTTAGTCAGCTCAGCATCTAAACCCTCCTGAAGCTCAGTGGTTGTTCTTTGCACAGTTTGATATCATTCTAAGTTTCTGTCTGACTGACAAGTATACCAAGGTGGATACTCTCTCTCGTTCTTGTAAACCTACTAATAGGACAAAGGAGCGCAAGCATATTATCGATCATGCCCGCATCATCCCTGTCACTCCAGTTCAGCTGAAGGACATCCCGCCTGGCAAGACTTATGTCCCTCTGGCCAATAGGAAGCAACTTCTGGTCTGGAGGCACTGTTCCAAAGTCGCTGGTCACCCTGATCTACACAAGACAGTTGACCTGATTACTCAGTATTACTGGAGGTCTACAATTTTTAAGGATGTTCGGCATTATGTTGCCACCTTCCAACCTGTGCCAAGAACAAGTCTCCAAAACAAAAACCTGCCGGACTCCTACTCACTTTGCCATTGCCCAAAGTTCCACCATGAGTGGTGGCTGATCAATTCTCGAAGACAGCTTACTTTGTATCTCTCCCCAGCCTCCCGGCTGCCAGCCAACTGGCCAAGTTTTTTGTGGAACATGTTTTTCAGCTCCATGGTTTGCCTTTGCAAATCAAGTCTGATCGGGGAGTGCATTTTACCTCTAAGTTCTCGAAAGCCATCTGCAAGCTGTTGGAAATGAAGTTGGACTTTTCTTTGGTTTACTATCTGAAATCCAATGGACAGGTGGAGCATAGGAAAAATCCTGGTCAACTACCTGCGACTCTTCACTATAGCACATCACAATGCCTGGGTTGCTTTGCTCCCCTGTGCATAATTTTGTTACAATAACCATCGTAGTGACATAAGAGCCCTTTCTTTATTGTCTATGGACATCAATTACGTGTTCCTCCAGAGGTTCTGTTCCTGCTTCTGCTCCTTATAATTATATACAGGAGATACCCAGGTTATACCAACATGCTCCATATCACTATATACAAGAAGATGTATAACTTATACCAGCTGTACATATATAATTATATACAGGAGATACCCAGGTTATACCAGCATGGTCCATATCACTATATACAAGAAGATGTATAACTTATACCAGCTGTACATATATAATTATATACAGGAGATACCCAGGTTATACCAGCATGCTCCATATCACTATATACAAGAAGATGTATAACTTATACCAGCTGTACATATATAATTATATACAGGAGATGCCCAGGTTATACCAGCATGCTCCATATCACTATATACAGAAGATGTATAACTTATACCAGCTGTACATATATAATTATATACAGGAGATGCCCAGGTTATACCAGCATGGTCCATATCACTATATACAGAAGATGTATAACTTATACCAGCTGTACATATATAATTATATACATGAGATTCCCAGGTTATACCAGCATGCTCCATATCGCTATATACAAGAAGATGTATAACTTATACCAGCTGTACATATATAATTATATACAGGAGATACCCAGGTTATACCAGCATGCTCCATATCACTATATACAAGAAGATGTATAACTTATACCAGCTGTACATATATAATTATATACAATGTACAGCTGGTATAAGTTATACATCTTCTGTATATAGTGATATGGAGCATGCTGGTATAACCTGGGTATCTCCTGTATATAATTATATATGTACAGCTGGTATAAGTTATACATCTTCTTGTATATAGTGATATGGACCATGCTGGTATAACCTGGGTATCTCCTGTATATAATTATATATGTACAGCTGGCATAAGTTATACATCATCTTGTATATAGTGATATGGACCATGCTGGTATAACCTGGGTATCTCCTGTATATAATTATATATGTACAGCTGGTATAAGTTATACATCTTCTTGTATATAGTGATATGGACCATGCTGGTATAACCTGGGTATCTCCTGTATATAATTATATATGTACAGCTGGCATAAGTTATACATCATCTTGTATATAGTGATATGGACAATGCTGGTATAACCTGGGTATCTACTGTATATAATTATATATATGTACAGTTGGTATAAGTTACATCTTCTGTATATAGTGATATGGAGCATGCTGATATAACCTGGGAATCTCCTGTATATAATTATATATGTGCAGCTGGTATAAGTTGTACATCTTCTTGTATATAGTGATATGGAGCATGCTGGTATAACCTGGGCATCTCCTGTATATAATTATATATGTACAGCTGGTATAAGTTATACCTCTTCTTGTATATAGTGATATGGACCATGCTGGTATAACCTGGGTATCTCCTGTATATAATTATATATGTACAGCTGGTATAAGTTGTACATCTTCTTGTATATAGTGATATGGAGCATGCTGATATAACCTGGGTATCTCCTGTATATAATTATATATGTACAGCTGGTATAAGTTGTACATCTTCTTGTATATGGTGATATGGAGCATGCTGCTATAACATGAGCATTTCATGGTAACACCTGTCATCTGTAGGCTTGCAGACGATGAGGTTGCACATAGATCTCAGTAGAATTAGGTCAGTATGATTTCTCTGTCCAATATATTGACCGCATGGCTTGTGGTAATGTTGCTCTCTGGCCTCCATGCTGGATCTTCTCTCCGGGGACCTGATCTGCTTTTCATTAGTATTATGGTCTTCTCGGTCTTTCAGTCTTTCCTCCACAAAGCAGTAAATTAGCATCATGTTGTGGACGGCAGGCTCATTGCCAGACACCATCGCACCCTGACAACTTCCATCTGACAATGACTTCTAGCAACAAAACACAAAGCGAAAACCACATGGAGATCGATCGCCCCTGTGAAGTAAATCAGACAGGTGGCCGATTGTTCTGGAGGAGGACAAGCATTTCATCTTACTTTATGTGGTTATTTACAGAGATGACAAGTGGGAAAAAGAGCAAACATCAAGAGGCCACGTGTATCTAATCCTATCATGTGTGATACAGACTGTTTAAGGTATGTATCTAATCCTATCACGTGTGGTACGGTCTGCTGAGCTGTGTATCTAATCCTATCATGTGTGATACTGTCTGCTGAGCTGTGTATCTAATTATATCATGTGTGATACAGACTGCTTGAGCTATGTATCTAATCCTGTCATGTTTGATACTGTCTGCTGAGCTGTGTATCTAATCCTATCATGTGTGATACTGTCTGCTGAGCTGTGTATCTAATCCTATCACATGTGATACTGTGTGACAAAAACAAATCCTAAAACCAAACCATATATCCATCAAGGGGGGTAATTCAGTTTGACTAATATTCAATTCCATCTCAATTTCCATGTATTAAAACCTGCAGCCTTCATAGATGCATCTTCTCAAGCTTTACATATCCACACAGGTTAGATTTCCAATTATCGAAACTTGGAGATATCTCACTTTTCCAATTTCCTAGAATCTCTTTCCAAGGAAGACTCAAGTCTCATTGAAGGAAACCCCATTTATTCCTTAATTCTCCACCAATGAAGGTTTCCAGAAGAGCGTTACAGCCTAATACTTTATCCATGGATATAGTGGAGCGTCACATAACCTCCCCTGCATCCACCTCACATGCAGAGCTTTACTGTTTAGATTTTTTTAAATATCTTTTACCTATTCTAAAAGTTTTCCCTCCCCACAAAAACTCTTAATAAGTAATATCTATTACCTTAAAATATTTCTTTCCCTATCCAAACTTGACTATTTCGTATTTTTTGCTCTATAACATGCACCTGGCTATTACATCAAACCTCAGATCAGATGCCCACTCTACATCAGAACTCAGATCAAACCCCCCCCCCCCCCCCGGATCTTCTGCAGACCTCAGATCAGACTGCTAGTCTTCGTCAGACCCCCAATCTTTATCAGACCCCCAATCATCATCAGACCTAACATCAGATCCCCCCCAATCTTCAGAAAACCTCGGAATCAGACCCCCAATCTTCATCAGATCTCAGATCAGACCCCCAATCTTCTTTAGGCTAAGATCAGATCCCCAATCTTCTTTAGGCTAAGATCCGATCCCCAATCTTCATCAAATCCCTAATCTTCATCAGACCTCAGATCACATCCCCAATCTTCATCAGACCCCCAATCTTCATCAGACCTCAGATCACATCCCCAATTTTCATCAGACCCCCAATCTTCATCAGACCTCAGATCAGACCCCCAATCTTCTTCAGACCCCCAATCTTCTTCAGACCTCAGATAAGACCCCCAATCTTCATCAGACCTCAGATCAGACCCCTAATCTTCTTCAGACCTAAGACAAGATCCACAATTTTCATCAGACCTCAGATCACATCCCCAATCTTTATCAGACCCCCAATCTTCACTACACCTCAAATCAGATCCGCAAATCAGACGCCCATCTTCATCAGACCTCAGACCAGACCAAAAATAAATAAAAGTGCTTACCTCTCCTGCTCTGGACAGCACCACTACCTGGGAGATCCGGCGCACTCTCCGTGCAGCACTGCACTGTGACCTGGCATTGCACATATTCAAGTGACTGTGCGCACTTATGTACACTACGTCCTGACGCTGTATGCTGTCTCAGCCCAGCTCCTGAAGAACACCAGGGAGCGGTGAGTAATACCAGCATGACACTTACTGCTCCCCACACTTCCTGTGTACTAATGAGCACTTCCATAATAAAAGCGTTCATTAGTATTCACTTTATAAGACGCACTGACATTTTTCCCCCCACTTTTTTCCCGAGTGACGTACAGTTTGAAGTTGCCCTTCCCATTAAGGGGATGTCTTCTCCGGGACTTTGTCCTCTGCCACAAATTATTCAAAAGGGGCAACATATTCAACCTAATAAAACCACCAGGATTCTTACTCACTAGGTATTTAATGGTATTGGACACTGGAAACATATAATTTCCAAAAGGCAAAGGTTCGAAGGGCGCTATACACTTCTATACCTGAAAATTTTAAAAACTCATCAATCCTTTCTACCAACCTTCCAGTTGAACTCCGCACATCCTTCAAAGGAAGTACCACATGATCAGCGAGTATCTCCTCTAAGGGCTGTATTCGTAGGAACGCTTGTTAGAGATGATCTGCCTGTGTAATACTGCCGATGAACGAGCAAAGGTTTGTTCATCGGGTAGACGGGCAATTGCAAGATTCGCAATCTTTAAGCAGGTTTAAAAAAAATCATCATTTGCCGGTGGCACATTGTGCTCTGCTGCTGGCAAATAGTGATCCTCTAGGGGGACGAGCGATGGCATTAGCGAGGAGAAGAGACATTACCAACGCCATCGCTCGTCCACATACTTACTAGTTGTTTGCCAGCAGCAGATGCTGTTTACAAAAACAATAATTTGTGTGACCGCACAAATGATTTATATATCCTTCATTGGGTAATCGGCGGTACACTGCCAGATAATTGCGGGGTTTTTTTAACACTTATTAGCGATTATCTGTGGGATTCTCAGTCCACGTGAAGGGCCCTTAAGTCTCCATACCTGAGACCTTAAGTGTTTTTATCTTCCCTTATTGTCTTAGTTAAAAGTTGAATTTTTAATGCAAAAAGGAGATGGGGGGGGGGGGCAACCTTGTATTGTCACCTGTGCAAGTCAAAAAAGGGTGTTTTCTCACCATTATCTACTAAAGATGCACACGGTTTCTATTTCTAAAAGATATCTCCCACGCCATATCTCTGCTTAAAAAATCTCATCCAACGTAATCAGATAGTGGACTTCTGGGTAATCGTGAGGGCTCCTCATATCCTAATGTGTGCGTCTGTGATAAAGTGAGGCTATAATATGGCAGGGAAGTCACTGGGGGCGCCTGTCATTTCCAAGGTTATATTGACATTTTCAGCTTCTTATCTTCCATACAACAAAAGGAATTTCTAATGAGAAATAATTGATTTTCAAATCTGAAATAACCAGGGCATTCTGAATCTGACGTACCTGGTGGAAAACTGAAAGTGTCTGAGAACTCTGGAAAGGGGAAAGAAAAGGGAGTGTAAATGGAAGAAATGGGGAAAGGAAAATGCAATAAGGAAAAGTAAGTGAAAATAAAGAACTGGTATAAAGGAAAAGAAAAAAGGAAGTGCAAGAAAAAGTAAGGGAGAAAGAAAAAGAAAAGAAAAGAAATAAAAGAAAGGAAATGGAAAAGGGCAAAAGGGAAGAAAAATGAAAAGGTCAAATGAAAGGAAAGGGAAAGGACATATAAAGAAAGAGAATGGAAATAAGAGTAATTTCTATAGAAAGGGAAGAAAAGAGAGAGATGGGAGAAAGATAGTTAAGAATAAGGTTGGAAATAAATAAAGACATGAAAAAATATAGGACAAGGCAAAAAAAAAAACAAGTAAAGAAAGAAAAAAAAGGGAAAAGCAATAAGGGAAAATAAGTAAAGGGAAAGAATTGGTAGGAAGAGAAATTACAGGAAATGAAGAAAAAGAAAAAAGGTCAAGTAAATGAAAAAAGAACAAGAAAAATCAACAAAATGGAAAATAAAAAATGGGAAAGAAAGAAAATCAAAAGGTAGACTGAGAACATAAAGGCAAAGAAGAAAATGAAAGGAAGTTCAATTAAAGGAAATAAGACACATAAGGGAAGGGAAGAGTGATGATGGAAAGGAAATAAAAGAGAAAGAAAAGACAGGTAAAGGAAAAAAGAAAAGAAAGATGAGGAAAAGAAAACATAAAAAACAGGAAGGAAAAGGGAAGACATAGGAAGGGGAAGAAAGTGATAGGAAAGGGAAAGTTAAAAACAGGAAGAGAAATTAAAGAAAACAGGGAATGTAAAGAAATTGAGAAGAACAAAAAGAGAAAACAAGAAAAGGAAGGGAAAGAAGAAGGAAGAAATAAGAAAGAAACAGAAATATGAAAGTTAAACATTACAGCCAATTAAGGAAAAACTGAAGGAATACTGATGCCACACGGATGTAAAGGGGCAATAGGATAATTGTTTTAGTTTATAAAGTCTTCTAAATGACCTCTCAGTGCCTTAAAGATGCATTTTCCCTGCATGGAGCAGTAAGTGGCCCTGTACTTACCCCCAGCTGCTCTCACCTGTACAATGTGATGCTAATGGATGTCCTCCTTCTATAAATGTCTTCATAAGCCCTGTGGATACAAAATGTACAAAATCAGAGGACACTCCATATTATTGAGGGGGGGGGGGGTAAGAGAGCTGGGTAATGACCAGTGTAGGGTCTGACAGTCCATATTATTGGGGGAGGAAAGCGGGGTAATGACCAGTGTAGGGTCTGACAGTCCATATTATTGGGGGGGGGGGAGGAAAGCTGGGTAATGACCAGTGTAGGGTCTGACAGTCCATATTATTGGGGGAGGGGGGAGGAAAGCGGGGTAATGACCAGGGTAGGGTCTGACAGTCCATATTATTGGGGGGAGGGGGTAGGAAAGCTGGGTAATGACCAGGGTAGGGTCTGACAGTCCATATTATTGGGGGAGGGGGGAGGAAAGCTGTGTAATAACCAGGGTAGGGTCTGACAGTCCATATAATTGGGGGGAAAGCTGGGTAATGACTAGTGTAGGGTCTAGCAGTCCATTTTATTGTAATACAAGAAAATTTAGACTAGCACATTTATAATTGCAGGTGCACATCCATAAAGCTAGCATGCAGGAAGCAAACAAAAACAGGTATGGCAGCACAACATTTCACATAAAACTGAGAAATAAGGAGTCCATATTATTGGTCTGACAGTCCGTATTATTGGGGGGGGTAGGAAAGCTGGGTAATGATGAGTGTGGGTCCAACAGTCCATATTATTGGGGGGAGGGGGTAGGAAAGCTGGGTAATGACGAGTGTAGGGTCTGACAGCCCATATTATTGGGGGGTAGGAAAGCTGGGTAATGATGAGTGTGGGTCCAACAGTCTATATTATTGGGGGGAGGGGGTAGGAAAGCTGGGTAATGATGAGTGTGGGTCCAACAGTCTATATTATTGGGGGGAGGGGGTAGGAAAGCTGGGTAATGATGAGTGTGGGTCCAACAGTCTATATTATTGGGGGGAGGGGGTAGGAAAGCTGGGTAATGACGAGTGTAGGGTCTGACAGCCCATATTATTGGGGGAGTGGGTAGGAAAGCTGGGTACTGACGAGTGTAGGGTCTGACAGTCCAAATTATTGGGGAGGGGGTAGGAAAGCTGTGTAACGATGAGTGTAGGGTCTGACAGTCCATATTATTGGGGGAGCGGGTAGGAAAGCTGGGTAATGACCAGTGTAGGGTCTGACAGTCCATACTGGTTGTCACCTCGCTTTCCTAGATTACCAATAGTAAATCAACTTAATTATGGAGCAAAACAGGTGCTGATGGTGCAGAACTGCTCTACTAGACAAACATGACCATTCAGGAGTCCCGGAAAGCTGGATGATAACCCATATGGGACCTGTGATGATGGACATACTGGTTGCCACCCAGCTTTTCTAGATTACCAAAGACATTAGCTTGTGAAACAGGAGATGAGGCTGTATTACTGCATAACTAGGCATTGCTTACCAATCAGGTCACTAGGAAAGCTGGATGACAACCCCCTGTGGAAGCAGTAATGGCAGCCATATTGGTTGCCACCAAGCTTTTCTGCATGAAATAGTTTATCAATCAAGCACAGGCGGTTTATCACTGAAGAACCACACAGAAGTCTGGGAAAGCCGGGTGATGGCTTATGGGTCAGGCAGAAGGACATTCTGTATGGCTTCATCTGGAGCTGACACACTGAAAAATGACAGGGTCACCAGGAGTCAGACGGGAGCAGTCATGTGTATCAGACGGACAATGTCATAGGCGGCAGAGGCGCCACCAGAGCGGGTGACATGCGGAGAAAGGACATAACGATAGCGGTGGCAGCAGAACCAGAGCCTCACTCTCTGACAGAGCAAGTAGTGACAATAGCAAAGTATCGATCTATATAAAAAGTTTTTAAAAATGTGTACATACTGTACCTTGCGTTAATAATCGTGAACCACAATGACTTCTACTCTAGTCACACCCAAAGCTGTATTCAGAGCTCTGATGGGCAGTGATAACAGTAAAGGCACAGATCATTAATAGCGTTGATCAGAATTTCAGGGGAAATTCGATTTGACGTGAAGCCGAAGTTCCTCCTGCTTCCTGGTAGCGAATTGATTTTCCCTGAATGGCGGTAAAGAACAACAAAAAATCATACTTACCTCATCTATGTGGTCAGCGCTATATAAGTGCATAAAATAAATAATACTAATAAAATAATAATAATAATAAAGTGTAAAATAGTAAAAAAAACATATTAAATCATACTTACCCTCATCCATTTGCTTGTGAAGAGCCAACCGCCACCATCTTGATTAATGATCTCGCACGAAATCCCGTGCGCAGTGACGTATGACATCACCACGCCGGCCGATGTAATCAAGGCCCGTGTGAGATTTCGTGCTAGATCTTTAATCAAGATTCCAGCGGGTGGCTCTTCGCGAGCAAATGGATGAGGTAAGCATGATTGAATTTATTTTTTATTTATTTTACACTATTTTTTTATGCTCTTATATAGCGCTTTTATGCTCTTATATAGCGCTTTTATGCTTTTATATAGCACTTTTATGCTCTTATATAGCGCTACTGTATTCCGCAGCGCTTTACAGACATTAGCATCCAACTGTCCCCAATCTAAGTTTCCTATCAGTATGTCTTTGGAGTGTGGGGAGGAAACCCGGAGGAAACCCACACAAAACACGGGGAGAACATACAAACTCCATGCAGATGTTGTCCTTGGTTGGATTCAAACCCAAGACCCCAGCGCTACAAGGTACGAGTGCTAACCGCTGAGCCACCGTGCTTACATCTGGATGTCACGATCAGCAATGAATGCGGCATCTGAGGAGTACGATGACGAAGAGAGGCGCAGTTGCGGCTCCGTGTCATTGCACCCGCTACTTACAAAGAAATACATCGTCACAAACCGAATTTTTTTAAAAAAATTCTGCGAAAAACAGCCGAATGTAATTTTTGAATAATCATTAACTCTGTGTATACTTTGCTGTATATACCTATCTTTCACCAACCTCGAAAAATACTCCAATCCCCTCCAATGCCACATTCCAAAACCTTGCAGTGAATGTTATGATAGGGACCAGGCTGATAACCCGTGGATATAAAGCGGTCAGCTATAGCCTGCATGCGATTGGATTACAAATTTAAAGGGAACCTGTCACTAGGCATAATGCAGCAGAGCTACAGCTTTCTGAAAACGCTTCCGTCGGCATTATACACGGGAAGAAGTCATTCATTACTGGTGATGGATCCGCCAACTGCAGGAGCATGGGCAACAAGGTGGTGACTTTGTGGCCAGAAACCTAGAAACAGGCCCCCTTTAAGGTGATCGGCTGAGATACAGCTTCAAAATAGCTACTAATCACAGAGCAAAGAAGAAGAATGATCTAAAAGAGCCAAATGCTTCATCATACCATACACCGCAGCACTGATTCTGATTCTTTGCCCTTAAAACGGGGAACCCAGTACAGGGTTAAAATAATTCAATTAAGATCGGGGACCACTCCTTAAAATAATTGGGCTCATGAATATTAATGTTTGCCGATAAAAGCGCGCGTGACAGAGATATTATCCCGTCACGAGCAACAAACACACCATGAATAATGGATGTCCATTGATTGTGATTGCAGGACTCCCAGGAATAGTAAATGAGGAACCTGAGCTACAACTACACAGAAGCAGATCCCGAGACCACCGCACAGAGCAGAGGACAACCCGGGAACTACAGCCCAAGCAAGACAGATGCTTATACATAGTAGGCGGTGTTATAGTAGTTATATTCTTGTACATAGAAGAAGTATTACTGTATAGCAGTTATATTCTTGTACATAGAAGCAGTATTATAGTAGTTATATTCTTGTACATAGGAGGCAGTATTATAGTAGTTATATTCTTGTACATAGCAGCAGTATTATAGTAGTTATATTCCTGTACATAGGAGACAGTATTATAATAGTTATATTCTTGTACATAGGAGCAGCATTATAATAGTTATATTCTTGTACATAGGAGGCAGTATTATTGTAGTTATATTCTTGTACATAGGAGCAGTATTATAGTAGTTATATTTTTGTACATAGGAGCAGTATTCTAGTAGTTATATTCTTGTACATAGGAGCAGTATTATAGTAGTTATAGTCTTGTACATAGGAGGCAGTATTATAGTAGTTATATTCTTGTACATAGGAGGCAGTATTATAGTAGTTATATTCTTATACATAGGAGCAGTATTATAGTAGTTATATTCTTGTATATAGGAGCAGTATTATAGTAGTTATATAATTGTATATAGGAGCAGTATTATAGTAGTTATATAATTGTAGATAGGAGGCAGTATTATAGTAGTTATATTCTTGTACATAGGAGGCAGTATTATAGTAGTTATATTCTTGTACATAGGAGCAGTATTATAGTAGTTATATTCTTGTATATAGGAGCAGTAATATAGTAGTTATATAATTGTAGATATGAGGCAGTATTATAGTAGTTATATTCTTGTACATAGGAGGCAGTACTATAGTAGTTATATTCTTGTACATAGGAGCAGTATTATAGTAGTTATATCCTTTTACATAGGAGCAGTATTATAGTAGTTATATAATTGTAGATATGAGGCAGTAATATAGTAGTTATATTCTTGTACATAGGAGACAGTATTATCGTAGTTATATTTTGGTACGTAGGGGCAGTATTATAGTAGTTGTATTCTTGTACATAGGAGCAGTATTATAGCAGTTATATTCTTGTACATAGGAGCAGTATTAGAGTAGGTATATTCTTACACATAGGAGCAGTATTATATTAGTTATATTCTTGTACATAGGAGGTAGTATTATAGTAGTTATATTCTTGTACATAGGAGGCAGTATTATAGTAGTTATATTCTTGTACATAGGAGCAGTATTATAGTAGTTATATTCTTTGTCAAATATCTTTTTATTGAGGATAAGCATAGATACAGGTACATACAGATGCATGCATGCTTACAGGAAAGCTTAATAGTACAGGTTCCATACCAAGTACATACCGTGCAACAATATAGTAAAGCCTGAATATCCAATGTACATAAATGTGATATACAATTTCAAAATTTTTCAGCAACATAACATCAATAAAAATAATAAAGGTGGTAAACAAGGGTGGGGGATAAGTATATCCCTCATAACTGGACAACAGCGATCGATGAGTATATGATGTATGGGAGCGTCTTTCGAGCGCTCTTGATGTGCCTATTTCCATATAGTAGTTATATTCTTGTACATAGGATCAGTATTATAGTAGTTATATTCTTGTACATAGGAGGCAGTATTATAGTAGTTATATTCTTGTACATAGGAGCAGTATTATAGTAGTTATATAATTGTAGATATGAGGCAGTATTATAGTAGTTATATTCTTGTACATAGGAGGCAGTATTATAGTAGTTATATTCTTGTACATAGGAGGCAGTATTATAGTAGTTATATTCTTGTACATAGAAGGCAGTATTATCGTAGTTATATTCTTGTACATAGGAGACAGTATTATCGTAGTTATATTTTTGTACATAGGGGCAGTATTATAGTAGTTGTATTCTTGTACATAGGAGCAGTATTATAGCAGTTATATTCTTGTACATAGGAGCAGTATTATAGTAATTATATTCTTGCACATAAGAGGCAGTATTATAGTAGTTATATTCTTGTACATAGGAGGCAGTATTATAGTAGTTATATTCTTGTACATAGGAGCAGTATTATAGTAGGTATATTCTTATTCATAGGAGCAGTATTATATTAGTTATATTCTTGTACATAGGAGGTAGTATTATAGTAGTTATATTCTTGTACATAGGAGGCAGTATTATAGCAGTTATATTCTTGTACATAGGAGCAGTATTATAGTAGTTATATTCTTGTACATAAGAGCAGTATTATTTTAGTTATATACTTGTACATAGGAGCAGTATTATAGTAGTTATAGTCTTGTACATAGGAGGCAATATTATAGTTATTTTCTTGCACATAGTTTTCAATCCTGTTAGTTTTATACTGAGATTCTCAGCGCTCCAGATGGTGTAGTTTTCTATAATGCATTAAACAGAAATCCTGTAGGTACCTATGGTCACTAATAGTAGGTGTCAATACAGCAGGGCTCCGAATTGCCCAGTCCAATTTGCATATAGTGAAAGAGGGAAAAATGTGTATGTGGTCAGTTTATGCAGAAAATCAAGTTGATATAGCACAGGGTAGTTACTATGACTGTATTATATAACAGCTGCAAGTCTGGTTGCCGGCAGTGGGGTCCTTGCAGTCATCCTCAACAATGCCCTAATGTATATAGTCAATGCAGGAAAAAAAACGATTCCTCACACTGCTCTGTAATATTCCAAGGACAACTAGTTGATCACGTGTTTGAACGAAGCACAGTCTTGTTTCAACCTTGAACTGGAATCTTTGTCAGGTACAAACAACATCAGCATATTGTCACAGATAAGTACATACTGTATATGTGAAAATGCGCTGATGTTGAAGGCCCCAGTTTGGAGTTGTACAAGATTTGTGCTTCATTAAAGACTGCCTTCATACACATGAGATCAATTGGTCATCTGTGGAATATCACAGAGCAGAATCAAGAATTACTGGGTGCTTATACTTACTTGCAGATATTGGAATGCTCATTTGATTTATCCTTCCATATCTAGTGTTCAGTCGTGGATACTAGAGAATGACAGAAAAACAAGCATTCTCCAAGACATCAAAGAACATCTTGACAAGAACTTGATACCTTAAATTCCACATCTACAAGGGGGTGGCGTCTCAAGATGACAGAGAATTAACATCTTTGAGAATCTTCTATAAATTTAAAGGCATGTGAGATCTCCATGAGAAGTTCAGAAGACTATCTACAAATTAGGCCTCATGCACACGACCGTAGGTGTTTTGCGGTCCGCAATCCGCGGATCCGCAAAACACGTAAGCTCTTCCGCGTTCCTTTCCACAATTTGCGGAACGGAACGCGGCCCATTGTAGAAACGCAAAACGGACAAGAATAGGACATGCTATTTTTTTCTTTTGCGGCCCCATTGAAGTGAATGAGTCCTCGCCCGAGCCACAAAATATGCGGCTCGGGCGCGGACCCAAAATAGGTTCGTGTGCATGAGGCCTTATAGAAAGGGCTGCATCGGTGGGTATTGATGAAGATTACTAATGTGTCTCGGAAAATCGTCATCACTAATTTCTGGACCAATTAACCTTCTTAACACATTCTGCTACTACTTTCTGCTACAAACTTGAAGAAGGTATATTTTGCTGTGTCTTGTAAAATGGTGCAATAAATGCCCTTTTGCTTCAAGTATGTCCCCTGTGATGTCTTCAAGTATTGTTCTAATAAAATCAATGAAAACTATTTAAATGCAAACAACGGACTAGCAAAACCATTGTGTGTGCGTGAAAGGTCTCGTGAATGTCAAATACCAGTGTGGTATCTCCAAGAAAAAATAAAGCTAAACTTTACTGGCAAAAGTATGTGTACATGAGCATGAGCTTGCTGGACATCCCATTCAAGGACCTTGGGTGTAATGATGGAGTAGGATCACCATTTTCAACTATAACGGAGGAGATCTTGCCTGCAACGTATTTCATATTCATATCAAAGGTGTTCGATGGTGTTGAGGTCACAGGCATTTTGAAGCCACTCGGGTTCCTCCACATCAAAATTGTCCCGTCCCCCAAGTCTTTCTGGAGTTTATTTTATCCACAGCTGCACATCTTGCTGGGTCAGTAGAGTGACCTCTCCAAACTGGAAGTGACAAATGTGTGAAAAGTCTATCAATGCCATAGCAATAGCATTACCCTTCACCGAAATAAAGAGCCAAACCCTGTTCAACAGTCCGATTAATTACTCTTTCACCAACTTTTACAGTAGGCACTATGCATGGTGGTAGCCACATTCATCACTCAGACTGCCAGATAATGACACAATATTCATTAATCCAGGTTTTCCATATGTACCCATCTGCCCTCCCGCAGCGAGTCCGCCTGCAGTTTGGCGGTGTCACCGCCGTTGCTCTGATGCTATCGCAACCAGCCGCGCTGACAGTGGGGCTGGTCGACCTATCAGGGAGCAAGGACACTGGATCAATCAAGCTCGGTCCCGGCTTCCTGGGGGCGGGCTATTTAAAATGGCAGTTGCTAGCCACAGTTGCCTGTGATTGATATCGAAGCTAGTTTTGTGTGTTACTCTGGATCACTGACCTTTTGCCCGTTTCTCTGACGTGATCTTCTGGTTTTTGACTTTAAAGGATATTTTACCTTGTTTGATATTAGACACTGTTTGGTATTACACTCTCCTAATTTGTGACCTCCCCTTAGCCTGCTGACTTTGTCCCTGACGTCATCTCTTGGTTTTACTCTGCTGTGTATTTGTCTTAGCTTTTAGATTCCGATCCTGTCCTGGTTTTCACCTCTTTCTGTCTGACTACTCTAGAGTCTTAACTATTTAGGTTTAGGGCCCTAGTCAAGTCAGGGACTGTCGCCAAATTGTTGCCTGCTATTTAGGGTGGATCGTGCAAATAGGTAGGTGGATGGAGTGGAGTGGGTGGAGTTCAGGGCTGCATTGTTACCTGTTCGTTCTTGACAAAACGTTTCCATTGTTCCAAAATCTAGTGAAGATGAGCTACGCACCACTCCAGTCAACACCTTGCATTGTGCATGGGGGTCTTAGTCTTGGGTGCAGTTGCTCAACCATGGAAACCCATTTCAGAAAGCTCTTGATGCACGTTCTTGTGTTGATGTTACATATAAGCCACTGACATCTTAGGTATGACCCATACTACTATTAATGTCTGGTTGTGTACTTGATTTCATGCACTTTTAGCAGTGGGTGCTGCTGAATAATACGAAGGGGTGTATGGTGTAGCTTTTAAGCAGGTATGCATCTTGGTGAAGAGCTTCGATGTTGGCTTATTGCTTTTGGGTTAGGACTCATCGATGGGGTAGAGCAAATACTTATGACTAGTAGCATAAAGCGCCAGCAATAGATCAAATAAGAAGTACTGTTCCTTCAAGATGATCTTCACATCAAGAGCCAAGTATCTACAACAAAGTTGTCTTGGTGATGATGGCTCCTGGGATCTTATTGAAGGTTAATGAGGATTTGAAGAATGTAGTCTTGTATAAACAGTCTCGAGGAAGGTAACAACACTAGCATTTTGGCTTTCCGTTTGTGAGATCCGTTCAGGGCTCTTAAAAGCGGTCCAAAACGGATCAGTTTTGCCCTAATGCATTCTGAATGGAAAAGGATCCGCTCAGAATGCATCAGTTTACGTCCGTTCAGTCACCATTCCGCTCTGGAGGCGAACACCAAAACGCTGCCTGAGGCGTTTTGCTGTCTGCCTGACGAAGCGGAGCCAAACAGATCCGTCCTGGCACACAATGTAAGTCAATAGGAACAGATCCGTTTTCTCTGACACAATCTGGCACAATAGAAAACGGATCCGTTCCCCATTGACTTTCAATGGTGTTCAAGATGGATCCATCATGGCTATAGAAGACATAATACAACCGGATCCATTCATGACGTATGCATGCTGTTGTATTATTGTAATATAAGCGTTTTTGCAGATCCATGACGGATCTGCAAAAAACGCTAGTATGAAAGTAGCCTAATACGCAGATGGGAATGCTCAAGGGTCGGTTACATAGTCTTCACCTCCCATGAAAATAATTGAATGCAGTCAGTTGTTCATAAACATTATAAATGTTTGACTGAATTACCTAAGCTCGATGGGAGTGGGGAATTCAACCCACAAGAACTTTGTTTTCTCCTTGGTTGATCACTGTAGAATTGTGATCAGGAATTCATTAAAATAAAAAACACCGAAAGGTTGTCAAACTTTAATTGAAAAATCAGCAACAAAGTATTTACAAACAGTTTTCGTATTTCTGGAGATGATTACAAGTCAAGGATGGGTCTGTTGGGAATGGCTTCAGTATCTGTGACTGGTATTACTGGGATGACTGGAGACAAGGCCAGGCTGTTACTGACTGCAGTGTCTGCACAGGTGTCAGGCTCATTAACTTCTTATCTGGATCTGGATCATGGTTTAACCCCATTTGTGCTGGGTCTTGCTGACAGTGACCACGCTGCTGTCTCTATAGGTGCAGCATCCACGATTCTAACAGCTTTATCTTGCATTACAATGCTGTGCACTTCCTCATAGTCCAGGTCCTTCCTGCTGATGGTGTCCCTTCTCTTGGCCGCCTGCAGCATGGTCTCCCTCCTGGATTTTGGGCTCACCACTAGCCCCTCTGCTCTGTGTCTCTCTCATGGCAGTCAGTTCCCGGATACAGTTATCTAAACGCTCACTTTTCATCAGTCTCACTTTAGACTCAGTCTCTCTCTTAATTTCATCCTGCAGTCTTGAGATTTTCAATTCTTTCTTATATATGACTTTATCAGTGACTTTACTACTCAGTTACATCCGCGTCTTCACCCAGATCACCAGACTTATAGGAACAACCTTCCTCAGCGTCATGACGTAGGCCCAGCTCCAGACCCAGGGCTCGCCTGGAGGCATCAGCCCAGCTCCGCTCACCTCCTCCTGGGTCTGCAGTCATGACCCTTCCCTAGTAATAGCACACAACCTCTCCTCTTCACAACTCACACCTGTCTGAGAGGTTGTCACAGCCCTGCACCTAGTTTTACCTTCAGGGGGGGATCATGAGATCTTTATCACCACAGGTAGGTGTTGCCTTAAAACCTCTACTTCCTAACTAACTACACCATTGTATCAGCTGATGTATGAGAACCGTTCTTCTGTCCATGAATAAGGGCCATGCACAATAGAACATCAATTTCAATCCATGGGCTTCCGATTCTCCACTGATAACAAATTTCAGGGGAAAGAAGGGTCTGAAATGATGGGTTTCAGAGTGCAAAATTCGATGTTCTCCATCTTGAAAACACATTTGTACGGGGGAGTCAGGAAGAATAAGTCAATGGCCAATGAATATTGAGTTTGTATGTTGCTATATTTGCGTCTTTCATACAAAACTTCCTGTCCTTAGTTTTAGGCAAATGAAAGAGTCTTCTGATCTCAGTCACCAAAATAAGTTGTTAGCTCCACCATTATTGTGCTGGAAAGTCATATGGTCATGCTCACTTATGGATGTCTACCAAGCTTTACCATGAGACTACTGGCTTTTCCATACACTTCCAATATATTGCAGCTCCATGCCTCCAAAGAGGGAATAAATCATGACCTTCGCTTCCTTTCTGACAACCATCTTTCTGATCATGAAAAAACATGGTTGTCACTGCTGAATCCTATTTATAACCAGCACTAAGTCTTTGCCATCAGTGCGTATGAATACCATACAGGAAAGGTCCAGCGACTGACAACCACCACATGCAGGGGCATAGCTAAAGGCTCATGGGCCCTGGTTTAAGAGTTCAGATTGGGCCCCCCTTCCCTCAATGCATTGTATGTCTTATGCGGCACAAGTGTCTTTGGGCCCCTTCAGGCTCCTAGGCCCGGTAGCGACTGCTACCTCTGCACCTCCTATCGGTTGCAACGTAGAATAGTCCGGATGGTGGATAAGCAGCACTAATCAAGTTCCAAAGAAATTTTAGCTGTCCTGCAGGCTCAGAATGCAGTCAGTGCGAACTATCTGTCAACATTTGAATTAAACGAAGCACTATAGCAGGAGACCAGGAGGACCCCACTGATGATACAGAGACATAAAAAGGCTAGACTGCAGTTTGCCAAAATATATATGAGTAAGCCAAAATCTTTCTAGGAAAACGTCTTGTGGACAGGTGAGGCCAAAAAAGAACTTTTTGGTAAAGCACATCAATCTACTGTTTACCGAAAACGGAATGAGGCCTACAAAGAAAAGAACACGGTACCTACAGTCAAATATGGTGGAGGGTTAAAGATGTTTTGGGCTTGTTTTGCTGCCTCTGGCACTGGGTGTCCTGACTATGTGCAAGGCATCATGAAATCTGAAGATTACCAAGAGGATTTTGGGTTGCAATGTAAGGGCCCCGTGTCAGAAAGCTGGTATTATGCAGTTATAGCAGTTATGACACCAGAGGCAACTCACCAACAAGTAAATGGAAGTAAGGGACCCCCGGACGAAGGTTCACCAAACGCGCGTCGGGGCTGACGCCATCCTGGTCCCTTACTTCCATTTACTTGTTGGTGAGTACCTTCTTGGGTTTTGTGTTAGCACTGCTAGTGTTATTACTGTTGCCTTATAATATCCGCATTGCAAATACATAGAGACACTTGTATTCATCACGGCTTTATTTGCGGATACTTTGATAGGCCTCAGCAAGGCCAAGATACACTACATTGATAATACAACAGTTAGGCGATAGGCTTTTTTGTAACATCACTTCAGCAGTGCTAGATATGTTTTGTGTATCTCGCTATAGGGTCCAGGGTGGCGTCTGTGTTCTCCTGTCACCTCCTTCTATAATTTGTAATTTTTAACATATGACTAATAAAGTTTTTTGATAATTTTCCAATACCTTTGCATGTTGCTCTTTGTCTCTTTGTTTTTAATCCTAGATGGGGTATACTGGCAGTCTCCTGGCATTCACACTTTCACCCCTGTACAGCTTTCTGAACTCTGCTGCAGGGGAACCAGCAGGTCACTACCTCCTTGAATAATCTCTGTGTGATTTGAAGCTGACCCACGGAGGTCAGAGATACCAGTGCAGGGCACCAAGGGTTCAGGCAAAAATCATAATCATGGACAGGCTGAGGTCAGGGCAGGCACAGTCTGAGGTTAGGAAAGGCAGTGTAGCAGAGGGTCAGATTCCAGTGTATGGGCAGATAGTCAGTTCACAGGCAGACAACACAATAGATTCTAGCACGCTTGGAAACCTATTGTTCAGACACCCTCCCATGAGGAAAGGTGCCTAATGTACCCTGGGGTTGTTGATCATTGGCTAGTGAAGATTAAAGTGCATGCAGGCCCTTTAAGAGCCGAAGGATAGGAGGACAGGCAGTAAAGGAAAGGCTTTGCTTGCAAGCAGGCTGCAGCCCACGTGGAGGGAAAGACCAGACCTGGTGGACATACACCCCAGAAAGATGATAGTAGGAAGCTGGTTTGTACCGTCGGGGAGGGCAAACCGAACACTGATGGGTACAAACTGCTACTTTAACATGCAGGTGCTAGTCAGACCATATAACTTCCAACCAGTTATTATTGAAGAGGATCATTAAACCCAGGACTGTAATCTAAAACAAGCTGTGCACATAGGAAAACTTTTCCATTTACCTCACAGAACAATTTCTCTATATTAAGCCTCAATATAAGAGAAAAAAAAGGAAGACAGGAGGCGGCACCTCGTGTGTGTCGCCCGATGACGTGAAAATCGCCATATATAATCAGTTGCGCTTACCATTTAGTGTTGTGATGAGTCACAACAGCTACAATTTGCCTTGCTGGTATTTGCCTGTCCAGCGTGTGGGATGCCTGTACTGCAGCCAAGGTTCTTGCCTGTGTCCCTGAAGAGGTTATCGGGATGATAAGATCCCCAGATAAAAAAGTAGTTAGAACCCTTGTGTCGGCGCTGTAGGTGGGAGACTAGATACCAGGTAGGTATTAGTAAAAGAGTAGTTTTTATTCCAGGTCGACGCGTTTCAAGGGCGAACAGCCCCCTTCATCAGGACAATAAAAGATACATAAAGGTATATCTTTTATTGTCCTGATGAAGGGGCTGTTTGCCCTTGAAACACGTCGACCTGGAATGAAAACTACCCTTTTACTAATACCTACCTGGTATCACGTCTCCTGCCTACAGCGCCGACACAAGGGTTCTAACTCCTTTTTTTATCTACGGAAACCCTAAATAAAGAGAAAAGAATAAAATGAAATGTCGATTGAGTTCCATAAAACTGTGTAGGGTCTCCTAGGAACCATAGTATAATGGGAGATGACAATATAAAGTATGATGATTCCTGGCTGCTATTTATCTCTATCTTGGGTAAAGATTCAAGGTGAGGTTACGATTTCAGATTCTCTGCAACAGTGCATATTGGGACAAAAACTCATGCAAGCAGTATGCTGGTCATCCTTTTTTTTTAAATAAGCTTTACTTTAATCCCTTCAGGACCCTGACATTTTTCACCTTCAGGACCCGGCCATTTTTTGCAAATCTGACATGTGTCACTTTATGTGGTGATAACTTTAAAACGCTTTTACTTGTCCAAGCCATTCTGAGACAGTTTTCTCGTCACATATTGTACTTCATGACAGTGGCAAATTTGAGTCAAAAAATTTAATTTTTATGCATTAAAAAATACCAAATTACCAAAACTTACTCTGCTTTTAAAACAGATAGTGATACCTCCTAAAATAGTTATTACCTTACATTTCCCATATGTCTACTTCATGTCTGGATTATTTTGTAAATTACATTTTCTTTTTTTGGGACGTTAGAAGGCTAAGGTTACTTTCACACTAGCGTTAGAAGAATTCGTCAGGCAGTTCCATCCGTTCTTTTTTTTATCCGGAGCCATTAAAATTTTGCAGTGAAATACCGGATCCGTCTTCCTGGTATCATCCGGAAAAACGGATCCGGTATTTCATTTTTTCACAGCTAGAAAGAACTGCGTGTGTGCAGACCGGAAAACTGGAACCGGCGATGCGGCAATACATTTCAATGGAAATTTATGCCGGATCCGGCATGTGCGGTAGAGTTCCTGGACTGTTTCGGCCGGAAAAAATACCGCAGCATGCTGCAGTATTTTGTCCGGTCAAATAGCGTACAAGGGACAGGACGGAAGACATCCTGATCCATACTGAACGTACTGCTTTCCATTCAGAATGCATTGGGACAAAACGGATGCGTTTTCTTTCCGGTATTGAGACCCTTTACCGGATTTCAATACCGGAAAAGAATAACGCTAGTACCCTTAGAAGTTTAGAAGCAAATCTTAAAATTTTTAAGAAAGTTTCCAAAACCCAATTTTTAAGGACCAGTTAAGGTCTGAAGTCACTTTGTGGGGCTTACATAATAGAAACCACCTATAAATGGCCCCATTTTAGAAACTACACCCCTCAAGGTATTTAAAACTGATTTTACAAACATTGTTAACCCTTTAGGTGTTCCACAAGAATTAAAGGAAAATGGAGATGAAATTTCTGAATTTCATTTTTTTGGTAGATTTTCCATTTTGATCCATTTTTTTCCAGTAACAAAGCAAGGGTTAACAGCCAAAGAAAACTCAATATTTATTGCCCTGATTCTGTAGTTTGCAGAAACACCCCATATGTGGTCGTAAACTGCTGTACGGGCACACAGCAGGGCGCAGAAGGAAAGGAATGCCATATGTTTTTTAGAAGGCAGATTTCACTGGGATAATTTTAAATTTTATATCAAGACACGGAGGCTCCTATTGCTTAACCCTTTCTTTACTGATCCATATAGCAGCAAAGACAATCAGAATAAAGAACAAGTGCAACCATGGCAACAACTCCACCCACGGTCCCCATATATAAGGACCCTCCTGGATAGGACTCCTCCTCTTTCTTTGCTGCTCCAAGCTTCAGATAAGTATATACCCTCTGGGGGTCTGTACCCTATTGTGACAGTATTTGGGGTTATTTGGGGGGTTTTTCTTTTGGTTATGCCTTCCCGACTTCACTATTAGTTTCCCCTCTTACCTCTTCCCTATTGGGACAGAAGTTTATTCATCATTATTTTTATTTTGCTGCCCCTGGCATCCTATCCCATTTGATTTGCAGGTTCCTACCCTCCTGTTTTTCTTTTCTGCGCCCGCCAGGCAGTTCAGCCCAGATCCGGACACGGCACCCTTCTGTTGTTAGCCGCGCTCGGGGCTCTCTAGCCCACCATTTTGTTCTACCCCCCCCCCTACGTCTTTTCTTCCTTACCTCGCTTCCCGCGCTTCGCGGCTTTTTCCTCTCTGGTCTCCGCCCGAGATCTCGCGATACCGCGAGATTCTCGGGCGCCATCTTTGCTGGGCACAGCGCTCCGGTTATTTTCACTGCACGGAGCTCCCGCCCGAGATCTCGCGATTGACGAGATTCTCGGGCGCCATTTCCCTTCCTCTGTTACGATCGCCATTCTAGGAACAGACGCTCGTCCTGTGCCCTGCGCTTAGCTGCTTCGGATTTTTTTCTCAACTAGGTGCATATTATTACCTCGCTTCCTCCCTCCTCAGGTTAGGTAGGGGTATTTATAAGGGGTGACTACCTCCTTTAGTTAGCTTCAGGGTTTTGTTGTCATTATGTCCACCATAAATAATACGTCCCCCCCTTCCCCTGCCTCTTCAGCCCAGGGGAGTCGTCATGCATCTCGCAGACGATCTCCTTCTGTCAAAAGCAGAGACGCTTCACCTCATACTGTAGCCCTGCAACAGTCCATCTCGGCAGCCATTGTGTCTGCTATGGGCTCTATGTCTACAGCCCTAACGCACTCCATTTCACAAGCCCTCATGTCGCACTCGGTTACCACCGGGGGACCCCCCTCCGCCTCCTGCCTCCAGAATCCCTGTGAATGATGGTTCCGTCCCATCCCATGAATACGCGAATAAGTCGCGGAAAAGAGCCGCCCCGCGCCCGGCAGAAAAGGCGCGGCTTTGGAAGACCGCCTGGTCACAACCGGAGTCGGTATCTGATTCAGACCATGAGTCTGTGGAGGAGGCATTGGATGGCGATTATACTCCAGGCTCAGAGGACGAGCTGGTTGATTTGGTAGCGGATCCCTCCCCACCTGGGGACCCCTCACTACCCGCACAACCTCCAGGGGCAATATCAGAAGTTAGTCGGGTCGACACGGATGTATTGGTGGATCCCACAGGCGAGCCTTTATTCGACCCAGACTCGCTCCACCATCCCCGCTCCGCGGAATGGTTGCCAGCCACTCATGTGGCGCAGTATCTGGAGGCCAGAATTAGGAAACCTCTTTCTAAAGAGGCTAGAAGCAAATTGAGGGCTGAGTGCCCGAGGCCCCTCATACCCAACAAGATATGTGACACACCTACGGTGGACCCGAAAGTGGTACAATTTTTGACTAAATCGGGTTTCAACCCGCGCAAGGGCTTAGATGCCGCATTGAAGGCTTGCCAAGACAAGCTCTATAAGGCAACTATACCGGTTTCTTCAGGACTGTGTGTCGGGGGCAGACTCCGTCACTTTTCTCATGTGTGGTCAGACATCACCTCAGACCCTTGGGTGCTATCCACGGTTCAGGGGTTTCTGATAGAACTGGTAGGTCCACCCTCCGGCCTTCCACCCAACTGCCCCATTCCTCTGACACCGCAGGCCCAGGCCTTGGTAGACGCAGAACTTCTAAACTTATGGCAGAAGCATGCCATAGAACAGGCCCCAGATACCGATCAGGGGGTCGTAAGCAATATTTTCTTGGTCCAGAAAAAAGGGGGCCAGTTCCGCCCAGTGATAAATCTCAAACACTTAAACAGGTTTATTCGTTACAGGCACTTCAAAATGGAGGGCATTCATCTGCTGAGAGACATGCTCCTCCCCGGAGACTGGTTCATAAAATTAGATCTCATGGACGCATATCTCACAGTCCCGGTCACACGAGAATCCAGGGACCTCCTGCGCTTCAGGTGGAACGGACGAATGTTCCGTTTCACTTGCCTCCCCTTCGGCCTATCATCCGCACCTTGGTGTTTCACCAAGATTTTACGGCCTGTGGTAGCTTGGCTCCGTGCCAGAGGGGTGCGTTTGATTATATACCTGGACGATATCCTGGTAATGGCACAGTCTCCGACGCTCCTGAATCATCATTTGCAAATGACGATTACCTTAATTTCGGATCTGGGGTTCATAGTCAATCAGGAAAAGTCCTGTTTGACCCCGTCCACCTCCATGGAGTTTCTCGGTTTCACCATCAACTCGGTGGACCAGACTCTCAGTCTCCCGCCATCCAAAGTCAAGAACATCCGCAAGGAGATCCGCCACTCTCTTCTCTCCCACAGGTGTCCTTGCGTCAGCTAGCGCGCCTCATTGGCCTGCTGACTTCATCCATACAGGCGATCTTCCCGGCCCCACTCCATTATCGGGCCTTGCAGAGGTTGAAGATCGCTCACCTCAGGGCCGGGGCCACGTACTCCGACGCGATTACCCTCGACTCAGAGACGAGGCACGAGCTGTTGTGGTGGATCCACAACCTGTCGGTCTGGAATGGCAGGGCGATTTTCGGCCCCAGACCAGATTTGGTGATCGAGTCCGATGCCAGTCTGCACGGTTGGGGTGCCCATTGCCAGGGGGTGTCCACGGGGGGCACCTGGTCTCAGGACGAAGCCCGTCTTCACATAAATGCTCTGGAGCTCCTGGCGGGTTCGTTTGCGATCCGCTGTTTCGCTCAGGGCTCGATTCGGGCTTGCATCCGGCTCCGCATGGACAATGTGTCGGCGGTCCGGTATGTCAACTGTATGGGGGTACCAGATCTTCGGTCTTGACCTTCCTGGCCAGAGATTTCTGGGAGTTCTGTCTGGACAGGGGCATTTCTGTGGTGGCCGAATACTTACCCGGACAGCACAACAGTCTGGCCGATTGGAGCTCTCGGCATATTTCCGATTCCAGCGATTGGAGATTAGATCCGAGGGTGTTCCACGATATTCTGTCGCTCTGGGGTCCACTATCTATCGACCTATTTGCTTCCAGATTGAACGCCCAGCTGCCCAGGTTCTTCAGCTGGCGCCCAGACCCAGAGGCGGAAGCAATCGATGCCTTCCTTCAACAGTGGCGAGGTTCGCGCCACTACGCCTTTCCTCCATTTGCTCTCATCCCCAGGGTCTTAGCGCAGATCTGCACGCAGGAAGCAGAGTTGGTTCTCATCGTTCCCTTTGGCAGACACAGTCTTGGTTTCCGAGACTGCTGGAGTTACTGGCGGAGGAACCCCGTCTCTTACCTGTCAATACTCACCTCCTGTCAGGCCCCGCCGGGCAGTTGCACCCGCTGCTCTTGGACGGATCTCTTCGTCTCCTGGCTTGCCGGGTGTCGGGAGTTCCTGGGATTCCGCAGAGCTTTCGCCATCTACTAGACGCCTATTGGAAGCAGCATGGGCCCCAGGGACACGAAGAGCCTATCGATCCGCATGGGATGTCTGGGTTCGCTGGTGCCTCTCTAGGGACCTGGATCCCGTTCAAGCACCTGTGAAGTCCGTTCTCCAGTTCCTTACCTCTCTCTTTGAGGAGGGTAAGGCGTACCGTACCATTAATGTGTATCGGTCAGCTATCTCTTCCAGGCATGCAGGGTTCGAAGGTTCTCCTGCAGGTCAGCACCCGCTGGTCTGCAGACTTTTAAAGGGTTCCCGTCTGTCGCGCCCCCCTAGGCCTCGTTTTACAACTTCCTGGGACGTAGCGTCGGTGCTTAGGTTTCTAGGCGACTGGCCTTCCAATGCGCAGCTGACGCTTCGTCAGCTGTCCGCAAAACTGGTGACCTTATTGTGTCTCATATCGTGCAAACGGGTATCGGATGTGCGGGCGTTGGACTTTGACGCCCGCTACTTTACTCCGGAAGGGGTAACATTTAACATCACCCGTCGTACCAAAACTAACATTAGGTCGGTATCTTACCCATCCTTTCCGGCTTCACCCCAACTTTGCCCCGTTGCTTGCCTGCGCGAGTATGAATCACGCACCAGTTCACTACGCCCTCGCAGCTCTCCTCAATCTGTTCATATCCTTTCGACGACCTTTTTCCCCGGTCGCCAGCGTAACTCTTTCCCGCTGGGTGAAGTGGATTTTGTCCCTCTCTGGGATAGACACTTCGGTTTTCACCGCGCACTCGGTGCGGGGCGCCGCAGCGACATCCATGTCGGTAGCGGGCGCTAAGCTGGAAGATATTATGCGTTTGGCGGACTGGTCTCGGGTTTCCACCTTCAGGGAATTTTACTTTCGCCCTACTTCTCACGCTTTTTCGGCTGTTATTGCGCAGCTTTAAACTTGCAATAGGAGCCTCCGTGTCTTGATATAAAATTGTATGATTTTACTATTGCATGACGTAAAGTCATGATTTTATGAAAGACACGGAGGCGAGTATTGCCCACCCGTGTTGATTGCCCACCCTTTTTTCGTTTATGGTGTTATCGGTAGGGCGGGTGTGTTTTGTGATACTGGTGTAGTTTCACTACTAATGTCTTGTGCTTTGTATACGTCATGCGGCGTTTGACATCACTATCGCTTACGCTTCGGTACATTGTTCCCTTCCTTTGCAGGCGGTTCCTGAATTGGTCTGCGGAGTCTGACATGAGATGGAAGTGGACCACTAGTTCGACGTTGACCAGTTAAAGTTTGGCAGCTACAGTTCTGGCTGCAGTCGTCCAGTTCGGGTGGACCTCGTTTTTCTTCGGCTACGGAAGATTTTGCAGAATCGTGAAGCCAGTTTCGCAAAGAAAGAGGAGGAGTCCTATCCAGGAGGGTCCTTATATATGGGGACCGTGGGTGGAGTTGTTGCCATGGTTGCACTTGTTCTTTATTCTGATTGTCTTTGCTGCTATATGGATCAGTAAAGAAAGGGTTAAGCAATACTCGCCTCCGTGTCTTTCATAAAATCATGACTTTACGTCATGCAATAGTAAAATCATACAATTGCCATGTCACATTTCAAGACCCCCTTATGCACCCCTAGAGTAGAAACTCCAAAAAAGGGACCCCATTTTGGAAACGACGGGATAAGGTGGCAGTTTTGTTGATACTATTTTAGGGTACATATGATTTTTGGTTGCTCTATATTACACTTTTTGTGAGGCCAGATAACAAAAGAATTGCTGTTTTGGCACTGTTTTTATTGTTTCTTTTATACAATGTTCCTCTGACAGGTAAGATCATGTGCTATTATTATAGAGCAGGTTGTTACGGACGCGACAGTTTTACATAATACACAGTTTTTTTACACCTTTTTATTTCTTAAGATTTTTTTTTTACAGTGTTCACCTGAGGGGTTAGTTCATATGATATTTTTATACAGCAGGTTGTTACAGACGTGGCGATACCCAATATGTATACTTTTTTTTATTTATTTTACACAATAAAAGTATTTTTGAAACAAAAAATAAAATCATGTTTTAGTGTCTCCATATTCTGAGCCATAGTTTTTTTAGTTTTTGCCCGATTGTTTTATGAAAGGGCTCATTATTTGCGGGATGAGGTGACGATTTGATTTGTACTATTTGGGGTTGTCTTTTTTTTATAATTTTATGTGTTTTTTGTTGGAAATTTTATTTTAATTTTTTTACTTTTATTTTAACACTTTTTTTTTTACCTTTTTATTTTTGTCCCACTCTGGGACTTCAACTTCTGGGGTCTGATCCACTCTGCAATGCATTACAATACAACATGCTTTTATGCTGACAGCCTGCCTGTGAGACCCAGCCTAAGGGCTGGATCTCACAGGCTTCCGTAGTAGGCAAGCACCGATGCCTATGTAAGGTATCTGGCTTGCCTTCTCTGCCATCGGGTCCCTGCCACTGCAAAGCTAGGACCCGATGGGGAAAGAGGAGGGCAACCTTCCGCGAACCCTCTGCATGCCGAGGTCAGCTTTGAACGTGGCACACAAGGGGTTAACACGCTGCCATTAGTGTTTTCACCGATGCCGGCGTATGCAGCAGGGGCCCGGCTGTTAGTGATTGCCGGATCTGTGCCGCTGATCAGGCGGGCGCAGCTCTTGCATGAGCCCGATCAGCCCGCCGTACATGTATGGCGCTGGTCCTTAAATCACGTCCACCAGCTGCGTACATGTACAGCGAGGGTCTTTAAGGGGTTAAAGGGTTTTCATGTCAGGAAATAACACTGATCAGGGTTATTTTAGCCCCTACAAATTCCTAAAAGGTAGGTGTCACACAAGCCAGCAAGGTGTCCACATTCCATAGGTCCTAGCGAGGGGTAATCCTTAGTCTGGAATCAGATAAATGCAATTTTCAGCTGCACAGGTGCCCAAAGATCTGAACTTACAAAATTGGTGCCAAAAAGACACAACAGTCTTACTAAGGTCATGTTCACATCTCTGGTGATGTTTCCAGCATTGCTGGATCCCACTGATGACTGCCAGATCTCTTTTGACTATAATGGGATCCAGCGGTGATCTGGCCACTTTCTGGGAAAATGCCGGGTTTCGACCAGCCATAAAATGTTGCATCCAGTGGTTTTTGGTCCAGCTGACAGCCGGCATTTGTATCTGATCAGGCAGCTGGATCTTCTTACAGCGAATGCAGCCAAACTATTGAGGTCCCTCTCTTCAAGAAAAGAGCAGTTGTCCAAGTTGACTGCATGTTAAAGATGCTATCATCTTTCATGTTTTTAAATATTCTGACGACTGGGTTAAGAAAAAATGAACCCTGCCAAAAACATAGACCATTAGAGAAGCTCATATTATCCCATATTAACCTATTCACAGCCGTAGACAACCAAAGATGCATCCATTAACCTTTCTTCTACACTAGACCACCAAAGAAGAACTAACACCGCCATGAGGACTTCTTCCAGTTATGACTTCTGTTAGCGGAATGTAGCACAAAGACATCTTTGGCTCCTGGATTTTCTAAGACCCTCAGTAGTTATATCCCTGTTTATGCCTCCGTACAATAGTAATGTCCCCCTTAGTGCCACTTGCATCAGTAATGTCCCATTAGTGCCCCTCACAATAGCCAGTTCCCCTTTGGTGACCCTTAGAACAGTAATGTTTCACTTGGTGCCCCTTGGTAGCACCTTTCGAGTTCCCACAGAAATTAATAGTAAGTGACCCCTATGCACCAAGAAAAAAAAATGTAACTCACCTACTTCCAGTCCCACGATGAGCTGTCCACTTCCTTCTTCTAGCTATGAACAGCCCAGCAAAGAAGCGCGATACAGTGATGTCATCATACCACCTGACATCTTCTGTGTGCTCAAGACCTCCTGAGAGACCAAACACTTTCCCGCCTCCAGACGTCTGGTAGGATGCAGGCTTACAGCAGCGGGGCATGAAGCCAAAGGCTTGAATATATAGATAAAGCGGAAAACAGTGCTTGCCCATGGTTCAGGACAGGACTGGGTCCCTCTGCCCATTTGGAACCTGATTTGGTTGTACCCAACACTAGCCTAGAGCTCCAGGAAAGCAAAAATGAACTGCTTCATTACCTAGATCACCAATGATGGTGACATTACCTCCTCCAATACCCTAGACCAGGGATGCTCAACCTGCGGCCCTCCAGCTGTTGTAAAACTACAACTCCCACCATGCCCTTCTGTAGGCTGATGGCTGTAGGCTGTCCGGGAATGATGGGAGTTGTAGTTTTGCAACAGCTGGAGGGCCGCAGGTTAAGCATGCCTGCCCTAGACCATTAATGATGGTAGCAATAACCTCTCTTCTAGCCTAGACCATCAGGAAAACTTAAAAAAAAACAAACAATAATCCCTCCCTCTACCCTAGACCACCTGGGATGTCTAAAATTTGTCTGAAAGTTACCAATGCCTAAATATTGGTGCATCTAATAGTCTACAGTCAAAAAATACAGAAGGAGTTTCTATCTTGTTTCTCATATGAATCATATTGAAAATACCAATGTGCTACCAATTCAGCAAAAGCGTACTTTAATAATATTTTTTTCTACAGTCTGTGTGTTATTCTCCTCTGCGACACGATGACCACCTCTGTTGAACCATATAATTATATCTAATCAATCTAATCACTTTAAAGGACCCTTTACCAAACCACCTTTTGACGTCCTCAACCTAATGCATGGTAATTTTCAGAGCAGATGTTCAGAAGAGCTAAAGCCTTTTTTTCTAACACAATTTAGAATTACAGTAAGCTGTTAAAAAGCAATCCCTCCCTAAAATGCAACATGAGGGGGTCACAATCACTAATGGCAGCCATTGCAATGCCCAAAAAGGTTGTCTGTTTTCCACAAACCCTGATAAATCTGCATCATTGAGCTAAATTTCATCTATACTTTCACCACAGTCTATGGAACGCTAAAGGGCAACCTCATATGGGCACAGTAAAGGTGGCCATTAGTGGTCGTCACCTAGTATAACTTGACTGAAGAGAATACTTGAATGATTAAGGGGGTGGAGTTCCTAGTCACTGGCCACCACCACCACCAAAATCAAATCACGTTTATGGCCACCATAGTAACATAGTAACATAGTATATAAGGCCGAAAAAAGACATTTGTCCATCCAGTTCGACCTGTTTCCTGCAAGTTGATCCAGAGGAAGGCAAAAAACCCCTGTGAGGTAGAGCCAATTTTCCCCACTTAAGGGGAAAAAATTCCTTCCCGACTCCAATCAGGCAGTCAGAATAACTCCCTGGATCAACGACCCATCTTTAGTAGTTATAGCCTGAAATATTATTACGCTCCAGAAATACATCCAGGCCCCTCTTGAATTCCTTTATTGTACTCACCATCACCACCTCCTCAGGCAGAGAGTTCCATAGTCTTACTGCTCTTACCGTGAAGAACCCTTTTCTATGTTTGTGTACAAACCTTCTTTCCTCCAGACGCAGAGGATGTCCCCTCGTCACAGTCACAGTCCTGGGGATAAATAGATGATGGGAGAGATCTTTGTACTGACCCCTGATATATTTATACATAGTTATTAGATCTCCCCTCAGTCGTCTTTTTCTAGAGTGAATAACCCTAATTTTGATACTCTTTCAGGGTACTGTAGTTGCCCCATTCCAGTTATTACTTTAGTTGCCCTCCTCTGAACCCTCTCTAGCTCTGCTATGTCTGCCTTGTTCACGGGAGCCCAGAACTGTACACAGTACTCCATGTGTGGTCTGACTAGTGATTTATAAAGTGGTAGGACTATATTTTCATCACGGGCATCTATGCCCTTTTGATGCAACCCATTATCTTATTGGCCTTAGCAGCAGCTGCCTGACACTGGTTTTTACAGCTTAGTTTGTTATTTATTAAAATTCCTAGATCCTTTTCCATGTCAGTGTTACTGAGTGTTTTACCATTTAGTATGTACGGGTGACTTGCATTATTCCTTCCCATGTGCATAACTTTACATTTGTCAGTGTTAAACCTCATCTGCCATTTCTCTGCCCAAGCCCCCAATCTATCCAGATCCCTCTGTAGCAGAAAACAGTCCTCTTTAGTGTTAATTACTTTACACAGTTTAGTGTCATCTGCAAAAATTGATATATTACTGTGCAAGCCTTCTACAAGATCATTAATAAATATATTGAAGAGAATAGGGCCCAATACTGAACCCTGAGGTACCCCACTAGTGACCGTGACCCAATCTGAGTGTGTACCGTTAATAACCACCCTCTGTTTTCTATTACTGAGCCAGTTACTTACCCACATACAGATATTTTCTCCTAGTCCAAGTGTTCTCATTTTATATACTAACCTTTTATGTGGTACAGCGTCAAATGCTTTGGAGAAGTCCAGATATACGACATCCATTGATTCGCCGCTGTCAAGTCTAGAACTTACCTCCTCATAGAAACTGATTAAATTTGTTTGACATGACCGATCCCTCATGAAGCCATGCTGATATGGTGTAATTTGCTTATTTTCATTGAGATACTCCAAGATAGCATCTCTTACAAAACCTTCAAACAGTTTACCCACAACAGATGTTAAACTTACCGGCCTATAATTTCCAGGCTCTGTTTTTGGACCCTTTTTGAATATTGGCACCACATTTGCTATACGCCAGTCTGGTGGAACATTCCCTGTCAGTATGGAGTCCGTGAAAATCAAAAATAAGGGTCTGGCTAGGACATCACTTAATTCCCTTAGGATACGGGGTGTATGCCATCCGGTCCTGGCGATTTGTCTATTTTAATCTTTTTAAGTCGCTGCTGTACTTCTTCCTGGGTCAGACAGGGCACTTTTAAAGGGGAATTTACTTTTACATTTTGCATTTCATCTGACAGTTTATTTTCCTCAGTGAAAACAGTGGTGAAGAAAATATTTAATAGCTTGGCTTTATCCTCATCGCTTTCTGCAACTCCCCTCATTGCTATGTAGAGGGCCGACTCCTTCAGGTTTATATTTTTACCATTTATATAATTGAAAAACATTTTAGGGTTAGTTTTGCTCTCTTTGGCAATTAATCTCTCAGTCTCTAGTTTGGCAGTTTTTATTAGTTTTTACATATTCTATTTTTTTCCTTATAGTTTATCAGTGCTTCCTGGCTCCCCTCCTGTTTTAGTGATTTATATGCTTTCTTTTTGTCATTTATTGCTTTTTTACGGTTCTATTTATCCACATTGGTTTCTTCTTATTTCTTAGCCTTTTATTTCTATAAGGTATGCATCGATCACAATTTGATGTTACAATGCTTTTAAAAATCTCCCATTTTGTGGTTGTATTTTTATTTTTGAGGACTATGTCCCAGTTTATTGAGCCTATGGCCTCTCTTAGTTGGCTAAATTTAGCTTTTTGAAGTCCGGTATTCTTGTTCCTCCCTGTAGAAACTCTCGTTTGAAGGATAATTGGAAGGTTATTATTTTATGGTCACTATTTCCCAGGTGTCCCCCGACCTGCACGTCTTTTGTTCTATCAGGTCTATTGGTTAATACTAAGTCCAGTATGGCCGTCCCTCTAGTTGGGTCCTGAACCATTTGGGAAAGGTAATTGTCTTTGGCTATTCCCAAGAACCTGTTTCCTTTATGGGATGTACAGGTTTCAGTTTCCCAGTCTATATCTGGGTAGTTGAAGTCCCCCATAATAACCACCTGATTATGGTTTGCCGCCTTGTTTATCTCGTTTAGTAATAGATTTTCTACGGACTCTGGTATATTAGGTGGTTTATAGTAAACTCCTATTAGTAATTTATTATTGTTTTTGGCTCCATTTATCTCCACCCACAATGACTCCACATTTTCGTGTCCCTCACAGATGTCTTCCCGGAGTGTGGGCTTTAGAGAGGACTTTATGTAAAGGCAGACCCCTCCCCTCTCCGGTTTTGACGATCCTTTCTGAACAGATTGTAACCTTGTACAGTAACTGCCCAGTCATAGCTATCATCCAGCCATGTCTCAGTTATTCCCACTATGTCATAATCCTCCTCACACATCACTAATTCCAGTTCCCCAGTTTTATTAGTCAGGCTTCTGGCATTAGTATACATACATTTGAGAGGTTTATGCATATTTTTGCCCTACACCTTTCCTTCTGAACTTTTCTAGTCCCTCCTTCCATTTCTCCCCCAGTCCCACTACCTTGCCCCCGGTCTCTATCTGCACTATCTTCCCCTCCTATAATGTAATTTCTCTCCCCCCCAGTCCCTAGTTTAAACACTCCTCCAACCTTCTAGCCATCTTTCTTCCCAACACGGCTGCCCCTTCCCCATTGAGGTGCAGCCCGTCCCTACGATAGAGCCTGTAGCCGATAGCAAAGTCGGCCCAGTTCTCCATGAACCCAAAACCCTGCTTCCTACACCAGTTCTTGAGCCACTTGTTAACCTCTCTAATCTCCCGCTGCCTCTCTTGTGTGGCCCGTAGACCCCAAGAAAATACACTGGTCTACCAAGGAAGAGAGCAACCATCTTCCTCCTAACCAGAAGCTGAAAGGGAGGTAGTGTTCCTCCTTGAGGGGGGTGAAGGTATGGTAACAGTTGCAAGGAACAGGAAGTGACCCAGATTTCTCAATGACAACAGCAGATCATACAAGACGATGGTTATCTGCAGTAGTCACCCAATAGATATAAGGACGGTTGCTAACCCCAATTTAAGCAAAGTTCTGTAGAAAGCCAGGAGCGTTGTGCATACAGATAAAAGATGGTAGAACCCAAGAACCACAAGGTACCATCAAAGTACATCCTCTAGTGTAGTAGCTTCTGTGGTTACACCTGTCCCATCAAGAGCTAAACTCAGATAGTAATGACGCAGACGTGATGAATTTTCTCTGATCCACAACCTTCAAAGGCATGACCTAATTACCAAAGGAACCCCCCCCCCCACCTCTCCCAAAAAAATTAATTACAACCTGATTAAAAACGAATAGACTCAGTTTCTATTGATTCCGTCCAATATTAATTAGATCCACAAAAGCATGACTGTGGCTAAGAAGAATCATCTTTACGACCACAAGTTAATGTTGGGTCCTATTCAGATGCGGAATGCTGTCCATATTGGGCCAAGAACATGGGATACATGACCCTCCGTCAAGTGGTACATTCATCTGAGGTTCTGTCTCCAGGTCTAGGATGCAGTGGTACATTCCCGCCTGGTTCTTTGGTTTCTGGATCCAGTTTTACGTCCAGGTTGGGTCCACAATACTGTGGTCAGGGTTGCAGGTGAATGAGATGGTTATGGCGTATCTGGTGCCCCAACTGACTTTCTCCACTCGATGTAAATTCTCTGATCCAGACGTGAAGAAGGACAAGCGACCTGGAAGAATGAGAAGATATTACGTGTTACAGAATGACCGATGATCAAATTGTTTATGCTACGCTGATCAGACCCCCGGCGATGGATAGGGGACGAGTTTCTGGAATGGGACAACCCCTTTAAGCTGGCCATACACCCTAGATAGCTGAATCGGATGGCTACTTATCTCCCTTGAGAACAAAAGAATGTGGCACATTGAAATCCAGCAGCCCGACCAACATCTGAAGTGAGCAGAACCAGGACAGTCTCCTAAAATTGGCAGCCTTGGCCGACATTTATCTAATGCCTGTGGCCAAATTTGGGGTTGACTTTGTGACATGTAGATCCATTATCATGAATAACATACATATACGTTGCTTGTCTAGATCTTGAGTTTTGGTGGTGGTGGGGTCCAGATTGGTAGCAATAATTCATGTTTTCTCCTCTAGTTGCATCCAAAGCTGTGTAGACCTGGAACTACACTTTATAGACAGTTGTTCAGCTACAGCACCTGATTCCCCCCATATACACATGCACTCTTGGCATGGCTGAGAAGAAGTCGATGGGGGATGGGTGGAAGAGCTAGACATTTATCTAAAGCATATGGCCAACTTTATATCGGTTTGGATGTGACTAGAGTGCCAAAAACACTCAACCAGAGGTGTCTTGTAATGGACATCATAAAAATGAATCTGGAAAATCAAGACACCATCATGAACCATTGTTGACCAGTCCCACCAAAATCTTCAGGTTTGGCTGACATTTATCTATTGTGTATGGCCACCTAAACTAACAGAGCATTTCCATAGAGCACCCCCATGTCCTTGGCCATGGTCAGGAGCCAACTCCTTTAGGACAAGCAGTCCAATCCTGGTCTCTTACACAGTCTACCACCCCTGTAGACTGCACTGCCTGTGTGTCCGTCTTCACTGTGGTTCTGGAATTCTGTTCATGAACCAGGCGCCTACTAAATAAGAGAGCAGTACTGTGGACAAGACTGTAGGACGACACAATGAAGCTGGTAAGATGAAGAGATTTTTAATATAAAGAAGTAATTATCATCAGCAGGCAATGCTACCCCCGTGGCTGCGGTTTATGGCGCCTTCTGGGATGGCGCTTTTATTTTCTCCCACTCTATTTATAGACATTCGTTCTCTGATCTCAGAAAATTCCCATATGCAATGTTGTTATTATGAGAGTCTCCTCTTCCAATGATATCCGAGGATCATCACCCCCATCTTGCACACGCAGGAGGGAAACATGTCCGGAGAGGCAGCTCCTGCTACACGAAGCAAAATAATTAATCCAATTTGTTGGTACTTCAGTAATTTCCTGCCGCGCAGCTGATAAAACCTGGTACCATCTGGAGTTAACACCTGCCTTCCTGGAAGACACGTCCACTGAACCTCTGTGCAAACCTATAGGAGCTGGCACCACTCAAAGCTGGGGATTAGTATATGGATGAGAGGCGCTGGAAGGAAGAAGATTATGAATAGTAACACAGGAGGTGATGGACATCTCGAGTAATGAAGTGGTGGACAAGATAGGGTTACGGACAGTTAAGAGGTGCTGCAAATTACGGATGAGGAATAGTTAAGAAGTGCTGGAAATCACAGGATTAGGAATAGATGAAAGTTGAAGAGTTCTGGAAAACAAGGTTTAATAAAAGTTGAAGAGTGCTGAGATGACTGGTTTACGAACAGGTCAGAGGTGTTAAAAACCACACGGTTAAGGACACTGTAAAGATGCTGAACACTCCACACCACTGTAGGAAGCAGAACATATTCCACTTACTTATCCCCTTCATGGACAACTCACAGACATTGAGACGTTTCAAAACCTACAGAAGAATAACACGCAGGACCAAAATGCAATTAAAACATATAAATTAATTAATACACTATTAAAAAGTAAATATAATAGGACTTAAAATCTGAAGACCACACAGAAGAAAGAAAAGCTGTGAGTGTCATCAGTACAAAACCTGCACGTATACATAGAATAGCCATAATATACAAGGTTTCTAATTACATTTATGTGTCTGACTGGCCTAGTTCTGTTTAGATAGCAATCCCTTTCATAGATGAAGCATTTGATGTGAAACGCGTTTCGGGGGTGGAGGTCACCTGGTGCTTCCTATGGCGTATCTATTTTCATGAGTGGGGGCTTGTTAAGTGCCTACTGATGGGTGGTACCACTCCACTATGACCTTGATGAATGGATACCTTTACATTACTTTCAGAGTATGACGCATTCATTGACGCATATTATCTACTGGGGTGACACGGCTTTTCACCCTTCAGATTTTAACCCTATTATATGCACTTTTTAAAGGTGTACTAGTAAATTTATGATTTTTTTTTTTAATTGGACCTTGGCTGCATGTTTCTCTTCTTTGGCGTGTAATTCATGCACACCTACAATATGCATACAGGAATTCTAACTGGCTTCAAGATTTTTCGGTCAAGTCATCTGCTGTCTTCTACAGTTGGTAAGTGTTCCAGGAACCGTAAGCCCCCTCAACAACAGCTTGTATACATCGAAATGATTCAAAGACGGTTTCTTTATTCATGACATATAGATAATTGTTCCAAGAACCATTTGCTAATGGTCAAAACCTTTTTTTTTTGACAGGAGACTATGCTTCCAGGAACACGTTTCTACAAGGAAGGAATGCAGAAAAAACTCCACTGAACCTATCTACAATCTGTTGAAGAGTGGGCGTATGGTTCTTGGAACACCTATCAACTAGTGAGGAGCACAGATGATATCACTCAAACATTATGATGTCTATCTGTTATTCAAGGAAGGGTAGGCATAGATCAATTAGCTATCTATAGTATATGCTGCCTGGAAAATACACAAATCATCCCACAATCGTCATCCACGAGGCATACATTTTTCGTTATTTGAGAAAGAGCTGAAGACCTTTTTACGAGGAGAGGTGAAATATCACTCCAATATGCCACATTGGAACTCAAAGCCTTTTGATATCTTAGAGAAAATAAAAACTGGTGCATTAGGAATTATGAACAAAAAATGACTATGCAGAAGAAATCATTCTATGCCTCCCTCAGTCGAGAATCTGTTCTTGACATTAGAAATAATATTTCCCAAACATTACCACCGGACTACTACTAACTGTTTTGCAGAGACCTTTGAAGCCTTCATACCGCTATAAGACATTATAAGGGTCTAACAGCCATGGCAGATTCCTGAAATCTCAAAAACTAGAACGTTCTGTTTCGACCTATGGGAAAATACACTTAGGAATACTTTTTTTCTACTCTGAGACCAGATGTATTTACAAACACAAGGCACCGCAATGGGGTCCAACGGGGCCCCTCTATACACAGATATCTTAATATCCATTTTTGAGGATGATGTTGTTTATCCTAATGCACTCCTTGAACAATTTGCCAGAAGCTGACATAAGTACATTGATGCCATTTTTTGCCTATCGAGGGGCCCATTGGACTACCTACTTGAGTTCCATATTAAACTTAATGCCATTCACCCTATATTTCAGTTTATGTTGTGTTAGGACGGCATGAGAAAGAACTATTTGTACACTATGGTCAATAAAGATAGTTGTTATGACCAGTGGGTGGGACCCGCTGGTCAAACCAGAGATAATGTGGATTCTCTGTGTCAACCAAGGGATGGCATCCACTAAACTCTAGGGCTGTGATGGCTAACCTCCGGCACTCCAGCTGTGGTAAAACTACAACTTCCAAGATGTCCACTTGCTTGGCTGTTCTCAGAACTTCATAGAAATGAGTGGAGCATGCTGGGAGTTATAGTTTCATCACAGCTGGAGTGCTGGTGGTTAGTCATCACTGCCCTAGGCTGTTATTCAGCACTCTCAAAGGAGACAGAACAGAACGCAGCAAGATAGAGACTGAACCACTACTTTTAGGATTAGCTCATATGGTTGGCAGCTGACTCACTGAGTCAGACAACAGGTGACGCTCCAATAGCTCAAGTTGCGGTTAGAACCGCAGTTAGTGGGAACTGAGTCCGACAGCAGACACAGTGGTAAAAAGTGGTATTGCTGAGAAGACTGGAGTAAAGGCAGCTGATGATGATGGTCAGAGGCAGAAGCTAAAGTGTGGTCAGACCATAGGTCAGAAGCCGGTATCAGATAGTAGCGTGGTACAGAGGATCAGACAGGCTCTGGGTCAGACAGGTCCAGTAGTTGATGCAGGCAAACAGAATGGTCAAACAGCCTGGTTCACACACAGAAGATCAGAACAGAACAACTTTGCTATTTCCTGGAAGAGGAAACTGCTATTTAACCTTGTAACCTTGCCCAAGGGCCGTGCTAGGAGACAGGAATCACGCGACCCTGGAAGGATAAATGACAGGAAGCGGTGGGCACGTGCCCCTATGGGATGCCAGCATGGGGTGGAGCATAGAGGCAGCGTGGCCGGAGCATGCGTCTGGAAGGCACGTGTCTGCCCCATCTTGCGGAGACAGCAGCGGACAGTGAGGCAGGAGATGCTGTGGATATGATAGGTGAGACATCAGGAGGTATGGCAGAAGGCCCAGGCCTAACATCAGTATAGGCAGCATCTGTATTGTACAGCCACAGATAGGAACAGTTTGTTTCATTAAACGAGATGCCACCCACCAAACACGGAGAACTGTTCCAGTTTGGAAGATAGGCTGGATAGTCACTAACACCTTCCCCTGGGCCACGGGAATACAGGAAATGTATGAACAATGCTCACCACAATGTTACCCCGTCCAATTATTGTCCCACTTACAGAGTTATACCACCTGGACTTCATACACAAGTTCCATCCCTTCAACCCTAAAATAACCCACATTTTAACCACTTCCCAAGTGCCCATAGACTATAAATGCCCAGGCATATATCTCATTTCAAAACATCCATCCAGAGATCACAGCAGCATGCTAATCGTGCAGCTTCGGCAGCGGAGGGCCCGCTGTCGGTCACAGCAGGGCTGCCCTTAGAGAAGGCAGTGATGGATTTTCACTGTCCCTGCCTTCCCCACTACTCTATACAATGCGGTCAATGGGCGCTGTGTATAGAGATCAGGAAGTGACCAGGGGCCAGGCATCTGTGCGAGCTGCTGGGTCTTACCAGACTCAGGGAAGCTGTACAAGCATGTACAGCCTCACTGGGGGCTGTATTCCTCTTGCAATTAGGGCAGACCCATCAATACATTAAAAAAATATATAATATTTTAAATGTATGATAAAAAAAAGTGAAAAAAAAATCTAACTAAATAAAAAGACAAAATAAAAAATACAATAATTTTACTACACGATGAACAACGTGCTATTAAAGGGGTCATCAATATCAGATCAGCAGGGGTCCGGCACCCCTGCTGACTAGATGTTTGAAGAGAAGGGCAGCGCTGCCTTCCCTTCATTGTTTACCTGCTTGCCATCACAACAGCAATGGTGAGCAAGTGTAATGATACCGTTCCATTGATTTCAATGGGATGGTTCGTTCCTATACACTTGAATAGGAAGGAGCTGTCCTATTGAAGTGAATGGGACGGCTTGTAATTACACCCGCTCGCCGCTGATGTTGCGACTGTCCTTATTAAGGTTATATACTGCTGCCTAAACACTCTAGACAGCTGCCGGTCAAATGCGCTTTCTTCCCAACTCCCCCGAGTGTACATGTATTCTGAAAAGGTAAATCTCTCGAGAACAAACAAACATTTTATATGTAAAATTGGGAAAGGGGGTGATTTATACTTAATATTTTGGTGTACTTTGTTAACTTTTTTTTTTCTTTTAGTTTATTTATTAACTTAGGGGCTAGAACCTGGGATCTTTTCATCCTATTCATCCTGATACAGCTCTATCAGGGTGAATAGGATCTCACACTGTCCCTGCTGCCCTGAGCACAGTACACACAGCAGCAGGGAGCCGACTATGGCAGCCAGGACTTCAGGAGCGTCCTGGCTGCCATGGTAACCGATCGGAGCCCCAGCATTACACTGCTGGGGCTCCGATCAGAAGAGAGGAGGTGAGGGGACCCTGTGGTATGACCCACCAATGATATTAATACTGAAGTGGGGGGGGGGATGGGGGAGGGTGCACTGGCCACCAATAATGTATTTTAATACTGGGGACAGGGGGGGCCACACTGGCCACCAATGTTTTAATACTGGGGAGGGGTGGGGGAGCACTGGCCACCAATGCCTAGTAATGTTTCATATATAAATGCAGGCAGAAGACACATGCTGCCGGCACCTGCCTGTGACCCAGCACTGCGATCTGCGGCAATTAACCCCTCAGGTGCGGCACCTGAGGGGTTAATTGCCTCTGATCGCAGCGCTCTGTCACAGGCAGTTCATATATGCATTCATATATGAAACATTACTAGGTATTGGTGGCCAGTGCGCCCGCCCCCCTCTCCCTCTATTGGTTGCAGCTGCAGCACAGGGGGAGGGAGAGACTGCTGAGGGCGGCGCAGCCACGTTCTCTGATACTGGGCTGTGCAGCAGCGCAGCCCAGTATCGATAAAATACTAATCCTGGTATCGAGCTCGATACCAGAGAAAAGTATCGATTGGGTATCGAAACTTCGATACCCGAAACAACCCTACATTCAATACATATAAAGCAAAAATCACAGAAATAAACGTGGCCTAAATGGGTGAAGCTGCTCAAACCCCAAACACTGTTACGTGTTTCTAACTGGGGGAGCAGCTCCTCCGCATGTAGTTCGCAGCGAGCGGCCACCCCCAGAAAAAATTGCATACAATGGAGGATGCCGGCGCGAACCACATGCTTGATATGTGGGAGCCTGTGTCACGTGGTCTGTTGTGGGTGCAGCTTGCAGCCTCAATTGTCTCCCATTGCATTGTTGGTCCTGCAGTGCTTGTGAGTGGGTTTGGGGCTGAGCTGGATATCAGCACTTTTCAGACCTTGTTAACACACCATAGGTAGTCTAGTGGTAGGACCCCATGCCATGCTGAGAGACCTTGACGTGGTGCATGAAGGGGCTCCGATATGTTCCTGACTGGGAGATATTGGCGAATGGCTCAGCTTCTAACATCAGCTCGAGGGATTAGCCAGTGTTGTCAGGTGCTTATCCTCGTGGTGCACTCTTTTCTGTGATTTATGTCTTTTTGAATCCAGAGGGAAAAAAAAACAGGCTGGTGTATTTGAGTTTCATTTACAGCATTCTTATATAAGTAGATATATATATATAACGCGAGGTTGATTAAGTGTGTGGTTGTGTAAGTGTGACTTAAGATTAAGTGAGGGAGTAACTGCCAGATACATTATTTGTGGACATTGAGTGGCTGCATTTGACTCTATTGTACACTGGGACTTTCTGCTTTGCAAGCTTCATTGCTGTTTTAACACTTTTTTTTTTCCTTTACCAGGGGTTGCACAGGTGAGTAATTAGGGTGTGGCTGCCTAATTAGGAGCCTTTAAGAAGTCAGCAGTAAGGAGAACTCAGCCTTTGAATCCAGAGGGAAAAAAAAACAGGCTGGTGTATTTGAGTTTCATTTACAGCATTCTTATATAAGTAGATATATATATAACGCGAGGTTGGTTGCGACGCGTGGTTGATTAAATGTGTGGTTGTGTAAGTGTGACTTAAGATTAAGTGACTTCCGATTCAGGGACTTCAGTGGGGGACTGAAATTCGCCAGTTCTTGTAACTAGATTATATTGTATTTTTTTTTTGTTTTTGTGGTGTAATCCCCATTAGTATGTCTTGCACAATTGACAATGCCGTCCAGTGCACATCTTGCATGATGTATGCAGTCCTGGAACAGCCGTTTGAGGGTGCATATCTTTGTATAAAATGTGAGTGCCAGGGAGGCTAGCCCTGATCTGACACACCCCAACAAGTTTGCACGTTTGGCAGATGAGGGCAGATGAGGGGGATGGCAGCTCAGGGACAGCACCGCTGCAGCCAGACACTTCCTCTGCCGGTCAGGGGAATGTCAGCTCCAGTAAGCAGGGGACCAGGAGAGCAGGGCAGGCCAGACAGGTGCTGGTAGTGGGAGACTCAATTATTAGGGGAACAGATAGGGCGATCTGTCACAAAGATCGTGATCGCCGAACAGTGTGCTGTCTTCCTGGCGCTAGAGTTCGACACATCGCAGATCGGGTTGACAGATTACTGGGAGGGGCTGGAGAAGATCCAGCGGTCATGGTCCATATCGGAACCAATGACAAAGTTAGAGGAAGGTGGAGCGTCCTTAAGAATGATTTCAGGGATTTAGGTCAAAAGCTTAGGGCAAGGACCTCAAAGGTAGTATTTTCCGAAATACTGCCTGTACCACGAGCCACACAAGAGAGGCAGCGGGAGATTAGAGAGGTTAACAAGTGGCTCAAGAACTGGTGTAGGAAGCAGGGTTTTGGGTTCATGGAGAACTGGGCCGACTTTGCTATCGGCTACAGGCTCATCGTAGGGACGAGGCTGCACCTCCAATGGGGAAGGGGCAGCCGTGTTGAGGAGAAAGATGGCTAGAAGGTTGGAGGAGTGTTTAAACTAGGGACTGGGGAGAGAAATTACATTATAGGAGGGAAGATAGTGCAGATAGAGACCGGGGGCAAGGTAGTGGGACTGGGGAGAAATGGAAGGAGGGACTAGAAAAGTTCAGAAGGAAAGGTGTAGGGCAAAAAATATGCATAAACCTCTCAAATGTATGTATACTAATGCCAGAAGCCTGACTAATAAAACTGGGGAACTGGAATTAGTGATGTGTGAGGAGGATTATGACATAGTGGGAATAACTGAGACATGGCTGGATGATAGCTATGACTGGGCAGTTAATGTACAAGGTTACAATCTGTTCAGAAAGGATCGTCAAAACCGGAGAGGGGAGGGGTCTGCCTTTACATAAAGTCCTCTCTAAAGCCCACACTCGGGAAGACATCTGTGAGGACACGAAAATGTGGAGTCATTGTGGGTGGAGATAAATGGAGCCAAAAACAATAATAAATTACTAATAGGAGTTTACTATAAACCACCTAATATACCAGAGTCCATAGAAAATCTATTACTAAACAGAGATAAACAAGGCGGCAAACCATAATCAGGTGGTTATTATGGGGGACTTCAACTACCCAGATATAGACTGGGAAACTGAAACCTGTACATCCCATAAAGGAAACAGGTTCTTGGCAATAGCCAAAGACAATTACCTTTCCCAAATGGTTCAGGACCCAACTAGAGGGACGGCCATACTGGACTTAGTATTAACCAATAGACCTGATAGAACAACAGACGTGCAGGTCGGGGACACCTGGGAAATAGTGACCATAAAGTAATAACCTTCCAATTATCCTTCAAGCGAGTTTCTACAGGGAGGAACAAGAATGCCGGACTTCAAAAAAGCAAAAATTTAGCCAACTAAGAGAGGCCATAGGCTCAATTAACTGGGACATAGTCCTCAAAAATAAAAATACAACCACAAAATGGGAGATTTTTAAAAGCATTGTAACATCAAATTGTGATCGATGCATACCTTATAGAAATAAAAGGCTAAGAAATAAGAAGAAACCAATGTGGATAAATAGAACCGTAAAAAAGCAATAAATGACAAAAGAAAGCATATAAATCACTAAAACAGGAGGGAGCCAGGAAGCACTGATAAACTATAAGGAAAAAAATAGAATATGTAAAAACTAATAAAAACTGCCAAACTAGAGACCGAGAGATTAATTGCCAAAGAGAGCAAAACTAACCCTAAAATGTTTTTCAATTATATAAATGGTAAAAATATAAACCTGAAGGAGTCGGCCCTCTACATAGCAATGAGGGGGAGTTGCAGAAAGCGATGAGGATAAAGCCAAGCTATTAAATATTTTCTTCACCACTGTTTTCACTGAGGAAAATAAACTGTCAGATGAAATGCAAAATGTAAAAGTAAATTCCCCTTTAAAAGTGCCCTGTCTGACCCAGGAAGAAGTACAGCAGCGACTTAAAAGATTAAAATAGACAAATCGCCAGGACCGGATGGCATACACCCCGTATCCTAAGGGAATTAAGTGATGTCCTAGCCAGACCCTTATTTTTGATATTCACGGACTCCATACTGACAGGGAATGTTCCACCAGACTGGCGTATAGCAAATGTGGTGCCAATATTCAAAAGGGTCCAAAAACAGAGCCTGGAAATTATAGGCCGGTAAGTTTAACATCTGTTGTGGGTAAACTGTTTGAAGGTTTTGTAAGAGATGCTATCTTGGAGTATCTCAATGAAAATAAGCAAATTACACCATATCAGCATGGCTTCATGAGGGATCGGTCATGTCAAACTAATTTAATCAGTTTCTATGAGGAGGTAAGTTCTAGACTTGACAGCGGCGAATCAATGGATGTCGTATATCTGGACTTCTCCAAAGCATTTGACGCTGTACCACATAAAAGGTTAGTATATAAAATGAGAACACTTGGACTAGGAGAAAATATCTGTATGTGGGTAAGTAACTGGCTCAGTAATAGAAAACAGAGGGTGGTTATTAACGGTACACACTCAGATTGGGTCACGGTCACTAGTGGGGTACCTCAGGGTTCAGTATTGGGCCCTATTCTCTTCAATATATTTATTAATGATCTTGTAGAAGGCTTGCACAGTAATATATCAATTTTTGCAGATGACACTAAACTGTGTAAAGTAATTAACACTAAAGAGGACAGTTTTCTGCTACAGAGGGATCTGGATAGATTGGGGGCTTGGGCAGAGAAATGGCAGATGAGGTTTAACACTGACAAATGTAAAGTTATGCACATAGGAAGGAATAATGCAAGTCACCCGTACATACTAAATGGTAAAACACTCAGTAACACTGACATGGAAAAGGATCTAGGAATTTTAATAAATAACAAACTAAGCTGTAAAAACCAGTGTCAGGCAGCTGCTGCTAAGGCCAATAAGATAATGGGTTGCATCAAAAGGGCATAGATGCCCGTGATGAAAATATAGTCTTACCACTTTATAAATCACTAGTCAGACCACACATGGAGTACTGTGTACAGTTCTGGGCTCCCGTGAACAAGGCAGACATAGCAGAGCTAGAGAGGGTTCAGAGGAGGGCAACTAAAGTAATAACTGGAATGGGGCAACTACAGTACCCGAAAGGGTATCAAAATTAGGGTTATTCACTCTAGAAAAAAGACGACTGAGGGAGATCTAATAACTATGTATAAATATATCAGGGGTCAGTACAAAGATCTCTCCCATCATCTATTTATCCCCAGGACTGTGACTGTGACGAGGGACATCCTCTGCGTCTGGAGGAAAGAAGGTTTGTACACAAACATAGAAAAGGGTTCTTCACGGTAAGAGCAGTGAGACTATGGAACTCTCTGCCTGAGGAGGTGGTGATGGTGAGTACAATAAAGGAATTCAAGAGGGGCCTGGATGTATTTCTGGAGCGTAATAATATTTCAGACTATAGCTACTAAAGATGGGTCGTTGATCCAGGGAGTTATTCTGACTGCCTGATTGGAGTCGGGAAGGAATTTTTTCCCCTTAAGTGGGGAAAATTGGCTCTACCTCACAGGGGTTTTTTGCCTTCCTCTGGATCAACTTGCAGGAAACAGGTCGAACTGGATGGACAAATGTCTTTTTTCGGCCTTATATACTATGTTACTATGTATATATTTTCATCCGCACATTGTTTTATTTTGTGTAGGATGTTTGTGTGGTGCATGTGGTTCGCGCCGGCATCCTCCATTGTATGCAATTTTTGCTGGGGATGGCCGTTCGCTGCGTACTGCATGCGGAGGAGCAGCTCTACCCATTTAGGCCACGTTTATTTCTGTGATTTTTGCTTTATAAGTAAGAATATATCTTTATAGCGCCACCTGCTGTTTGTTCTTTTGCTTAATTCTCTGTCCTCCAATATTGCTGTGGTGGACGCACATGCTCAGCTCCAGCCTTCAACTGCTACCAGTCATATCTACTGTTAGAAGCTGTGACAGTTACAGAGAAAGAGATGCAGCAGAAAGGACACACCTCCTGGTAAAGGACATGCCCCTGTGCTGCTGTAGATAGGCCATGCCCCTGAGCTGTAAGTCTGAAAGAGATCTAGGAGAGCAATTGGAATAATGAATGGGGAGATCTCTGGATCCATGTGAGGTATAGGGCGGAATCTAGTTTTGTTAGAGATTGTCATGCCCTATATGATGTCTGATTTTTATTTTTTTTTACATTAAAGAATAGGTCATCAATATCAGATTGGCGGGGGGTGACTCCCTGCAACCCCGCCGAGCGTTGCCTCCCTGGGCTGATTGGCGAGGGGCGGCTTCATTGAAGTGAATGGGATGGCTGAGCTGTAGTTACAGCTGCTCACCACTGCAGGTAAACAATGAAGAGAAGGCATCGCTTGTGTGAGCGCTGCTTTCTCTTCAAACAGCCGATCGGCGGGGGTGCTGGGCGTCACCCCTCCTGCCGATCTGATATTGATGACCTATGCTGAGGATCGGTCATCAATATTAAAGAAGTGGACAAGCTCTTTAATCTAGGGAGACCCTTTTAGTAGATTCATTTTTCCAATACCCCTGGGGGCTGGTTTCTTTCCTTTTCTTACATATTTACCCCCCTCACCGAAGGCTAATTTGGCTTTGGACAAATGTCTAGAACTCTCCATAGTGGATGTTCTCCGAAGGTGATCTCAGCTCAGGGCGGACTGGCCATAGACCCTACAGGGAATTTTCTCGGTGGGCCGATGCCCCATAGGGTCACCCAAGCCCTTGTCACTGCCGCTAGCCTTGTACATATTACTAGGGGAACCATAAGGGTCATTATTAGAGGATGTCCAGGCAACATGCTGAAGGTAGGGCTGGCTTGGTGTTGTGACCCACGTCTCATCTCCTAAGGCCCCTTCTCCCTATCCATATTAGACACAATTGGAGGAGGAGGACAGAACGTGGCAGCTATTGATGGCCCGCACAGAGGCACAGCTCCTCGGGAGGTATTGTATGCTGCACTGTGGTATTACTGACACTTCTACTTGTGTTGTTCCGCCTTTTGTCAATTTGGACCCACCTACAACATTGGGGCCACTTTAGGTCCCCAGTCCGCCCCTGTCTCAGCTCGTAGGTGTAGTTGCCCGATGTCGGATGGTATTGGACATTCCCACACACCAGGTTTTCCGGGACCAATGACAGAGCTTAGAATTGCTTTTATTAGGCTTAGGAATAGTGGAGGGGAGTTGGAAATAATGGAAGTACATATTATGTGGGGATACTCGTAGAACATGGCAATTGGGGCGGGAGAGGACTGGAATAAACTGGAGCTTTTATCGGGTTAAATAATACAGCGGCGGGATGCTGGTGATGATTTACGCTTCGCATAGTAGATGTCCACAGCCAGTGATCCCATCACAGACGGTAATAAAGTTCTATGAAGATCAGAGGTCACGGATGCCAACAAAACTAGACAAACTCTTCTAAAGTAGAGATGGCTTAATATGCGCGGGCACAGGTCTGAGGCAGAACTCGGAGTCGTGACGGAGGGAAGTTCCAGTGCATTAGCAGAAAATTCTTACTGAATGAGCAGAGGCAGCATCGAAATAATGTTGGATATATCCCTGACGTCCAACAGACCGTGAACAACACATGCCAAATGAGACGAGAGACCTGCATGACTAAAGAGACGCCCTGTATACGTTTCTCTTAAAGGGGTACTCCAGTTGTTTGAAGTTATCCCCTATCCTGTGGATGAGAACGGTGGGGGTCCTACCGCTGCGGTCACAGAACGGGGGCCCTCTACCCCCTGCAGCCCACCTGAAATTAACAGAGTGGGCGGTCAGGCCGCTCCATCCATTTCTATGGGAATTCCGGAGATAGGTGAGCGATGTACTATTATGTCTCCGGAACTCCCATAGAAATGAATGAAGCGGTCATGAGCACGTGCGACTGCGCCATTCATTCCAGGGGGCTGCAGGGGGCGTTAGGACCCCCACCAATCTAATTGTTATCAATGTTATCAATTGTTAACTTGAAACAACTGGAATACCCCTTTAGAGGGCCACAAAACCTAAAGTTCCTCCTTCTACTGTGCAAGATTAAAGGGGTTATCCCATAAATAATATAAAAAAATGAAAATCACATCATCTAGTGCATGACAATCTCTATCTAACAAAGCTAGAACCAGCCCTGTACCTCACATGGGTCCAGACACCTCACCATTCATTGTTCCAATTGTTCTGCTAGATTTATTTCCAATTTGCAGCGCAGGGGACGTGTCCTTTCTGGGGTGTATCCTTTTTTGCTGCAGCTGGTGGCAGTTGAAGGATGGAACTGAGCATGTGCTTCCGTCTCAGTGAGCAAGACACAGAAATTAGAGAAAGAGCAAACAGCATTTGGCGCTATACAGATTTTATTCTACGGTTTTCAAACCAGCACCTGGATCCGAATACTTTTGTAATTGCATGGAATTAAAAATTTAGCACAGCCATTGAGATAGGGTAATTCCACACGTGCGTTGTTTGATTCCGGCAGGCAAACTGTATGCAAACGCATGTCATTTTTTCTGACTGATCAGGTCTGAAAAATGCCTGATCAGTCAGAAAAATGCATTGCAATATCGGATCCGTTTTTCTGGTGTCATCCGGCAAAACGGATCCGGTATTCTTTTCCTTCACATTTTTAAAGGTCTGCGCATGCACAGACCAGAATGCCGGATCCGTCATTGCGGTATTTTTAATGCCAGATCCGGCACGAATGCATTGCAATGGGAACTGTATGCTGGATCCGGCATTCCGGCATGTGTTCCAGAATTTGGGACGGAGATAATACCGCAGCATGCGTGAGAGAACAGATTGCTCTCCATTCAGAATGCATTAGAATATAACTGAAGCGTTTTTTTTCCGGTATTGAGCCCCGAGGACGAAACTCAATGCCGGAAAAGTTTAACGCTAGTGTGAAAGGACCTTTAGAAGAATAAAACGTATTTGTATAGCGCCACCTGCTGTTTGCTCTTTTTTTTTATTTCTTTGACCTGCTCACTGAGATGGCCACACATGCTCAGTTTTATCCTTCAACTGCCTCCTGAGCTGTGATAGGGAGACCATGGACACGCCCCCTGAGCTGTGATAGGGAGACCATGGACACGCCCCCTGAGCTGCAGCAGAAAAGACCCTCCCTTGAGCTGCCAGCTTGATATAAATCTAGCAGAGCAATGAATGGGGAGATCTCTGGATCCATGTGCGGTACAGGGCTGGTTCTAGCTTTTTCAGAAAGAGATTTTCATGTATTATATGATATCATTTTTTACATTAATCATGGGATAACCCCTTTAAGTCTTTTTTAAATAAGTGCGGGTTGACTTGTTTTAGATTTGATCGTTATGGCCACGCTTTGAACTGTGTAAAACAACCAACTACATATCCTTCCGGGGCAGACTGGCCAGAGACCCTACAGGGAAACTTCGCGGTGGGCCGATGCCTAGGAGGCCACTCAAATCACTCTTCTCAACATTAATTAACAATGGGAGCATCAGGTACGTATATACCTGGCTGGGTACCACAGATGTCCTCCTGAATTCAACTGTATCACCACTATCAGGATGGTGATATAGCTGAATACTGTGGCAGCACTCTCAAAGGAAACATGCCACTAGACTTGAAGCCTATGAGGCAGTGTACAAACAGCACAGGAACCCAGGCAGCTAAGGCCCCCAAGCTGGAAGATGCCCATGGTCTGCTCTATAGATACAACTACTTGTGTTGCTCCCACCTTCTGTCAATTTGGATGGGCCCCTTTTCGTTTTTCCAGAGCCAGTACGCCCCTGTATTCTCCTCTCTTTAATTACAATAGTTGCACCATTTTTGTCATTTGTTGGTCAGACTCCAGTATGTTGATTTTTCCTATTACACAGGTAGATGCGCTGCCAATAATCGGACATCTTTCATCCTGATGAAAGGTGCCCATCAGCCGACAAACGAGTGTCAGCTCGCTCATCGGCCAATTATTAGGAAAGAGAGCATTCCTATGATTTGTTTGAAAAGATTTGCCCATTCCAAATTGCTCCGCAACAAAACAGGAAGAACACGAGTGATTACTTTCGCAAGGCACTGTACACCTGTCCACACTGACTCTGCCTGACATAATGCAGCAGGGCAACTCAATTCTAGAACCGATTCCACTAAAGTGTACCGAGCCATTAACGTCGTCTTCATATCTCCTGGAAGGATGTGAGCCATGCCGCAATTTGCACATGAAACCATGAGTCTGAAATGCTTTAAAGACCGCTATCTGATTCCGTTTCATTTATGGCTTGAAAAGTGCGATAAAAGGATGAGGGGAAACACACTTAAGCCATAAACAGGAATCTAGCGAGGAGGATTTTTCTTTCAATCTCAGGAGAGCCTCAATTACGTTTCCTCCACCCGCCCCCCCACCCCCCTCCAAGTGTATTCGCTCTTGCCTCGCTTTGCTGCAGTGCATGCTGAGTTTATGTTCTGTCTCCACTTGATGTTTTCCCCCTGATTGCTTCTACCTGCAGCATTTATCTGCTCCTTTGGACAGCCTTGTTGCTTCTGCACCGCAGGAAAGGAAAAATTAAAACAAAAATGTTCTGTCAGATTGCACCGCAGAGGGAGACCAATCTTCTAGTCATTCAGAAATGCGCTGAATGAATAATAATCCTAAAAGTCAGGCAGGAGACGGATTTGTATCTCATTTTCAGCTCCTTGTGGCTGAGGACCTTGGCTTAGCAATTTTAAAGGAACCAAACTTAAGGTTCTCAGTCAGTCAACCATCGTGTCTCAGTCAATGTTAACTCAATTCTGGCTCTCGGTGGCCATACGTTTAGTGCTTCTCCAAAAGGTCTCGTCTTTGGCTTGGGTCTTCAAGTTGTTCAATGACGTGTTCCAAACGTCTCTGTCCTCCTCCTCCTCCTCTATTGACCAGAATCATCTTTTCTGATGAGTTGGGACTTATCATAAATTTTGGCAATGGCATGGCTTTGGTTTGTTAAAGGTCCAAGAGTTTGTTATTCTTGATTCTGAAAAGTCTTCTCCATAGCTCAAAGGAGTTGACTATGTGAAGGCCTGAACAGCTTCCCTTCCAACTTCACCATAAACATGTTTTCCAGAGGAGGCTCTGTTGGCAGCGGTTTATCTCCCGAAGGAACTTTCAACGTGTCTAAATCTTCTTTTCCCCATCCAGGAGAACTCTGTACACATTAGATCAACCAATTTTGCAAGGAACAGCAGGTCTGGCCAACATTTATCTAATGTGTATGTACACCCTCAGGGTTTGCTCACCGTATCTTCTGGGCTTCAAGTCTCTTTGATATCACCAATTCGAGAAGCAACAACTTTGGAATACTGGTCCAGCGTCAATCAAATATAGCCACCTCTGTTTTGTACAACAGAGAAAAGGTGGATTTATTTTAATCCCTTAAAGGGGCTTTCTCATTAACAACGATCATCACCTATTCACAGGGTAAGTGGTAAATATCTGATCTTCTCTGGGGATCTGACTGCTGGGACCTTAAATGATCACGAGAACTGGGATACTTGATTCCCCTGTGTGAATGGAAAGTAATGCGTATGCATGACCACAGCTCAACTATCTCCAATAGAAGTTGATGTAGCAGTGGTCACACCACTGGTTCATTCAAACAGGGGACTCAGATCTTACTGCTGACTCGGCCTAGACATAAGATTTTTGATGGCGGATCTTACCAATTTCATCTCTGACTTCTGGTACAATCTAGCTGTTCTGCAATATCTCCAAATAGGACTGTCTGCAATAATAATTATCCAATCTTTTGTTTTCGCCCAGATAAGTGATTCCAGGAGCCTCTGGAAGCCACTTATCTATGCATAGTAATAAACAGATGGTTAATTTGGGAAGAAACTTGTGGTTGGTTGATAACTCATATCTAAAGGCCCATTTACACTGTTCAATTGAGCAGATAATTGTCGGGAAGGGTTCCTACCTGGCAATTGCCTGCTCGTCAGTGAAGGAGACTGCAGCATTTATATGCAGTGATCCCCTCCACAATTTGGGGAGCAGTGAACACTAATGCCATCGCTTGTCCTTATACAGAATCATTGTTTGCCAGCGGCAGAGGCTGTTTAGACGACACGTTCTGCTGCCGGCAAACGATGATTTAGGAGACCACACAAACAATCTTATTACCTGATGAACAAGCGTTTCACTCATTCATCGGGTAATCAGCATTCCTACGAACGCTTGTTAGCGATTTTCTGGCCACTGCTCGGCCAGTGTAAAGGGACCTAAAGTCTATGGGACTGGGGGTAATAAACTGTATTTGCACCTTGTACTGAGCACCTACAAAGAAGCCTAATCTGAACACAGCATAGCTGTGATTTTCAATGGGTCCTTGCAGATGCTCAGATCCAATGTAAAGCCGGTCATCCCATAGTATGTCCACAACGAACGAGAACCAGTGCATAGGATATTACTATTGTGCAATCAGTAATGACTTAAGCGCGTTTTCTTTTTACTGGTGTGAAAAGTAACCGGGACTTGCTTCATTCATGCACCAATGTGATAGACGACAGAATGTGACAGAACTGTCATCAGGGTGACATTTTATGACAGATGCAGGTACAGATACTTTTGTTATCAAGGAATAAAACACAATGCCTAGAGCGGAGAATGGAAATCTCATTTTTGGCAGCCTTTAATGGGTTTCACTGTGGTCCTGTTACTCATCTGTCCCAGATCTAATGCTGAGCACTGAATCACTCCTGCCTGCCCTGTCTCCTCTCCAGCGTATTGGGCTGCACTGATGACGACCCCTGGCCGAATTATTTAAGCCCAGCTCTAGTAGCACGAAAGCCTGACATAGTTGACCCATGGAGTCATGAGAAACCAGAGCCGAGCACCAACGTGTCAGGCGAAATCACAGTCTGAGGTCAGGGCGGGCAGTTGAGGCTTAGTACGGAAATCAAGCAGATGTCAGGTCAGGCAGAGAAGGGTCAAATCCGGGAAACAGATAGAAGTCGGTACACAGGCAAACAAGTAAACAGTATATCATTGCAGGATACTAGTGGACTAGAACTTTTTACTTGGGCACCCTTCCACAGGCGGTAGGTGCCTTAAGTATCCCAAGTTGGCCAGCCATTGGCTGGTAAAGATTAGGGTAAGAGCAGAGCAAAAGAAGCTTAGCCAGCAAGCAAGCCGCAGCATGCATGGAGGGACAGAGCTACCCCGGCAGAAGGATGAGAGAGCGGGAGACGGGCCCACACCCAGTGGTGGCCACAGGCTGCTGCTGTAACACCCCTCAAATGCTCTTCTGGATGAATGGGCAAAAATTCCCAAAAGAGTGAAAGCTGTTTTAACTGCAAAACGGGAGACCAACTCCATATTAACGCCTATAGATTTAGAATGGGGTGTAATAACAGCTCCTGGAAGTCGAATGTGGAGTTTCCCAAATACTTTTTTCCATATAAGTGATCCATTTCCCTGCAGCGCCCTCACAGGAGAAACAAATCATTACACAGTGTCAATTCTCATCACTGGCTTGTCAGTATAATACAGGACAGGCGAAGACCTCCTCCAAAGCAAGAGAAGCTCTTTGTCTCCTTTCTCCAATCTGGCTGAAAAAAGAGGATCCCAAACAGTGGACCGAACCAACCACCCCCCCCCCTTCCCCAAACACACACAATTAACTAAAAATTCCCTAATAGGGTATATGAAAATGCAGAATTTTCTCAACCCCTTCAAGTTTGCAAACAAAGGCAGAACTGTTCCAACGAGTTTATGCAGTTGCACGAATGAAAAATAATCATGTAACGCAGCATCGGAGGCTGTAAACTGAGCGGTATGTCTAGCCAAGGGCCATCTTCTGCTAATAATCGGCGGAATGTAATCCTGCTCGTCGTGAAGTGTCACCAAAACCCTTTTTAATAAAGCAGGACATAGAAAGTTACACAACTCTCCCTAAGGGGTCCTCCTTGGTATTAGCCCTCCCTTTTTTTCGAACCAGGCGTCTTTATCTGGCTTCAAAAGCGCAGCTAGCCAGACTCGTGTCTCCGAGCCTCAGCTTCTAATTGACTGATTGGAAAATCAATACATAATTGGATAGGGAGAAGGGACGCGTGCTGCTTAATCGCTTGTACGTGGGCATTGTGTGAAAGAATGAAGCATAATTAATTACAGGGCAAGACGGTCTCGGCTCTGTGACTTCTCGAGCGTATGAACTCCTCACAGAGAAGTGCTAGAAGAACATTTGCAACTTTCCGGTTTACTGGGAAAATGAGTTCTTTACTTAAATAATTTGTCACGGGAGCGTAGTGCCCGTCACTGGTATTGAAGCCAGTGTGGAGTATAATCTCCATAATTGGTGCCCTTTACGCGCAGCGGCATATCACTTCAACATCAAGACATTGGTTTGCACAAGAAGGTTAATAACTTAACAAGGATGATGTCAAAGGGAGCGGTACTTAGCGCAGGAGAATTCAAAAACAGTCAGATAATGTCAGTTGATTTTATCGAGTTAAGGTTGAAGGAAAATAGTCCCTGGTTTACCCCAATTTCAATTGTACACAATACAGCCATCCATTTGGGTCCTTTTGGTGTCAAGACCCTGGTTGATGTGATGAAAGGGAAAGAATCTCCGTAAGACTGTTCCTTCGCCCAATAATCGGCCCATCTTTGATCTTTTATGCAGCCATAATTATCATCGCTGTCAACAAGATGTAAACTCTATGGGGGGAATGAAGGGTCGTTCATACGAACAATTATTCGTACCACCAGCAGTTTGCCTCAGCTTTTGCAAAAGTTCTTCGCTGAAACGCCAAATGTGCAGCAGTGGTTCTCAAAGCGTTTGCCACCTTGGGGTTTCATTGGCTCTTGCTACTCCAGCTCGCGTATTACAGATTCCATATATTTTGTATGAACACATTCTGGTAAAGCCGAGCAGAACTAATGAAACCTGAAGTTGTAAAGAGACTAGTGCTGCTACACCTCCGTGGCTTCAGCAAAGGTTAAGGTCCATGTGCAAGTGCCAACTGACTTGTTACATCATCAGTCGGGATCTTTACCATGTCAGGTTTGTAAAAGGACCTAACAATAGATGCTCTATGGCCAGCAAGTAAACGCTTCCATCTTCAAACAAATAATGGCCGACTTTGTCTGAGACGCTTGCAGGTGGTTTGTAAGTCAACAAGAAGGACACCAAAGAAGGCCAAGGCAAGAGAGAGATCAAAAAGAGTCCTTGGATGTCAACTGTTTTATCAGGTTCTGGTGGTCAAACAATTAAAGGTGTTGTCCAGGATTTGATACTTATGGCCAAGCCTCAAAAGTGGGCGCCAAAGCTACACAGCTCTGTCCATTGTGTAGTGGAGGGAGCTGGTAACAGCAGCGCCGCTCCCATCGAAGTGAATAGGATCAGTGCTGGAGTTACCCGCAATGTCCACTACACAATGGAAGGAGCTGTGTAGTACTGAAGCCGATGCTAGGTATTGGACTCCTCCCAATCTGATATTGGACAACACCTTTAAAGGCCGGTTTACAAGGCTACACAAAAATGATTATTGATGTCCGCATGAACGATTGTTTCATCTGATAAACGCGCATTTCAGTTTTTCACTGGGTTAATGGTGTCTCCTTTACACAGGTAGTTTATCGGGAACAAATTTTCTTCTCCAACAATCAGGCAGTGTAGACCCACCTTAAGAAAAATGGTTCCATTTAACTTATACAATAGTATTCCCTTCAGTCTAACACTGGATGCTCTCTGACCAGCAGATAAACACTTCAAGGTCAATAAAACAATGACCACCTTTGATGTTTGTGAAGGACATTTCCTAGTTTGCACAGACGAAGGTCAGCAATGTACAAGGAGAAGAGGGCGTAATACTTGCCACAGAAGAGATCAGAAAGAGTCCCTGGATGTTAATCATTTTATCGGTTTAGGTAGTTGCAGGATTAAGCCTATTTCGGTTCTATACATTACTATCCCATCCTTTCTGGGGTTCTCCTGTCTAGCAGGTAAACACTTCCACATTCGATCAAACAATATCTTCAATTAAGTTTGTTGATTTTGTAGTCTTTTGCTTGTTAAAGAGGACCTGTCACCGCTCCCGACATGCCCGTGTTAATAGCTTCACGCATTCCCCATGTAATAACAATTCTGGAGCATCTTTTCTTATGGCTCTATGTTGCACCATTCCTGTATTATTTCTACTCGAAGTTATAAGACTTGCTAGCAGTCTGCAGGAAGGGTATCTACCATTTGTAGATGTGTACCTGCACAGTCTGAAAATAGCGGCACTAATTGGATAGAGTCTGTGCAGGTACACCGCCCCAACTGGTTACCACCCCTCTGTACCCTTACTGCAGACTGCTAACAATCCATTCATAACTTCTAGTAGAAATAATAAAGGAATGGCACAACATAAAGTCATAAGATTAGATGCTCCAGAATTGTTATTACATGGCGAAGGTATGTCAAGAGCGGTGACAGGTCCTCTTTAAGAGTGCATTAGACACCCCGATGCCACAGACGATTGTCGGGAGGGAAGCATTCCTTCCCGGCAATCGTCAGATAGCTAGTGGAGGACACCGCTGCTATCACATGCAGCAATGTCCTCTGTGGCATGGGGTGGAGCAATTGCTATGCCATCACTCATCCCCATGCAGGGCAGCGGTGTGCCCGCGGCAGATCACTATTATACAGTGCGATCTGCTTAAAAATGACAATTGCCTGACGAACGAGCATCTGCTCATTCTTTGGGCATTTCATGGCAGTATTAGACTGCCATATGATTGCTAACGAGTGTTCATAGGAAGTCTCGTTAGCGATCATCTGTCAGAAAATCTGGCAGTCTAATGCACCCTTTAGTGAAACAAAATGGCCAATAAATTCTTACGCAGACCATAGACGGGAGATGGAAACTCACTATTTTGGCCAACACATATTTTAAATCTATGGTGGGTTTACACAACCCGACTATTCACTCGTCCGGTAGGTCAAATGATCTTTGGTGTGGAGATCTCAATTATCTTTTCTGGGTGTTACGGACAATGGTTGTGGAACCACTATGCCAAGTGATTGGTTTGTTGTTGGGCCAAACCCTAAGGGCATTATTCTGGCGCCTCCCGGTATTCACCCTTTAACCAGGTACAGGGATGTGGAATTTGCTGAGGGTTAGCAACCAGACATCTACCTCTTCGGATGGTCCCAGTGTACTTAGTAGCCGTTCTACAGTAATCAGATACACTAGTGTAAACACCAGAGAAACAGGCATGGCATAATTAAGAACCAAGAAAAATACAGGCATGATATAAAACACAGACTAACAGAATCAGGAACCGAAAGTGGGCCACAAAAGCGAGACATACAGACTTCCTGCACATGGACACAAGGATTTCAGGAACTTGGATACATTTTAGACATAGCAAAGCTTGGCAAGACGGACTTCAGGAGCTTGGACATATGGACTACAGGAACTAGAATATAGACACAGAAGATACATACAGAAACAAGGCAAGATGATCGGACAAGAACTAGGACGGAGTACAGACAACACACAGAACAGCCTTTAGCAAAGAAACCAGAACAAGATTCAGACTGTGACAAACCAGAACAATCCAGACACAAACTACAAACTAGGACTATGAAACAGACAAAGTCCAAACAGAACAAAGCAAGGCAGACAAGAGACATGGGGAGTCATTTAGAAATGGGGATACTCATGTTTTTGGCATAAGAACAGTCACAAGAGGCTTTTTGCGTCTTTGTAAACGCCAGTGCAGCAATATTTTGTCGAGGAGTGTCGAGAAAGTGGTGGGTGCCCGAAAAGTTTTAACTTCTAGCCCACAGACTGCTTGCACATGGATACACAGGGTGTCATTTACTAAGACTGTCGTAAAAAGCAACCCTACACTGCCCAACGATCAGCCAATTTATAAAGAGGCATAAATTGGATATATCTATGGCAGTCCATGCGATGGCCTGGCCAGACCGAGACATGGCACTAAACTGCTTCCAGAAGCAGCTGATTCTGGCACAGATGGTTCAATGGTACAAGTGAAAAGCCATTATAACACAGGGCAGCATATAGTGCTGTGTGAATAGCGATCTGCTGCCCAGGACCAGTATGAGGACAAGCGATATCAGGAGCCATCACTCGTCCTCATACAGTGGAGGTGATCTCTACAGTAAATGCAGCTCTTCAACTCCACTGACGAGCTGGCAATTGTCGGGAAGGAATGCTTGTCGGAGCACTGTAAATGTACCTTTAAAGCATGGGCCTCATGAACTAGTCTACTCCATACACAACATCATATACAATGACTAAGCCATACATCAATCATCTTGCCTCGTCCAACCATCCCATCAGTAAATGAACACATACAATAAACATGTCGAAAACTAAATCAAACACTTTGGAGAGATTCTGGGGTCACAAAGAGCAAAAGAGTTATGGAGGTCCATAAAGTATTGATCCACCAACGTCAAGTACCTGAATCCATCAGAAGTTATAACGAAGCGTGTGAAAACCATCAAAGCTTATCTCAAAAAAATAGGCTCCGGCAAAGAAAAACCCATTATGCCTGAAGCCCCAGGAGCAAAATCAAAGCCAAGGCTGGGAACTTCAACTACCCGGTTCTTCACTTAGCAGAAAATGAATTCTCCCAATACAATGTATGTGCTGGACTTTCACGAAGCTGGCATGAGACCTCTCTTGACCTAATGAAGTCTACAAAATAAAAAAAACACCAAAGCAATCATCCTGAGTGACGTCTCTGGAGGAGAAACTGCTGAGAAACTGCTGGGGCTGTCTAACAAGATTAGAGTGAAGTGATGTACACCTATCTCATTTATTGTAGACTTCTGTAATGGGGGAGCAGATTTAGAATCAATTTAACGTCTATTAGATTAAATAAAACGCATTAACTTCCACTCAAAGTAATAGATGTCAATTAGGACCCTTGTCTTTTAATGGGATCATAATCCGCAGGGTGCCGGTGCACGGGCATGGTCACATGCCCAGCTCCAGCCAATGACTGGCTTCAGGGATGATGTGGCCACAAGCGGCAGGTCACTGCAGAAGCCAGTCATATTGGCTGGAGCGGCACATGTGACCCTGCATGTGCACCACGCATGTAAACAGCGCGGAGACCAGAAGATGGAGACAGCGCTGGGGCCCGCAGCGAGTGAAGCAGGAAAGCAAGAGTCTTCTGTTTCAGCAGGCGGGCTTAAAAATTATTATAATTGTAAAGCCCCTTTAAAGCAGATTTGTACCTATGAGATTGACTGACCTGAGGCATGTGCGCTTGGCAGCTTAAGGTGTTGGTCCCATATTCCTATGTGCCTGCATTGCTGAGAAAAATGAAGTTTTAATATATGCAAATGAGTCTCTAGGAGCAGGAGGCGTTGCCATTACACCTAGAGGCTCTGCTCTCTCTGCACTGTGATTGACAGCACCAGGCGTGATGATGTTTACAAAGTCTGGTCTTGATAATCAAAGGGGAGAGTGAGCGACAGTTGCAGAGAGAGCAGAGCCTCTAGGTGTAATGGTAACGCCCCCGTTGCTCCTAGAGGCTCATTTGCATATAGTAAAACATCGTTTTTCTCAGCAACGCAGGCACATATGAACATGGGACAAACACAGATGCATTCAGCTGCCAAATGCATATGTAACAGGTCAGCCACTTTCATAGGTACAAATCGGCACCCATACACATGGCCAAACCGCTGAGAACGTGTATGTGTGTGGAGCGAGCTCTCGACTCTCCTCCAACAGATGATGTTGAGGAAGAAAAGGATCAGGCGAAGTGAATATTTTTGTCAGTTCCTTTTGTTCTCCCTGGAGATAAGCCCCCGGTAGAGGTGTCTGGCAGCCACTTACTCCTCTCTCCCCATTAAATACACATACATATTCGGCTCAGAGAGCTGGGAAAGATAGCAGTCGGCTGAATGATCATTCGGCCAACAGCTATTGAATGTGCATGGCAACCCTTAACCTTGGTTGAACAAGTCCCCGGGATAAGGGACCTAACAAACTGTCAACTTCAAAAGAGGTTGACCTCATGGACCAAATATGGCGGAGCCTGTTTTATCCATTGTGTATTGGAACGTTAATACCACCGTAATGCAACGTCAGATCCTTACCTATCTTCATAGCAGTGCCGTGCCTCTGTCTGTAAATGGCAGACGGTCGTTGCGTACTACAGTTCAGGTAGGAGACAGGCTCCTTGCAGTACATCAAACGGAAAACTTATCCGACACGAAGGCCAAAAGCAGATCCAATTTTTATTCGATGGCAGACTGCATAAAATTACAGTCCAGAAGTCAACTGTGTTAAAAGTTCAGGAGACGCTTGCGCGTTTCCAGCAACTTTTGGTACGTGCAGTCTCAGCCTTGAGGTCAGCAAGACATCCATCCGTAGCTGGAGCTGATCACGACTGCCTTCAATAACCGTTTCTAGCCGTACCAACTTTATTTATGCAAATCATACACCTCACGCGTTTTAGGACCTTCAGAATGCATTAAGAGATTGGAAATAGGGTGTAATGGTAAAAAAGGTATAATTTCATTCCTACTATTTTCTCAAGCAGTGCAGTCCCGACCGCATTTTAAGCAGTGGGAATAAAGCTGTATTCGTTCAAAATACAGAGGCGATTAATAGAGGGGCCACAGATTGGAGGAGAAGGGAAGTCTATTAACTCTCTAATGGGGCAGACAGAATACTCCATGAAAGTGTTTTTTCTTGTACAATGTACCAGGATGTGTTACGTTAAGCCTTTTACGAGGCTCAGGCAGCAAGATGTCTGCAGACATATAACAGTGTAAGACACCTGACTCTACATTTCAATTTAACAAAATGACAGCACAGAACAACCTTTAGTTTTTTTACCGCCATGATAATGGCTGACTGGGGCAACGAGCCGTGAATTACGACTGTCTGCAGTCTAATGGGAGCTCCTCCAGCCTGCTGGACCTGTAACTTTTCTGAAATGACAATTACGTCTGCGATAGAGAGATGTGGAGGAGGCAGAGCAGGACTCTATGTACCCGCCAAGGCTGCGCTGCCCAGGGAACAGACGTCAATACGCGACACTGCCAAGTGCCCGGGAATGGACAGAGGGACAACAACTGCTAATTCCTGCCAGCGAAATATAACCACCGTGAAGGATGGAGGGGCTTTATTCCCATAGATCATACACAAGATGCAGCAATTGGCTATGCAATATAATGAGTCAATTAAGCTTGAAGGCAACCTACAAGCGAGGAGGGAAGTTAGCTGCTGCCCTGATTTAACATTTAAAATAGTGTTCCGATTTCAGCAAGCAAACGGAAATTCCCAAGGTCTCTGCTTACCGTAAGAAGCTTTAAGCTTTGCTTCTAGTGGATAAAACTCCAGTATAGTACCCCAGAGCTGCATTTACTGTGTAAATACATTACATGAATTATCATGTAGCAATCCAGAGTTACATCCTGTATTATACTCCAGAGCTGCAATCCCTATTCTGCATGTGCTGTCACTGTGTACTTACATTACATTACTTATCCTTTATTTATCATGGGTTACATCCTGTATTATACTCAAAGGCTACACTCACTATTCTGCTGGTGGAGTCACTGTACATACATTGCATTACTTATCCTGTACTGATCCTGAGTTACATCCTGTATTATACTCCAGAGCTGCACTCACTATTCTGCTGGCGGAGTCACTGTGTACATACATTTCATTACTTATCCTGTACTAATCCTGAGTTACATCCTGTATTATACTCCAGAGCTGCACCCACTATTCTGCTGGCGGAGTCACACTGTACATACATTAAATGACTTATCCTGTACTGATCCTGAGTTACATACTGTATTATACTCCAGAGCTGCACCCACTATTCTGCTGGTGGCGTAACTCTGTACATACATTACATTACTTATCCTGTACTGATCCTGAGTTACATCCTGTATTATACTCCAGAGCTGCACTCACTATTCTGCTGGTGGGGCCACTGTGTACATACATTACTTATCCTGTACTAATTCTGAGTTACATCCTGTATTATACTCCAGAGCTGCACTCACTATTCTGCTGGTGGAGTCACTGTGTACAGACATTACATTACTTATCCTGTACTGATCCTGAGTTACATCCTGTATTATACTGCAGAGCTGCATTCACTATTCTGCTGGTGGAGTCACACACATGTGCAAGGTTCATTAAAGACACAGCACAGTTATCCGAGTTGTGATGGCGTATAGCTACCTAAGAGGGGGTTGTCCAACCTTATGGCTGTTTTTAGCTAATCCCAGAGTCTTGCTCCTGGTGAAAAAACCATACTCACCTGTTCTCCGACACTCTGCTCTGGTCTGGTCCATGGGCTGATCCGCTGCAGCCAATGACTGGCCTCAGCAGTGACGTGTTCCCAAGTAGCACATGACCTAGCGGTGAGATGCCACTTGGGGACACATCTCCCCCAGGCCAGTCACTGGCTACAGCCGCTCACATGACCCCTTCCGAAAGTTTACAGGTCGGGAACTTGCAGTGGGCGTTGGGAAGCAGACGATTTTTTACTAGGTCCAAGGCGGTCCGTCCTGTAGCTAGTAAAAAACAAAAAGAGAGAAATGGCAGCTTTCTTCCAAAAACAGCGGCGCCCCTGCGCCTGCCCCCCCTTTTCGCTTTGCAGACACATCAGGAATGAAGGTAATAAAAGTTGATTTATTAACTAAATCTATGTAAAGAGGGTCGTTTGGTTTGGACACTCCTATAGGGGTCCCTCTCAGGATCCTCATCGATTAGCCACAGTGCCCACAGGGCGTCTCTTGCTTTGGAAGACCCAGCAAATCAAATTTCAATGAGAACTGGGTAATACTTCATTTCACCTGTGGAGGCACTACAGGGAAACTGAACATTTGCTGCCAGGGTCCACCATTGATTACAGACGATCACTTAGAGACCTAAAATGGGGGGTGGGGGGCACCCTGTAATTAGCTCACTATAAGGGGACCCTTTTAACAATAAGGGATTGTCAAAAGCGAAGATAAATGTCCAAAGGTTTACAATATAAGACGCCCATGTGGTGTAGTCAACCACTTATGACTGCCTGTGTGTCTAATAAACAGGGGGTTCACCAATCTGACCCCCATAAGACAGAGTTCAGACCATCAGCAAGGAGTGGCTCTCGTTCTATAGCCTCTGGTAAACCCACTTACTCTCAGTTTCGGGAGCCTTCGGGGGACTTTGAAAAGGAAAAGTGGTTGTCCAAGTCACAGCGTGGTCTATGTACCATCTGAGTGCCAAGGGATGCCCTGACTGGCTAAAATACTTGGAGCCTGTCAGACCGCCCTTCTTTTACACTGGGAGAGACCCGCTTCATATTGACCCTAAGAGCAGGAGTCTGGGGAACCAGTCAGTGCACGTTACTGCATTCAAAAAATCCCATTCACATTACGTTACTAGAGCGTAGACAAGAGCTGTGTTCACAGTTCTGCTGGTTGTTACTGGAAACAGTCAAAAAGCTGTCTGTCAGCCTCCCCTCAAAGACAGCTCCAGAGTATAATACAGGATGTAACTCAGGACCAGTACAGGATAAGTAATGTATGTACACAGTGACTCCACCAGAAGAATAGTGAGTGCAGCTCTGGAGTATAATCCAGGATGTAACTCAGTATCAGTACAGGATACGTAATGTATGTACACAGTGACTCCACCAGCAGAATAGTGAGTGCAGCTCTGGAGTATAATACAGGATGTAACTCTGGATCAGTACAGGATAAGTAATGTAATGTATGTGCACAGGGACTCCACCAGCAGAATAGTGAGTGCAGCTCTGGAGTATAATACAGGATGTAACTCAGGATCAGTACAGGATAAGTAATGTAATGTATGTGCACAGTGACTCCACCAGCAGAATAGTGAGTGCAGCTCTGGAGTATAATACAGGATGTAACTCAGGATCAGTACAGGATAAGTAATTTAATGTAATGTATGTACACAGTGGCCGCACCAGCAGAATAGTGAGTGCAGCTCTGGAGTATAATACAGGATGTAACTCAGGATCAGTACAGGATAATTAATGTAATGTATGTACACAGTGACTGCACCAGCAGAATAGTGAGTGCAGCTCTGGAGTATAATACAGGATGTAACTGAGGATCAGTACAGGATAAGTAATGTAATGTATGTACACAGTGACTCCACCAGCAGAATAGTGAGTGCAGCTCTGAAGTATAACACTGGATGTAACTCAGGATCAGTACAGGATACGTAATGTAAATGTATGTACATAGTGATTTCACTAGCAGAATAGTGATTGCAGCTCTGCAGTATAATTCAGGATCAATACAAAAGAAGTAATGTAACATATTTACAAAGTGACTCTACTATTGCAGTTTTCCACAATTGTTGTTGGCGGCTCTGTTCCGCAACCATGACGTGTCACCTGGCGTTACAGTATTGAATCGTATTAATTACATGTCGATGAGCTGCTTTCTATGAAACCGCAGAGTAAATGGCACGTATCACATTTCATTTATAAGTCATATTATATGTGTGTTCCTCCTAGTACAAAGCTCATACCTGACGCCTTCCTTTATTTAGCGGTGGGGATCTTTCTTACAAGACAAGGAAATGTAAACCTGATATTAATCTGTGTAATTATAATTTGTGCTTCAGAGAAATCTGCATTTTATACAGTAATTTTCGCTGTTAATGATTGAAATTTCCATAGATTAGGACTCGTTCAATCAACAGCACCGGCTGGGGTAAGACTGCAACACTTCTCAAATTCCAGTGGAGGATATACAAGAGATTATTAATCTTAAACATTAATCAAATTTAGGCTGCGCTTACACTGTACGTTCGGGAAAGTTCCCAGCGCATGCGCCAAACATATCCATTGCTTCTTCCATTAAAAGCCAGTGTCCATAGTCATCCTCCTACACAAACCATCAGGTCCGTTCTTATAGGTGAAATGATTAGAGCTCGGAGGACTGTGGTACAAAGGAGGATTTCCTCCTGGAAACATGGGAAATACCAGCTCAAAGAAAGGGGCGGTCTGACCTCAAAAACTGGTGGCATACTGCTAGGATATGCAATCAATCTCGGATAGCTGCAGGCCCCACCTCTGGGACCGGCACTGTTCTCTAGGATGGAGTGTCCCAAAGTAAAGGAGAGCGCACCACGCCTGCGCGGCTGCCCTCAATTCATTTCTATGGTAGTGACGAAAAAGAACCGCGCGGCGTGCTCAGCTATTTTCGGAAGTCCCATAGAAAGAATGGGGAGTGCACAGCGCAAGCGTGGACACCGCTCTATTCACTTCTATAAAACTGCTGGAAGTAGCTGGAAATGGCTCGGCTATCTTCGCACTCCCATAGAAAAGAATGGAGGGTGGCAGCGCATGGGGGTGCGCTCTTGTTCAGTTTGGAAGCTCTGTTCTCGAGATAGGTTGGCATCGGTGGCATATCCTATCGAATAAAGGATGTCCACAATGGATGTTCAATAGAGCATTTAAAGGCAATGTGTCCCAGGGATTCTCCGTGCGCTTTGTCTAATTAGTACTTGTAACTAACCTGTGGAAGGAAGATCTTTTACATAGTACTCACCCTCCCTTACTCCACTGATACCGCCATCTCCGCTGCACTCCAGTGTACTTCGGACTCTTCCACTCAGGTACCGACCGGATGTCGCAGCTTTTGGCCACATCCGGTTAAGTGCAGCGGAGACGGCCGCATCGGCGGAGTGAGTAGTATGTAAAAGATTGTCCCTCCACGGGTTAGTTACATAAAGTACTTTGACAAAATGCCCGTAGAACCCCTTTAAAAACCAGTAGTGACACATATCCTTTTTTTCTAATCTGGTTTTATTTTCTGATTATAGATTTTTTTGTATTCTATTTCCTGAACATGATTTTAGGGGCGGCCATCTTGCCTGGGCTGTTCTTAACAGCATTTAGATCTATGCTTTACGGCAACCACAATGGACAGGAGCTGACCTCATTTACTTCTATGGGACAGTTTTCTCGGCATGCTCTGTGACCTGTACTGAGGTCATTTTACGAGCAAGGAGTAGATTATCTTCGACTATCATCCGCAGTGAATGGAGGATCCAGTGTTATCTGTATAGATATATATATATATAAATAGACGACTCACAAATGTTAAGGATATTTGACTTGTAAGTGAAATGTCAGGATGAACCTAAAATGCCCTCTAACCTTTACAGGTGAACTTAATGTGACCTTCTCTAAACTTTTGAATGCACATGTCCATCCGTTCAATGTTTTAGTAATTTCTTCACAACTTGCTGTTCCCTAATAAGGAGCTTAACGGCAAAATTCACAACAGGTGTTTGATCCATGAATCATCCAATACATTTCCGGGCTCAATTAGAATTGGTATTTAAACAGTCCTCCTCATCATGCTGTTCACATTTTGACATCATGAGACCAAGACGACACCTAACAATTGATCAACAGTATCTCGCCATTGTGAGGCTTCAAGCAGGAGGTGGCCACTGAGCTTAGGGAGTCACAGAATGTCTTCAGCAGGTTGTATCAGAGATACAGAGAGACTGGAAGAGTCACAGAAAGGCAGAGTCGTGGACGTCCTTTGGTCACATCCCACACTAATGATCGCTTCATTGTAAACAATGCCCTGCGGAACCGGATGATGAATGCCATACAACTCCAGGCACATTTAAGGGAGGTAAGAGGCACCCAAGTGTCACGTCAGACCATTCAAAACCGTTTACATCAGTGTGGTCTGCGTGCTAGACGCCTGCAAGGCTTCCTGACCACACCACCAGGCACAGGCGTCATCGTCTTGCATGGGCCAGGGAGCATCTACGCTGGACGAGGGACCAGTGGGCCTCAGTGCTGTTCACTGGTGAAAGTCAATTCACGCGGAGCAGAAATGATGGCCGCCAACAATGTTGGAGACATCAAGGAGAGCGCTATGCATCAGCCACTGTTGTCAGCAGACGAGCCTTTGATGGTGTTACAGTGCGGGCAGGTGTGTCTGGTCAATACAGAACTGCCCTACACTGTGAATGGTACAGTGACAGCCCAGACTACTTGAAGAGCATCATTAATCCAGTCATTGAGCCTCTGCAGGAACAACACAGACCTAATGTCATCTTCATGAAGGACAATGCGCCATCTCATCGAGGTCGCATCATTAGGGAATGGCTGCTGGAGACTGGTGGACCTCAAATGGAGTGGCCTGCACTATCTTCAGACCTGAAACCTATTGAAAAGGAATAGGAAGAGCTTAGTCGCCGTGTAGAGGCTCGTAACTCTGTGCCCCAGAACCTCAATGACCTGAGGGCCGCCCTTCAGTATATTCCAATGCAGTGCTGCCACCTGCAGGCCTTTATTGGAAAATTCCATACCGGTGAAACTAAATTTACATGGCACTCACAAGAGGGTTAAAATCTTCTTTATTCTTCTTTATTCAAACTTGCAGCTACATGAAGATGCGGACATATTGGCGACAGCCGTTTTATCCTAGCATGTACTTCTGCTGTGATAGGCATTGGAGCCTCCAGCAGGCTCCGGCCTATCATTACCAGGCAACAGCTTCCCAGATCTCAGAGACGGGAAGCTGATACCAGCACAGGAGTGCAGTGCTCCCACATTTTCTTCAGTCGTAATCCGTGGTCACATTTGACTTCGACATCTGAGGGTTATGTAAACAGATGACCTAAGTGTAAAAGGAATCTCTAGGGCTGCATTGTTGACACTGGATTTTAACGAAGGAAAAACAGTTGCAGATAAAGTTAGAAAGTTGTTTGTTTCATCAAGTGCTGGATTGTTTTGTGAATTATACATGGGATGACCTCAAATCTTCGGGATCCGTGCACAGAAAGACGTGCAGCTACTGAAGGGTCGGTGAGCCGGTTTACTATATTATAGATAGGTCATCAATATTTAACCCCCCCCTTAAACCACCGTGACATACCGGTATGTAACGGTGGTGCAGGGGATGTATGGAGCGGGACTCTGCAGCGGGCCCGCTCCATACACACAGGTGCTGGCTGTATCCTACAGCCAGCACCCGGTCACACTGACAGGCAGTGGCGATCACGTCGCCCCCGTCATTTAACCACTCAGTTGCCACGATCAAGGCAGAGGCCTTCTGATCGGAGCCCAGTAGTGAAATTGCGGGGCTGCGATTGGATGCCATGGCAACCTGCACACTGCTGAAGCAATCCAGGCCTGCCATGGCTTTCTCTATAATGAGCTATGCACGTATGTCCGCTCCGTAGCCCCGCAAAAAAAATATAGCATGTCCTATTCTTGTCCGTTTTGCGGACAAGGATAGGCATTATTACAATGGATCCGCAAAAAAAACGGATGCCATGAGGAACGTCATTAGCGGACCGCAAAACACATACGGTCGTGGGTATGTATCCTAAGCCCTTTTTTTTGCGGACCCATCCCCCCACCTCCACAATGTTCCAGGATGGCCGAGCGGTAGTAGATTAACATACAGCTGACAATCTACTGTAAAGGCCGACATCGGTGCTGGCACTGATGTCGGCCATTTAACCCCTTTCATGCCGTGGTCCGCAAAAAATGAGACCCTACCTAAGACAATCGGACAAAAAATAAAAAAGCTATGGCTTTCAGACTATGGAGACACTAAAACATAATTTTTTTAGTTCAAAAAATGCTATTATTGTGTAAAACCTAAATAAATAAGAAAAAGTATACATATTAGGTATTGCCACGTCCAAAATGACCTGCTATATAAAAATATCACATGACCTAACCCCTCAGGTGAACACAGTAAAAAATAAAAACATTTTTTGTCACCTTCCATCACAAAAAGTGCAAAACCAAGCGATCATAAGGGTGCATGCCCCCCAAAGTAGTACCAATCAAACCTCATCCCGCAAAAAATGAGAGACCCGATTTTTGGACAATCGGCCAAAAAATATAAAAAGCTATGGCTCTCAGACTATGGAGACACTAAAACATTTTATTTTTTATTTAAAAAATGCCATCATTCTGTAAAACTTAAATAAATAAGAGAAAGTGTACATATTATGTATTGCCACGTCCGTAACGACCTGGTGTACAAAAATATCACATGACCTAACCCCTCAGGTGAATGCTGTAAAAATAAAAAAATTAAAACTGTTCCAAAATGACCAATTTTTTTTGTCACCCTGCCCCAAAAAGTGTGATATTGAATGATCAAAAAAATCATACGTACCCAAAAATGGTACCAATAAAAACGTCAACTCTTCCTGCAAAAAACAAGACCCTGCACAGGACGATCGGCAGACAAATAAAAAAAATATGGCGTTCAGAAAATGGAGACACAAAAACACTTTATTATGTAAAACTAAAACAAACAAAGAAAATCGACATATTTGATATCATCGCATCCATAACAACCTGCTCTATAAAAACAGCACATGATCCAACCTGTCAGATGAAGGTTGTAAAAAAACAAAAAATAAGAAAACATAAAACATAATATAGAGCGATTAAAAATCATACCCAGAAATAATTGTGTATGATAATTGTACCCAGAAATTGTACCAATAAAACTGTCACCTTATCCTGTAGTTTCCAAAATGGGGTCAATTTTTGATTGTTTCTACTGTAGGGGTGCATCAGGGGGGCTTCAAGTGGGACATGGTGTCTAAAAACCAGTCCAGCAAAATCTGCCTTCCAAAAACCATACGGCGCTCCTTTTCTTCTGCGCCCTGCCGTGTGCCCATACAGCAGTTTACGGCCACATGTGGGGTGTTACTGTAAAGCGCAGAATCAGGGTAATAAATATTGAGTTTTGTTTGGCTGTTAACCCTCGATGTGTTAAAGAAAATAAATGGATTAAAATCGAAAATCTGCCAAAAAAGTGAAATTTAGATTTTTTATCTCCATTTTCCTTTAATTCTTGTGAAATACCTAAAGGGTTAACAAAGTTTGTAAAATCAGTTTTGAGTAACTTGAGGGGTGAAGTTTTCATGGGATCATTTATGGGGGGTTTCTACTATGTAAGCCCCACAAAGTGACTTCAGACCTGAACTGGTTTTTAAAAAGTGGGTTTTGGAAATTTTCTTACAAATTTTAGGAATTGTTTCTAAAATTCTAGGCCTTCTAATGTCCCCAAAAAATATGGGGAATGTTAAGTAATAAATATTTTATGAGGTATCACTTTCTGTTTTAACAGCAGAGAAATTGAAATTTTGAAAATTGCGAATTTGGGATTTTCTTCATAAATAAAGGGTAAAAATATTGACTCAAATTTACCTGTCATGAAGTACAATGTGTCACGAGAAAACAGTCTCAGAATGGCTTGGATAAGTAAAAGTGTTCCAAAGTTATTACCACATAAAGTGATGCATGTCAGATTTTCAAAAATAAGCCTGGTCACGAAGGTGCAAAATGGCCCGGTCATTAAGGGGTTAAGGGTTTAATCAATGTGGCGCTGTAGCCTCTTCTGCAGCTTGAGACGCCATGTTCATCAGTCAAATGGCCTAGGCGAATGGGCCTGGGCTACAATATATGGTGTATGGCACTCTGCTTTTACTTCCAGGAAACTCTTTTACACATTGCTGTAACTTTATTTGGCTGTCACAACTATAACAGAAGGGATTGTATTCATAATCTAAAATCTTAGCTTTAAAACAATACCATGATCGAAGCTCAAGGTGCAATATTTGGAGTCTAGCACTCACTTAAAGTCAGGATAAATAATTTTACATCGTGGTGCTGTGTCTGCATAGGGGAGGAGGGAGCTGCAGGTGAGAGCTGAAAGGAAGAAGACAGCCTGATCCTCTCATTCCTCCCTCTGTATAACCCCCAGGGAGGGAGTGATACATGAACTTGTCTTCATGTTATCACCCCCTTATCAATGAGAAATGATAAGTGTTCCGCAAGTGCCACTTTTAGGGGTAGTCTTTTTTTGTGCATGTAGACATACACATAAGTGACATGTATGGACTCTGTCCATGTTGAACTTTTACGTCTTGTGAGATTTGTGTGTCTCAGGCTCTGCTGACACAAATATGACTTATTCTTTTTTTTTTTTTTACAAATGCAGAATTGCATGAAGGTGCCCATAAGTGTAAAGTGCTGGACTATCAGAATTTCTGACCTACCAGACATTAAAAGGCTTTCACTGCACCTGTTTCATTACACTCACCATGTACCCATTCAACATAATTAGGAAATTCGCAGAAGCCTGGAGAAGCCCTATTGAATTAACACCCCCCCCTCCCTGCAGGCATTTCCTTTTGCAAAGAAGGTCATATTGAACGGACCAGAAGGACGCCGATAAACTCAATTCCATCAGCTGCTGGAGGAACGGTTTATGAGGCGGGTGGCGATCCGTCAGTGCTTTAGCAGAGGAACCGTACGGAAAGGGTTAATATAAAAAAGGTTGCATTCAGCTCTATTAATGTTCAGGCCCTCAATTCTGGAGGGAGGGGGGGGGGGGGTGTATTACAAGACAGCTGAACCCAGGATGTATGGAACAATGGGATGGTTTACATGGCCGCTCTCGATGGCGGCTGCTATAATTAGAAAAAAATGGCCTAATTAATAAAAAGCGAAGTAATTGAATGTGAACTTTAGGACATAATTGTGTTTATCTAATTGTGTTTATAAAAACACTTATTAGATTACTGAAAATTGTAATAAATGAGTGAAAACAGGGCAGACGCAGTGTGAAGGTGAAGTATTAGGCATCAAAGAAGAGAACCAGGGTAATTAACTGCAGCTCCTATGCTGCTCCCTTAAGAATACCGCAATTTTGCCGACACAGTTGTGGTGCTACTTCGTCCTGCTGCATCACTGCAGTCCATATGAATGAATCCCCAATACTCCAACTCTGCATGGGTTAATGGAGTGCCAATGCTCCTCATTCCCTCCTTCTACTTTTAAAGGGGTTTTCTACTACCACCACTCTGGACCACCCTCCGCAGGAACAGAAGTAGCAATGAAGATCCATTCATCTATGACAACTGATGGGAGCGTGGCATGTAATACCCTATTTGCCCTGTAGTGGCCACTGCAAGGAAAATGAACTAAACGTTCTAATGCCCCTGGAAACCTTTGTGGTGAAGTCACATGACCATGGTTGCCAATTGCTTCCAAGCTATAAGACGTCACTATAAACCAAAGTCAACAAGGCCGGCGGTGATTTTATATCAAGACACGGAGGCTCGTATTGCATTACCCTTTCTTTACTGTGCCAAATAGCACCAAAGAAAAAACTGGTACATAAACAGTTAACTGAGAAACCAACAAGGAAACTCCTCCCCTAGCCCTATAACATATAAGGCCAGTCTCTCAGTAGCACATCCTCTTTCTTTGCTGCTGCCCTTACAGCTAAGTATCCTTTTGTCGACTTTAACCTTTTCTTTTTTACAGGTATATTTTCAGGTTTAATTATTTGGTTAATTCCCTTTGATTTTTGGTTTTTCTTTGGCCTCATTCAGGGGGGTCTAGCGGTTCTCTTGGCCGCTTGAGCCTCCCGGTTTGTTCCCTTTACTGCCCGTTTTTCCCCATTTCTGGGATACGGGCGCTCTCTCCTTCACTTACCTCGGCCCTCCGCCGAGGTTCGGGGGGTGAGGGAGGTTATCGGGCCCATCGTTTTGTTTTTTCTTAGTATGCCCCGTCGCGACCGAGCTCTCGCGAGATCTCGGCCGCCATTACGGGATCGGGGCGACAGTTAGTGCTTGGCGCTTCTCGCAGAGCGAGATCTCGCGATCTTCTCGCTCTGCGTTTACAACGGAGGAGGCAAGCGCGCAGCTCCGGTCCTGGTAGTGGTGTTTTTCGGCCATTTACTATATTATAATTTTGATTAGGCTTTTCCCTAGGGGTTGTTTGTCTAGTTGCCCCACCTTTATTCAGGTTTCTCTCCTACTGGCTGGGGCGACTACTCCCACCAGTATTCTCAGCATGTCACATCGCTCCTCTAATGTTTTTTCCCCGGCTCCTGCTATTCAGGAGGAATCATCTGGGGTCAACTCCATACCCACAGAAAGGGGAGCTCAATCTCAGGGCCCAGTAGACTCTCAGGCCATGGCCCTGCAGCAGTCTATTTCCAATGCAATCATCTCGGCAATGGGTTCTATGTCGACTGTTTTGACAATGTTTCGGCAGTGCGTTACGTGAATGCGATGGGGGGGACCCACTCGGCGGTCTTGACCCATCTGGCACAGGATTTCTGGGCATATTGCCTGGACAGGAACATTGTAGTAGTGGCAGAGTATCTCCCGGGTTTACACAATTCTTTGGCCGATTGGAGTTCTCGGCATGTTCAGGATTCCAGCGATTGGAGATTGCACAAGACGGTCTTCGACTCCGTTGCTTTGCGCTGGGGGCCTCTTTCTATAGACCTTTTTGCTTCGCGTCTCAATACGCAGTTAGTCCGATTTTACAGCTGGCGTCCAGATCCTCTGGCAGAGGCGGTGGATGCGCTGGCCCAGTTCTGGTCAGAGGAACGCCTCTACGCGTTCCCTCCATTTGCTCTCATCCCCAGGGTTCTGGCGCAGACCCGTCTTCAGCGGGCGGATCTGATTCTGATCCTCCCCTTCTGGGGAACCCAATCTTGGTTCCCTCAGCTGCTGGAATTGCTCATAGAGGAACCTCGCCTGCTTCCTTCATTTCCAGATCTGCTGAGGGGTCCGGGGGACGAGTTACATCCACTGTTGACGGACAACTCGCTCCGACTTCTAGCCTACATGGTATCAGGAATCCCTGGGAGATCGAGGGCCTTTCGACGGAGACTAATCTCCTGTAGGAGAATGCCTGGGCCCCAGGTACTCGTAGAGCCTACCGAGCGGCTTGGCAGTCATGGTTTCGTTGGTGCGATCTTCGGAACGTGGATCCCTCTGTTGCCCCTGTAGAAGATATTTTGCTATATCTTACCTCATTGTTTGAAGCGGGGAAAGCTTATCATACTCTTAATTTGGTACGGTCGGCTATTTCTTCGTTTCATCGGGGCTTTGGCGGTTGTCCAGCGGGTCAACATCCCCTGGTCTGTCGTTTACTCCGGGGCTCCCGTATGGCCAGGCCCCCTAGACCCCGTTTTTTCTCCTCCTGGGATGTTTCCGTTGTACTGCGGTTCCTGTCTGCCTGGCCCCCTAACGGTGAACTATCTCTTCGTCAGCTGTCAGCCAAGCTGGTGACATTTTTTTGCCTCATTTCCTGTAAACGGGTGTCGGATGTGCGGGCTCTGGACTATGATGCCCGTTCTTTCACGCCTGATGGTGTCACGTTCAACATTTCTCGCCGGACGAAGACAAACATAAGGTCAGTATCTTACCCTAGTTTCCCGTCTTCTTCGCAATTGTGTCCTGTAGCGTGTCTGAGAGAGTATGAGACCCGCACGTTGGGGCTCCGTCAGTCGGGTTACTTCCAATTGTTTATCTCTTACAGGCGGCCATTCGCGCCGGTTACTAGTGTCACTCTGTCCAGATGGGTGAAGTGGATTCTCTCTCTAGCGGGGGTCGATACTTCTATTTTTACGGCACATTCGGTCAGGGGTGCATCGGCTACGTCCATGGTGGTATCCGGGGCACGCTTGGAGGATGTCATACTCCTGGCGGATTGGTCCAGAGCTTCTACTTTTCGGGAGTTTTACTTCAGGCCTCCTGCTCATGCTTTTTCGTCGGTTATTGACCGGCTTTAAACTTGCAATACGAGCCTCCGTGTCTTGATATAAAATTGTAGGATTTTGCTAATTTATGACGTAAAGTCATAATTTTATGAAAGACACGGAGGCGAGTATTGCCCTCCGCTCCCGCCCTTAGTTCGGTTGGGGTTTGTATGGAGCTTGATATGTCTAAGGGTACATCTTTTCGCTTTTCCGATATATGTGTAGTTTTATCTTGTTCTATTTCGTTCTGATCCGAGTACGTTTTACCTGTCAACTGTTTTGCAGTTTTGATCTGCTGCTGATAGCATCAGTTACTATGCTTTCATTATTTCTCCCCAGGGTGAAGACGATCTCCTCATGGTACTCCGCTGAAAGTGTGATCTCCTGATTGACTACGGAGTTGTTCCTGCTTGCAGTTCTGTTCTGGACGTCCTCATGTTCGAGAGAAGGACGTGTTTTGACCGTTCATCACAAAGAAAGAGGATGTGCTACTGAGAGACTGGCCTTATATGTTATAGGGCTAGGGGAGGAGTTTCCATGTTGGTTTCTCAGTTAACTGTTTATGTACCAGTTTTTTCTTTGCTGCTATTTGGCACAGTAAAGAAAGGGTAATGCAATACTCGCCTCCGTGTCTTTCATAAAATTATGACTTTACGTCATAAATTAGCAAAATCCTACAATTAGCCACCATAACCACTTGATGTGCCGCCTCTATGGAATCTCACCATGAAGCAAGATTCCGGACCATCGGAGAGGTAAGTAGATTTAGAATGTTTATTATTCTTAAATTTTAGGTCAATACAACCCTACTTAAAATAACGGAAAATTCCTTTACATTTTGATCATTTTGGGTGGGGTTTGGTTCCCGTCCAAAAGCTGTGTTAGGATAAGAGAATACCAAAAGAAGTGGGCTCTGAGACATCTACTGACCAGGGCCATTAAATGTCATGGACATAACGGTCACAAGTTGCTACTATGTAGAAACCGAGCTGTAACACCGAGTCACAAAGCCTGTAGGAGGTCATTAATATTTTACTCCCAGGAAACCCCTTTATAAATGACTGTAACTTTATATGACTGTCGCAAATTGAACATAAGGGAGTGTATTCATAATCTAGAATCTTAGCTTTCAAATGATACCAGGATCAAAGCTCAAGGTGCAATATATGAGGGAGTAATACATGGACTTTTCTTCAGGTTATCACCACCTTATCAATGAGAGATGACAAGTGTAAGCCTGTAGAAGGCATTTTATTATCTGGAGTTTCCCTTCAACCAGGGATGCTCAACCTGTGGTCTCCAGCTGTTGTAAAACTACAACTCCCATCATGCCCTGCTGTAGGCTGATCGCTGTAGGCTGTCTTGGCATGCTGCGAGTTGTAGTTTTGGAACAGCTGGAGGGCCACAAGTTGGGCATCCCTGCCTTTAACAATTCAAGAGCGCAGATTCCTCTTGAGTGAAGTACTTCCTAATAATTAACTTAAGATCATACCGATACAAAAAAAACTTGACAAGTCCCTCTCCGGCTGAGATAGGGAAAAGAACATTTTGCCGTTATTAGAGATGGAGGAAACCAGATGGTGCTGACCAATTCTTAAAGGAATGACAACAAAGAATGAATCCTTGTGAGGTGCTCATCAAGGTTTTTAGTTTTATTATTTTTTTTTTTAATCTTCTTACCGAGTCTGGGCTCCACTGTGCTGTTCGTCTTTTCATCAATGAATATGAACCTTCCACCGCCAAAGTCTTTGGAGTAGTCAGACAAATAGAGCAAGGACGTGTAGTCAAAAGATCCATAGGTGACCTGGGGATGGAGAGACACAAGGTCAATTAATCAAGTCCCATCAAGACTCCTGGCCTTTAGGCCCCTTTCACACGGGCGAGTTTTCCGCGCGGGTGCAATGCGTGATGTGAACGCATTGCACCCGCACTGAATCCGGACCCATTCACTTCTATGGGGCTGTGCACATGACAGTTGATTTTCACGCATCACTTTTGCGATGCGTGAAAATCGCAGCATGCTCTATCTTCTGCATTTTTAACGGAACGCAGGCCCCATAGAAATGAATGGGGCTGCGGGAAAATCGCAAGCATCCGCAAGCAAGTGCGGATGCTTTGCGATATTCCCGCATGGTTGCTATGCAACCATCGGGATGTAATCGGTTCTGTATTATTTCACATTATAACATAGTTATAATGTAAATAATACTCTTGGCCATCTTCCTAATGTTTAAACAGGTGCAGAATGGGTTAAAATAATAAACTAATATTAACATACCTGTTCCATTTGATCGCGAAGCCCGGCATCCTCTCGTTAGCTTGCTAGTAGGAAAGGACCTGTGATGATGTCACAGCATCACATGGCCCAATCACCTGCTCCATCACTATGGTGATGGAGCAGGTGATTGGTCCATGTGATGCTGTGACATCATCACAGGTCCTTTCCTACTAGCAAGCTAACGGAGAGGATGCCGGGCTTCGCATCAAATGGAACAGGTAAGTTAATATTAGTTTTATTATTTTTTTTAATCTTCTTACCGAAGTCTGAGGCTCCACTGTGCTGTTCGTCTTTTCATCAATGAATATGAACCTTCCACGCCAAAGTCTTTGGAGTAGTCAGACAAATAGAGCAAGGACGTGTAGTCAAAAGATCCATAGGTGACCTGGGGATGGAGAGACACAAGGTCAATTAATCAAGTCCCATCAAGACTCCTGGCCTTTAGGCCCTTTCACATGAAGGCGAGTTTTCAGCGCGGGTGCAATGCGTGATGTGAGCGCATTGCACCCGTGCACTGAATCCGGACCCATTCACTTCTATGGGGCTGTGCACATGACAGTTGATTTTCACGCATCACTTTGCGATGCGTGAAAATCGCAGCATCTCTATCTTCTGCATTTTTAACGGAGCGCAGGCCCCATAGAAATGAATGGGGCTGCGGAAAATCGCAAGCATCCGCAAGCAAGATGCGGATGCTTGCGATGTTCCCGCATGGTTGCTATGCAACCATCGGGTATGTAACGGTTCTGTATTATTTCACATTATAACATAGTTATAATGTAAAATATACCATAGCCTATCTTCTAATGTTTAAACAGGTGCAGAATGGGTTAAAAATAATAAACTAATATTAACATACCTGTTCCATTTGATCGTGAAGCCGGCATCCTCTCCGTTAGCTTGCTAGTAGGAAAGGACCTGTGATGATGTCACAGCATCACATGGCCCAATCACCTGCTCCATCACTATGGTGATGGAGCAGGTGATTGGGCCATGTGATGCTGTGACATCATCACAGGTCCTACTCCTACTAGCAAGCTAACGGAGAGGAGGCCGGCTTGCGAGGTGCTCAAATGCACAGGTATGTTAATAGTTTACAAGGTTTTTTAATCTTCTTACCGAGTCTGGGCTCCACTGTGCTGTTCGTCTTTTCATCAATGAATATGAACCTTCCACCGCCAAAGTCTTTGGAGTAGTCAGACAAATAGAGCAAGGACGTGTAGTCAAAAGATCCATAGGTGACCTGGGGATGGAGAGACACAAGGTCAATTAATCAAGTCCCATCAAGACTCCTGGCCTTTAGGCCCCTTTCACACGGGCGAGTTTTCCGCGCGGGTGCAATGCGTGATGTGAACGCATTGCACCCGCACTGAATCCGGACCCATTCACTTCTATGGGGCTGTGCACATGACAGTTGATTTTCACGCATCACTTTGCGATGCGTGAAAATCGCAGCATGCTCTATCTTCTGCATTTTTAACGGAACGCAGGCCCCATAGAAATGAATGGGGCTGCGGGAAATCGCAAGCATCCGCAAGCAAGTGCGGATGCTTTGCGATATTCCCGCATGGTTGCTATGCAACCATCGGGATGTGTAACCGTTCTGTATTATTTCACATTATAACATAGTTATAATGTAAAATAATACCCTTGGCCATCTTCCTAATGTTTAAACAGGTGCAGAATGGGTTAAAAATAATAAACTAATATTAACATACCTGTTCCATTTGATTGCGAAGCCCGGCATCCTCTCCGTTAGCTTGCTAGTAGGAAAGGACCTGTGATGATGTCACAGCATCACATGGCCCAATCACCTGCTCCATCACTATGGTGATGGAGCAGGTGATTGGTCCATGTGACCATGTGACATCATCACAGGTCCTTTCCTACTAGCAAGCTAACGGAGAGGAGGCCGGGCTTCGCGATCAAATGGAACAGGTATGTTAATATTAGTTTATTATTTTTAACCCATTCTGCACCTGTTTAAACATTAGGAAGATGGCCAAGGGTATTATTTTACATTATAACTATGTTATAATGTGAAATAATACAAGTGGGACAATTTCTGACCCAAACATGCACTTCTGTGAAGAAGTGCATGTTCGGGTCTGGGTACCAAAAGTGCCGATTTTCCTCCCGCGCGTGCAAAACGCATGACAGCGCTTTGCACTCGCAGGGAAAAATCGCGGCGATTCCCGCAACGCACCCGCACTGTTTGACGGAGTGCACCTGCAACGCCCGTGTGAAAGGGGCCTTAGGGATCTTCTGAAGAGCTCAACATCATAATGCGAGAAAATAATCCAGAAGAGGGCGCTCTTGTCAGTTTTATTAATGAAACACCAAGCCTACATCACTCAGTGGCAAGAACCACAAGGCAACCCCTAAAGGGAACCTTCCACTGGGTTAAACTAGGATATCTGCACAAATCCCAGTCAATACTGAAGTGTTGGTCACTACCGCCACCCCTGAGTAGACCCTTCAAAGTCCCAACTAGAAGAAAAGACAACTAAGCTCGACTTCCAAATCCTGAGAACAAGAACTTCCTGTTCTTAAGTATCCAGGACTGTTAGACGGCGTCATGTCAAACCTCAAGTTGTTGCCATATCCCCTGCAGTGGACACTGAACTACAAGAAAATGGCCAACGATGTAATACGTGGGCAGGCTGAGTCCACCAGAGCGAGCAGCTCTTTCGAAATGGTGGGCAACAGAGCAAGGACCCATCCTAAATGACATATGTCCCAATATGGTACATGAAACGGTGTTGCCTTAAGGAGGCAAACCCTTTAAGGTCCAGGGATCCAAATGTGAAGAAGAAGAGGCAAGCAAGTCAGGTGCTTAGGTGGGGGCTTATGAATTACATGCTGCAGGAGTCATCCCCGGCACTTGGCAGCTCTTTATCACGGCCCGAGAACTGCGGCAATCAATAGATAATTACACCTTATAATTGCTACAATTACCTTAACAGAAAGAGCTGCATTCACAGACAATTACAATGTGAAGCACAGTGGAAAAGAGAGGTCGTTAAATGAATAACTCTGTGTCCGGACACTAAGCGTAGCAGCTCTATCTCTATCCCCCAGAGCAGGAAATCCCAGCATTGTGTGAACAGATGAGCTGCATGCCAACTGCCTGTATAGTCTGCTAGTCTCTCTATATCTGTGCACTTAAAGGGATTATCAACTTTGTATTTTAAATTTCATGTCACCCCAATATTAAATTTATATAGGTAATTATTCAAAATTGCTTACCTGGGCAGTGCTGCGCTCCTGGTCCAATTATATATGGCGGCCACAACGCACCGCACTTAATGCTAGCCTGGTTAGAACCCACAGCGCATGCGTGAGACTGAATCTCTTGCTAGCGCTATGGCGAAAAATCCATTCTCATGGTGGGTTCTAAACAGGCTAGGATTTACGGCAGGCGATTCCGGACGTGGACACCATATATAATTGGACAGGGAGCGCAGTGCTGTCATGAGAAGTACATAGGTAAAGGTTAATAATGCAAACAAGAGGGTGGGCATGAAATAAAAAAAAAAGTTGGATTTAGGCCTTAGGCCCCATTCACACGTCCGCAAAAGGGTCCGCATCCGTTCCACAATTCTGCAGAACGGGTGTGGACCCATTCATTCTCTATAGGGCCGGACGTGAAGCGGAGAGCACACTATGTGCTCTCCGCTTCCGCATTTGCGGAGCACGGCCCCGAACTTCCAGTCCGCGGCTCTGCAAAAGATAGAACATGTCCTATTCTTGTCCACATTTCTATGTGGGTTCCGGCCGGGTGTGTTGCGGATCCGCAACACACCACGGACGTGTGAAGATACTCCAGCTCCATGGGATGAAAAGCCTATCAAAAGTGGGCCATACTGGTGATGCTCCGAAACACGAGGTCCACTGGAGCAAGAGCCACTCTTTATATACTCCATGTTGGCTGAGATTAGGGAACACCCCCTGGTGATTATCTATTAGGAAAGTCAACCCCAACGAGCTACAAGACATCATCCCAACTGGGCAAGATGCCGTTGACCCATGTGTACAGAGGAAGGGCCGCAGTTGTTTGGACCATACTTTCTGTAGGACCCAATTCCATGACCATATTGCTCCGGATACCCCTTTGTCATCCTCATAGGCAACGGGAGTCAATAGAAATGGTTCTTGATGTATCATCGCTGGGCCCCCTTTCGTTTCTTGCCCAATTCATCTTAGATTTATGCAGCGCAGACGGAGACACAACACAATGGCTGTGATTGCATTGTTTTCCTCTCTGTTTCTATCAGAATTCAGATAATCAATGAACGACGTTTTACCCCGTAGGAATTATTATCCGGGGAACGCCTCTTGTAGGAGCTACAGTATGTAAATAGCCTCTATCAGTACGAGGAGGAGTGCGGTGGAGTGCTTCTCTCCAGATCTGAACTCAGCTGTGTGAGCAGGAGTGGGGCAGCCTCTGACTGCAAACAAGGGGTCACCATTGGGGGGCATTCTAACGACCGTATGTATTTTGAAATCATGCGGACTCTCTCTAGGTATAGCTTCATTGAATGGAGCTAAACCACAAGCAGGCCCCCCGCTGGGGCTTTGCTAGGGATCTGTGGGGTAACCTCGGCAAGAGCCGAGTCTTGGTGTGGTCTTGAAAAACCCTCGGCCACGTAAACTGCAGCCCAAAATCACATTGAAAACAATGGGAGGCAGTTTCAGCGATTTGGCGCCGAATCCAAGCTGAAACCCAGGCAAAAAATCCTCCATCTGAACATTTCCCTGCAGCGTTACATGCTGCACATTCGTATCCGTGTGGGATCCATATCACGCCCCCCCCCCCCCCCACCCTATAAAAAAAGTCAGGTTCCCCTAATAGGGTGTGTGAAAATGGATTTTCTAAACCTAAAGACCCCTTTAAGGACAACAGAGACATCAATTTCAGTGATAGCTGCTTAGGCCTCGTAACCACTATGCTATCACATGTACACAGCAGACGGAAAACCTACAAGTACTAGGGAAATGGGGGTCATTATCTGACATTGCAATGCACTGGTCATTACATCGAGATGCAATTTGACCCTGTTCCATCCTTCCCAGAGATACAATCTTAAAAAGGAATCAAATTGTTGCCTTGACATTAATGGCCTCAATCTCCACTCTTGGTGGTCTCGTCCCTCCCGGCCTCTCTCTCGGAACTGGTGGAGGGGGGTGGGGGGTCACAATCCATCGATCTGATAATCTTATGGGTCATCAAGCAGAAAACAATTTGTAGGATGGTAAAAAGCTTTAATTTATCCTTCAAGTGGCTAATAGAGGAAGGGATGGGGACTGGGCTGATATGGTGGCAGCAGGGTTATGGCCTCGCTACTGGTTTGCAAAGAGAGGTTAGCGAGATTGGCCGGGTGCACGGCGCGATTGCGGTTATTTAGGGGAATAGCTCTGCACCGCCATCTTCACTGAATCTATGGGCCTGAGGAGGTCACTTATTATATTAAGACCGGTGATCCATAAAAGCAAGAGATGTACTGGAACGGTAACTGCCTGGAGCAGAGGACTGATAGCGGCCCCGCGGGGTCACTTTACTATTATTTATGTTATAGCGCCATTAATTCCAGAGCACTGTACATGTGAAAAGGCGTATACGTAAGCATGAACTAGGTGACAGACTGGTACAGAGGCTTACAATCTACAAAGGATGGGGAAGTCAAAGCCGGAGAGGGTCGAGGCTGCTCAGGCGGCTGTGTAGTGGCAGAAGATTTTTTGTAGGGTGAAGGCTTTCCTGATGAAGGGGGTTTTGAAGGTTAGGATGGTGAATAATCCCATGTGCTGAGGTAGTGAAAGTAAAGGTTAAGTGTGGGAGAAATCTTCAAGAAGATTGTGTGTGGAGCAGAGGAGGGGGATCTAAGATTACACATGGGGAAGGAATCAAGAGATTAGGTCAGAGATGTATGGAGAGGACAGGTTGTGGACTGGAGATTACATGTGAGGAGGTACCAGGAGATTATATGTGAGGAGGTACCAGGAGATTACATGTGAGGAGGTACCAGGAGATTACATGTGAGGAGGTATCAGGAGATTACATGTGGGGAGGTATCAGGAGATGAGGTCAGAGATGTATGGAGAGGACAAATTGTAGACTGGAGATTACATGTGAGGAGGTATCAGGAGATGAGGTCAGAGATGTATGGAGAGGACAAATTGTAGACTGGAGATTACATGTGAGGAGGTATCAGGAGATTACATGTGGGGAGGTATCAGGAGATTACATGTGGGGAGGTATCAGAAGGTTAGGTCAGAGATGTATGGAGAGGACGGGTTGTGGACTGGAGATTACATGTGGGGAGGTATCAGAAGGTTAGGTCAGAGATGTATGGAGAGGACAGGTTGTGGACTGGAGATTACATGTGGGGAGGTACCAGGAGATTAGGTCAGAGACGTATGGAGAGGACGGGTTGTGGACTGGAGATTACATGTGAGGAGGTATCAGAGATGAGGTCAGAGATGTATGGAGAGGACGGGTTGTGGACTGGAAATTACATGTGAGGAGATATCAGGAGATGAGGTCAGAGATGTATGGAGAGGACAGGTTGTGGACTGGAGATGACATGTGAGGAGATATCAGGAGATTACATGTGGGGAGGTATCAGGAGATTACATGTGGGGAGGTATCAGGAGATGAGGTCAGAGATGTATGGAGAGGACAGGCTGTGGACTGGAGATTACATGTGAGGAGGTATCAGGAGATGAGGTCAGAGATGTATGGAGAGGACAGGCTGTGGACTGGAGATTACATGTGAGGAGGTATCAGAGATGAGGTCAGAGATGTATGGAGAGGACAGGTTGTGGACTGGAGATTACATGTGGGGAGGTACCAGGAGATTAGGTCAGAGATGTATGGAGAGGACAGGTTGTGGACTAGAGATTACATGTGAGGAGGTATCAGGAGATGAGGTCAGAGATGTATGGAGAGGACGGGTTGTGGACTGGAGATTACATGTGGGGAGATATCAGAAGGTTAGGTTAGAGATGTATGGAGAGGACGGGTTGTGGACTAGAGACTACATGTGAGGAGGTATCAGGAGATTACATGTGGGGAGGTACCAGGAGATTACATGTGAGGAGGTACCAGGAGATTACATGTGAGGAGGTATCAGGAGATTACATGTGAGGAGGTACCAGGAGATTACATGTGAGGAGGTATCAGGAGATTACATGTGAGGAGGTATCAGGAGATTACATGTGAGGAGGTACCAGGAGATTACATGTGGGGAGGTAACAGGAGATTACATGTGGGGAGGTATCAGGAGATTACATGTGAGGAGGTATCAGGAGATTACATGTGGGGAGGTACCAGGAGATTACATGTGAGGAGGTACCAGGAGATTACATGTGAGGAGGTACCAGAAGATTACATGTGAGGAGGTATCAGGAGATTACATGTGGGGAAGTATCAGATTACATGTGAGGAGGTACCAGGAGATTACATGTGGGGAGGTACCAGGAGATTACATGTGGGGAGGTACCAGGAGATTACATGTGAGGAGGTACCAGATTACATGTGAGGAGGTACCAGGAGATTACATGTGAGGAGGTACCAGGAGATTACATGTGGGGAGGTACCAGGAGATTACATGTGGGGAGGTACCAGGAGATTACATGTGAGGAGGTACCAGGAGATTACATGTGGGGAGGTATCAGATTACATGTGAGGAGGTACCAGGAGATTACATGTGAGGAGGTACCAGAAGATTACATGTGGGGAGGTACCAGGAGATTACATGTGAGGAGGTACCAGGAGATTACATGTGAGGAGGTACCAGGAGATTACATGTGAGGAGGTATCAGATTACATGTGAGGAGGTACCAGGAGATTACATGTGGGGAGGTACCAGATTACATGTGGGGAGGTACCAGGAGATTACATGTGGGGAGGTACCAGGAGATTACATGTGGGGAGGTACCAGGAGATTACATGTGGGGAGGTACCAGGAGATTACATGTGGGGAGGTACCAGGAGATTACATGTGGGGAGGTATCAGGAGATTACATGTGGGGAGGTATCAGGAGATTACATGTGAGGAGGTACCAGGAGATTACATGTGAGGAGGTACCAGGAGATTACATGTGAGGAGGTACCAGGAGATTACATGTGAGGAGGTATCAGGAGATTACATGTGAGGAGGTATCAGGAGATTACATGTGAGGAGTGTACCAGGAGATTACATGTGAGGAGGTACCAGGAGATTACATGTGGGGAGGTATCAGGAGATTACATGTGGGGAGGTATCAGGAGATTACATGTGAGGAGGTACCAGGAGATTACATGTGAGGAGGTACCAGGAGATTACATGTGAGGAGGTATCAGAGAGATTACATGTGGGGAGGTATGCAGGAGATTACATGTGAGGAGGTACCAGGAGATTACATGTGAGGAGGTACCAGGAGATTACATGTGAGGAGGTACCAGGAGATTACATGTGAGGAGGTATCAGGAGATTACATGTGGGGAGGTATCAGGAGATTACATGTGAGGAGGTATCAGGAGATTACATGTGGGGAGGTACCAGGAGATTACATGTGAGGAGGTACCAGGAGATTACATGTGAGGAGGTACCAGGAGATTACATGTGGGGAGGTACCAGGAGATTACATGTGAGGAGGTATCAGGAGATTACATGTGAGGAGGTACCAGGAGATTACATGTGAGGAGGTACCAGGAGATTACATGTGGGAGGTACCAGGAGATTACATGTGAGGAGGTACCAGGAGATTACATGTGAGGAGGTACCAGGAGATTACATGTGAGGAGGTACCAGGAGATTACATGTGAGGAGGTACCAGGAGATTACATGTGAGGAGGTACCAGGAGATTACATGTGAGGAGGTACCAGGAGATTACATGTGAGGAGGTACCAGGAGATTACATGTGAGGAGGTACCAGGAGATTACATGTGAGGAGGTATCAGGAGATTACATGTGAGGAGGTACCAGGAGATTACATGTGGGGAGGTACCAGGAGATTACATGTGGGAGGTACCAGGAGATTACATGTGAGGAGGTACCAGGAGATTACATGTGAGGAGGTACCAGGAGATTACATGTGAGGAGGTACCAGGAGATTACATGTGAGGAGGTACCAGGAGATTACATGTGGGGAGGTACCAGGAGATTACATGTGAGGAGGTACCAGGAGATTACATGTGAGGAGGTACCAGGAGATTACATGTGGGAGGTACCAGGAGATTACATGTGAGGAGGTACCAGGAGATTACATGTGAGGAGGTACCAGGAGATTACATGTGAGGAGGTACCAGGAGATTACATGTGAGGAGGTACCAGGAGATTACATGTGGGGAGGTACCAGGAGATTACATGTGAGGAGGTACCAGGAGATTACATGTGAGGAGGTACCAGGAGATTACATGTGAGGAGGTACCAGGAGATTACATGTGAGGAGGTACCAGGAGATTACATGTGAGGAGGTACCAGGAGATTACATGTGGGGAGGTACCAGGAGATTACATGTGGGGAGGTACCAGGAGATTACATGTGAGGAGGTACCAGGAGATTACATGTGGGGAGGTACCAGGAGATTACATGTGTGGAGGTACCAGGAGATTACATGTGGGGAGGTACCAGGAGATTACATGTGAGGAGGTACCAGGAGATTACATGTGAGGAGGTACCAGGAGATTACATGTGGGGAGGTATCAGATTACATTTGAGGAGGTACCAGGAGATTACATGTGGGGAGGTAGCAGGAGATTACATGTGAGGAGGTACCAGGAGATTACATGTGAGGAGGTACCAGGAGATTACATGTGAGGAGGTATCAGGAGATTACATGTGAGGAGGTACCAGGAGATTACATGTGAGGAGGTACCAGGAGATTACATGTGGGGAGGTACCAGGAGATTACATGTGAGGAGGTACCAGGAGATTACATGTGGGGAGGTACCAGGAGATTACATGTGGGGAGGTATTAGGAGATTACATGTGAGGAGGTACCAGGAGATTACATGTGAGGAGGTACCAGGAGATTACATGTGAGGAGGTACCAGGAGATTACATGTGAGGAGGTACCAGGAGATTACATGTGGGGAGGTACCAGGAGATTACATGTGGGGAGGTACCAGGAGATTACATGTGGGGAGGTACCAGGAGATTACATGTGAGGAGGTACCAGGAGATTAGATGTGAGGAGGTACCAGGAGATTACATGTGAGGAGGTACCAGGAGATTACATGTGAGGAGGTACCAGGAGATTACATGTGGGGAGGTATCAGAGATTACATGTGAGGAGGTACCAGGAGATTACATGTGGGGAGGTACCAGGAGATTACATGTGAGGAGGTACCAGGAGATTACATGTGGGAGGTACCAGGAGATTACATGTGAGGAGGTACCAGGAGATTACATGTGGGGAGGTACCAGGAGATTACATGTGAGGAGGTACCAGGAGATTACATGTGGGAGGTACCAGGAGATTACATGTGAGGAGGTACCAGGAGATTACATGTGGGGAGGTACCAGGAGATTACCTCAGAGATGTATGGAGAGGACAGGTTGTGGACTGGAGATTACATGTGGGGAGATATCAGAAGATGAGGTCAGAGATGTATGGAGAGGACGGGTTGTGGACTGGAGATTACATGTGAGGAGGTACCAGGAGATTACACGTGGGGAGGTACCAGGAGATTACATGTGAGGAGGTACCAGGAGATTACATGTGAGGAGGTACCAGGAGATTACATGTGGGGAGGTACCAGGAGATTACATGTGAGGAGGTACCAGGAGATTACATGTGAGGAGGTATCAGGAGATTACATGTGGGGAAGTATCAGATTACATGTGAGGAGGTACCAGGAGATTACATGTGGGGAGGTACCAGGAGATTACATGTGGGGAGGTACCAGGAGATTACATGTGGGGAGGTACCAGGAGATTACATGTGGGGAGGTACCAGGAGATTACATGTGAGGAGGTACCAGGAGATTACATGTGGGGAGGTATCAGATTACATGTGAGGAGGTACCAGGAGATTAAATGTGGGGAGGTATCAGGAGATTACATGTGAGGAGGTACCAGGAGATTACATGTGAGGAGGTACCAGGAGATTACATGTGGGGAGGTACCAGGAGATTACATGTGGGGAGGTACCAGGAGATTACATGTGAGGAGGTACCAGGAGATTACATGTGAGGAGGTACCAGGAGATTACATGTGAGGAGGTACCAGGAGATTACATGTGGGGAGGTACCAGGAGATTACATGTGAGGAGGTATCAGAAGATTAGGTCAGAGACGTATGGAGTGGACAGAGTGTGGACTGTAGATTACATGTTGGTGGGGGGGGGGTGTTTTGGAGATTAGGTCAGAGATGTATGGAGAGGACGGGTTGTGGACTGGAGATTACATGTTGGGGGTTGAGATTAGGTCAGAGATGTATGGAGAGGACGGGTTGTGGACTGGAGATTACATGTTGGGGGGGGGGGGGGGTTGGAGATTAGGTCAGAGATGTATGGAGTGGACAGAGTGTGGACTGGAGATTACATGTTGGGGGGGGGGGTGTTTTGGAGATTAGGTCAGAGATGTATGGAGAGGACGGGTTGTGGACTGGAGACTACGGAACCAGCGCAGGTCCAGGTCAGAACTGGGTTCTTTGATGCAGTGCCACAGAAACTGAAAGTTGCATAGAGAAGAAGCGAAGCTTTCAGAAGCACAGAGTATTTCAGTAGAGTGTAAAGATCTTATGGGAGGTCACTGACTCACAATTACATAGTGGAAGCAGCAGAGTCTACCAGCAGCACAGAATATTTCAGGAGGAGTGTGCTCTACTTGTGCGAGATCACAATCATACAGTTACATGGTGGAAGGAGCAGAGTCTACCAGCAGCACAGAGTATTTCAGAAAGGGGTGATCCAGAACGGCCAGGAGCACCTTTCCTGAGAAGGGTGGAAGTGAGCGACTCCCTATTTTTCATTCTAATTCGATTTCCATTTCACCCATTGGGATTCAGCTCCTTCTGCTCTTCAATATGGATATATGGAACCATATGGAAAGTAAAAAACTAAAAGCCGAGAATTTCACTTTTGAAAACATTGATGGGTCAACTAACCCTGTACCAAAGGATGAGTCAATAACCGAAATCTTTAGAGATTTGGAAAGTCTTCTCCACAAAAAGTTGAGACAGATCTGGGAAATACGCTCTTTACAGTTATATCTGACCCATAACAAAATTCCAAAGGGTCTGCAATTATCCAAAACTCCTGCCCAGGATTTAATAGGGGATCAATTTAATAAAGAATGGAATGAACTATTATACATTCAATCCAGAGCCCTTATTGAACTAATAATCAGGAGGAGGAATGTAATTTTGGAGAGTCTATCTGAAGAGATCACAAAAATAAAAGTAAAATTAGAGAAATTCCCAAGGGATCAATCATTTGAACTATGGCAAGATAGATTATGTAAAAGTGTGGATAGAGTTGAACAAGAAATTATATCTAAAAAACCAATAAATACAGGTTTACAAATGTAAAAATGGATGCTAATACCAATAGAGAGGAAGAAAAACAAAAACATCATGATCAAGATAGGGATATAAATAAAAAGAAAAGTGATACCCATAGAGATGTTGTGCGATACAACGAATCCAAAGAAATTAGACAATATAATATTCCCACCCAAAATAGGTATGAGACATTAGCTAATAATTCTTTTTAGACACAACCCCTTCACACCATTCACCGAGGACCAAACACAGACGGTCTCAGTCACCGTCACACAGGAGATCGCCACCCAACTCACACAGAACACCATACAACCTGAGATACAGGATTCAACAAACTCACATGAATCAAACCTTTGCACAGAAAGATGTAGGAAAACACAATGTGTGGACACCAGAGCAGGAGAACCATCGAATGAGGGGAACACATCACAAAGAAGATTTATCACAAAAAGAAAGACACGCAGATCACAGAGGAAGAGAAAAATACGGGAGGAAATATTAAATTCAGGACAGTCAAATATTATTAATTTGAGTGAAACGGAACTCACTAATGCACAAGTCACATTGTTAAATAAAGGTCTAAAATTTGCACCATCAAGTTCTCTTAACAAATTTGATACATATATAGGTATTCAAAAATTCATTCGAAGAATCTGTTTGAAAAATATTTTTTGAAGAATCCAGCACAAACAGAAATTCCAAAGAGAGATTCAATCATTCATACCACACTTAGAAAAAAATCAAAGAAATTCCCTAGAGCAGAAATAGGTGCAGAAATGTCTACATTCCAGAAGTGTGTAGAGACAGACCTGGAGAAACTGAAAATAAAGAATAGACATAGAAATAATTTGAATAGGGGTGAACTAAGAGCTATTAAACAGCTACAAAAGAACAACAACATGGTAATACGTCCTGCGGACAAAGGAGGAGCAATCGTCCTTTGGGGAGTAGAGAAATACGAGAGGGAATGTTTGAGGCAATTATCAGACCAAACCACCTACAAATCAATGAAGCGAGACCCCACGGGTGAATTTAGGGTAGCCCTGTCCAAATTTTGCGACAAGGGCCTTGAACAAGGGATACTGAATCAACAAGAATATGATTACATTTTAAGTACCCCAGGTAGATTACCTATATTCTATTGCCTACCTAAGGTGCACAAAAATCTTGAAGACCCACCAGGCCGCCCTATTATTTCTGGCATAGGTTCCCTGACATCTAACCTTTCTCAGTATATAGACACTCTGTTACAACCAGAGGTGAAAAAGATTAAGTCATATATTGGGGATACCACAGAAATAGTAGGGATACTGGAAAGTTTGGAGGTCCAAGATGATTGGCAGATGGGAACATTAGATGTGCAGTCCCTCTATACTATTATAGAGCACCAATATGGCATACAGGCCTTAAGAGAACAACTTTCCTCAAACCAATTTTGGACAGGAGACCAAGTAGAATTTCTATTAGAAGGGGTCAACCATATTTTACATCACAATTATTTCTGTTTCTCAGATCAATTTTATTTACAGCAGCGAGGGACCGCCATGGGGACTAGGTTCGCCCCCAGCTACGCCAATTTATTTTTGGCGTGGTGGGAGTGCCAGACCATCGATTGCATACTGGGAGCGGACCTGGTCCTCTGGCGGCGCTACATAGACGATGTTATTTTTATTTGGAGAGGTAGTAACATAGACCTCACGAATTTTATAGGGAATATTAACACCAACCCTTACAATTTGAAGTTCACGTTAAATATGGGGAATATAGTCGAATTTTTAGATCTGCAGATAGTTCGCAAGGACACCAAATACATATGTAATACATTTAAGAAGCCCACTGCAAAAAATGGATACATCCCCTATTCGAGTTGTCATCTACCTAGATGGCTATCCAATATCCCGTATGGACAATTTCGCAGATTAAAACGCAATTGCACAGAGGAAGAAATGTTTGAGAAGGAGGCAGAAAGATTGAAGGAGCAATTCAAACAAAAAGAGTATCCAGAAGTAACTGTAAATTCGGCCTTAGAAAAAGTAAGAAAGCTAGATAGAAAATCTTTTTTTAAATCTGAACCAAAACAAACACCTGGAGAAAAAGATGGAGAATTTAGAATTATTCTTCCATATAATACACAATCAAAACAGGTGGAGGACATTATTAGATCTCACTGGCACCATATTTTGAGGGACAAAACAATCGGCCCAGTTTTGCCTACAACCCCCAAAATAGTTTTTACAAGAGCCCCCAACCTTGGCATAAAAATTGCCCCTTCAATAAAAAAGAAAGCCAAAGACCAAACATCTACATGGCTCCAACCAAATGGTTTTTTTAGATGTGGGAAATGTGTGGGGTGTAAGAAGACGAAACCTCCCAGAAAAACCGTTAGCGTTGCCTCTACGCAAAATTCATATTCTATGCCAATCAAACAGTGCATCACGTGTAACACTACAAACGTGATCTACTTGATCCAATGTCCGTGCCCAAAACAGTATATAGGCAGAACAAAACGCCCATTAAAGGTGAGAATATCTGAACATCTTAATAATATAAAAAAGGGATATGCTAAACATCCTCTATCCAGACATTTTAAAGACAACCATCAGCAAGATGCTGAGGGCCTTCTTTTCACGGCCTTGGAAAAAGTAGAGGTTCACTGGCGAGGGGGTAATCAAATTGAGAGGTTATCGAGGGCAGAATCTAGGAAGATTTACGAATTTGGAAGTCTCATACCAAGAGGCTTAAATTCGGAATTGGAGTTGTTCGGATTTATTTAAGAGGTCCTGTCTGGGCGTCGACGGAGAGTTGCATGTCAGACTGGTTATCAGTACTGTAACTCTCCCTCTACCCCACACAGGTCCCCTGTTTCTACAAAGAAAACATGACAGAATCAAGGAAACTGTATGTAAAATATTGAATCCTAAATGCTGAATAGTGGTTGACATTTTTGAAAGTTAATATTTGTGGGGTATATTTTATGAAATTATTTTTATAAATTTTTTTATATGTACACGTTGTATTCCTAATTATGAGAAACAAATGCAGAATCAAATTACCTGTGTTCTATATAAGATATGTGGTTCTTTTTTAAAAAAAGCATATACATCATAAAAATGTTCTTTTTGATGCTATTAAGTTGGAGAAAGAAAACTCCTTTATTGAGAGTACATTTGGGACTGTAAGGCAATCATTAAAATGGAAAACGCATATAAAGAAAAAAACGCATCAAAATCGCATGAATACCGTCAGGCCAGTATTTTGGAGATTTGTAATATTTTAAGTTGGGGCCATCGCGATATATCAGTTTAACACGATATCAAGTCAACCCAATCGAAATATGGAGTAGAATATACTCTGAGAACATTACCTGCTAGTATTTCTCATAAATGCCGAATAACTGTAAAACAAACTGCAAGGTTGATTTCCTTGCTAAATAAGAAATAATAAAAAAATGAGGACACTCCAGGTCCATCAAGACCCAATCCAGAATTTCAACCTTTCCAAATTAGAGTATAAAAGAGGCGGTGTCCATCAAACGGGGTATCGCCACTGAGGAAGGGGAAAGCGCTCCCCGAAACGCGTCTGGCTGGAAGCATTATCACCCCGAACTTTGACACCGCAAAGACACAGTGCACTGTGAAGAGGACTAATAGTCTTTTTACTCGGCAGTACGAGCAGGCAAAACCTTAGCCTACGCGAATCCACGCGAGACTTCCGTTCGAGATTTGGCTGCCGTGAGTACATCGTTTACACGTGTAACGCCGGGACGCCGGCGATCTCACATTGGAGGTGCGGGTATCAGGCACCGCTTGCGGTTCGATTTGAAGAGTGGAGGTAAGCCCACTTGATGTGGAAAACATTACTACCTAAACCAACGGAATAACATCTATCCTTGATGGAACAAGCGCGTATGTTGTCCACTGATTTACTCCAGGTGTGAGACATACGCGATCGAGTTGACATTCAGACATCAGACGTATGTCAATAGAGACATTTACATTACAGTCGGCACTATCTGACATCAGATCTATGAGATCAAAGACATTCAATTGACCTACTATATAGAAGTAAGGATTGGTTCGGACCTGCTGCGGTCAATCATTGTCCTATGTCCCAGAACTACCTGCCTACATTTTGGTTGTATCATCCCCATAGAGATATGATACCATTGCCACTGCATCATTGGTGAACTATCGAAACACACCATCCGATATCACTGCCACTGCATTATTTGTGAACCATCAACCTATGATCTGCCTTCCATTGTATTTGAGCCTTTTTTTATATATATTTTTAATATATTTTTTATATATTTTATGTATCTATTGATGTATTAATACCATTTGGTCCATTAAAGTATCTTTTTTAGTATTACTTTCCAGTTGTACTGTCCATATACGAGTGCCCGCCGTTAGCATTCTATTCAAATATTTCAGAAAGGGTGCTTGCTGATCCTGCAGGAGGTCACAGACTGAGGGTTACCGTTTCAAAGTATTTCAGGAGAGGGGTGTGCTGATCCTGCGGGAATTCACTGACAAATGTAGAGAAGCAGGGGCTCCAGCAGCACAGAGTATTTCAGGATATGGCTGTGCTGACTTTGTGTGAGGCCATGACCTGTCCATTGGCTCAGCAGCGCCGCTGCCTGTTGTTTTTGCCATAGTTTCCCCCTGTCATGTGAGAACCTTATCGGAGCAGACACGTCATGTCCACCGTGCGTCTGCGGCTCCTGTCTTTCTGCCACGGTAATGTCAGACAGATGCACGCCGACGTCCGGTGACTTCATGCAATACTGGGAACCGGGCGCTGCCAGACTCTGCAGGGATCTGACCTGATCAAACAGATAGGGGAGCATATACTGGGAGGATGTAGCAGAGCTGGAGCTGCTTTGTGGCTGCCAGCGCCAGAGGCGGAATACACAAGGTCCAAGCTAAACATCAAATTCTCCAGAAGCTACAGAGACGTCTCCAAGCTGGGTCTTCAAAGAGAAGGGATTAGATGGATTCACTGTACGATGACTCCTGCCACGTCGCCCCTTCTCTTAAAGGGGTACTCCAGCCAGAAGTGGGGATCTGAGACCTCCAATGTCAGTGCAATAGACTAAATGGAGCGATCGGATGCATGCCAGACCACTGCTCCTTGCCATGGGGAATGGGGTCCCCCCTCTTGGCAATCACTGGGGGTTCCAGAGGTTGGACCCCCACAGATCTAGCAGTAGTCACCTATCCAGTGGCTGTAATAGCCCTTTAAGTTGTCTGCCACACCTGAGTAATCTGAGGCTCCTGCTGCCTGACAACCCTATATAAGGCTGTAGTTGTCAGGCAGTGTATCCTTAGCAACCAGAACTCATACACAGTCGTCGCTTCCCGCTTCTTCCAGTGCAATAAGGGCAAAAGGAATGCTCCTACACTGCCCCCTAGTGGTGGCAACAGGCAGTGGCAATATATACACATATATGATTATTTGGCATCTTCATGAGACATATTATATATTCTGATCCAAAGGAAGCCTACTATACACAAACCAGACTAAAAACACAAAAATATAAAAACATGGCTGCTTTCTTCACAGCGCCACCTCTAGGCATGGGTTGTACATGGTATTGCATGCCAGCCCCATTAAAATGAATGGAGCTGAGCTGCAATACCGCACACAACCTGTGGAAAGGTGCGGTGCTGTTTTTGAAAGTAAGCCACCATGTTTCCTAAGCCAGGACACCCCCTGCATGTATTTTAGGTTTTCTGGTTGTATGCACAGTACTTTTCTGTGACCGTCTGATAATCCAGAATGTCTGGCAACCTTTCGTCCCACTGACGTTTGATTGAAATAATGTAATTGTACAGTTGAAAAAACCTGGAAATTATTTCTGCTGCTGGAGAAAAATCTTGCAACTGTAGGCGTTTCATTTCCTCTGCTTGCTGTCAGTGGATGATGACATGCAGGAGGCTGAAACACTCTGTGACTTAAACAGCATCTGTCAGCAGATCTGTACCTATGACACCGGCTGACCTGTTACATGGGCACTTGGCAGCTGAAGGCATCTGTGTTGGTCCCATCTTCATATGTGCCCATATTGCTGAGAAAAATTAAGTTTCAATATATGCAAATGAGCCTCTAGGAGCAACGGGGGCGTTACCATTACACCTAGAGGCTCTGCTCTCTCTGCAACTGACGCTCCCACTGCACTTTGATTGACAGGCAGTGAAAACCTTCTCACACCTGGACCTGTCAATCAAAGTGGAGAGGGCGCGGCAGTTGCAGAGAGAGCAGAGCCTCTAGGTGTAACAGTAACGCCCCCGTTTCTCCTAGAGGCTCATTTGCATATTATAAAACATCATATTTCTCAGCAATGTGGGCACATATGAACATGGGACCAACACAGATGCCTTCAGCTGTCAACAGGTCAGCCAGTGTCATAGGTACAAAACTGCTGACAGATGCCCTTTAACACTCTAGCAGCACAGATTTCTCTCCCGTGCTGATCATTTGTTACAATGTATCAATACAGGCATCTCACAGAGGATTGTCGAGACTGGATACATTGTAACAAACCTTCAGTTGTGGGAAGTAATAGGTCTCTAGGGGGTTTTCAGTCTCTGAATGCTCCTGCTAATTGACAGCAAGCAGTTTTAACTTGCTTCTTTAGAGGTCTTGTGGTAAAACGACGGATGAAGCCTTTTCCCACCTGCGTCTCCTCGGCTCTCTGGGGGGAAGGGAAATTTATACAATGAATTAAGCTGAATGGAGAAGAAACGAGGGAATCTGTCAGTACAGAGCGGCACGGCAGTGAGGTCCGGTGGGACTGCGGAGATCTCTCACCTCCATCCCGGCAAGGGGGGGGCTTCAAGCTTTGCTGGCAACGAGCCTCCATTTATTGCTTGAAGTACAAAGATACAGCCCAGCTGAGTGTGCATGTGTACGGGGTCTGGAAGAGACAGCTAGTACCAGGCCAACAGCTAGCTTAAAGGGGGTCATCCAACCCCTAAAAAGCCTCCCCAAATGCCCGGACCCTCACACAGATTGGTCTTACCGTGCTCTCCGGCACCCCTGTCGCCCGCACATGTCGCAGTTTTATTCCGGCCGCCTCTCGGCATGTTTGCTGCGCTGCCGCCGGAACTCCGGCCCGCCCCCATAGTCAATGGGGTCGAAGCGGACCTCCGGCCCCGCGAGTGCACTAGCTGCCTGAGCTCCTTGCCGCTAGTGTGAGAGTAGCCTAAAACTGTATTTGGCTAGGCATGTTTTTTCTTTTCAACAGAGCGGAAGATAAGCGGTTGTCCGATTAGTTTGGAGCTGCTAATCTCTGATGGTTTGAAGGACAGAGTGGGTTATGTTCAAACCTGTTGACTTCTTCCCCCTCCCCCCAATAGGAGATGACACAGTAGTGACAGATATTATCGGAGATCCGGCTAGGACCATTGAGCTGATGCCACCCCATGATACCCAGAAGTTGACCCTTTAATGACATCTTCATAACATTCATACCCCTCCCCTCCTGGACCCTTAATCCTCAGCCCCGGCCGCTGGGGAAATACATTCTGCTCTTTATTTCACCCCTCCCTCGCAGAGCGCAGACTGTGACTGTGATGGAATAAAGTGGATATCACAGGTCAAGCAGCATCTCGTCCCCCGTCCATCCCTGTACTTTGCTGCAGTTTAACCTCGGCGGGTGCACGGGTCCTGTGTGCGCATTACGAGCGGCACTGACAATGGGGATTAACTGCCTGACTCTAGGGAGTTCCCATCAGATCCGGAGGAGATCACCTCTGCCCTCTATTACTGGAGATGCTGCAGATCCGGAGCTGGGAGGGGGCTTCAAATCATTGCACCTGAGACCCAGGGGCGACCTGCATATATAGAATACAGAGGATCCATGAATATTGAATCACCTAACAATTTTGTCTAACAATACGTAGTCAGCTCTGCTGTATACAGATGCAGCAGAGCTGAGCAGGGCGCGACAATGCTCAGATTATGCGGTGTGTCATCTGCAATACCGCACAACACTGTAGCTAAAACTGTGAAGTTTTGAGTAAGGGTACCTTCACACTAGCGTTTTTCTTTTCCGGCATAGAGATCCGTCGTCGAGGCTCTATGCCGGAAAAAGAACTGATCAGTTTTATCCCCATGCATTCTGAATAGAGTGAAATCCGTTCAGGATGCATCAGGATGTCTTCAGTTCAGTATGTAAACATTCATTAGATGGAAAAAATACCGCAGCATGCTGCGGTATTATCTTCGTCTAAAATTCCAGAACACATGACGAAGTGCCGGATCCGGCATTAATTCCCATTGACTTGTATTAGTGCAGGATCCGGCATTACAAATACCGTAACGACTGACCTGTCCTTCCGGTCTGCGTTTGCAGACCTTTAAAACTGTGAAAAAAAATCAAGACGGATCCGCACTTGCATTGCATTTGTGAGACAGATCCGCGTCCGTCTCCAAATGCTTTTAGTTGTCATGCGGTATGACGGATCCGGCGGGTAATTTCGGCGATGGAACTACCTGCCGGATCCCCACACCGCAAGTGTGAAAGGAGCCTAACACGGAACAGTTCAATTACAATTTCAACCCTGCTACATCTGAATTTGTTGCCGTTTGTTGGGTGCACGGGTCGCCAGCTCCCCCAACATCGCTACTCCGTTCTACTGGTGACCTCCAATTTATTTCCATTCTCTTCCTCATTTAGATCACATTAGAGGATAAGGTCACCACCCCTTAAAGCCCATCTGTCAGCAGATTTGTACCTATGACACTGACTGACCTGTTCCATGTGCACTTGGCAGCTGAAGGCATCTGTGTTGGTCCCACGTACATATGTGCCTGCATTAATGAGAAGAATGATGCTTTAATATATGCAAATGAGCCTCTAGGAGCAACGGGGGCGTTGCCATTACACCTAGAGGCTCTGCTCTCTCTGCAACTGCCGCTCCCTCTGCACTTTGACACCTGGTCCTGTCAAACAGAGGGCATAGCAGTTGCAGAGAGAGCAGAGCCTCTAGGTGTAATGGTAACGCCCCCGTTGCTCCTAGAGGCTCATTTGCATATTATAAAACAGCATTTTTCTCAGCAATGCGAACACATATGAACATGGGACCAACACAGATCCCTTCAGCTGCCGAGTGCACATGTAACAGGTCAGCCGGTGTCATAGGTACAAATCTGCTGACAGATGCCCTTTAACAGATTTGTCTCCCGTGCTGATCATCTGTTACAATGTATGACCTTTAAATACTCTGTGCTGCTGGAGGACCCTGCTCCAACGTGTGACTCTCGCTTGTCCTCATACCCCTCTTCAATAACCCTGAAGCACGCAAATCCTGTACTCACTAATTTCCACTCACTGCCCCCACAGGATCAGCACACCTCAGAAATACTCTGTGCTGCTGTGACTATACCACTGAGTGATGTCAAGAGACTCTTATATTACGTCCTGCCGTCTAAAGGAGTGAAAGTGAGCAGCATTGTATGCTCATGGGAATATGCAGAGCTCTGGTGCGCCCCCTACTGGCAGCACAATGTGTTAGATCGGTCAGTGTCTGAGTGCTGGGACCCCCACTGCTCATGAGGAAGGGGGTCCCTTGCTCCTCATGTGACTGGGGTCCAGGTCAAGCATGCATGCTGCCACTTTATTCGTCTCTATGGGACTGCCAGAGATAGCTGAGCTTGAATGAAGTGGCAGCGTGCATGCTCGTCCGACACTCCGCTCAGCTGGTGGACATGGGGGTCAAACCTCCATCGATCTAAGGTTTATCCCCTAACCGGAGGCTCAGGGATAACATGTGGTGACTGGAATACCCCTTTAAGGAGCAGAGCAGCTAATAAATGATTAAACAAACACACAGGGTCAAAGCTCTAGTAAAGGCCATCCCTGAACACCAGCAGCATTTCCAGGACAAATATTAGCTTTTGATAACCATCACCTGCCGCTGAAAAGGAAAATATCTCCAGGAGACCGGATTCAAGAAAAAGGTTCGGCTAACTCTAACCTGTTCATCCTGAGCCACCTGATTCATGAGTACAATGTTGCAAAGAGAGCAGAGCCTCTAGGTGTAATGGTAACGCCCCTGTTGCTCCTAGCGGCTCATTTGTATATATTAAAACTTCGTTTTTCTCAGTAATGCGGGCATCTATGAACTTGGTACCAAAACAGATGCCTTCAGCTGCCAAGTGCACATGTAACAGGTCAGCCAGTGTCATAGGGACAGAATCTGCTGACAGATGCCCTTTAAGGACTACAGGGCAAGGAGCAGAGTGTACAGGTGTAGATTCCACTCTGGGTGACGGTCCCTATGGGCGCCGTAACGGCTGCCAGTAGTGGTTGTCCCAGGCTGGGTCTGCTCACCTTGTCGATGTGTGGGTGCCAGTATTCGTCATGTGTGGTTTTGGCTTCGGAGCTGTTCATCCGGGAGAAGAAGGTGGGTTTGGTCAGATACAAAGAGGCGGCGTCGAGATCGAACGTTCGGGTGATCTCCTGCTGGATTCTCTGCCGCACGTCACTACAGAAAGACAAAGAATACAACCTATGCATGATTACCACCATGGACGCGGAGTATGGCGGCTTCCTTTTACACGCCAGGGTCTGTACAGTGGTCTGACACAGAAATGTTCTGCCGCAGTGCATTGTGGGAGAGGTAGTGTCCCCCCCAGGTACTGTATGAGTGGACTGAGGTGGGCATGCTCCGCTGTGTTGCATTGTGGGAGATGTAGTGTTCATACCTGCCGCTATAGAGTGTAATAAAACGACATCAGGGTGTATATAGAACAACTGCGCGACATTCCAGTAACTCCGGGATACGGAGCACTCACCAAAGACTGCAGCGCCAGATTGATCGCCCTAATTACAGCGGCCCCAGCTCTGCTTCGTCTGGATGATCACATGAAATCTAGGGTGCTAATCAGCTCAATTAAACAGGAAGTGAGTCTGTAAGCGAGCCAGCGGCAGGCTGAGTAATGACAGCGCGTCGTTACTGCAGGGTCTATTACAGACGCTTAGTGCCAGTCAATACTAATGGTCTGCACCTAATCGCCGTCCCCAAGAGACTGGACGCCACCTTTCTGACACGGAGCTTGCACTGGATGTGTGTAGAAGGATCACTGTCGTAGTCATTAACGGCTAATGCACACAGACATTGGTTGGCCGTTCCGTGCATTGGGCTTTGCGGTGCGGCTGCCGCAGATGGATCCAGTCCCATTCAACTTCAATGGGTCTGTGGTCCGTCCGTCCGCACCGCAAAAATGAGAACATGTTCTGCACCGGACCTTCCAGATTGCGGACCCATTCAAGTGAATGGGTCCGGATCTGTGATGCGGGGTGCACACGGCCGGTGCCCATGTATGGTGGACCAGCTGTTTGCGGGCCACAATACAGGCACGGCCGGGCAACGGCCCCTAAAGGGGTTGTCCCACCATAAGAACATATCACCCAGCCACAGGATAGGTTATGAGTACCTGGTATGGTGGGGTCCCCCAATCGATCACGAGAACGGGTAACCCTGAGTCACCCGAGTGAACGGATTGTCGGTCACCCTGCCGTACTAGTGATCCCCCATGTTCAGTGGAGGTCCCAGGGGTCGTACCCCACCCATCAGATATGCTGTGGCTAGGTGCGAAGTTATCATAGTGAAACAGCCCAGCTAAAGGGGTATAAGGATATGACATAGGAGAGTCCCCCACTCAGGACCCCCAAAGTGACAGGGGGCGGGGGTCTAAATGTCTGATAAACCAGAATATTTTCTCAACTTCTTATGGAAATTTTACCATGTTTAGAAAAATGTCAAGGTGCAAACTAATCCAAACACATGCGGTAACATTCCTTTAATCCGCCATGACTCGACTTGCTCAGTGCCGGACTTTTAGATAATCTAGGTTACAGAAATGTCTACGGCGCTCACTTGTAAGAGTACAGAACCTGCTACTGTAAGGGCCCATTCACACAGTGGCACTTGCCAGGGGAATTTTGGGGCCGCCACCACTCCAAAATTCTGGCAGCAGCCTCGTGGTGTCTGCCTCCCATTGTTTTCAATGGAGCAGCACTGCAGTCCGCAGTCCAATGGTTAAAGCCGCGGCGGCACCAAAAAGAACACGTCCCTTCTTGGTGCGGTGTCCGGAAGGACGCTGCTTGAAGCCACAGCGGGTGTCCGCTTGCGGTTTAGCGAGCAGATCCCCGTCATTCAAAGTGAACAGCAGCAGTACAAGAGTACATGGCGGATTCTTACAGCGTCAAAATCCACCGTGTGAATGTACGCTAATGGTGTCTTACGATTAGGGGAGTACTTGAAAATGAGTACTGGATCGTCAAAGTTTCAGATGCCGGATTACAGGACAATTCAATGAATGAAGGAAACATAGATTTTACCGATACAGCTGAAAATCCTCCTCGGTCACAATCTCTTTCATCTGCTCTCCATAATACCTGTGAAAAGAAGAATTATAAGTGTGAATGAAGTGAGGGTTTCCTGATACAAAATCTCCAAATCGCCTGCATAACCATAGAATGAAAGGAATTAATTCGGTCTTCCTGCAGCCGCCACTAGGGGGAGCTCACTGCATGCTGGTTATACTTTAAAGCCAATGATAATAACGCTTGCGCTCCCTCTAGTGGTGACAGCCAGAATGATTTAAATCTATGTCTGAGGAAGGGATTTGGATATTTGTACCAGAATTATGATGTTAAAACAATGGACAGTGCCTTTCAAACATTCCTCCGATCAAACCAGGTCTGAGTGTAATTCGTCCTATTCTCTCACGTCCCCACAGGGGTCCAGCAAGCAGAGATATGGGCTGATGTATGCAAGATCCTAAGCTCTGAGAATTGAGGACTTGAGTCTTCTGGTCTTAGGTATCTATAGGTCATTCATTTTCAATTCTTTACCTCTTACTAGAGCTATGCTTGCTGTCAGTGAATGGAAACAATCCTTATCCAGCCCGAATGGCACAGGTACAAGTTCATTGCGGGACACTTTTCTAAGCTGTCCAGCAGTGCTCAGAACAGGTTTTCAAACTTGCAAAGGGACACAGAAATGTTTAAAATCACGCACAGCAAGCGGTGGTCTTGAAAATGGAACACCAAATATATTATGATATTTCAGAGCTAGTTGTTATAGAGCAGTGATGGCTAACCTCCGAGTTCTGAGAACAGCCAAGAAAGTGCACATCTTGGGAGTCGTAGTTTTACCACAGCTGGAGTGCCGGAGGTTAGCCATCGCTGTTATAGAGTCGGCAACCTCTGGCACTCCTTCTGTTGGGAAACTACAACTCCCAGCATGCTCTGTTCACGTCTATGGTAGTTCAGAGAACAACCCAGCAAGTGTGCATGCTGGGAGTTGAAATTTCACAACGGCTGGGTGTCGGTAGTCACTATCCCTGGTATAGGGATTGCCCAGGGCTGAACTGAAATACCAGGCACAGCCTGCTGACAGGGGTGGCGCTGTTTCCACAAGGAAGCAGCTGAGTTTTTCTAACCCTATAAAACTGTTAGAGGCTATGATCGCTTTAAAATCCTAGACATGAGCTTTCCCCGAGGGCTGAGAGGGAAGTCGATCCTGAGAATTTCTGATGAGAAAATGACGGATTTTGCAGGCTTGCCAGGCCATTTTCAGGTGAACGGCACCATCTATCTTCTGTGTCTGAGCTATATTCATTCATGCAAGTTATTATAGGGCATAATTGGTAATAAATCACCACAGAACGGTAGTAGAGGTAGCGCACAGGGATGGGCTTCGGGGTCACCAGCGTCACAGTCACAGGAGGGGGATATACAGTATGTACAAGGAAGATACCCGGAGAGCATACAGATTATTGTCAGCCGAGCCCCAAAATTCAGTGGGACCAGACAGCACCATAATGTGCACGGGGGCTTAAAATCACAAAAATGCAAAAAAAAAAAAAAAAATGCGTGCCGAAACGTGGGTTTCAATTACATTCATTTATACAAAATAAATGCCCGCTTTAGGCTACATGCACACGACCGTTGCCTGCCTCCGCGTCCGCTCCTCCTTGAAATTTTGCGTCCGTAAAAAAAAACGGATGACGGACCGTTTTTTTTGACGGATCCGATTTTTATGGCAGATCCATTGTAAAAATGCCTATCCTTGTCCGCAAACGTGAAAAAAATAGGACATGCACTATTTTTTTGACGGAATGAAAACACGAATCACGGATGCGGAACAAAAACGGTTAACCATCCGCATTTTTTGACGGACCCATTGAAATGAATGGGGAAGCATCCTATCCGTGAAAAAAAACGGAACGGACGCGGAAACAAACAACGGTCGTGTGCATGGGGCCTTAAACTCAAGGTTCAAAAGTTTACTAGTGTGAAGACGTCGTGAAGGTGACCCACCTCTTGGGGGGGGACAGGAATAAAAGACTGGAGAAGAGAAGAGTGAAAGGAGATTTGGGGTGAAGGAAAAAATGAGAATCTGAGGGAGAAAAGTGAAACAAGGAAAAGACTATGAGAAAGAAAATGAAAGTAAGAAATGGAAAAGTGAAAGGAGATTCGGGAAAAAAAGGTGAAAGATGCAGTAAAAGGTGAAAGTACTCCAAGAAAGTGAAGGACGAATTCAAGAAATGGAAAAATGGAAAAAGTCGGAGGAAAGGTAAAGAAATTTTGTGAAGAAAGAAAGGAAGGGCAAAAGAAAAAAAAAAAAGGGGAGAAAGAAAGGGAAGAAAGAAAGAAAGAAAGAAAGAAAGAAAGAAAGAAAGAAAGAAAGTGAAACAAAGTAAAGACTATGATAGAGTAAATGAAAGTAGGGCCTCTTTCACACTTGCGTTCTGCGGATCCGGCAGAACGCAAGTGCGACTAAAAGCATTTGAAGACTGATCAGGATCCTGCTTAGTCTCCGAAATGCTTTCAGGTTACCATGGCAGCCAGGACGCTACTGAAGTCCTGGCTGCCATGGTACTCCGCAGCAGTGTACTTACCTGCGCTGCGGCCGCTGGGCGCTCCTTCATGATCAATGCGCCGCGGGGACCTGTGACGTCATGAAGGAGCGCCCGTGGGCCGCAGCACAGGTAAGTACACTGCTACGGAGTACTTACCATGGCAGCCAGGACTTCAGAAGTGTCCTGGTGCCATGGTAACCGATTGGAGCCCCGGCTTACACTGGGGCCCCGATCGGAACTGCTGTGCATGAGCAGAGCTAAACGTCTGATCCGGCGATGCGCTGAAACGACGTTTAGATTAATTCTGGATCCAGATTAATGCACTTCAATGGGCATTAATTCCGGATCCGGCGTTACGGCATGTCTTCCGGATTTTTGGACGGAGACAAATTCGCAGCATGCTGCGGTTTTGTCAACGTCCAAAAAAACGTTACAATACTGAACGGAAGACATCCTGAACGGATTTCTCTCCATTCAGAATGCATGGGGATAATCCTGATCAGTAGTTTTCCGGCATAGAGACCCAGCGACAGATCTCTAGGACGGAAAGTAAAAACGCAAGTGTGAAAGCACCTAAGAAATGGAAAAATCAAAGGAGATTCTGAGAGAAAAAAGTGAAAGACGAATGAAAAAGTGAAAGAACTCCAAGAAAGTCAAAAATTCATAGGAAAGGGGATGGATGGATGGAAGGAAGGATAGATAGATAGATAGATAGATAGATAGATAGATAGATAGACAGACAGACAGAAAATGTAAGCAAACAGCTTGGAGGGGGTGTTAATCACGTAGAAGTAAAGCTAAGACTGTAAATGGAATAAAGCAGCGGTATAACAATAGAAGGCAGTGGGAAGGTAAGGGAGTGGGCGATAGAAGAAATTCAGAAAATGAGCGCAGTCTGTAAGGACTCACCGATACATATTTACAAAATTCCTCCCCATTGACAGCGCTCCCGAGTGCAGGTCTAGAATAGACGCCTGGAAAACACAAAGGGAGGGGAGATTGTAAATTACACACAACCTGCGAGCTGCTGGAGCCTTCACCACCACGCGCTGGCCCAGCAGAGGCTTCCCGGTAATGGAGCCGCCTGATTACCACCCGCAGCAGCTTTCCACACTTAATGTGCCAGATAAAAGTTAGGGTTTAGCCTCTCCTTTTGTTGTCAGAAAATTATAGCTTATAGTCAAAATAACATTCTACAAAAGAAAGGTAAGGAAAATACTAAAACACGAGAAATGATACTGCATACTGAAAACAGCTAGAGCAAATTCCATTACTCTGGCAATGGGTGGTCTGGAAAACCTGCTAATCTACCAAGTCACAATATGAGCCCATTGCCAGACGGGAGGAATTTAGCTAACAGCACGGATCCACAGCCATGTACTGTACGTTCAGTCTGTAGAGAGAATGATGGTTCAGTCATCTAAAACAAGGTATTTCCCACAATAGGGTAGATTTATTAATACTTTTGCTCAGAGAGGGTTTGACACAATGGGTGAGGGAAGAGAAGCACAGGGGAGACAGACAAAAGAATAGAGAGAATGCAAGGAGGGACAAACGTAAAGTCAGAAAGGCAGGGGAGACAAAGACTTAGGAAGGCAGGGAAGACAAAGACCTAGAGAGAAAGTCAGGAGAGACAAAGACTTAGGAAGGAAGGGAAGACAAAGAGCGAGAAAGTCAGGAGAGACAGACTTAGGAAGGAAGGGAAGACAAAGAGCGAGAAAGTCAGGAGAGACAAAGACTTAGGAAGGAAGGGAAGACAAAGACCTAGAGAGAAAGTCAGGAGAGACAAAGACTTAGGAAGGAAGGGAAGACAAAGAGCGAGAAAGTCAGGAGAGACAAAGACTTAGGAAGGAAGGGAAGACAAAGAGCGAGAAAGTCAGGAGAGACAAAGACTTAGGAAGGAAGGGAAGACAAAGACCTAGAGAGAAAGTCAGGAGAGACAAAGACTTAGGAAGGCAGGGAAGACAAAGACCTAGAGAGAAAGTCAGGAGAGACAAAGACTTAGGAAGGCAGGGAAGACAAAGACCTAGAGAGAAAGTCAGGAGAGACAAAGACTTAGGAAGGAAGGGAAGACAAAGACCTAGAGAGAAAGTCAGGAGAGACAAAGACTTAGGAAGGAAGGGAAGACAAAGACCTAGAGAGAAAGTCAGGAGAGACAAAGACTTAGGAAGGCAGGGAAGACAAAGACCTAGAGAGAAAGTCAGGAGAGACAAAGACTTAGGAAGGAAGGGAAGACAAAGAGCGAGAGAGAAAGTCAGGAGAGACAAAGACTTAGGAAGGAAGGGAAGACAAAGAGCGAGAGAGAAAGTCAGGAGAGACAAAGACTTAGGAAGGAAGGGAAGACAAAGAGCGAGAGAGAAAGTCAGGAGAGACAAAGACTTAGGAAGGCAGGGAAGACAAAGACCTAGAGGGAAAGTCAGGAGAGACAAAGACTTAGGAAGGCAGGGAAGACAAAGAGCAAGAGAGAAAGTCAGGAGAGACAAAGACTTAGGAAGGCAGGGAAGACAAAGAGCAAGAGAGAAAGTCAGGAGAGACAAAGACTTAGGAAGGCAGGGAAGACAAAGAGCAAGAGAGAAAGTCAGGAGAGACAAAGACTTAGGAAGGCAGGGAAGACAAAGACCTAGAGAGGAAGTCAGGAGAGACAAAGACTTAGGAAGGCAGGGAAGACAAACAGCGAGAGAGAAAGGCAGGAGAGACAGCAACATAGATAGAAGGGGAGGGGAGACAAAGATTTACAGAGGAAATAAAGACACAGATGACAGGAGAGACATAAACCTACAGAGAAATGCAGGGAAGGCAAAGACCCATAGATAAGGACAGAAGAGACATAACCCTACAAAAAAAAAAGGGAAGACAACTCAGAGAGAAATACAGGGAAGACAAAGGCCTAGGTAGAAAGGCAGGGGAATGAATAGTAGGGGAAATAGAAGTATAAAGAGCAGAGGAGACAGATATACTGAAGGGAGGCTGGTCCCAGTCTGCTTTTGGCCAAGACAGAGGTAGACAGAGGTATAGACTGAAAAGCATGGGAGACAGAGGTATAGACTGAAAAGCATGGGAGACAGAGGTATAGACTGAAAAGCATGGGAGACAGAGGCATAGACTGAAGGGCAGGGGAGACAGAGGCATAGACTGAAGGGCAGGGGAGACAGAGGCATAGACTGAAGGGCAGGGGAGACAGAGGCATAGACTGAAGGGCAGGGGAGACAGAGGCATAGACTGAAGGGCAGGGGAGACAGAGGCATAGACTGAAGGGCAGGGGAGACAGAAGCTTAAACTGAAGGGCGGGTGAGAAAGAAAAACGGCCTAAAAAGGCAGAGGGAAAAGAAGAATAGCCAGAAAGACAGAGGGCAATAAGGGTCATGGGGCCACTAACCCACAGAGGGGGTGTTATCACTTTCCCACCACAGACCTCTATAGGTAAGGACTGGCATAGTGAGGCAGCAGGAGCTCCACGTTACAGGGCGTAAGCTTAAATGGAAAAGAGCCTAAAGTGTTCTGCGCTCGGCACAAAATCTTTTCCATTTACAAATTGGAACCTGCAAAACGCGAACGCCAGACACGTGGAAGCTGACAACCTCCTGCAAAAGCTCAGTAACAGGAGAAGGGGGAGAGGGAGCAACAAAGTGTAATAAGAGGCTGACAGACGGACAAATGAGGCGATGCAAAAACAGGTCAATAGTGATGATGGAGGGAGGATTGTCTGAGGAGCGCTGATTTATACTGGCCAGGCTCATAATCAATGGCCGTGGCCAGACCTGGAGAACTTCCAAGTCCTCCACGCCAAGAAGGAAACTTTGAGACAATACATGGGAATCTGTTACTTATAGAGGTAAACACCAGTCCGGGTCTCTTAAAAGGAATGTCCACGTCCAAAAAATATTCATGATGGTCAACCAAGTGGCCTTAAAGAGCTTGCAAAAAAAAACATGGCTGCCTTCTTCCAGAGAAAGAACCACACCTGTCCATGAGCTTGGTCCAGTTTTGCAGCTCAGCTCCACTGAAAAGAATAAGGCTGAGATGCAATACCACACAAATCCTGAGGACAGGTGTGGCGCTGTTTGTTCGGAAGAAAGCAGACACATTTTATAATCCTGAAAAACCCCTTTAAGAAAAAGCCCGAAACAAGTGGAGGTCACAAGGCGTATCTTCAAGTCAGGGAGCGTCAGAGGGCAAAAGAAGGGCTGTTCACCCCGGGCCAGAAGGATGACTGGAGGAGGAGTAATAAGGCACCTTACCCATGTGCTTACTTCTCATGAGCATGTCAGGTCAGTAAGAGGCAGAGCCAACATGTCAGGCCAGTAAGAGGCGGGGCCAACATGTCAGGCCAGTAAGAGGCAGAGCCAACATGTCAGGCCAGTAAGAGGCGGGGCCAACATGTCAGGCCAGTAAGAGGCAGGGCCAACATGTCAGGCCAGTAAGAGACGGGGCCAACATGTCAGGCCAGTAAGAGGCGGGGCCAACATGTCAGGCCAGTAAGAGGCAGGGCCAACATGTCAGGTCAGTAAGAGGCGGGGCCAACATGTCAGGTCAGTAAGAGGCGGGGCCAACATGTCAGGTCAGTAAGAGGCGGGGCCAACATGTCAGGTCAGTAAGAGGCAGGCCCAACATGTCAGGTCAGTAAGAGGCAGGCCCAACATGTCGGGTCAGTAAGAGGCAGGGCCAACATGTCAGGTCAGTAAAAGGTGGGGTCAACATGCCAGGCCAGTAAGAGGCGGGGCTAACATGTCAGGCCAGTAAGCGGCGGGGCCAATATGTCAGGCCAGTAAGCGGCGGGGCCAATATGTCACGCCAGTAAGAGGCGGGGCCAACATGTCAGGCCAGTAAGAGGCGGGGCCAACATGTCAGGCCAGTAAGAGGTGGGGTCAACATGTCAGGCCAGTAAGAGGCGGGGCCAACATGTCAGGCCAGTAAGAGGTGGGGTCAACATGTCAGGCCAGTAAGAGGCGGGGTCAACATGTCAGGCCAGTAAGAGGCGGACAGGTCACAGGTCATTTGAAGTGTTTCTAAGAATGAGTAGGCGGGGCTAACATGACAGGTCAGTAGGAGAGTTTCTTAGGAGGAGGGGCTAACATGACAGGTCAGTAGGCGGGTTTATGAGGAGGAGGGGCTAACATGACAGGTCAGTAGGTGGGTTTCTGAGGAGGAGGGGCTAACATGACAGGTCAGTAGGCGGGTTTATGAGGAGGAGGGGCTAACATGACAGGTCAGTAGGCGGGACGCCAGACACGTGGAAGCTGACAACCTCCTGCAAAAGCTCAGTAACAGGAGAAGGGGGAGAGGGAGCAACAAAGTGTAATAAGAGGCTGACAGACGGACAAATGAGGCGATGCAAAAACAGGTCAATAGTGATGATGGAGGGAGGATTGTCTGAGGAGCGCTGATTTATACTGGCCAGGCTCATAATCAATGGCCGTGGCCAGACCTGGAGAACTTCCAAGTCCTCCACGCCAAGAAGGAAACTTTGAGACAATACATGGGAATCTGTTACTTATAGAGGTAAACACCAGTCCGGGTCTCTTAAAAGGAATGTCCACGTCCAAAAAATATTCATGATGGTCAACCAAGTGGCCTCAAAGAGCTTGCAAAAAAAAACATGGCTGCCTTCTTCCAGAGAAAGAACCACACCTGTCCATGAGCTTGGTCCAGTTTTGCAGCTCAGCTCCACTGAAAAGAATAAGGCTGAGATGCAATACCACACAAATCCTGAGGACAGGTGTGGTGCTGTGTGTTCGGAAGAAAGCAGACACATTTTATAATCCTGAAAAACCTCTTTAAGAAAAAGCCCGATACAAGTGGAGGTCACAAGGCGTATCTTCAAGACAGGGAGCGTCAGAGGGCAAAAGAAGGGCTGTTCACCCCGGGCCAGAAGGATGACTGGAGGAGGAGTAATAAGGCACCTTACCCATGTGCTTACTTCTCATGAGCATGTCAGGTCAGTAAGAGGCGGAGCCAACATGTCAGGCCAGTAAGAGGCGGGGCCAACATGTCAGGTCAGTAAGAGGCGGGGCCAACATGTCAGGTCAGTAAGAGGCGGGGCCAACATGTCAGGCCAGTAAGAGGCAGGGCCAGCATGTCAGGTCAGTAAGAGGCGGGGCCAACATGTCAGGTCAGTAAGAGGCGGGGCCAACATGTCAGGTCAGTAAGAGGCGGGGCCAACATGTCAGGTCAGTAAGAGGCGGGGCCAACATGTCAGGCCAGTAAGAGGCGGGGCTAACATGTCAGGCCAGTAAGAGGCGGGGCCAACATGTCAGGCCAGTAAGAGGCGGGGCCAACATGTCAGGTCAGTAAGAGGCAGGCCCAACATGTCGGGTCAGTAAGAGGCAGGGCCAACATGTCAGGTCAGTAAAAGGTGGGGTCAACATGTCAGGCCAGTAAGAGGCGGGGCTAACATGCCAGGCCAGTAAGAGGCGGGGCTAACATGTCAGGCCAGTAAGCGGCGGGGCCAATATGTCAGGCCAGTAAGCGGCGGGGCCAATATGTCACGCCAGTAAGAGGCAGGGCCAACATGTCAGGCCAGTAAGAGGCGGGGCCAACATGTCAGGCCAGTAAGAGGTGGGGTCAACATGTCAGGCCAGTAAGAGGCGGGGCCAACATGTCAGGCCAGTAAGAGGTGGGGTCAACATGTCAGGCCAGTAAGAGGCGGACAGGTCACAGGTCATTAGAAGTGTTTCTAAGAATGAGGAGGCGGGGCTAACATGACAGGTCAGTAGGAGAGTTTCTTAGGAGGAGGGGCTAACATGACAGGTCAGTAGGCGGGTTTATGAGGAGGAGGGGCTAACATGACAGGTCAGTAGGAGAGTTTCTTAGGAGGAGGGGCTAACATGACAGGTCAGTAGGCGGGTTTATGAGGAGGAGGGGCTAACATGACAGGTCAGTAGGTGGGTTTCTGAGGAGGAGGGGCTAACATGACAGGTCAGTAGGCGGGTTTATGAGGAGGAGGGGCTAACATGACAGGTCAGTAGGCGGGTTTCTGAGGAGGAGGGGCTAACATGACAGGTCAGTAGGAGGGTTTCTGAGGAGGATGAGGCGGGACTAACATGACAGGTCAATAGGAGGGTTTCTGAGGATGAGGAGGCGGGACTAATATGACAGGTCAGTAGGAGGGTTTCTGAGGAGGAGGAGGCGGGACTAACATGACAGGTCAATAGGAGGGTTTCTGAGGATGAGGAGGCGGGACTAATATGACAGGTCAGTAGGAGGGTTTCTAAGGACGAACACAGAACCAGAGATAGGTGCACACTGCCGTCACACTAAACCCTCACACTGATGTTAAAAATTGAGAGGTTAGTTCGACATATCCTACTAGGAGGACATGTCTTAAGCTCGGGCACCAGCGTCAAGGTCTCTCAAGTAGCCCGAGGCCCTAACACTCACCTACCTGTGCCATATGGGCGATATCAGGGGCCAGTGGGCAATTACAGGAGCATTAGGACGACTCACAAACATCTCCTCTGTTACCTCCAGCATGTAGCCATGCTTGCAATGGGAGGTGGGAGGTGTCTATGAGCCCTACCCAAGACTGACTGATATAGCCCAAGGCCTAGCAGGTGCACCCAAATGTGACCTGAAGATGAAAAACAGGCACATTTAAATTGGAGTTTATACACCTCCGTACATATATATAAACCATCAAAAAATGTGGTGATAAAAGAGCAGGATGCGCTCATACCCATATGCAGTTGTGCATTTCTATAGGGGAGCACATCCTGCACTTGTAGTCTGTTGCTAATGGCAATCACCAGCAAAAAATGCATACAATGGATGATGCCAGCAACGGACTACAAGTACCACAATGGACATCCTACATAAGATGAAATTTATGTGGCATCATCCATTGTATGCATTTTTTGCTGGTGATTGCCATTAGCAACGGACTACAAGTGCAGGATGTGCTCCCCTATAGAAATGCACAACTGCATATGGGTATAAGCGCATCCTGCTTTCTTATCACCACATTTTTTGATGGTTTATATATATATATGTACGGAGGTGTATAAACTCCAATTTAAATGTGCCTGTTTTTCATCTTCAGGTCACATTTGGGTGCACCTGCTAAGCTCTGGGCTATATCAGTCAGTCTTGGGTAGGGCTCATAGACACCTCCCACCTCCCATTGCAAGCATGGCTACATGCTGGAGGTAACAGAGGAGATGTTTGTGAGTCGTCCTAATGCTCCTGTAATTGCCCACTGGCCCCTGATATCGCCCATATGGCGCAGGTAGGTGAGTGTTAGGGCCCTCGGGCTACTTGAGAGACCTTGACGCTGGTGCCCGAGCTTAAGACATGTCCTCCTAGTAGGATATGTCGAACTAACCTCTCAATTTTTAACATCAGTGTGAGGGTTTAGTGTGACGGCAGTGTGCACCTATCTCTGGTTCTGTGTTTTTTCTGAATTCTTGCCACATCCACATAAATTTCATCTTATGTAGGATGTCCATTGTGGTACTTGTAGTCCGTTGCTGGCATCATCCATTGTATGCATTTTTTGCTGGTGATTGCCATTAGCAACGGACTACAAGTGCAGGATGTGCTCCCCTATAGAAATGCACAACTGCATATGGGTATGAGCGCATCCTGCTCTTTTATCACCACATTTTTTGATGGTTTTCTAAGGACGAGCAGGTGGGGCTAACATGACGGTCAGTAGGAAGGTTTATGAGGATGGGGAGGTGGGGCTAACATGACAGGTCAGTAGGAGGGTTTCTGAGGAGGTGGGGCTAACATGACAGGTCAGTAGGAGGGTTTCTGAGGAGGAGGGGCTAACATGACATGAGGCAATTTACAAGGCAGCATGGCTGTCACTGCAATGTCAAACCTGCCCGTCTTGTCACCAGCATGGAGACGTTCAGGTGGGGAGGGTGGCTGAACTGTTATGACAGGTTCATAGTGGTCTTATTAAACCTGGAAGCGCGCTAGGCAGATTTCATATAGTTTTAAGTGTTGCTATGTAACGCGGTGGAGTGGAGGAAAATACCAGGTTTTACATCAATAGGGGTTATATGACATTGGACAAGCTGCTGTTAGTAAACTGATCATGGGGGTCCCGGAAGTTGGATCCCCACCAAATTAATGTTTTAAGTCCCGGAGAACCCCTTTAAAGGGTCTGTCTAATTTCACACAACTTATTAGGTATTTCTGAGTTATTAGAGGGAGTCCTCTGGTCAGGATCCTCCTCTCTTGACTAAAGAGTGTTTCTCACTCCGGAGGACCTGTCCTGTCCTGCATTACACAGAAAACCAACTGATCTGAATGGCCACTGTGTAATACTTCAATTCTCCTGTGGGGGTGCTCCAGAGAAATTGAACACTTACTACCAAGTTTTAGATCACAGCGGAATGCTAGAGATCTTAGCGGGAGAGACATTTTGGGATCAGTTTAGTGTCCAGGGAACCCTACATTGAAATGAGGAGCACAGCAAAGCCAGGCAGTTGGGATTACCATGAATGACACTGGGACAATCTTCCCATCCATCCCACGCATTTTCACTTTCGGCTGTGAAGGCACAGGAGGGATTACTTGCTTCACGGCTAGAGGGCCTCATGAAATGTGTTGAAGAACCCTGTATTAATCTGCCTGATATCCAATACTCACCCCTCCGTCAGAGCCTCCGAGGGACAATCCCGCCTCAGCTATCCTGTAGGAAAACACAAAGTCAGTAATCAGATCTCAACTAGAAACAGACGTTCGCCGCCGGCTGGCACTCCGTCGTATACTGCTGGAATTCACTCTATGCCGTGCAAACCTGTGTATGGATACCAGAAGCCAGGGTATAAGGTTAAACCGGGAGCTATGAAGTGGGAAGACTGGAGAATTGGAGGTCTGTGAGCTCAGGATTCAATCAACATGCGGGGTCCTGATCTTTTACGCCTTGGAAAATATTTTCCAGATGTCTTTATCTATTAACTGGAAACAGGCGCAAATGGCTCCCGTTTCTGGAACAGTAGCCAGAGTCACTGATTTTAATGGAGTCCCCTTTAAATTAGCCTCTTCTTAGAAAGCTGGAACTGACCCCAATATTTAGAGGTTCTCCGGGATATCTAAGTAGGGGGAAAAATAACTAAGCGTGCCTAGCATCCTCAGACATAGTACATCTTAAAGGTGTTGCTTTATTAATCAGATTTTTCTTACAGGTGCTGTATTATTAATCAGATTGTACTTATAGGGGCAGTATTATTAATCAGATTGTTCCTACAGAGGCAGCATTATTAATCATATTGTTCCTACAGAGGCAGCATTATTAATCAGGTTGTTCCTACAGAAGTAGTATTATTAATCAGATTGTTCCTACACAGGTAGCATTATTAATCAGATTTTTCTTACAGGGGCAGTATTATTATTCAGATTGTTCCTACAGAGGCAGTATTATTAATCAGATTTTTCTTATAGAGGCAGTATTTTTATTCAGATTTTTCTTACAGGGGCAGTATTATTAATCAGACTGTTCCTACAGAGGCAGCATTATTAATCAGATTGTTCCTATAGAGGCAGCATTATTAATCAGATTGTTCCTATAGAGGCAGCATTATTAATCAGGTTGTTCCTACAGAAGTAGTATTATTAATCAGATTTTTCTTACAGAAGCAGTATTATCAATCAGATTTTTCTTATAGAGGCAGTATTATTATTCAGATTGTTCTTATAGGGGCAGTATTATTAATCAGATTGTTCCCACAGAGGCAGCATTATTAATCAGATTGTTTCTACAGAAGCAGTATTACTAATCAGATTGTTCCTACAGAGGCAGCATTATTAATCAGATTGTTCCAACAGAGGCAGCATTATTAATCAGATTTTTCTTACAGAGGCAGCATTACTAATCAGATTGTTCCTACAGAAGCAGTATTATTAATCAGATTGTTCCTACAGAGGCAGCATTACTAATCAGATTGTTCCTACAGAAGCAGTATTATTAATCAGATTGTTCCTACAGAGGCAGCATTATTAATCAGATTTTTCTTACAGAAGCAGCATTATTAATCAGATTGTTCCTACAGAAGCAGTATTATTAATCTGATTTTTATTACAGAGGTAGCATTAATCAGATTTTTCTTATCGAGGCTGTATTACTAATCAGATTTTTCTTACAGGGACTGTATTATTAATCAGATTTTTCTTACAGAGACTGTATTATTAATCAGATTTTCTTACAGGGGATATATTATTAAAATGGTTGCCTCACTTCAGCAAGTGGCATTTATTATGTAGAGAAAGTTAATAGAAGCCACATACTAACGTATTGTTATTATCCATATTGCTTCCTTTGCTGGCTTGATTCATTTTTTCCACCACATTATACACTGCTCGTTTCCATGGTGACGGCCACCCTGCAATCCATCAGCGGTGGCCGTGCTTGCACACTAAAGATAAAAGCGGCAGCCATTCTGGTGGCTGGGACCGCGGGAGTGCACATAGGCTGGTGCTTTTTCCTATAGTGTGCAAGCATGACCACCACTGATTGGTGGGTGGTCGTAACCATGGAAACGAGCAGTGTATAATGTGATGGAAAAATGAATCAAGCCAGCAAAGGAAGCAATATGGATAATAACAATACATTAGTAAGAGCCTCGTATTAACTTTCTTTACGTAATAAATGCTATTTGCTGAAGTGACACAAACCCTTTAATCAAATTTTTATTACATTTATTTTTAATTGTATTTTTATTTTTTATTTTTTTTACAGGGGCTGTATTTTTTAATCAGATTTTTCTGAAAGTGGTTGTATATAGTTTTGGAAAAAATGGCATCTCTCCTCCAAAAGCAGTATCCTCAGTTGTGATATTGCAAATGAGCGCCATTCACTTCAAAGGAGCTGCGATATCAGAGAGGGAGAGGATAGCAGAGGCTGCTAAAAACAGTTGTCGGACTTCCCCAGGCTTGGATACAAGAAGTAGTCAGAAGCGCAACCAGTACAGGATTTTTAGCCAAGTGGACCTATGTAATGTCCAAGGAGCTCCTGTAAGGCCGCAGTTATACGCGCCCTGCCCTGCGGCGGGCACGGGTCCAGTCCCCTCACACCTTGTGCTTTATTTGTTCTCTGTAAGCTGTAGGTCCCTGCTGCGTAATTAGCAGTAAGACAATGTCCTGCAGAATCGGCTGGAAAATCTTCATAATTACTATAACTACTGCTTAACGTCCTCCTTCACAGGTCTGACTATTACAGCGCTGCCCACTTTGGAAAGGAAAAGCTTTTACTAAAATGCAAGCAGAATTGTATGTGGTGAAGGGGTTATGAAAGTAGACATTTTAAACATGGCGGAGTCAAGAGGAACATCGGTGGGCTGAGCGAGTGTTTGTTCCTGATCCATGGGTGACTCTCAGCCCATGTTGGTGAAGGAAGGATCGGGCTGTTGGTTTTCAGACAATCCTTTGTTCTTACGGAGATAAGCCGCTGCCAGAGGCCAATTCCCCCCTCTCTGCATTCAGAACACATGCATGCTCGGCCCAGCAGAGTGTGTATTTGTATGAGGGTGGGGAGGATTAGCTGTCTTTAGCTTAAGGGGTTTTTCCGGGATTTTAATATGGATGACCGATACTCAGGATAGCTCATCAATATCAGATCAGCGGAGGTGGGACCCCCGAGACCCCCTCTGATAAGCAGTTTGAGAAGGCCGTAGTCTTCCTGTGAGCTTAGCCTAGGCCAGTGACATCACATTCATCGGTCAAGTGGCCTAGGGGCAGCTCAGTCCTATTCATGTGAATAAGGCTGAGCCATGATACCAAGTACAGCCTCTAGACAATCTACAATGCTGTGCTTGGTAAACTGCAAGGAGGCCAGGGTGCACAACGGAGTTCCAGTGGGCACTTCAGCATCATCACAGCTGATGGGCGTGGGTCCCGGGTGTCGCAATCAGATGCTGATGACCTATCTTTAGGATAGGTCATCAGTTAAAGTTGGAAAACCCCTTTAAGGCCTATTTTTAACGTCCGTAGTGTGTTGCGGATCCGCAACACACCTTGCCACCAGCCCTATAGAGATGCCTATACTTAAGAATAGGACATGCTCTATATTATTGCGGAGCCGCCGGCCGGAAGATCAGCGGCACGCTCCGCAAATGCGGATGCGGAAAGCACAGTGTGTGCTCTCCGCATCCATCACGTCCCCATTCAAAATGAATGGGTCCGCACCCGTTCCGCACATTTGCGGAACGGGTGCGGATGAACATTGCGGACGTGTGAATAGGGCCTAATAGTAAAACTGTATGCAGTAAGCTCCCCCTAGTGGTGACTGCAGGGAGCCAGAATATATGGCGATCAGCTGTTTGAAGAGAAGGTCACGCGCCGTGCCAGCGCTGCCTTCCCTGCATTGTTTACTTGCTCGCCGACAACATCGCAGAGGCGAGCAGGCGTAACTAAAAGCCGTCTCATTAGAAAGGAGCCGTCCAAAAGAAGTGAATGGGACGGCTTCTTTTGGACGTCGGAATTGCAGGGTGTCATCATCAATATTAAAATCCTGGAAAACCCTTTTAAAGGCCTCCAATCACATTCAATAGCTGTCGACCAAACGATTGTTTAGCTGACCGTTCTCTCTACTGACTTCTTTCCGGCTTCTCCATACACATACCTGTCTGGCATGGCCGACAGTGTCTGTGTATTCTGTGGGGAGAGCAGAGAAAGCTGCTGCCAGATACTTATCTCCCAGGAAAACAAACGGATCAGGCAGAAATGTTAATTTAGCCCGATCCTTCTCTTTTCCGACTGTCGGGGGTGAGTCGGGAGCTCCCCATACATGTCAGCCAAACCTGAAGTTCTCACCAAGTTCAGCCAACTAATGGGGGCCTTTAGACTCAAATTGTTGTCAGCATGTGTTGAGAAATGATACTGGGAGGCCATACACCTTAGACAGCTGACTACCCAACACACTTGCACACTCGGTCCAGCCGAGCATGCATGTGGTCTCAGTAGGGAGAGAGGATAACCAGCTACCAGACACCTCTTATCTCTCATGCAATTACAAGCTTGGGCATGTTGAAATCCATCAAGCCCACTCCTTCGGAGGATAGCCCAGACATCCGCACACGTCTGAGATCTGTACAGAAAGCATACCGCCAACTTGCCCTACGTTACCTCAGCATCCTCCTGGCCTCCTCTTGGGTTATCACCGCGTCGGTCACCGCTCGCCCACATTTCAGCGGGGTGCACCCTTCGGAGAGAAAAACACAACAAAACAACGTGATAAACAATTATTAAATCAAGCAAAGCACGGCGCGTGCGGCAGGCCGACGATATAAAAATAACCTTTTGTCTCACGGTGGAGGGGGGGGGGGCGGGAAAAAAAACCTGCCCCCCCACTACGGAACGTGCAGCCGCTTTATCAGCAATTACAAAGGCCGGGGGTGGCGACATTTATCTCAGTAGCGCTCTTGCATTCACTTTATGATATTGTTTTTCCTGGCAGCTCTCGGAAGCTTACATATTTTTAGACAGGGGACGTGGGCGGCTAATATTGCGTTTCGGCGTCCAAAAAAATAAATAAAATAACGCTAAATAATCAATGGATGGCATTAACCCCTTCCCGGCCAGGTGTTTGCAGCTGTGTGTGCGGGGAGCCCACCGCCGCGTAACAACCACCCAGAAGGCATGAGGGAAACGGCAAAATCTCATTAAGTCAAAACAGCTGTGATTAATTTCGTGCCGACGCGAGGTGCCTGGCGGGTCCGTGCCAAGAATGTTCCCGGCGGAGGGGTCTCGAGGGGCTGCCGACGCTAGATAATGCATGACATGGCTGCCTCGTTGTCAGGACCCCGCCGGCCCTCAGGCGGTATTACTGGCCCAGGGAGAGGTCGCGACACCCTGGCGGGACAGGCGTCGGAAGAAGCTTCTGCAGCCTGACAACTTTGTTCTCGAAGCTCTGATCATGGGCAGATAAAAGGGACACGCGCCTGCCCCTGCCCACCTGCTGCGCAGAGCCGGCTCGGCGCAGTGTTTGCTAGGAGTCTCCGCCATCCGCTGCGCCACTTTCCAAGCAGCTTTGGTCATTCACCACCCCCCTCCTATTGCACTGCTTTACTAAACAAATGCATCTTTCGGGGCTCTGGGAAAGCTGGGTGACATCTGCAGGAATGCGCTCATATTGGATGTCACCCAGCTTTTCCAAGCTACTTATGCCATACGTCCTCTGGTCATATTTCGGTACCAGGGCGATCAGCCATTCAGTGCACTAGGAAAGCTGGGTGACGACCCTCGTAGGCGATATAATGCACACGTGTTGGCTGACCCACTCCGTCTTTGTTTTGGGATACACTCTCTATTACATAACTAGAAGCATCTACCATTCGGAGCTCTAGGAAAGCTGGGTGACTGCTTTCTGGTTGCCAGCTTTCCGGAGCTCCAGTCTCCCTAGTTAGGTCAGACATCCGGCGCTCAGATTGTATTACTAGGGCGATCGGCCATTCAGAGCGCTAGGAAAGCTGGGCGACGATCCTCGAAAGAGATGCAGGGAGACCGTACTGGTGGAAGCTAGCCCCCTACAGCCCCTGCTCCTACAGCACAGACCTGCCATTCGGAGCACTAGGAAAGCTGGGTGACATCCCTGACAAAGATGTACTACGCTCACATTGGTTGTCAGCTTTCTCAGGAACCCTCCCTAGTTACAGGATACATCTCCTTCCCCTGCTGTATTACAGACGTGTCACTCGGAGCTCTAGGAAAGCTGGGTGCCGTCCTTGCAGTAGCTGCGGAGTGCGCATAATGATTGACACCCATCTTTTCCAAACTGTGATATATGCCCCGCTCATATTACATAACTGGATAAGTAGGAAGATCGGACATTCAGATCTTTAGGAAAGCTGGGTGACATCTGCAGGTTTTCTACTGGTTGTCACCCACCTTCCCGACGCTGGTTGGTAAGCTTTCCTAGTTCCAATCCTACTGAATCCTCTGTCATTCTGGGCAGTGGGAAAGCTGGGTGACATCCCTGCCCTAGCTGCGGAGTGCGCCCACCTTCCCGACGCTGGTTGGTAAGCTTCCCTAGTTCCAATCCTACTGAATCCTCTGTCATTCTGGGCAGTAGGAAAGCTGGGTGACATCCCTGCCCTAGCTGCGGAGTGCGCCCACCTTCCCGACGCTGGTTGGTAAGCTTCCCTAGTTCCAATCCTACTGAATCCTCTGTCATTCTGGGCAGTGGGAAAGCTGGGTGGCATCCCCTGCAGAAGCTCCAGTGCACTCATACTGGTCGTCAGACAGCTTTCCCAGGGGCCAGAGCCTCCCTAGTTATGCCATATACTTCTGGCACCTATTGCACTATATAACGGGGGCGATCGCCCATTCAGTGCACTAGGAAAGCTGGGTGAAGTCCCTGCCCTAGCTGCGGAGTGCGCCCACTTTCCCGCCGCTGGTTGGTAAGCTTCCTTAGTTCCAATCCTACTGAATCCTCTGTCATTCTGGGCAGTGGGAAAGCTGGGTGACATCCCTGCCCTAGCTGCGGAGTGCGCCCACCTTCCCGCCGCTGGCTGGTAAGCTTTCCTAGTTCCAATCCTACTGAATCCGCTGTCATTCTGGGCAGTGGGAAAGCTGGGTGACATCCCTGCCCTAGCTGCGGAGTGCGCCTACCTTCCCGACGCTGGTTGGTAAGCTTTCCTAGTTCCAATCCTACTGAATCCGCTGTCATTCTGGGCAGTGGGAAAGCTGGGTGGCATCCCCTGCAGAAGCTCCAGTGCGCTCATACTGGTTGTCAGACAGCTTTCCCAGGGGCCAAAGCCTCCCTAGTTATGCCATATACTTCTGGCACCTATTGCACTATATAACGGGGGCGATCGCCCATTCAGTGCACTAGGAAAGCTGGGTGAAGTCCCTTGCAGGAAGCGTCATTTGCCCATACTGGTTGTCAGCTACATTTCCCAACTCCTAACAGGCTAGTCTCCCACTTAGAATCCCAATTCCTATCCCATATCTAGGTGGCTTTGCCATTCAGGGCACTGGGAAAGCTGGCAGAATCTATATTCTATGGGAGTTACAGAAACGGCCAAACAAAGCTCTAAACTGCAAGCTTCACGTGATAAGATTCTGCCTTAATACGGCCACCACTAGGGGGAGCTCACGGCTTACAGATTTACCTCCCATTGAACTCAATAATACATCTGTATGTGATGAGCTCCCTCTAGTGGTGACTGCAGGCAGCCAGGTTTTATCACTTAGCGCCCCTGCCGATTCATTACGTTTGTTCTTCCGCTCGCATTATTAACCACTGTTTTCTTTCTAGAACTAACAGCCGGTCGCCTCCACTCATTAATCTTACCAGATCCCGACTAATAATATTCCGAAGCGCAGCGTTACAATCCCAATGAACCTGACACAGAAGAATACACGGCAATAACACTCGCATGACAAAGCCGATCTGTCACGCGGCCAGCGAGGAGCCATGAAATATCTGCCGCTGCTCCTCCACTTAATAACATTTACTTTTAATATCCACCATCTGGAGGACAAAAATAAAAATGGGATATTTTCGGAGCTCCCTATTGTACCATGTCTAAGAAAAGGTGCAATGATGGAGAAACGGAAGACGCAGCGTGCCGGCGAGCTGCCCCCGTATTTAAAGGGACGGCAACTTCATTAGAGCAATCCAAATACATCCCAAAGTTGGATTTTAACCCATAAATTCCTTTGTGTAATCTCAGATAAGTGGCCAAATGCAACTGACACATCTCCATCCACCACAGGAGATAATGTAGGGGAATCAGTGGTACAGAAAGCTGTAGGGCGACACGTGACTTCTCTCCATGACCACTGTAAATGGCATACCCAGCCCTGAACACCAATGTACACAGGAGAGTCTGCATACATTACTTATCCTGTACTGATCCTGAGTTATACTCCAGAGCTGCACTCACTATTCTGCTGGTGGAGTCACTGTCTACATACATTACTTATCCTGTACTGTTCCTGTATTATACTCCAGAGCTGCACTCACTATTCCGCTGATGGAGTCAGGATGGAATACAGGAACAGTACAGGATAAGTAATGTATGTACACAACATACATTACTTATCCTGTACTGTTACGGTATTATACTACAGAGCTGCACTCACTATTCTAATGATGGAGTCACTGTGTACATACATTACATTACTTATCCTGTGCTGATCCTGAGTTACATCCTGTATTATACTCCAGAGCTGCACTCACTATTCTGCTGGTGGAGTCACTGTGTACATACATTACTTATTCTGTACTGATCCTGAGTTACATCCTGTATTATACTCCAGAGCTGCACTCACTATTCTGCTGGTGGAGTCACTGTGTACATACATTACATTACTTATCCTGTACTGATCCTGAGGTACATCCTGTAATATACTCCAGAGCTGCACTCACTATTCTGCTGGTGGAGTCACTGTGTACATACATTACATTACTTATCCTGTACTGATCCTGAGGTACATCCTGTAATATACTCCAGAGCTGCACTCACTATTCTGCTGATGGAGTCACTGTCTACATACATTACATTACTTATCCTGTACTGTTCCTGTATTATACTCCAGAGCTGCACTCACTATTCTGATGGTGGAGTCACTGTGTACATACATTACATTACTTATCCTGTACTGATCCTGAGTTACATCCTGTATTATACTCCAGAGCTGCACTCACTATTCTGCTGGTGGAGTCACTGTGTACATACATTACATTACTTATCCTGTACTGATCCTGAGTTACATCCTGTATTATACTCCAGAGCTGCACTCACTATTCTGCTGGTAGAGTCACTGTGTACATACATTACTTATCCTGTACTGAGTTCGAATGGTCCCCTCAGCAATAATACTGGATTATTTGGGGACCCCAGCAGCTGTCATTAAGATCATAAATGGCATGTAAATCTGCAATTCCCCCTCCGTTTTTCTCTTTCCTACCGCCTTGTCTATGTGTCAGTGTCTACTGCGGTTCTAGCATTCTATTTCTGATCTAAGAAGCTTCGGATGGATCTGACTGGTGATTATTGCATTATCAGTATGCAGTGCAGCATCCGTATCTCCGGAGCTCAGTGTTATCAACACACATTGCGGCTGTCACATCAGAAGGCAGGAGATTTTAGTGCTGTGGCATTTCCCTCCGAGAACAAACCGTTTCTCTCTTGTTCTGGAGTCAGTGGCTTCTGAGTGTGAATTGTTAGCAGCCGCCGGTGGACGCAGCACCGCAGAGATGCCAAATGCTGACAGTTTATCACAATGCGCTGGTAAGGACTGCGGTGCGCTCCACTGCACCTGTACTGGTGGTGCATCAGCTCCCCCTTGTGGAGGAAGTGCTTTATAGCAACGCAGAAATCTGTCAGGGCTCATGCACACAGCCGTAGCTTTGATGCGGATCGGACCTCATCCGTAAGTTCGTTCCGTGGCCCCACAAAAAATAGTCCTTTTCTTGTCCGTTTTGTGGATATTTATACTGGAGAATTAAAAAAAAATTGGAGGCAAGCAATCGCTGGGATTGGTGAACAGCAAAAACGGATACAATCGTGTGCAAGAGCCCTTATACAGAAGAATCGTTGGAAGTCCGTGCCCTTACCACTGTGTCATTCTCAGTCTGTGACACAGGTCTATGCTGAAACACTCTGTGCTGCTGGGGGGGGGGCTGCTCTTTCTACTATGTAACTATCCTTTCATCTCTTTCCCTCACAACAGTCACACGCAGGCCTGTCCTCACTGACATCCCAGGTCGCTGCCCCCACAAGATCAGCTCACTCCTCTCCTGAAACACTCTGTGCTGCTGGGGACCCTGCTCCTTCCACTATGTAAGGGCTTATGCACTCGCCCCGCCGGGTCAGTATTGCAGCCTGCATACAGCAGGTCCGCAATGCACGGGCACCGGCTGCGCGCCCCCGCATCACGGATGCGGACCCATTCACTTAAATCTGGGAGATGCGGCGCGGAACCTGGAACCGAATGAAAGCCCACGGAAGAGCTATGGAGTGCATCCGTGGGTTTTCAGTCCGTGCCTCCGCACCGCAAACGTGTTTTGCAGAGCAAACCGTCGTCGGATGCGTATCACGGACCCCATTCGAGTGAATGGGTCCGCGATGAGCGTGCAGCAGCCCCACGGTCCAGGACCGTGCATTGGGGACCGTAATTTGCCCGGCCAGCACACGGTCGGGTGCACAAGACCTAGCTCTCAGTCTGTGACCTCCTAAAAGATCAGTAGCATCCGCTCCTGAAACACTCTGTGCTGCTGAGGACCCTGCTCCTTCTGCTATGTAACATCAGCACACATCCTTCCTGAAATACTCTGCGCTGCTGAGGACCAGCTCCTTCTGCTATGTAACATCAGCACACATCCTTCCTGAAATACTCTGCACTGCTGAGGACCAGCTCCTTCTGCTATGTAACATCAGCACACATACTTCCTAAAATACTCTGCACTGCTGAGGACCAGCTCCTTCTGCTATGTAACATCAGCACACATCCTTCCTGAAATACTCTGCACTGCTGAGGACCAGCTCCTTCTGCTATGTAACTCTCAGTTTGTGATCTCCTACAAGAGCAACACACTGTTCCTCTAAAATACTCTGTGCTGCTGGGTGACCATGCCTTTCACTGTGCAACATCAGCACAGCCCCCTTCTGAAATACTCTGCGCTGCTGAGGACCCTGCTCCTTCCATTATATAACCCTAAATTTGCAAACGTCAAGATCAGCACAATCCTCTACTGAAATACTCTGTGCTGCTGAGAGACACTGCCCCTTCCATTATGTAACATCAGCACACTGCTCTGCTGAAATACTCTGTGCTGCTCAGAGACACTGCCCCTTCCATTATGTAACATCAGCACACTGCTCTGCTGAAATACTCTGTGCTGCTCAGAGACACTGCCCCTTCCATTATGTAACATCAGCACACTGCTCTGCTGAAATACTCTGTGCTGCTCAGAGACACTGCCCCTTCCATTATGTAACATCAGCACACTGCTCTGCTGAAATACTCTGTGCTGCTCAGAGACACTGCTCCTTCCATTATGTAACATCAGCACACTGCTCTGCTGAAATACTCTGTGCTGCTCAGAGACACTGCTCCTTCCATTATGTAACATCAGCACACTGCTCTGCTGAAATACTCTGTGCTGCTCAGAGACACTGCCCCTTCCATTATGTAACATCAGCACACTGCTCTGCTGAAATACTCTGTGCTGCTCAGAGACACTGCTCCTTCCATTTTGTAACATCAGCACACTGCTCTGCTGAAATACTCTGTGCTGCTCAGAGACACTGCTCCTTCCATTATGTAACATCAGCACACTGCTCTGCTGAAATACTCTGTGCTGCTGAGAGACACTGCCCCTTCCATTATGTAACATCAGCACACTGCTCTGCTGAAATACTCTGTGCTGCAAAGAGATCATTCAACTACCATTATGTAACGCTCAGTTTGCAAATTCCCACAATACCAGCAGAATTCTCTCCTGAAATACTCTGTGCTGCTCAGAGACCCAGAGGGATCAGAAACCTTCGGCATTCCAGCTGCTGTGAAACTAGAACTCCCACCATGCAAACATGCTCGGCTCCTCTTGTAACACCCATGGGAGTGAATGGGGCATTCTGGGAATTCAGAACAGCCGGAGGTTGCTGATCCCTGGTGTAAGATCACTACACTCCTCCCCTGAAATACTCTGTGCTGCTGAGAGACTGTTAGGTAGCTCTCCGTTTGCAAACTCCCACAAGCTCAGCACGCTCCTCTGCTGAAACACTCTGGGCTGCTGGGGATCCTGCTCCTTCCATCATGTGGCTCTCAGTCTGTGCCCTCCTCACATAAGTGACCCAGTAACTACCTTCCACAAGACCGCTACGCTCTGGCCCTGAAATACTCTGTGCTGCTCCTGCGACCATGTCCCTGACATTATGACACTGCCCCTGTTACCATCTGCTCTGCTATGGCCAGACCCCAGTTCCTGGCCGCACATTTATCCGTTATTCCATCGGAAATGCGTCCACCATGTGGGTTGCAATACCTTACCCAGCCATGGGTGAGGGGTGGCGCCGCTTCATTAAATAGCTGAAAACACTGCTGCATGGGCGCTGGCTGCAGAGGTGAGACCAGGACCTATATTACATATCAATATATATATAAATATATCGAGGCTTAAGGTGAGAATACCCCTTTAATGGGACGATCCTGATGATACGAGGACACAGGATCACCGCATAGTCAAGGCAGGGGCACACCCGGGCCTCAGAGACCTGACTGATGAGGCGCCCGGCGGCGGCTCATTCTCCTCTCTCCACTGAGAACACATGCATGCTCGGCTGAGCCCAGCGTGCATGTGTATGGCCGGCTGGGAGGAGGGACGTCCATTTACCTGCACCCGAAATTTTATTAAAAATGCACAGTGACGGTTTGAGTCCCCTCACCTTAAAAGAAAGAAAATTTGATCTTATCTACTTCACAAATAAAAACTACAGCTCACCCTGCAAAAAACAAGCCCCCCACACAGAAAAATAAAGAAATTAGGGGGGCCAGGATATGGCGGCATAGAGCAATTTTTTTTTGGGTTTTTAATTTAAAAAAATTGTAAAACGCCAAGAAGATATAAATAAAGCTATCATGTCATAGGGAAAACAGAAAAACATTAGCGGAACTGACGTTTTTCCCCCATTCTGATTTCCCTACAGTTCCTTAAAGGGGTTCTCCAGGAACGCTGAGTTTTCGGCAAGTGCCCGCAGCCTGTTGACATCTGGCACAGCACGGGCTTGATGACACTCTCTACTGCAGCCAATGACTGGCCTCAGCAGTCGATCAATGGATGAATGCGCCGGATGTGGGGACGGGAACATGGACACAGCGGGGGAAGCGTGGAGGACTAGAGTAAGTATGAGCATGCTGTTTAGAGAGGCACTTGCCAAAAACGTAGTATTCCCGGAGAACCATGTATCGATGGCCTATCCTTGGTAAAGGTTATCAGCATCTAATCAGTTGAGGGTCCGACTCCCGGCCCGTCCAACTGCGTCCTCTTTCTAGGCCAGTGACGTTGCATTGAAGTGAATGGACCTGAGCTGCAATACCAAGCACGGCCACTATACAATGGACGGCGCTGTGCTTGGTACCCTGTGAGGGGGCCGTGGCGCTCGCCGCCTCTTCAGACAGCTGATTGGCTGTGACTGATCAGATACCGGTGGTCTGTCCTGACGTTAGGTCATTAATATTAAAATCCTGCACGACCCTTTTAAACGGGTTCAATTTAAAAAAAAAAAAACTTTTAAATTTTTTTTTTATTTTTAAAAACAAGCCTCGCTATGACTGCATGTCTCCCGTTCTCCCCCGGCTGCATGACCGGGAGGAGTGGAATAGAGCGGCGGTCCAGCACTGAAAATCTGGGAGCTCCGGAGGTAGCGGGTGCAGCTCAGCTGAGCATCCTGAACCTGGACAGCACCTTTAAATTGGCACATATAGGCATTTCAGGTCCCGAAACAAACCAGGCAGGGTTCTCGCCCGCAGCACATACCATCCCGTGTGGACCTACCCTACAGAGATACTGGGGTGCCACAACCAACTGATTTTGTCATTATGTTCTATAGGGGCACAACAAGCTTGCTGACTGTTTCCTATATAAAAAAAAAAGGAACAGTATTATGAATGCAGCTCTGGAGTATAATTCAAGCTTGATACCTTGCAGATTCTATAGAGTCGGTACCCCTCCCACGAACTCCCCAATATGAGGCAGTGAGGAGGGCTGCATCAACAGCTGCCACGCCAATGGAGAAGTGCCCGGCTCACCAGGGGTCTCAGGAGCTGATCGCTGCAGTTTCTTCCATAGTGAATGGAGCCGAGCAGCACCTATGTACCGCAGTGCCTAAAATAACTATAAGGGGGCCACCGGGCCCTAAGCAAGACCCGTGCCCCCTTCTTCTACCGATCTGTGGGATCGGACTCGCACAGATCACACAGTATTCCTGGAGTACCCTTCTAATGCCAGTGATGAAAGGCTGCACTGTGTACACAGTCATGTCCCTCCGGAGCTGAAATCTCCAGGTTCCTTAAAAAAAACGCCCGAGGTGGGTGAACAAAGCAAACACGAGGAGAACAAAAAACGCTTTTACTTCCATTCAACTCGTCCGCGGCAAAGCTCAGAGACTGAGGGTTTCACTTTCATGTGGTAAATCTGCTGCCGGGGAAGCGCTTCTAAAAGAAAGATGGACGCCAGCGACATGAAAGAGGCCGAGAGCTGCAGCAGAACGGGAGCTTAAAGGGCACTTCCATGCATGATCCAAAAAGTCACTTCTGAATTCCATCTGCTTCTAGGAAAGCTGAGTGACCACCAGTTACAACTCATCCAGCTTTCCCACACTCCTGATCCCTGGGAAAGCTGGGTGACAACATTAGAGTTCCTGCAGTGGTTGTCACCCATCTTTCCCAAACCCCCTGACCGGACGAACGACGCATTGCAGCAAACGCAGACCGGGGTGATGTTCAGGAGCGCGGAAAAGCAGGGTCACCTAGAGAAAAAATGAATATCATGTTTTCTGAGAACTTGTATGAGGATGATGGGGGTTATACCTGCGTAGATTCCTTGCCTGGTAGCAAGCCTCTTTTAGACAGTGCAGCAGCCGGGGTTTGGTGTCACGCCGGAGGGCACCTAACTTCCCGTGACCCCCCAATATGTGACAATATATCACAGGTGGCAGTGGCGCATCCATTCAATGCAGCATCTGCTACCTGCAGAGGAGGGGAGGGGGCACCGTACCAGTCTCTGCTGGATAAGCTCGTCACGTTGTGCTGGGTACGACAGTCCCGGGCTCCTCCTCTACATCTGCCGCTCATTAAGACGTCTCCCAGGAGCCGCACACATCAGTGACTGCTCCGCTCTACTTCCTGATTGACAGAGTGGGCCTGCCGCACCCCAGCCAGTATCGGGGAAGCGTGGGTTGATACTCGCCAGGCGGGCAACGCTCTCGCCTCGCAGGCTGTAAAATTCCATTAAACAGCTCCAAAAATTCTGCTAATCCAGAACGTGATGGATTAGCAGGATTTTGGCCGGCACTACCCATGCAGGGGGGGGGTCATCGAAAGTGCAGCAGGACTCGTTAGGTACAGTGCAAGCTTCGGAGCACCCGTAACGAGGGCACCGGCCCATCAGCCCTGATGTGAACGCGCAGACACGCTGGAACTGACGTATCACAACCAGACACGCAACTTCCAATAATCCAGCAATTTTGCTGCCCTGAATGTTCCGGATTATCGAAAATCTACTGTGCCAGGTGATAGCTGAGTGACAGCCCTTGTGTGAGCCGTGACGACTGCAGCAAGATGGGGGGGCGGGGGAGGGCAGAGACAAACACCACAGCTGGGCACGTATCTATTCACTGACAGAAAGCAGAGGTTTTGTTAGAAACCTGTTTGAAGCAACGGCAAACACAGCTCCACCGAAAAGACCTCTGGACAGAACCCAGGAAGATGCTATAACGCTGCAGATGTGAGGCTGCGGTATAACGCGCGGCTCTCGCACTGCAGCGCAGCACAGCAGGGGGCAGCAGAGTGCCGGGAGCTCCTGTAACCCTATCAAAATGCACGCAGCTCTGGATGTGACTGGAGTATGACATGACGTAATCTTTACCTGTAAACTGCTTGTGGTTGCCGTAATCCTGGGAGCAGGGCACCGCGTAGAATTTATGCCGAAGGGTCTCCTGCTGAGAAGCCAGGACCTCCATCACCTCTCCACCGGGGTAACCCCAAAAGAGGAAGATACCGGAAACGGCCACGATCACAGCAAAGATGCCCCACAGCAGAGGACTTCTCCATGACCTTCCAGATGTACGGCTTCTCTTTAAGCTGCAAGTAACAACATTCAAGAAATTTAAAGCGGGGACCTCAAACCCCCCCCCCCTATTATTAGTTCCTCTCCTCTTTCACTTGAGCCATTGTATATGCCAGGCACCATTATGGGTGAAATCGCTGTGTTTTCCACCATTCTGGGGGCACAGTCGGTGGCCGGCTCTGCTCTGGGGGCACAGTTGGTGGCCGCCACTGCTCTGGGGGCACAGTCGGTGGCCAGCACAGCTCTGGTGGCACAGTAAGTGGCCGGCTCTGCTCTGGGGGCACAGTCGGTGGCCGGCTCTGCTCTGGGGGCACAGTAGGTGGCCGGCTCTGCTCTGGGGGCACAGTCGGTGGCCGGCTCTGCTCTGGGGGCACAGTCGGTGGCCGCTACTGCTCTGGGGGCACAGTCGGTGGCCGCTACTGCTCTGGGGGCACAGTCGGTGGCCGCCACTGCTCTGGGGGCACAGTCGGTGGCCGCCACTGCTCTGGGAGCACAGTCGGTGGCCGCCACTGCTGTGGGGGCACAGTCGGTGGCCGGCACTGCTCTCGGGGCAGAGTCGGTGGCCGCTACTGCTCTCCGGGCACAGTCGGTGGCCGGCACTGCTCTGGGGGCACAGTCGGTGGCCGGCACTGCTCTGGGGGAACAGTCGGTGGCCGGCTCTGCTCTGGGGGCACAGTTGGTGGCCGGCACTGCTCTGGGGGCACAGTCGGTGGCCGGCACTGCTCTGGGGGCACAGTCGGTGGCCGGCACTGCTCTGGGGGCACAGTCGGTGGCCGGCACTGCTCTGGTGGCACAGTCGGTGGCTGGCTCTGCTTTGGGGGCATATTTGGTGGCCGGCACTGCTCTGGTGGCACAGTTGTGGAAGGCTCTGCTCTGGGGGCACAGTCAGTGGCCGGCTCTGCTCTGGGGGCACAGTCGGTGGCCGGCTCTGCTCTGGGGCCACAGTCGGTGGCCGGCTCTGCTCTGGGGGCACAGTCGGTGGCCGGCTCTGCTCTGGGGGCACAGTCGGTGGCTGGCTCTGCTCTGGGGGCACAGTCGGTGGCTGGCTCTGCTTTGGTGGCATAGTAAAAAAGAAAAAAAAACTGAATAAGGGACTAAGCACAGAGGTGTTAAATTACCTCAGGTGCACAGGTACAGAAAGCCCCTGACGAAGCAGAAGGCGAAACCCGGGTCGGGCGTTTTATATGTGATTATATGCTGGAAATACCTGGGGTACTGCGCTATGTTTTCAGTCTCTCTGTAAGGGTGCCTATGTGATTGAGAAGTATCAGTTGGTATCTGTGACAAACCGGCTAAAGAAATATCGACAGTAAATAAACAGCCATTCATGCACGTGTCTCTGCAGAGTGGAAAGTAGCGCGGACCTGGAAAATACATAGACATTCACAGTCGGTGGCCGGCACTGCTCTGGGGGCACAGTCGGTGGCCGGCGCTGCTCTGGGGGCACAGTCGGTGGCCGGCACTGCTCTGGGGGCACAGTCGGTGGCCGGCGCTGCTCTGGCGGCACAGTCGGTGGCCGCCGCTGCTCTGGCGGCCCAGTCGGTAGCCGGCACTGCTCTGGGGGCACAGTCGGTGGTCGGCTCTACTCTGGGGGCACAGTCGGTGGCTGGCACTGCTCTGGGGGCACAGTCGGTGGCCGGCACTGCTCTGGGGGCACAGTCGGTGGCCGGCACTGCTCTGGGGGCACAGTCGGTGGCTGGCACTGCTCTGGGGGCACAGTCGGTGGCTGGCACTGCTCTGGGGGCACAGTTTGTGGCTGGCACTGCTGTGGGGGCACAGTTCGTGTCTTACACTGCTCTGGAGACACAGTCGGTGGCTGGCAAAGCTCTGGGGGCACAGTCGGTGGCTGGCACTGCTCTGGGGGCACAGTCGGTGGCCGGCACTGCTCTGGGGGCACAGTCGGTGGCCGGCACTGCTCTGGGGGCACAGTCGGTGGCCGGCACTACTCTGGGGGCACAGTCGGTGGCTGGCACTGCTCTGGGGGCACAGTCGGTGGCTGGCACTGCTCTGGGGGCACAGTTCGTGTCTGACACTGCTCTGGAGACACAGTCGGTGGCTGGCAAAGCTCTGGGGGCATAGTCGGTGGCCGGCACGGCTCTGGGGGCACAGTCGGTGGCCGGCACTGCTCTGGGGGCACAGTCGGTGGCCGGCCCTGCTCTGGGGGCACAGTCGGTGGCCGGCACTGCTCTGGGGGCACAGTCGGTGGCGGCACTGCTCTGGGGGCACAGTCGGTGGCCGGCACTGCTCTGGGGGCACAGTCGGTGGCCGGCACTGCTCTGGGGGCACAGTCGGTGGCCGGCACTGCTCTGGGGGCACAGTCGGTGGCCAGCACTGCTCTGGGGGCACTGTCGGTGGCCAGCACTGCTCTGGGGGCACAGTCGGTGGCCGGCACTGCTCTGGGGGCACAGTCGGTGGCCGGCACTGCTCTGGGGGCACAGTCGGTGGCCGGCACTGCTCTGGGGGCACAGTCGGTGGCCGGCACTGCTCTGGGGGCACAGTCGGTGGCCGGCACTGCTCTGGGGGCACAGTCGGTGGCCGGCACTGCTCTGGGGGTACTCTATATATTACCCCATAACAGTTCGCAGCCGCTGTAATATAACTGACTGTAATACAGTTACCCTACTCAGCTTCCTGCCCACATTCATCTTGCCCACACTGGATCCCATGCCCACAGACGATGCCTCCATTCATCCATATGGTGACAGATGTGACTTCATCCCCACCAGACCCGGGCACCTCCCTCTACCCCGCTAGGCTCACCTAGGCTTCCCTCCCTGAGCTCCTCGGCTAGGCCCCGCCGCCTCCCCGTTCTCTCCGGTCACTCTCGGCCGCCGCCGGTGCTTCGTTGTCATAGTGAGCGATCACTGAAGCTCGGCGCTCCGACGTGGAGTCTGCACATTGGGCAGACACTGAGCGCCAGGCCAGAGCAGTCGAGGCCAGAGCAACCGGAGACATGGATGGGTGAGAGCTTCCCCCTTGCTACGCGCAGCGCCCACGGAGGGGACTACGAGTCCCAGCTTGCCCTGCGCTGCGACTACAACTCCAAGCAGGTTCAGGCTTTGGTCACGGTACCTGAGGGTTTGAAAGAAGCCCTTTGTGACATAGGACAGTAATGATAAAAATTACAAATGGTGGTCTTGCCCTTGGGACCCATTATGACTGTCCCTATGTGATGCCCCTGACCAGACTTTACACCCCCCCTCCCCCGCCACCAAAAATAATACCATCTTTTGTGTTTCAATTCTCCGCTTTAAAAAGCTGTGCTTGCAGTCAGTGAATAGAAACGTTCTTGGTTACATCTGCTGGCCTTATACATGTCACAGCTGCAGGTTTGTTACAATGTAGCCAGTTTAGACAGTCCTAAATGAACTAAACCCTCTAAATCTCTTGCCTGTCCCGACAGTTTGTTACAATGTATCAGTGCAGGTTAAATATGGAGTCCAGACAGTCCGGTCTCACCAGTCATCGGCTTTATAGAAAACCCCCATCTGCGGTGCCATTTTCCGCCACAAAACCGCTAAGAAACCGCAAGAAAATCTTGACTTGCTGCAGATTTCGACCGCCACGTGTGAAAACATTGTACTGTGATTTACGTGGAACGGAAGTCGGAGACAAATCTACCAAATCTGAACGCGGCCAAAAGGACAACTGACTCCCTGTCGGCTGGGGCCCCTGTCAATCACAAGAGAGGGCCCCGTTCTACCTGTGCTCATGCATGTGCTGGAGGGAGATAGTCGAGCGCTTGTATCTGCTACCTCCGCCAGTCCCAGAGAGTTGGGTGGAGCCGCGGCCGTGCACGTATGGGCCCCTGTTCTCGTCATGTACGGGGACCACAGCAGTCAGACTGCCGCAAATCAGATACTTATCCCATACCTCGAGGTATTCCGCTCAGGGTGCATTCACACGACCATATGTATTTTGCGGCCCGCAAAACGGGGATACTCAGAAAATACGGATGATGTCCATGTGACGTTTTTTTTTTACGGACCCATCGTAACAGTGCCTATTCTTGTCTACAAAACAGACAAGTATAGAACATATTCCATCTGATTTGCGGCGCTGCGGAACGGACATACGGGTGCGGGAGCACACTGTGTGCTGTCCGCCTTTCTTTTCGGATCCGCATCGAACCGGGACCAAAAATTCGGTTGTGTGAATGGGGTCTGATGAGGTTATCCCCTATCTACAAGATAGGGTATAACTATTAGGGCATCATGCACACGCACGTATTTTGTTTCCTTGGCCGTTCCGTTTTTTTTGCTGAAAGGATGCAGACCAATTCACTTCAATGGGTCCGCAAAAAAATGCAGACAGCACAACATGTCCGTTCCGTAGCCCCGCAAAAAAAATAGAGCTTGTCCTATTTTTTTCTAGTTTACGGACAAGGATAGGCATTATTACAATGGATCCGCAAAAATAACGGATCTGCAAAAAAAAACAGATGCCATACGGACATCATCCGTTTTTTTTGCAGACCACAAAACACATACAGTCGTGTGCATGAGGCCTTAGATTGGGGAGAGTCCAACTGCTGGGACCGCCACCCATCACAAGAATAGGGGCTCCGTATCCCCCAAATGAATAGGGGGGAGGGCAAGTCGAACATGCATACCGCCACGCCATACTGCCAGAATAGCTGAGCGCTTGTACTTGGCAATCTCCACCAGTATCATAGAGAATGGTATAGGATCATTTCACCTAACAGGTTGTGGCAAACCTCCCCACTTGGCCGGACCTGTAAATGGGAGCTCACTTACCTGCTTCCCGGCGCCGCCACCCCGCTCCTACCTCTCCCGGCATGGGATGCTCCACTGCACACATAACGCAAGGGAAGCCAGTCACCGCCATGGCCAGTGATTGGCAGCAGGCCACATCAGACCGGATGTTTTCAGCAAGATAGCGCAGTGCAGCATCGCAGGCCGGGAGGAGAAGGAGCGGGGAGCCAGCGCCAGGAAACAGGTAGGTAGGTAAGCTTCCATTTACAGGTCCGGCCAAGTAGGGGGTTTGCCAAAAATAAAAATGTCACTCTTGCACAACCCCTTTAAGTCTTTTAGATTTTTCATACTCCGTGTATACAATAGATGCGTTCACTCCATTCATTGACAGCAAGCAAAGATCTTAAGCAGAACGGAGTGTACTATGTGAGGAGTTACTAATCCCTGCGTTAACCAGCTGTATTTTTGCTCCATTTCACTTTCCCCTCAGGCAACATGGCGGCTCCAGCAATGACGAGCGTAGCCCGGAGAAAAAAGGAGATGTCGGAATGATCCTGGTTCATCTTGATCTAAAAGGGGCCCCCCCGAAAGTCTCCTACCTGGCTGAGGTAATGGGTGTGGCCTCTTATCTGTATTAAGCATCCAATTGTCCAGACAGCTCATAGAAGAAAACCAGCAATTCGGCAATTTTTTTTTTCATTTTTAACATGTTAACTGTGCGAAGGGATACGTTACCTTTAGGCTACATGCACACGACCGTTGTGTGTTTTGCCGTCCGCAAATTGCGGATCTCCGCAAAACACGGATGGCGTCTGTGTGCGTTCCGCAATCTGCGGAACGGCACGGACAGCCATTAATATAGCTGCCTATTCTTGTCCGCAAAACGGATAACAATAGGACAGGTTATATTTTTTCCGCGGACCTCGGAACGGAGCAACGGATGTGTGCTGGCCGCATCTTTTGCAGTCCCATTGAAGTGAATGGGTCCTCATCCAAGCCGCAAAAACTGCGACTCGGATGCGGACCAAAAGAACGTTCGTGTACATGAGGCTAGGGCTGAAACGATTACTCGATTAAATCGAGTAGTTCGACACACAAAAATCCTCGATGCAAATTTTTTTGCATCGAAGATTCGTTTGTGTCACGTGACCATGGAGCGGGAGTGAAGCGCTTGCTATTACTCCCGGTCCGTGGTCTCCCGCTGGCCCGCAATACTCACCTTTCCAACAGCGGGCCTCCGGACACTCCACAGCACTTCCATGGTCCCGCGCTGCACCGACCTCCTGAGGTCACGCACGCCGTGACCTAAAGCGCAGAACGATGGAGTGTCGGCGGCGCCCCTGCTGGAAAGGTAAGTCGGTGCGACTAAGGCCAGGCGCCCGGAGTGCACAGCGTTAGAGCAACCATTGAGCTGTGCACTCTGGGTGTCAGGAGGAGCAGGGGGAGAGCTGCTGGCACAAGGGGGGGAGGGAGAGCTGCTGGCACAAGTGGGGGAAGAGCTGCTGGCACAAGGGTGGAGAGCTGCTGGCACAAGGGGGAGAGCTGCTGGCACAAGCGGGGGAAGAGCTGCTGGCACAAGAGGGGGGAGAGCTGCTGGCACAAGGGGGTGAGCTGCTGGCACAAGGTAAGAGAGCTTCTGGAAGAAGGGGGGGGAGAGCTGATGGCTCTGGGGTGGGGAAGGGCTGATGGCACAAGGGGGTAAGATGATGGCACAAGGGGGGGGAGCTGCTGACACAAGGAGGGGAGAGCTGCTGGCACAAGGGGGGGCTGCTGGCACAAGGAGAGCTGCTGGCACAAGGGGGAGAGAGCTGCTGGCACAAGTGGGGGGAGCTGCTGGCACAAGGGGAGAAAGCTGCTGGCACAAGGGGAGAGAGCGCCGAAGGCACTGGGGTGGGGGAGAGCCGAAGGCACTGGGGGAACTGAGCTGATGGCACTGGGGGGAACAAAGGGTGTTGAGGACTCATGGCAGGGGGTCTGATGAGTTTTTATAAAGGAAAACAGACTATTCACATTTTTTCTTATTAGATTATTCGATTAATCGTAAAAAATAATCGATAGAATACTCGAGTTCTAAAATAATCATTTACTGCAGCCCTACATGAGGCCTTATTCTGTGGGTCAGTACACTTACGGGGATGCCAGATTTAAAGTCTGGGTCCATACATTGACACCCGTTGAAGTGAAGGGGTTGCAGTGTGGCTCGCAGGTTGCCACAACCCAAGAATCACAAAAAATCCGTGAGTGTTGGCTTTTTTCGGGATTCTGGGCAGAGGTCGTAAAACCGCCTGTACAAGTCTCATAGACGCCTGTTCAGACCATTTTACCAAAAAAAATAAAGTCTTGAGTGTATCAATACGCATTAGACTCTTCCCTGCCATTCATGAGCGCGGCGCAGCGATGCTGCTAGTGCCTGAAATACATGGGACTGGCTGTTAAAGGGGGGCTGAACGGAGGGGAGAGATGTCATGGGTCCCCTGTCTTTTTTTAAGTCAGGCATCCTCAAACTGCGGCCCTCCAGCTGTTGTAAAACTACAACTCCCATAATGCCCTACTGTAGGCTGATACCTGTAGGTTGTTCGGGCATGCTGGGAGTTGTAGTTTTGCAACAGCTGGAGGGCCGCAGTTTGAGGATGCCTGTTTTAAGTCCTGCATGCACTTTTTTTTGTCCAGTCTTTTCGACAGAATCTACAACATGGGCCCCGAACTGAGCCTCCAAGCCCTTAAGGCTGCATTCACATGGGCGAGTTTTCCGCGAGGGTGCAATGCGTGATGTGAACGCATTGCACACGCACTGAATCCTGACCCATTCAGTTCAATGGGTCTGTGTACATGAGCGTTTTTTTTTCACACATCACTTCTGCGTTGCCTGAAAATCGCAGCATGTTCTATATTCTGCATTTTTCACGCAGCTCTGGCCCCATAGAAGTGATTGGGGCTGCGTGAAAAACGCATTGCATCCGCAAGCAAGTGCGGGTGCGATTCCTTTTTCACTGATGGTTGCTAGGAGATGTTGTTTGTAAACCTTCAGTTTTTTATCACGCGCATGAAAACGCATCAAAACGCATTGCACCCGCGTGGAAAAAACTGAACAACTGAATGCAATCGCAGGCAAAACTGAATGGCTTTGCCTGTGAAATCGAACAGTTTTCACTGAACGCATCCAGACCTAATCCGGACACGCTCGTGTGAACCCAGCCTAAGGGTACTTTCACACTTGCATTATTCTTTTCCGGCATAGAGTTCCGCCAAAAGGGCTCTATGCCGGAAAAGAACTGATCAGGCATATCCCATGCAATCTGAATGGATAGAAATCCGTTCAGTTTGCATCAGTATGCCTTCAGTTCAGTCACTGTCAGGCATTTTGGCCGGACATAATACCGCAGCATGTTGCGGTATTATGTCCGTCCAAAATGCCTGATCAGTCGCCGGAATGCCTGATCCGGCATTAATTCCCATTGACTTGCATTAGTGCCGGATCCGGCATTGCGAAACAACTGAAGGACAGATCCGTCCTTCCGGTCTGCGCATGCGCAGAGCGGGAAAACTGTGAAAAAGAGTGCAGGATGGATCCATCCATCTGCATGACAAGCTGTTGTAAAACTACAATTCCCACCATGCCCTGCTGTAGGTTGAAAGCTGTAGACAGTCTGGGCATGCTGGGAGTTGTAGTTTTGCAACAGCTGGAGAGTCGCAGTTTGCCCATCCCTGGACTAGGAAAAGCTGAGAGAAGGCCACGACGTTACTGCAAGTGCCGCTGCCTGCTCAAACAGCTGAATGGCAGGGGTCCTCGCCCAATGGAGCCGAATTACCAGATATTCCTTCGGGAAATAGAATGTCAACAGAAGTTATGCAATTCGCATTGTGTATTTTGAGTATTTTCTTTACTATGGAATGTCAGTGTAAAATATGTAACCGTAAAATGTTTCTCAAGGATCTTGGAACTGGATGCATGAAAAACGTAAATGAAATAGTTGGTAACAGGGAACAGATGACGGGTGTTTCTGATTTCGTCACTTTTTCTCATTAGGTTTTGCCGCTCTTCTCTGCCCTAGGAGCAAATGGACTGCTGATAGAATATGAGGACACCTTTCCGTACTACAGCGAGCTCCACCCACTGCGGGCAACTCACGCCTACAGGTGGTCATCACTTCTTTAGTAACCATTCATTGTATTCTGAAATAAGACAAATCAGATAAATGACTGGTTATCACTTGTTATATTCCAAATGTCCCTTAGGATAGAAATACTGGTACTATAATACTGCTCCTATGTACAAGAATGTAACTACTACAATATTACCTCTTATGTACAAGAATATAACTACTATAATACTGCTCCTATGTACAAGAATATAACTACTATAATACTGCCTCCTATGTACAAGAATATAACTACTATAATACTGCCTCCTGTGTACAAGAATATAACCACTATAATACTGCTCCTATGTACAAGAATATAACTACTATAATACTGCTCCTATGTACAAGAATATAACTACTATAATACTGCTCCTATGTACAAGAATATAACTACTATAATACTGTCTCCTATGTACAAGAATATAACTACTATAATACTGCCTCCTATGTACAAGAATATAACTACTATAATACTGCCTCCTATGTACAAGAATATAACTACTATAATACTGCCTCCTATGTACAAGAATATAACTACTATAATACTGCATTCTATGTGCAAGAATATAACTACTATAATACTGCCTCCTATGTACAAGAATATAACTACTATAATACTGCTCTTATGTACAAGAATATAACTACTATAATACTGCCTCCTATGTACAAGAATATAACTACTATAATACTGCTCTTATGTACAAGAATATAACTACTATAATACTGCTCCTATGTATAAGAATATAACTACTATAATACTGCTCCTATGTACAAGAATATAACTACTATAACACTTCCTCATAAGTACAAGAATATAACTACTATAATACTGATCCTATGTACAAGAATATAACCACTATAATACTACCTCCTATGTACAATAATATAACTACTATAATACTGCTCCTGTCTACAAGAATATAACTACTATAATACTGCTCCTATGTACAAGAATATAACTACTATAATACTGCTCCTGTCTACAAGAATATAACTACTATAATACTGCCTCCTATGTACAAGAATATAACTACTATTATATTGCTCTTATGTACAATAATATAACTACTATAATACTGCTCCTATGTACAAGAATATAACTACTATAATACTGCTCCTATGTATAAGAATATAACTACTATAATACTGCTCCTATGTACAAGAATATAACTACTATAATACTGCTCCTGTCTACAAGAATATAACTAATATAATACTGCCTCCTATGTACAAGAATATAACTACTATAATACTGCTCCTATGTACAAGAATATAACTACTATAATACTGCTCCTATGTACAAGAATATAACTACTATAATACTGCTCCTGTCTACAAGAATATAACTACTATAATACTGCTCCTATGTACAAGAATATAACTACTATAATAATGCTCCTATGTACAAGAATATAACTGCTATAATACTGCCCTGTGTGTACAGGAATATATAGATGAGGACGCTGTTCCATTACCTCCCCTGTTGGTTGTTTTTGCAGCCCTCAGGAAGTCCGGGAGCTCCTGCGGCTGGCTCAGATTAACCACTTAGAGGTCATTCCTCTCATACAGACATTTGGACACCTGGAGGTAAGACGCTGGACAGTCATGGTGTCTTCTTCCGGACCTTATGGTCCTGGTCTTCCTGTACATCTTCTCTTTCTCAGTTTGTCCTGAAGCACCGAGAGTTTGCTCACCTGAGAGAGGTCCCGATCTACCCGAACAGCCTGAACACTCACAAGGAAGAGTCCCACCAGCTCCTCCAGGCCATGATAAGACAGGTGATGGAGCTCCATCCTGGGGTCCGCTGGCTACACATCGGCTCGGATGAGGTACTCGGTCTTATACTTATCACGTCCCGTACTCCATTCACTGTCAAAGCTGCATGCAAAATTCATCTGGCTGCCCCTTGGAATCCGCCCTTTTAACAGGAGGATTTTGATGCAGCTTTAGTTGGGACTGGAGTACTAAATGGGAAATGTTGCATGTTACCAGTTTAATATACTCTTCTTATCCAGGTGTACTACCTTGGCGAGGGAGAGGAGTCCAAGAAGTATCTTTCCGAGAATGGCCTATCTGTGGAAGACCTCTTTATGTCCCACCTGAAGAAAGTAGCCGCGCACGTGGTTTCCACTTATCCGGGCGTCAGGCCCATTGCCTGGGATGACATGCTGAGGGGCGCACGCGCCCAAACATTGACAGGTCAGAGAATGTGCCATAGGGGAAAGTAGTCAGACCCTACAGCGGGGTACTCAGGGTGAAGGTCCCCTAAGTGCCCCCTCACCAATGGCTGATCCCTTGGTGTCTCCACACAGATGCTGCTACTTAAAGGGGTTGTCTGAGTTATATTAAAAAAGACCCCTGCAAGTCCCCCAAAATAACAAATGAATGGATACATACCTGTTATCTCTGCTGTTCCTTTTGGACGCTGCTCTCCGGTCCGCCCGCCGCTGACATCATCATCTTGGCTGCAGCGGTGATATTCTGTGCACAGGTCGCAGCTGCAGCCAGTCGCTGGCCTCAGCCGTGCATGGGATGTCTCTGCTGAGGCCAGTTATTCGCTGCAGCAGTGATGTGTGTGCACAGGACGTCACCGCTGCAGCCAGTCGCTGGCCTCAGCCGTGCATGGGATGTCTCTGCTGAGGCCAGGTATTCGCTGCAGCAGTGATGTGTGTGCACAGGACGTCACCGCTGCAGCCAGTCGCTGGCCTCAGCCGTGCATGGGATGTCTCTGCTGAGGCCAGGTAATCGCTGCAGCAGTGATGTGTGTGCACAGGACGTCACCGCTGCAGCCAGTCGCTGGCCTCAGCCATGCATGGGATGTCTCTGCTGAGGCCAGTTATTCGCTGCAGCAGTGATGTGTGTGCACAGGACGTCACCGCTGCAGCCAGAAAAACAAAGAGCAGCAGTGAGGACCGGAGAGCAACGCAGGAAGAAGCAGAGGAGAAAACGGGTGAGGATACATTCATTTGATATTTTAGGCCGTTTAAAGGGGTTGCCCAAGTTTTAATAACTCAGACAACTCCCTTTAAGTGCTATCTTCTAACTGAAGCAGAGACATCCCATGCACGGCTGAGGCCAGCGACTGGCTGCAGCGGTGACGTCCCATGCGCACACACAGTATGAGGCCCCCTTTAGTAAACCCCACACATAGTGTTTCCCCCCCCCCTATAAATCATACCCCCTTATATGGCCCCAGAGTGATGCCCTCTACGTGCACCCACACAGTATGAGGCCCCCTTAAGTAAACCCCACACATAGTGTTTCCCTCCCCTATAAATGATACCCCCTTATATGGCCCCACACATAATGATGCCCCCTCTCATAGTTATGCTTCCTGTAGTGGCCCCCACACAGTTGTGCCCCCTTAGATGGGCCCACACACAGTTATGCAACCTAGATTGCCGCCCTCCCAGTGATGCCCCCTTCAGTGCCTCCAGTTTGAAAAAGGAACCATGGCTGACCCTCTATCTCCCATAGACTCTGGAGTGGCCGAGCTGGTGGAGCCGATGATCTGGGACTACACCCCAGACCTAGAGGTTGACAGCAGAGGTACGTGGACCTCTATATTCAATATTCACTGTGGAGTCCAGAGGTCCATGTCGGCAGGTGGCTCCCAAGCACCATACGCCTGCAGGAGGCACCGCTGGATCTCCACCCTCGTGACGATTCAGATTTCTTGCTTCCCTGCAGTTGCCCTGTTTGAAAAGTACACAAAGTGTGGCTTCCAGAAGATCTGGTTGGCCAGTGCCTTTAAGGGGGCCACCGGTGCTTCCCAGCAACTCACCCGTATCGGCCATCACCTGGAGAACCACAGACGTTGGCTGCAGGTGACGCAGAGGATTCCCCATAATACACTGCAAGGAGTGGCCATTACAGGCTGGCAGAGGTACGTCCATGGCTGGTTGTGTCGGCACCCCATCTGGTTGGGGGTTCCTTTTGTTTTTACAGTAGGGGTGCTCCAGTTTAACCCTTGATCATCGCACTGTATTTTTCAGATACGACCACTTCTCAGTACTTTGTGAGCTTCTCCCAGTGGGGATGCCTTCTCTGGCCGTGTGTCTGCAGACGTTGAAGAATGGTATGGTCCATATGTATGCTTACAATATAGATTAGGTCTGCCTACTGGGACCCCCTGTTCTCCAGGACAAAGGGGTTGTAGTGCTTGTGCTCTGCAATACCACACATAACCTGTAGATAGGGTGGCGCTGTTTTGGGAAGAAAGCAGCCATGTTTTTTCCGATCCCGGACTACCTCTCTGGATGTGTCTGTGTTTCTCCTTCTCTCCAGGTTCGTACTCTGAGCAGGTGGCCACCTCTGTCCAAGACCTTTTAGGAATGTCCCATCTGGACACTGAAAACTGCTCAAGGTAAATACATTAGACCAGAGGTCGCAGTACCCCCTGTACAAGCGTCATAGACTCTTGTTCAGGCCATTTCACTCTGTGGAAAAAGTCTAAGGCGTACCTTAGACTTTTCCCCGGTTTTCATCAGCGCAGGGCGCGCTGTAAACGGCACAGGCAGCGCAGCAATGCTGCCTGTGCCTGCAATAACCAATCGCAAAGCTCCGGACAGCAAGGAGCTTTGCTATTGGTTAGTTTGGGCGGTCGCCGGAGCGATACAGTGCCCTGCAGCAGGGTAAAGCCGGCGGGAGCAGGAAGGAGGAGGGGTGGCTGAAGTAAGGAGTGCCGGGCGTGCTGCGCAAGGACCCCGAGGAGTATGGCGGCTGAGGAGCTGAAGCCTTCAGCCCAGACATCAAGATGGAGCCGCAGAAGAAGGTTTCAGCACAGGGTGTAATGTATCGATGTGTGTATGTATGTAGTGCAGTGTGTGATCATCACATACTGCCCTACATACATCACACACATATATACATCACACACTGCACTACATACATCACATACTGCACTACATACATCATACACATGTATACATCACATACCGCACTACATACATCACACATGTATACATCACATACCGCACTACATACATCACACACATGTATACATCACATACCGCACTACATACATCACACGCATGTATACATCATATACCGCACTACATACATCACACACATGTATACATCACATACCGCACTACATACATCATACACATGTATACATCACATACCGCACTACATACATTACACACATGTATACATCACATACCGCACTACATACATCACACACATGTATACATCACATACCGCACTACATACATCATACACATGTATACATCACATACCGCACTACATACATCACACACATGTATACATCACATACCGCACTACATACATCACACACATGTATACATCACATACCGCACTACATACATCACACATGTATACATCACACACTGCACTACATACATCACACATGTATACATCACATACCGCACTACATACATCACACATGTATACATCACATACTGCACTACATATATCACACATGTATACATCACATACCGCACTACATACATCACACACATGTATACATCACATACTGCACTACATACATCACACATGTATACATCACATACCGCACTACATACATCACACATGTATACATCACATACTGCACTACATATATCACACATGTATACATCACATACCGCACTACATACATCACACACATGTATACATCACACACATGTATACATCACATACCGCACTACATACATCACACACATGTATACATCACATACCGCACTACATACATCACACATGTATACATCACACACTGCACTACATACATCACACATGTATACATCACATACCGCACTACATACATCACACACATGTATACATCACATACCGCACTACATACATCACACACATGTATACATCACATACCGCACTACATACATCACACATGTATACATCACACACTGCACTACATACATCACACATGTATACATCACATACCGCACTACATACATCACACATGTATACATCACATACCGCACTACATATATCACACATGTATACATCACATACCGCACTACATACATCACACACATGTATACATCACATACTGCACTACATACATCACACATGTATACATCACACACTGCACTACATACATCACACGCATGTATGCATCACATACCACACTACATACATCACACATATGTATACATCACATACCGTACTACATACATCACACACATGTATGCATCACATACTACATACATCACACACTGCACTACATACATCACACATATGTATACATCACATACCGCACTACATGCATCACACATGTATACATCACATACCGCACTACATACATCACACACATTTATACATCACATACCACACTACATACATCACACACATTTATACATCACACACTGCACTACATACATCACACACATGTATGCATCACATACCACACTACATACATCACGCACTGCTCTACATACATCACACACTGCACTACATACATCACACATATGTATACATCACATACCGTACTACATACATCACACACATGTATGCATCACATACCACACTACATACATCACACACTGCACTACATACATCACACATATGTATACATCACATACTACATACATCACACATATGTATACATCACATACCGCACTACATACATCACACATGTATACATCACATACCGCACTACATACATCACACATGTATACATCACATACCGCACTACATACATCACACACTGCACTACATCACATCACACACTGTACTACATACATCGCATGTATGTGGCCCAGCGTGTGATGTATGTGGCGCAGCGTGTGATGTATGTAGTGCAGTGTGTAGTGAATGCAGGCAGGATATTATAGCCAAGTGGTAAAGTACAGAGAAGATCCGCCATATTGGACCGATCTTTATCACTTGGCTATGATTGGCTGATGTTAGACCAGTAATGGTCCCCTGCACACCCACCTCTTAGGCCCCGTTCACACCAGCGCTATTTATCTCTGTTGTTCCGCTCATCTAATAGAGCAGAACAATGAAAATAACAGAAGTGAGTTTTTGTAATACGTTTAACACACGCCATACTGTGGCGTCCAGCACCATGGAGATCCATTGTAAAATCAAACAAAAACTAAGTATCCTTTATTTTTTTTTTGCAGAACTCAGCAGGATGGGAAAGCCTCGTGTACCACATTTTTCCATCCTGCAAAGTCCAGCAAAAAAACATGTAGGCAAAAGGATATAATTTTTTATTTTATTTTTTTTACAATGGAACTGGCGTCTGGTAACATAAATACGTTTTTTGTGTGTACATTAAATGTATGAAAAACCTGACCTAGCTGACGGAAGAAGCTGAACAGTCTCCGCTGACTATGATGGCGACCGTTACGTTTCCGTTCGGGATCTGTCTTTTTACCAGACGAAAAAGTCTTTCATAAAATGCTTTTTTGTCCGGCTCCAAACGCAGCCTCCAACGCAGATGCGAGCAATGTGAGCCTATATGTCATGTATCTGAATTATTGCAAATTTCATACTCCTCCTCGGGTAAAAATACTCCTCAAAAATGGTCAGAGAAGTATTTTTACTCTTCTGGAAAAAATATAGTGCATTAGACGGTGCGTAGTTATGAAGGAGATAAAATTGTTTCTGGGTAAGCTGGGTGGTAACCAATATGGCCGCCATTACATCTTTCCCAGGTTCTTCAGGACAGTGGCGCTGATTCTGGAGTCAAAAAAAGGTGACAAGTGCCATCGTGGGAGCCTTAATAGCAGCCATATTGGTTGTCACCCGTCTTTCCGAGTAACTTACATGTCTAAGATCTTGGGGATCCTCCACCCCCTGTTTCTGGAGGTTCTTGCTGTGAGCTGATGATGTCTTATTTTCTGGCAGTGAAGCTTTAGGCTCCTTCCCTGGCAGTGACGTGCTCACCCTGATTACTCAAGTCATGTTCTTCCTGAAGACCCCCACACAGGACTTCCTGGAGCGAAACCAGTGCGTACCAACCACAAGGGGCAGGGATCTAGTGTAGTGTTTAGGGGGAGATATACTGCAGGTGCAGGGATCTAGTACAGTATACAGGAGGAGATAGAGGTGCTGGGATCTAGTATAGTATGCAAGAGGACATGGAGGTGCTGGGATCTAGTATAGTATGCAAGAGGACATGGAGGTGCTGGGATCTAGTATAGTATGCAAGAGGACATGGAGGTGCTGGGATCTAGTATAGTATGCAAGAGGACATGGAGGTGCTGGGATCCAGTATAGTATACGAGAGGACATAGAGGTGCAGGGATCTAGTACAGTATACAGGAGGACATAGAGGTGCAGGGATCTAGTATAGTATGCAGGAGGACATGGAGGTGCTGGGATCTTGTATAGTATACTGGAGGACATAGAGGTGCAGGGATCTAGTACAGTATACAGGAGGACAGAGGTGCAGGGATCTAGTATAGTATACGGGAGGACAAAGAGGTGCAGGGTTCTTGTATACTATACAGGAGGACATAGAGGTACAGGGATCTAGTATAGTATACAGGAGGAAATAGAGGTGCAGAGATCTAGTATATTATACAGGAGGACATAGAGGTGCAGGGATTTAGTATAGTATACGGGAGGACATAGAGGTGGAGAGATCTAGTATATTATACAGGAGGACATAGAGGTACCGGGATCTAGTATAGTATACAGGAGGACATAGCGGTGCAGGGATCTAGTATAGTATACAGGAGGACATAGAGGTGCAGGGATCTAGTATAGTATACAGGAGGACATAGAGGTGCAGAGATCTAGTATAGTATACAGGAGGACAGAGGTGCAGGGATCTAGTATAGTATACGGGAGGACATAGAGGTGCAGAGATCTAGTATATTATACAGGAGGACATAGAGGTGCAGAGATCTAGTATAGTATACTGGAAGACATAGAGGTGCAGGGTTCTTGTATAGTATACGGGAGGACATAGAGGTGCAGGGATCTTGTATAGTATACGGGAGGACATAGAGGTGCAGGGATCTTGTATAGTATACGGGAGGACATAGAGGTGCAGGGATCTAGTATAGTATACGGGAGGACAAAGAGGTGCAGGGTTCTTGTATAGTATACGGGAGGACATAGAGGTGCAGGGATCTTGTATAGTATACGGGAGGACATAGAGGTGCAGGGATCTAGTATAGTATACAGGAGGACATAGAGGTGCAGGAATCTAGTATAGTATACAAGAGGACATAGAGGTGCAGGGATCTAGTATAGTATACGGGAGGACATAGAGGTGCAGGGATCATGTATAGTATACGGGAGGACATAGAGGTGCAGGGATCTGGTATAGTATACAGGAGGACATAGAGGTGCAGGGATCTAGTGTAGTATACGGGAGGACATAGAGGTGCAGGATTCTAGTATAGTATACGGGAGGACATAGAGGTGCTGGGATCTAGTATAGTATACAGGAGGACATAGAGGTGCAGGGATCTAGTATAGTATACAGGAGGACATAGAGGTGCAGGGATCTAGTATAGTATACAGAAGGACATAGAGGTGCAGAGATCTAGTATAGTATACGGGAGGACATAGAGGTGCAGGATTCTAGTATAGTATACGGGAGGACATAGAGGTGCTGGGATCCAGTACAGTATACAGGAGGACATATAGGTGCAGGGATCTAGTATAGTATACAGGAGGACTTAGAGGTACAGGGATCCAGTATCATATAGAAGAGGACATAGAGGTGCAGAGATCTAGTAGTATAGCATACAGGAGGACATAGAGGCACCAGGATTTATTAGTATAGTATGCGGGAGGAAATAGAGGTGCAGAGATCTAGTATAGTATACAGGAGGACATAGAGGTGCAGGGATCTAGTATAGTATACGGGAGGACATAGAGGTGCAGAGATCTAGTATAGTATACAGGAGGACATGGAGTTACTGGGATCCAGTGTAGTATGATGAAACATAAGGGTCCAGACTTTAGTAAACAGTTTTTATTCTTACAGATTTGTCACCGGTTGGTTCAGCCCATTTCACAGAAAACGAAAAATGATCAACCCCCTAATGGTACAACAGATAGAACCAGAAGCTGTGAGGTGAAATAACTGGTGAACATCTGCCATATTATATGTATAAAACCCTGATAATGGACCAGTGACATAAAGAAAGAACTCTTTATAGGAGCAGTATTATAGTAGTTATATTCATGTACATAGGAGCAGTATTATAGTAGTTATATTCTTGTACATAGGAGCAGTATTATAGTAGTTATATTCATGTACATAGGAGCAGTATTATAGTAGTTATATTCTTGTACATAGGAGCAGTATTATAGTAGTTATATTAATGTACATAGGGGCAGTATTATAGTAGTTATATTCTAGTACATAGGAGGCAATTTTATAGTAGTTATATTCTTATACATAGGAGGCAGTATTATAGTAGTTATATTCTTGTACATAGGCAGCAGTATTATAGTAGGTTATATTCTTGTACATTGGAGGCAGTATTATAGTAGTTATATTCTTGTACATAGGAGGCAGTATTATAGTAGTTATATTCTTATACATAGAGGCAGTATTATTGTAGTTATATTCTTGTACATAGGAGGCAGTATTATAGTAGTTATATTCTTTTACATAGGGGCAGTATTATAGTAGTTATATTCTTGTACATAGGAGCAGTATTATAGTAGTTATATTCTTTTACATAGGAGCAGTATTATAGTAGTTATATTCTTGTACATAGGAGCAGTATTATAGTAGTTATATTCTTGTACATAGGAGCAGTATAATAGTAGTTATATTCTTTTACATAGGGGCAGTATTATAGTAGTTATATTCTTGTACATAGGAGCAGTATTATAGTAGTTATTTTCTTGTACATAGGGGCAGTATTATAGTAGTTATATTCTTGTACATAGGGGCAGTATTATAGTAGTTATATTCTTGTACATAGGAGCAGTATTATAGTAGTTATTTCTCAGTAATTGCTGTCTTTTCTCCCGTTCAGTCTCTTGTCTAATTGGACTTTAGTCCTGGAAGACCTTCAAGCAGCTTTGCTCAAGATCTTTCCTGCCATCACAGTGGAGGAATGGATGGAGGAATATTCACTGCCATATTACCTACAACTTCAAGAACTAGTTCAAGACCTTAATACTGCCCTGGAGAACCAGACATAGACGGGTCATCACCTCGAGTTGTCTGCTGTTGAGCCTTAATCCAAATTATATCTGACATTCCTGGTTTAGTCCTTTCATTGCTGCATACGTATTACTTTTGTATTAATTACATAGTAGTATACTCTATCCATATTCAGAGCTGCATTCAAAATTCTGCTGACTACCGCTTGGAATCTTGTCAACACTGTGCAAACAGACATCCCTTTAATGCACTGCACTCTATGCACACAGTGGTCTAGCAGGGAGATTTTAATTAATTTAGCCTGAGAGGTAACACAGTAAAAGCTTTGGATGTGACTGGAGGATAAGATACAAGGTATTTGCAGATTCTTTGTAAATCACAATTATTTTACTGTACAGCCGAATTTATTACTTTTTGTCAATGATAAAGAAAGTGTGCTCGACAGTATAATTTCTTTAAATCAGCATCTGATTGTCCAGCGCAAATCTGCCACATAATCTGTAATCTGAGAAGTCTTAGGACTGTACTGAGAGAAATGAGTGATGAGATTCCTCTAATCCAATTCCAATGATCCGGCACGTCTCAGGTGTCATTAATACCGAATTAAAGGAATTTTGTATAGCATATTGACTTTAGCAGTGGTCCCCGTCTATGCTCCAGACTGCTGATCAGTTCTTCTGTCTCATACATTTGTGGTACAACATGGCTGCCAGTCCCCATTGTGGAGTATTACACCATCATCCTGCAGTAGTGACCTAGAGAGGTTCTATACTTAAAGGGGTTTTCCAGGCGTTCAATATTTATGGATTATCCTCGGGATAGGTCATTATCGTTTGATCGGCGGGAGTCTGACACCCAGCACCCCTGCCAGTGAGCTGGTCGAAGAGGATGCAGTGCTCGAGTCTTCCTAGGGCAGTGATGTCACATTCATTGGTCACAAGGCCTATGACCATCTCAGTCCCAGTCGAGTGAATGGGCTAGGCTGCAATTTCAAGCACAGCCACTATGCAATGTATGGCGCTGTTCTTGGTAAGCTGTTTAAATAGCTGATTGGTGGGGATGTCAGTTGCCGTACCCCCACCGATCATATGTTTAAGATGTGTCCTCCGGATAGGCTATCAATATTAAACTCCTGGAAAACCCCTTTATATGTATTTATACATTACATGACTTATCCTGTATTGATACTTACATCCTGTATTATACTCCAGAGCTGCACTCACTATTCTGCTGGTTGAGTCACTGTGTACATACATTACTTATCCTGTACTGATACTTACATCCTGTATCATACTCCAGAGCTGCACTCACTATTCTGCTGGTACAGTCACTGTGTACATACATTACATATCCTTACTGATCCTGAGTTACATCCTGTATTATACTCCAGAGCTGCACTCACTATTCTGCTGGTGGAGTCACTGTGTATATACATTACATTACTTATCCTGTACTGATCCTGAGTTACATCCTGTATTATACTCCAGAGCTGCACTCACTATTCTGCTGGTGGAGTCACTGTGTACATACATTACATTACTTATCCTGTACTGATCCTGAGTTACATCCTGTATTATACTCCAGAGCTGCACTCACTATTCTGCTGGTGCAGTCACTGTGTACATACATTACAGTACTTATCCTGTATTAATCCTGAGTTACATCCTGTATTATACTCCAGAGCTGCACTCACTATTCTGCTGGTGGAGTCACTGTGTACATGCATTACTTATCCTGTACTGATCCCGAGTTACATCCAGTATTATACTCCAGAGCTGCACTCGCTATTCTGCTGGTGGAGTCACTGTGTACATACATTACTTATCCTGTACTGATCCTGAGTTACATCCTGTACTATACTCTAGAGCTGCACTCACTATTCTGCTGGTGGAGTCACTGTGTACACACATTACTTATCCTGTACTGATCCTGAGTTACATCCTGTACTATACTCTAGAGCTGCACTCACTATTCTGCTGGTGGAGTCACTGTGTACACACATTACTTATCCTGTACTGATCCTGAGTTACATCCAGTATTATACTCCAGAGCTGCACTCTCTGTTCTGCTGGTGGAGTCGCTGTGTACATACATTACTTATCCTGTACTGATCCTGAGTTACATCCAGTATTATACTCCAGAGCTGCACTCTCTGTTCTGCTGGTGGAGTCGCTGTGTACATACATTACTTATCCTGTACTGATCCTGAGTTACATCCAGTATTATACTCCAGAGCTGCACTCGCTATTCTGCTGGTGGAGTCAGTGTGTACATACATTACTTATCCTGTACTGATCCTGAGTTACATCCTGTATTATACTCCAGAGCTGCACTCACTATTCTGCTGGTGGAGTCACTGTGTACATGCATTACTTATCCTGTACTGATCCCGAGTTACATCCAGTATTATACTCCAGAGCTGCACTCGCTATTCTGCTGGTGGAGTCAGTGTGTACATACATTACTTATCCTGTACTGATCCTGAGTTACATCCTGTATTATACTCCAGAGCTGCACTCACTATTCTGCTGGTGGAGTCACTGTGTACATGCATTACATTACTTATCCTGTACTGATCCTGAGTTACATCCTGTATTATACTCCAGAGCTGCACTCACTATTCTGCTGGTGGAGTCACTGTGTACACACATTACATTACTTATCCTGTACTGATACTGAGTTACTTCCTGTATTATACTCCAGAGCTGCACTCACTATTCTGCTGGTGGAGTCACTGTGTACATACATTACATTACTTACCCTGTACTGATACTGAGTTACTTCCTGTATTATACTCCAGAGCTGCACTCACTATTCTGCTGGTGGAGTCACTGTGTACATGCATTACATTACTTATCCTGTACTGATCCTGAGTTACATCCTAGATTATACTCCAGAGCTGCACTCACTATTCTGCTGGTGGAGTCACTGTGTACATACATTACATTACTTATCCTGTACTGATCCTGAGTGATCAGTTTTGTCTGGAATGTTTCTTTAAATGGATAGAAAAGTGGCAAATTGGCACCCAAATATTGAAAACAAGAAGCAGCGATACGTTTTTTGCGGCAGTCACTGTCTTATCTTTTATTCATTGTATAAAAAAACAATACAAGTCACGTACACACAGCGCGTGGGTTTCAAGTAATCAACATAATGAAGGCTTGTTCTGTAATACACATATAATACATACAATGTAACATGTCTACACCGTGTACAGTGAGGGTTGGTCCTGCAGAACTCTAGTAGGCCTCATGCAGACCGCCACAAGTTCAAGCGCCGCTGGGGGGTTCTAGATATGGCAGCCGCAATACACTTTGGAAACCACTGCTTAAAGGGACCCGACCACTATATATTGTTAACTGTTTATCACCCCCCTTACGGCCCATACCCACACTAGACAATAGCTGAAGAGCCACAGCTTAGGTACCACTGCCTTAGTCCACAGTGAGAAACAAGCCAAGAGCTGCAATAGACGATTGTACCTTCCGTACTAGAGTTAACCACTATCCTATTTTACAGCAGCCATAAAGTGAGACTGCAAAGAGGAATACATAAATATTCCTCTAGTTCTCTGTATAGATGTATGAAAAGTATAGATTGTAATATATTCAATGTATTAGTTTTATTTGGAGTTACTGTCCCTTTAAATCTACCCAGGGCGGTGTAGAAGATGGCCGTTCCCTCTACCGTTCCTAGAAGTCTACCAGCATTTATTTTATAGACACTAAGAGATAATCTGGAGTGTCGAGGGGGTGGGTCGTGTCCAAGGAAGCAGCATTTGGTCAAAAATGAACATCCCCTTTAAGTACCTTTATATTGCATTTAAACGGCAGCAGAAACTACATGAAATACACAATTCAGATGTAGAATAAATATATTTTACAGCATTTTAGGACCCGGCTCTTTAAGTCTGTGGAAAATAAGGTTTTAGACGGTGGGCAGATGTAGGTGACATGCCAAGCCACGTCATACGAATGCACCCGCATAGAAGTAACCACCCGCTTATGGCCTATGGTGGATTCATTCCCTAATACCTCTTTATATAGGTAGAGCTTCAGATTCCCTGCATAGGCATATATTCTGGCTCCTGCAGTCACCACTAGGGGGAGCTTAGGAGCTTACTGCATACAATGTTACTGTTAGGCTACATTCACACGACCGTGAATGTGTCCGCGTCCGTTCCGCAATTCTGCGGGACGGGTGCGGACCCATTCACTGTCTATGGGGCCGGACGAGGTGCGGAGAGCACACTAGGTGCTCTCCGCTTCCGCATTTGCGGAGCGCGGCCCCGAACTTCCGGTCCGCGGCTCCGCAAAAGATAGAACATGTCCTATTCTTGTCCGCAGCCTGCGGACAAGAATAGGCATTTCTATGGGGGGTGCGGCTGGGTGTATTGCGGATCCGTAATACACTACGGTCGTGTGAATGTAGCCTTAAAGGGGTTTTACAACTCTCTTTATTTAACTGATGACCTATCTTAGGATAGGTCTTTAGAATCTGATCGGTGGGGGTCCGACGCTCAGAACCCCCACCGATCAGCTCTTTGAGGAAGCTGCCGAGCTCTGGTGTGCACCAGGCCCCTCACAGCTTTCCAAGAACAGCACCGTACATCGCATAGTGGCTGTACTTGGTATTGCGGCTCAGTCCCATTCACTTGAATGGGACTGAGCTGCCTCTGGGCCACGTGACATCACAGGAGCACTGCAGCCTTCTCAAACAACTTATCAGAGGGGGTCCCGGGTGTCGGGCTCCCACCGATCAGATACTGATGACCTATCCAGAAAATAGGTGATCAGTATAGAAAAAGAAAAGTCGGAAAACCCATTTAAGTTCTATGTATAAAGAGTATGCACTGAGCTCCCTCTAGTGGTGGCTCGAGCAATGAGAATTTTATCATTTAACCCTTAGTCCTCCTGTGACAGGATCTTAGTGCTCTTGTTACACCCGGCCAGAGGGAGGGTATAATAGGACGCAGTGATCACAGGTTCAAAAAAAAAAAAAAAAAAATTAAATATAAAATCAATATTAATCATATAAAATATACAAGCAATTTTGCATTATATGGTAAATGCATTGGTGCCATTTAAAAAATAAAACTTGTCCCGCAAACAACCCTCAGTGGCTTGGCTCTTAAGGGGTTAATTACTCTGCAGAGGGTTTGGACCTTTGTATCAGTAGAACACAGCTCAGACCACTATACCGATATATTAAGAAATATTTGGATCATTCTCCGCCGGCCTAACCTTTCATCTGACCCGTCAGCGCTGAGGAATGTACAATACGCAGCAGAGCAGGAACACCGCCGCCGCCTTATATTAAAGGGATATTTCCCCTTTAACCCTTTACAGAAGGCTTTAAGCCTAATGCACTGCAAGCAGCTCTAATAATACTAACAGACCTCCCAAAAATCAGATTGTGAGCTCTTCATACCAAGCAAAAAAACTGCACCGTACCGGTAACAGCGCAAGCGTCCATTAGATGGCGGTAATTGTTTTCATACTATATTATAAACAGGCTTCATGTAACAAAGCATTGGATTAGAAGAACAGCGCCACTCTGGTTGTTACTGGTATTGCAATAGCCAAGAAAATGGGTCTCAGCTGCAATACCAGACACGTCCATTGAGAAGAGGGGCGCCGTTTCTATAAAAGAAAATCCTGAACAGTCCCATTTAAGTACCAGAAAGTGTTTCTAAAAACAACTCATATTGGATTTTTTTTTTCCTTTGGATGAACAGGGAGTGCTTGACTTCTCATAAAGTTGGAGCAAAAGTTGTGTATCCAGAATAAGACAGACGATAAGCTCCCCCTAGTGGACAATTAACACCAAACGGCAGTTGGATTTGGTATTCTTCTGCAGTAAATAAATACTTGGGGGCAACTAAGGCACATCGCCCTTCAAGGCACAGAAGATGGCGCTATGAGGATAGTGCAAAACTAAAATACAATTAAAGAGACCCTAAAAATAATAATATTTTGCTTTTGGTCGGTAAGACCACCATGTATCTTGGGTATGCTGGTGGCCAATATTAGCGTCAACTCATTCATTAGCCAGAATCTCTTCACTGTCACTGCTCTCCTCCTCGATTCGGGAGTGGAAACCTGCCAGGTTCAGGTCTAAGAAGGTGGTCAGAAGTTTTGCCACTGCTTCCACGTCACTGGGGGGGAAAAAAAAAACATAGAAGATCAGATGAGGAGCCTCAAAGGTGTCACCACGGAATAGAGACCCTTGAAGAACTTACCTTCTACCTCCTAGCACGGCACTCTGTGTAAGAGGGTGGGAGATGCCGGTGACAAGACGTAGAACAATCAGGTAGCCTTTCCCAAAATATCGTACCTTCTCCTCCTCAACGTTCACATCCCGAATCTCTTTGATAAGTACCACCACTATGGGAAAGAACACATTGCATGTGGGCACTATGTCCATCCAGCTTCTGTCCACCAGGAACCTCTTGATGTTGTCAGCCTCACCACCTACCTTGCTCTTGGCCTCCTTTACAAAACGTGAGAACTTTCTTGTACAAGTTGAATGTCTTCAGGACGGCTTTCCCAGCCTTCTTATCAAATATTGCTTCCTGAGAGAAAGAGAAGAACATCCACCTAGTGGCTTACACAGACCAACGTGACGTGTTCAATGTAGTCCCATCTGACCCTCCTCATCTACTAGAGATACTTGGAAAATGAGGTTGTTAGACCTAAGCCTGTCTTAGGCCCCTTTCACACGGGCGAGTTTTCCGCGCGGGTGCAATGCGTGAGGAGGACGCATTGCACCCGCACTGAATCCGGACCCATTCATTTCTATGAGGCTGTGCACATGAGCAGTGATTTTCACGCATCACTTTTGCGTTGAGTGAAAATCCCAGCATGTTCCATATTGTGCGTTTTTCACGCAACGCAGGCCCCATAGAAGTAATTGGGGCTGCGGGAAAATCGCAAGCAAGTGCGGATGTGGTGCGATTTTCCTGCATGGTTGCTAGGAGACAATTGGGATGCGTACGCGATCTTTATTATTTTCCCTTATAACATGGTTATAAAGGAAAATAACAGCATTCTTAATAGAGAATGCAAAGTAAAAAGGGCACTAGAGGGTTAAAAATAATAAAAACATAAACTTACCCCCTCCATTTGATCGCGTAGCAGCCGGTTACCGGTCTCCTGCTCTGTGTTCAGCCGGGAAGGGGTGAAGGACCTTCTGTGATGTCACTGGGTCGCAGGTGATTGGACCATGTGACCCAGTGACTACACGGAAGGTCCTTCACCCCCTTCCCGGCTGAACACAGAGCAGGAGACCGGTAACCGCTGCTACGCGATCAAATGGAGGGGGTAAGTTTATGTTTTTATTATTTTTAACCCTCTAGTGCCCTTTTTACTTTGCATTCTCTATTTAGAATGCTATTATTTTCCTTTATAACTATGTTATAAGGGAAAATAATAAATTCTCCAGAATATTCTACCCCGAAACCAGACTTCAGTGATGAAGTCCGGCTTCGGGTCTGGGTAACAAACATGGCGATTTTTCACACGCGCGTGCAAAACGCATTACAAACATTTGCACCCGCGCGGAAAAATCGCGCATATTCCCGCAACGCACCCGCATCCTATCCGGGCGTCAAACGTGACGCCCGTGTGAAAGAGGCCTTACACGTCTATCATATATGGCTGGACCCCACAAGCTCATGTGTAACTTCTACAGACCTGAGGACAACCTGAGATGTAGTTCTTAGCTTACCTCCCAATCTTCAAGATTCTGAAGAGCCACAAACAGGCAGCCGGCCACATAAAACAGCTTCCACGCCCAGGAATCTAGGGTCAGAGGAACACTTCAGAGGACAGCTACAGAATTACAGGGCATGAGGCCAACAGTCCCCATAGTACAACCCAAGTCCATCAAAAACATATTCAGATACATGCCTCAAAGCTAGAGCCTTAGGCATATGTGGTGGCCTAATGTCTATGGGGCCCGGAAGACCCTAACCCAAGAGCTGGCATCTGAGGTGACTTGGACTGAACAGATGGAGCTGAGACCATCTAATATGTTAATCATCTCCAAGCTTCGAGAAATGGTGGGAGTAGCTGTCACCTTCCCCCCCATCTGGCATAGACGAGGGAGCCTTGGTGGAAGACACAACCCTACCCAGAGAACATCAGGGTCCCGACGTCCACTGTGGGGAGGATACATTGTATTTTTAGGTCCACCATGAAGCACAAACTTTATATACTTCTCAAGGAAACCAAGATGGACTCTCATTTTCTTCAGTACCTACCTGTACTGTAATAGGCTGCAGCCAAGCCGACCGAGGAGATCCCTACAAGAGATGTAATATATTGTACATTTTACTTCACATGTCACACGTTAGGGGATCACTGGTCACATTTACCTCTAAATGGAAACCATCAGCATGTTGCTGTTCACAGACCCTCTTTAAGCATTTATTATGTTAAGTAGACAATTGGTGCACTGCTCTAAATAGGCTGTGGATTTTATACACCGCCCCCAAATTTGTAGCCTCACTATCCCCTGACACATGTAGATTACAATTTACAGATCTGGGTGGGGGGTGGATATATTGTGGCTATAGAATGGGGGATTCTATAGCCACAATATATCCACCCCCCACCCAGATCTGTAAGTTATAAACTACATGTTATTCAGACCATTTAGATATTCCAAAGTTAATGAAAGTGTTTACACAAGCTAATGAGCCATAATAGGCAATTATAAGTAGTAAGGTCCATCAACAGCAGCAAACCTGCTTGATGACGGTTTCCAGACAGACTTTGTAATGTAGCACATAAACTCTTACAACTCACCAACTAACAGCGACCACGAGCGGATGCTGGGATTCCTTTTCAGATGTAGGAGGGTCCCGGTGCGGCTTTCTACCTGCATATACATGACGGGGTCTGTCCTAGAGGAGGAAGAGACAAAATGAGATCAGAAAACCGCCAATGAGGGTGGGAAAGAAAAGACCGAAACAAACGGACGAGTCGCCTATGGACAGGCTGGACTAGGTAGCAGTCTTGCCTAGGAGATCATCAAGAAAGTTATGCGTGCCACCCAAACCCAGCATGGTCCTACAATCCAGTGTCAGGGGATCCTCCATTCGGCCCAGGCTCTGATACCATAGGGGGCCACAAAGGCCCAGCCCGACCCTGCTAAAATCCAAGCAGGAGCCCCCAAAAACCTGTGTAATGTGTGTGAGGGGGGGGGTTAACGACAATTCCGAAGGTCTCCAAGCTGTTGTCTCCTCTTCAGACCCCTGGGACCATCACTGAAAACTGAATGTAAAGGTCAGAGAATGGGGAAGAAAGAATGGGGAAGTGTCTTGGCAGCGACTTGTCACCCGGAGGGAGCAGCGTCGCATGAGGCAATCATTAAGAGGCATGAAATATGGATAAGTGGTGACTAAGGGGCTGGGGGCGAGTCCTAAGGAGCGCCCGCTGCCATATAAACCCAGAATTGTGGTGACTGCAACATATACTGGGCGGTTCTAGAAGCAATGACAAGGTACATGCTGGGAGTAGTAGTCCTACCACATGTAAACAAGCTACACAGCAGCTATGATCATGCCGGAGAGTCACAGTAGGACTGTAGGTCCCAAGTCTGAGGAATGCAAATGTGCATCTTCTGGGGTTCACACAGAATCATCGCCTGCGTGTACACACTGTAACAGCACTGCAGCTGAGGACACATGAGAAGGCTGCACCCCTCCCTGCTTTGTTATTGCTCAACACAGAGGAAGCTCCTCCTGTAGTAACACAGACATCAGCATCCCCTGGGCTTCCATCACACAAGGCGGTGGGTACACGGTACTTACCTTCCTACTGCACCTGAAGCTCTTCTGTCTACAGCTCTGCGCTTCCCCAGTACACGCTACACCGCAGGGCATGCTGGGATACGGGATGTCCCGCCCAGGCTTCACATGCATAAAGCTACACCAGCAATGGCCACTAGATGGCAATGTATCTGTTTACCTCATAATGTTATTCCAGCATTGGTCACTAGATGTCACTGCATCGGTTTCCGTACTGTTATTCCGATACTAACCACCAGGCTCTACTTCTCCATTGTTTATATTTCTATTCCAACATTGGCCACTAGATGGCAATGCATCAGTTTACTTCATCATGCTATTCCAATATTGACCACTAGAGGGCTCTGAATACCTGCAGTTTATATTTCTATTCCAACACTGGCCACTAGATGGCTCTGCATCAGTTTTACCTTATAATGCTATTCCAACATTTACCGCCAGGAGGCTTTAGATTTATTTGTTATTGTCATATTGAACACTAGCTGCGGTTCCTAATGGTATACCAGTACTGAGCACTGGGTGGCGTACACTTTCATCTTGCTATACCAAAACTGAACACTAGATGGCCCTGCCTCCATTCAGTGCGCGATCAGGGTGCAGCTCAGGTCACGCTCATAATAACCAATAGAGAACACTGGATGGCGCTGCATCGCCTTGGTTCACATTTATAACACTGTACTACTCTCGCGCTGACCACCAGGGGCGCACAATTTGCCGTACATTATAAACGGAAACTACAGCATCCCCAGGTCATTCGGGGATTAGTAGTTTTACAGCCTCAGTTTGCTGTCGGCACATGACCCCTTGAGTAACAACCAGTCTGTTTATACTGTTGTCAAGACAGTAGAGAAAAATAGGGCTAAATGGTTGTCTCCTTCGCAGGAGACATTTTTGGTAAGTCACCCGCAATGTGAAAATATTGCGTGGTCCACAGAAAAATGGCCGCCGCGTTTCAGCGCGGTGAGGACGTGCAATTGCGATGGGTCTCAAGTAGCGCTGTGACCGGGTGGGCGTGTCGTGGGCGGGAATTATGGAGGAAATTCAACTTCCTCTGCTTCCCATTGGCTGAGGAGCTGTCACTCAAACCGGAGACGAGTGAGGGGCAGAATAGCATGTAAGAAGGATCCCGAGACGGTGTAACAAAGGGCAGGGTGACAGCAGAGGGGCAGCGGCTGGGGTCCTGCGCGTCCGAGCCCCTCCGCCGGGACCGGCAGAGACATGAAGTGTGAGAACTGCACCAAGGCGGTGAGCACCCCCCTGCGCCAGCCAGACATGGCCGGCCCCTAACCCCCCGGAGCCTCACTGCACACGTTATGTAATGTCATGAGGGCACAGCATTAACCCCAGCAAATATCTGTGGGCTGGCCCTTTAAATGAGCAATTACTTGTTTGATCAATTTTTTTTTTTTTTTTCATGTTTTTTATATATATATATTTGATAATATACTTGTGTGGTATGGTATATTTTATTTATTCCCACTCAAACCGGGTTGCTATTTTATGTTTAATTTTTTTTATTATTTCTCAAACATTTTTTCTTATTAATTTTATTGTTATTTGATTACCTCTCAAACTTGGTAACTAATATATATTTTATTTATTTTTTTATGTTTTTTTTTATTTATTTTATTTTTTTATTTCCTCCTGCTAATATTTAATGGTTACCCCGAAACTTGGCAGCCGTTTTCTTTTTTTATTTCATCTCAAACTTGGCCTCTATTTTTTATTTTCATTTTTTGTTTGGTAAGACATTTAGTGTTTTTTTTTTTTGTTGTTTTTTTTGTTTTGTTTTTTTATTTACTTCCTCAAACTTGGCCAATATTATTATTTTTTTTTTCATTTCTTTAAAACCTGGTTGCCATTTTTTATTTCCTCAAATTTGGACAATAGCTTAGGTTTAAAAAAAAAATAATAATTATATATTTTTATTTTATTTCACTTTTTTCTGAGTTCAAAGTTTTTGACACTAAAATAGATAATGCAAAATATAATGATAAAAAATACAGAATCAGTGTTGTTACGAAGCTTTTTGTTACTACTATTATGATGTTCTTGCTGCACGCTGTGTCTCTGGAAATAGGTGATATTTTGTAAGATTTATATTTTTTATATGTTTATTTTTTATGTTTTGGGGGGGTTATATCTGTAATATGACTTGTTGTGTAAGATATTTTGGTTTTATCAGCATCGACTTCTCATACGGAGAACATTAACCATTTCATGATCATCGTCCTTACTGTATATATACATTTTTTGTTTATTGCACAATAATTTTCTATATGTATATTTTTTTTTTTACGTTATAACAGATACATTTTCTATTTTTTTTTTTTTTTTTTTTTTTGCTGGTTACTTTTTTGCTTTGTTTTTCTTAAAGGAGACGTCCAGGATTAGAAAAACATGGCTGTTTTCTTCCAAAAAAACACAGGCTGCGTCTGTTTTTGCAGCTCCGCTCCATCAATCAGGCAGAGCTGCACACACAACCTGTGGACAGAGGGTAGTGCTGCTTTTTGGAAGGAAGCCGCCATGTTTTTCTAATCCTGGACGTCCCCTTTAAGAATGTGTTTCAATCCTCCAGACCCCTCGGTGACCGATACTTCTCAGGCCATGGTGATCTTTAATGGGAGTTCATTTTGAAGCCTGCGTTTGCTGTAGGACTGGTTGCCTGTGGTCACCTTTAGGTGGGGGGGTCTGCTTGGTTGTCATGGTTACAGAGAACACCTGGCCCAATCTTTTTGGACAGGAAAAAGATGGACCCCATTATAAGTCAGTGGGGGCCATAGGGTGCCGCTGGTGTCCATTGTACAACGGTTCCGTCACTTCTGTAATGGAAACCACAGCGTAGATAGGAACCTCATGGACCATACCATTAGTCAAATGGGGGTCTTCAGAACTTCATTCTTATGGTAGTCAGTATGGCCTTTATTGGACAGGGCACCTCACCCTGGTGCCACAGAACTCAGTGAAGACCCCTCGATGGGATCATATCTGTCATAGATTTTGGGTCAAACTGTATCATGGCCGCCAACCAACTCCCCACCATGTTGGGCTCAAAAGTTCTAGTCAACGTGATAACCTTAGGCCTTCGGGCAGCAGTCCAGCCACGATAGCGGCAGCCATATTGTCCTCTCGAGGCACTTTTTCATCAGAATCTCTGAATGTGACCTCAAACGCCTCACACCTCACTGATACCTCTAGTTAACCGCCATTACCTCCATCTCGCCGGTAACTGTACATCGTCTAGAGGGCGATGATGTTTAATACTTTTTTGCCTCCAAGATGGCCGCTTCCGCCTATGTAGGCGACAGGTCATTGTAACCAGAGAATATTGTTGTTGTTTTTTTCACATTCGCGTCACAGGAGTCACCAAATATTTTTGTTGAGGCCAACGATAGGGGGAGGGGGGACTGCAAATATTTTGAGAGCTGAGCCGGTAGGTCGTCATGTTTACGTTCTGGTGTATGTTACATGGGGCCAGGTGACCTGATGCCCCCATAAAATCAGATCCTGTACTTCTGGTGGCAAAACTCATGTGCATTGTGTTTACTTTTTTTGTGAAAGAAAATTATACATTTAAGTAATTTTTTTATTTTATTTTTTTAGCCATTTTTATAACTTTTGTCATTTTGTAGTAATTTCTTTGAGTTTCTTTTTTTTCTTTTTATTATTTTTACTTCCCCCCCCCCCCCTTCCCCACAAAAACTTGTGCTTTTGTCTACTTTTTGTAAAAATAAAATTATACATTTTAGTAGATTTTTTTTATCCATTTTTATAACCGTTGCCATTTTGTAGTAATTTTTTTAAGTTTCTTTTTTTTCTTTTTATTATTTTTACTTTTTTTTTCCCCCTTCCCCACAAAAACTTGTGTGCTTTTGTTTACTTTTTTGTAAAAATAAAAGGATCCATTTTAGTAAATTATTTAATCCATTTTTTTTTTTTTTTTACTTTTGTCATTTTGTGATGATTTTTTAGTTCCTATTTTCTTTGTATTTAGTACAATTACTATTTTTATTTTATTTTTACTTTTTTTTTTTTTTTTTTTTTTCCCCCCACAAAAAGCTAAAATGTAGAATAAAAAAGCAAATGTAGGGTGGTGGAAGCAGACAGCATGCTGGGTGCTTTAGTGCTTTAAATCTGGCAGTGCTGATTGCATGTGAGTCGTGACGCTTGCGCAGTTAGGTGGTTGTCATACAGCTGAGATCATTTTCCTATTTTAGCTGCATGAATGATGTACGATTGCACTTTTTTTTTTTTTCTTTTGTTATTGCTTTTATGTTTAGTATTTTTATATAGAATTTTATATATACTTTTTTTTTATATACTAGCTCTTTTTTTTTAAATCATTTTTCTTTTATTTAATTACATTCATTTCTTTAGGAAATAGACCGACACCTAATGGAATTTTACTCTACAACAATTTTTTTATATTGTTTTTGGTGTTTCTAAAAATCTACGGGTGTCAATTTTTTTTTCCTATTTACTCTGCATTGAATACGAATAACTCAATGTAACAGAATCCTTTTATGGTTAGAGGCAGCTTATATATTGATTTGTCCGTTTTTTTTGTTTTTTTTGTTTTGTTTTTTTACATTTATACGGTTACCTATTAAAACAAAAAATTTAAAAAATATATATATTTTTTGTCCGCCCAGGAATGTAGCAAGAAAAAGAAGCAGGATGCAGCTGATGCGGAGCTTTCCGTGGCGCAGGCTCTGGAGGACGGAGACGAGGTGAGAGTCAGACGCCTCCTTATCTGTGACCGTCCATGTGCGGTTCTTGATGAGCCCAGGATGGGCCATCACACGCCCAACCTCAGACCCTTATCTGGACCCGTCACCCCCTCCACGGCCAGACTCCACACCCTTCAAAGCTGACTGTGGCATTCGAGAACATTTTTTAAAAAAAAGTTTGATTTCTCAAGCAGAAATCTCCCCCTCCCCCCATAATCCTGGTGCTTCAGGCTGCTAATCAGGACCCCATTCAATTAGCTTCCTTAAAGGGCAACTGTAGCTAAAACTACAACTCCCAACATTTACAGCCAGCTTACGCTTGTCCCTCTCACCGGATGAGATTTTTTAAAGTTTTTTTTTTTTTTTTTTTCTCTAATGTACTTAGAAAAGCGAATTTCACCGCCTGGCCGATGCCCGTATCTTCCTGAGTGATTGCCTGGCTTGTGGAAACTGTGTGACCTCAGAAGAAGGCGCCAAGATCTTCGCGCAGAACCAGAAGGCGTTTTTCAAGGTTTTGAGTCTCAATAAGGTATGGGTGTCTTACACGGCTTAACGCTTTCTCTGGTATTGAGATTTCGGGCATCCCAGTTGTACTCATCACCTCTAGAGCTGCATTCGTAATTCTGCTTCAAAGGGACCAGGCGCGGCCAAACGTGTATGAGCATCACTGTGCCAGATAATTCAGTTGAAAATCGCTTTACGTTTTTAGGTGTTTGTCCTCTGAGTGTTGACCGAATCCAAGCAGCAGCCAGCAGAATTATGAATGCAGCTCTGGATTTGAATTGTCCTGTAGTTGGCATTTTTTTTTTCCCAACCTTTGTCTTCCAGAAATGTGACACTTCCCTCCATAGACTGGTGGTGGCATCAGTCAGTCCCCAGTCGGTGCCTTATTTTGCCGCCAAGTTCCAGCTTTCCGTCTGTGAGGCGTCTAAGAAAATCTGTGGCTTCCTCAAGAGTCTAGGTAAGTGGACGTGTCCGTCAAAGCCATAATTTCCTAACCCGCTACGGCATCGAAATGACACGTGAAACTCAACAATGTTAAAGTTGTCAGGGGGTGGACCTATGGTTAAAGTCGCACTCTGCTCCAGTGATGTCTTGTGTCCCCCTCAGGCGTCCATCATGTGTTTGATACCACGATCGCTGCCGATTTCAGCATCCTGGAGACCCAGAGAGACTTCATCCAGAGGTTTAGGCGGCAGACGCAGGATGAGCACGCCTTCCCCATGTTTGCCTCCGCTTGTCCTGGTAAGCCGTGCAATGCAAACAGAATAATGCAGGTGTAATGGCCTCTGTCTGTGGGATTAACACTATCATTCCCACATAATAAGCGGCCCCAGATGTGTACCTCGGCCACCGATCCCCTCCGATGTTAACATAGATTAAAGGGGTTCTCTGTGATACGGGTACTGGTGCCCTATTCTTAGGATAGGTCATCTGTCTCCAAACACTCAGCAGCCACGGCGTAAGAGACTATACGCTGTACGGAGCTGCAGGCAGACAGCGCCATCCACTGTATAGTGGGGTACTGCAGCTTAGCTTCTAGTCAAGTGAATGGATGCTGGGCTTGGAATATGCCGGAAACGACACAATGTATGACTCCTTCTTCTCCCGCTCCATACACTGTATAGCCTCCGGCTGCCAAACGCAGCTGATCTGAAGGGGTGCCAGGTGTCGGACCCCCACCGACCCGATACTGATGATCTCCTGAGGATAGGTCATCAATGTGAACAGCCCCAGTGAAGCCCAATATCCTGCTCCCTTTCTATTTATCCTCTGAAGGGCTCTGGGAAGCTGAGATCCCCCCCCCCCCTCCCCCCCAAACAATCAACCTTGAGGCACAACCACATCTGTTATGATAGGGTTAACGTTGCAGTTTACAGACGACCTTGTGAGAGGAACCTTCAAGACGTCTTGGCTGCCTGAGGCCATAACCAAAGATAAGGTAGGGCTGTGTGAAAAGTGCAGCAGTGTGGAGCCTCCAGGAGCGCAGGGACAGCGCAGCTCTCCTGCTGGCAGCTATGCAGCGCTGTAGTCCTGCACCAGTCGGTGAAAGGTTAATCTCGCCCGTCACCCCAGCACCCATCACATGAGCCAAGGATGCAGAACGTCAATCACCTGACTGTGAAGAGGCTGGCCCTTTAATAACTTTTAACCCTTTCTGCTGTGTTTTTAATGATAAAACGTTGAATAATGAAAAGTACTTCCACTTCCTAATACACTTGGTGTCTCGTGGTCGAGATCTCTGCTTTGTGTCAGTGAATGGACAGCTTGTTGCTAGTGTAAAATTCTCTCCTGTCCAGACTAGTTTTTATCTTGCCTCAAACGATACATTGCAACAAACTCGGCTGTGTGGTCCGATCCAGCGCAGGAGGGTACATCTCCTTGCAGGGCGCTTCTTTAGCTTAGGCTCAGGACTAATGTTCATATCACAGTCCTAAAGATGAACAGGAAGGTAAAAACCACATAATTCACTGCTCGCCCCCAAAACGGCAGGATGAACAGCGGTTTAAAGAAGTGAATCTGCTGATGAAGAGTTAACTGGAATGAATGACGACAATCTGCATATGTGCTTTATGGGTAAACAATGACACAGCCGAATTTTACAGGATCAGAAACAGATGCCAGACATAATATGCCAAGTAATGATTACCTGATGTACACAGCAACTCTGTACTGTCACCCCTCCCCCGTACCAGCTACGCCGTCACAGTGTAACATGCAGAATATAACTACTGTAATACTGCTCCTATGTACAAGAATATAACTACTGTAATACTGCTTCTATGTACAAGAATATAACTACTATAATACTGCCTCCTATGTACAAGAACATAACTACTGTAATACTGCTTCTATGTACAAGAATATAACTACTATAATACTGCTTCCTATGTACAAGAATATAACTACTATAATACTGCATCCTATGTACATAGAATATAACTACTATAATACTGCTCCTATGTACAAGAATATAACTACTATAATACTGCTCCTATGTACAAGAATATAACTACTATAATACTGCTCCTATGTACAAGAATATAACTACTATAATACTGCTCCTATGTACATAAATATAACTACTATAATACTGCATCCTATGTACATAAATATAACTACTATAATACTGCATCCTACGTACAAGAATATAACTACTATAATACTGCTCCTATGTACAAGAATATAACTACTATAATACTGCATCCTATGTACATAAATATAACTACTATAATACTACTCCTATGTACAAGAATATAACTACTATAATACTACCTCCTATGTACAAGAATATAACTACTATAATACTGCCTCCTATGTACAAGAATATAACTACTATAATACTGCCCCTATGTACAAGAATATAACTACTATAATACTGCCTCCTATGTACAAGAATATAACTACTATAATACTGCCTCCTATGTACAAGAATATAACTACTATAATACTGCCTCCTATGTACAAGAATATAACTACTATAATACTGCCTCCTATGTACAAGAATATAACTACTATAATACTGCCTCCTATGTACAAGAATATAACTACTATAATACTGCTTCCTATGTACAAGAATATAACTACTATAATACTGCTCCTATGTACATAGAATATAACTACTATAATACTGCTCCTATGTACAAGAATATAACTACTATAATACTGCATCCTATGTACATAGAATATAACTACTATAATACTGCTCCTATGTACAAGAATATAACTACTATAATACTGCCTCCTATGTACAAGAATATAACTACTATAATACTGCTCCTATGTACAAGAATATAACTACTATAATACTGCTCCTATGTACAAGAATATAACTACTATAATACTGCCTCCTATGTACAAGAATATAACTACTATAATACTGCCTCCTATGTACAAGAATATAACTACTATAATACTGCCTCCTATGTACAAGAATATAACTACTATAATACTGCTCCTATGTACAAGAATATAACTACTATAATACTGCCTCCTATGTACAAGAATATAACTACTATAATACTGCCTCCTATGTACAAGAATATAACTACTATAATACTGCTCCTATGTACAAGAATATAACTACTATAATACTGCTCCTATGTACAAGAATATAACTACTATAATACTGCTCCTATGTACAAGAATATAACTACTATAATACTGCTCCTATGTACAAGAATATAACTACTATAATACTGCTCCTATGTACAAGAATATAACTACTATAATACTGCCTCCTATGTACAAGAATATAACTACTATAATACTGCCTCCTATGTACAAGAATATAACTACTATAATACTGCCTCCTATGTACAAGAATATAACTACTATAATACTGCCTCCTATGTACAAGAATATAACTACTATAATACTGCCTCCTATGTACAAGAATATAACTACTATAATACTGCCTCCCATGTACAAGAATATAACTACTATAATACTGCCTCCCATGTACAAGAATATAACTACTATAATACTGCCTCCTATGTACAAGAATATAACTACTGTAATACTGCCTCCTATGTACAAGAATATAACTACTGTAATACTGCCTCCTATGTACAAGAATATAACTACTATAATACTGCTTCCTATGTACATAAATATAACTACTATAATACTGCTCCTATGTACAAGAATATAGCTACTATAATACTGCATCCTATGTACATAAATATAACTACTATAATACTGCTCCTATGTACAATAATATAACTACTATAATACTGCTCCTATGTACAAGAATATAACTACTATAATACTGCTCCTATGTACAAGAATATAACTACTATAATACTGCATCCTATGTACAAGAATATAACTACTATAATACTGCATCCTATGTACAAGAATGTGATTAATATAATTGTTTCTTGTTCTTCTTCCATTAACCCTTTGTCTCTCTTTCTATAGGATGGGTGCAGTATGCTGAACGTGTTCTGGGTGACTTGGTTACACCGCACATCTGCACTGCAAAATCACCGCAGCAGATCATGGGGTCACTGGTGAAGAGCTACTTTGCGTCACAGAAGGTGAGGCTGACTATCTTAAAGGGATATTTTGGGATATTGGCGTTGTTGGCTTCTCCACAGAATAGGCCATCAGTATCTGATCAGCGGGGGTCCGACACGTGGCACCTTGACAGTCAGCTATTTTATGGTAGCTCTGATGTTTGATGTTGGCACCAGAAATATACAGCTCTGTCCATTGTGTAGTGGGTGGCGCTGGTCACCACTCACCTCAGTGGGGGCAGTGCTCCATCTGCTGCTCAGTAGACAGCTGTGTAGTTCCGGTGCTGGAGCCACCCGAAAACAGGTTAACAGTTGGGGTGTAGGGTGGTGCACCACCACCAATCAGATATTGATAGCCTAGTAAAATTCTAGGCAACCCCTTTAAGTTGCTAATGGTCATAGTTAAAGGGGGTGTCCAGGATTAGAAAAACATGGCTGCCTTCTTTTAAAAATAGCACCACCGTTGTCCACAGGTTTTTTACGGTATTGCACCTCTACCCTATTAAATCCAATAGATCTGAGCTGCAATACCAAACGCAACCCATGGACAGAGGTGGTGCTGTTTTGTTGGAAAGCAGCCATGTTTTTCCCTTCACTCATGACTGCACCATAGAGAGATGGATCCCCCGCCACAACTGGACAGGAAGCTTCAGAGCAATCAAAAAGGGAACACCCACTTTCTCCCTCAGTGTGGTTTCCTGTCCTCCGGACAGAGGAGCCTGGAGCATGGAGCCTCCAGGGCTGTGAAACACCTTATGGACTTAGGTTATACAGCGAATATTTGTGTTGTGTGGTTGGTATGAATCTGTTTGGTGCCTTTAGCATGATTGATAGGTTTTAATATTTGTATGGCTTCGGGGGGGCCCCGCTGACTGCCTCTTGGCTTCGGGGGGGCCCCGCTGACTGCCTCTTGGCTTCGGGGGGGCCCCGCTGACTGCCTCTTGGCTTCGGGGGGGCCCCGCTGACTGCCTCTTGGCTCGGGGGCCCGCTGACTGCCTCTTGGCCGGGGCCCCGCTGACTGCCTCTTGGCTTCGGGGGCCCCGCTGACTGCCTTCTTGGCTTCGGGGGGGCCCCGCTGACTGCCTCTTGGCTTCGGGGGGGCCCCGCTGACTGCCTCTTGGCTTCGGGGGGGCCCCGCTGACTGCCTCTTGGCTTCGGGGGCGCCCCGCTGACTGCCTCTTGGCTTCGGGGGCGCCCCGCTGACTGCCTCTTGGCTTCGGGGCGCCCGCTGACTGCCTCTTGGCTTCGGGGCGCCCGCTGACTGCCTCTTGGCTTCGGGGGCGCCCCGCTGACTGCCTCTTGGCTTCGGGGGCGCCCCGCTGACTGCCTCTTGGCTTCGGGGGCGCCCCGCTGACTGCCTCTTGGCTTCGGGGGCGCCCCGCTGACTGCCTCTTGGCTTTTGGTGGGAGGCCTGATGGCTTTGGGGCCTGGTTGCTTGCCTATTGGCTTCAGGCTGAATGCCTTTGATCTTATGTTGGTTTCATTGAATTCTGAGGCCCTGTGCATGCTTGGCTGTATACCTGTCTGGCTAAACATTTTTGCATCTATGCTGGCTTTGTTAAACGCCTGATGGCGGTCCACCTGTGCATCTATGCTTGCTTAGCTGAATGTCTTGCATATATACCTGCTTCGTTGAAAGCCTGGTTGGTTGAACACTTGTGCGTCCATTCTGGGTCAGCTGACTGCCTTTGGGTCTGCGCCTGGTCGGCTGGTTAGCCCCTTTGGGTCTGCGCCTGGTCGGCTGGTTAGCCCCTTTGGGTCTGCGCCTGGTCGGCTGGTTAGCCCCTTTGGGTCTGCGCCTGGTCGGCTGGTTAGCCCCTTTGGGTCTGCGCCTGGTTAGCCCCTTTGGGTCTGCGCCTGGTCGGCTGGTTAGCCCCTTTGGGTCTGTGCCTAAAAAGATGGGAGCCTGGGCATTTCTGGTTAACTGCCTTGAGCCTGTAATAAAAAAATAAATAAAAAAAAGTCAGTCTTTGTGGCAGGGTGACTATTTTCATGGCCTCATGTTCCTAGGGAGCTGATTGCTTCTGTGTTATGCTTGCCCGGGATGACTGCTCCTCCAGCTTTGCATTGTAGCTGGCACCTTCTGCTGCTGGGCGTATCTAGTGCAGCTGTGTTTGTTCAGCTGCTTACTTTGCATGGTTGGCAGCTTCTGCGGCTCTGACTGCATAGTTGGCGGCTTTGGTCGCCATGTCTGTGTGGCGCCGTGTCTTAATAACTGACTGTTCTTGCAACAGTATCTGGATGATGGTACCTGGCTCTGAGCGGGTGTCTATGTGACCAGCTGTTCCTAAGATGCAACCATGTCTTGGTGGCGGTCTACCTTGATGGTTATGCCAGCATGGTGAAGCCCTATAATGTTCCTAGTGGAGAATGAAACATGGGCTGGACCAGATGGTTTAGAGCGCTATGTCTCCTAGTTGGGAATGAAGATATGGGCTGGACCATGTTGTTTGGACGGCCTACAGGACATATGGCATACCAACAAAGCCCTATATGGCTCCTGGTTGGGAGTAAGAAGATGGCCTGGTCTATTTAATCTGGATGGCCTACAGGAGGTATGGCTCACCAGCAAAACCCTATAAATACTTGTCGCCGATCTAGAACTTCCCAGGGAGTCCCTGGAGGTTCGGCAGTTGTCTGCTGCGGTCCTTCGTGTGGTAGTTTCCAGCGGTGGGGACCCTAGAAGGTCTGAAGGGTCCAGGGGTCTCTTTGGACCTCTTGCAGCAGATCCGTGAGCTCCTCCAGATAAGAGATTGATGCGACGGTAGGGTTCCATCATGGATGCCAGATTGCTAGAAAGTTTTGAGATTTTGGCATCTAAAGTTCTTCTGGTCCTCCAGTAGATCTTGGATCACTGGGTGGGGAGCGTGCTGGGCGAGTTTCAACAGTGCAAGTGGCGTGCCTTGGAAGGGCCTCTCCTGGAGAACTTTTGGTGAGGCAGGAAGAAACTTCTGTCTTGGAATATAAGGTGTTCAGCAATCATCTTCAGTGATTCTCTAAGATGTCTTGTTAAATCTGTTGATTTATGTTAACACTTGATGAGAAACCCATATAAGATTTCTTCCTGGGTTTAAGGTATAATGTTGAAATTCCTAGGTTAGGATGTTTATTGTTCCCACTTTTTTAGTTTGGACCTCTTGTTAGCTTTTGGGGTCTTCGTGGCTTAAAGGGCTTCTGTCACCCCCCAAACGTCAATTTTCATTTTTGGGCTTACTAAAATCCTTATAGTGCGATTTATTCAATATATAGTTTTCTTACCTTTTTTCTGTGGCTTATTTTCCTTAAAAATCGCACTTTTACAATATGTTAATTACCTCGCTACCAGCAAGTAGGGCGGTTACTTGCTGGTAGCCGCCGCATCCTCCTTTAAAAAAAAACGCCTCCTCCTCTTGTTGATTGACAGGGCCAGCGAGCGCTCTCCTACTCCGGCTGGCTCTGTCTGCATTTCAAATCCTGCGCCTTACGTGTCTTCATTCGGCGCAGGCGCTCTGAGAGAAGGACGCTCGCTTTATCTGCACTTCCACAGTGCGCCTGCGCCGACGACGTCTTCTCTTCCAGGTGCAGAGGTGACGTCATCGGCGCAGGCGCACTGTGGAAGGAGCGGCCGAGCTAGCATCCTCCTCTCAGTGCACCTGCGCCGACTGAAGACCGGTACGGCGCAGGCGCGAGATTTGGAACGGAGACTGGGCCAGCCGGCGGAGGAGAGCGCTCGCTGGCCTTGTCAATCAACAGGAGGAGGGGGCGTTTTTTTGAAAGGAGGATGCGGCGGCTACCAGCAAGTAACCGCCCCACTTGCTGGTAGCGAAGTAATTAACATATTGTAAAAGTGCGATTTTTTTTTTTTTTTTAAGGAAAATAAGCCACAGAAAAAGGTAAGAACGCTATATATTGAATAATCGCACTATAAGGATTTTAGTAAGCCCAAAAATGACTTTTGGGGGGTGACAGAAGCCCTTTAAGATTACTTTTCAAGCACCTCCCTGCCGAGGGGTGTTTATCTCTGGTATTTTATCTCTCTATGGCGCTGTCATGGGTGAAGGGAAAAATTACACTTACCGGTAATTGGATTTTCCAGAACCCATGACAGCACCCCTCTAATTCCCTCCCTGGTGCTTATGGTTGATGAGAATTGTTTCTGTCTTTCAAGTAAAAAGGAAGGAAGGAATGAGGTTATAGGAATTCTATTTTGTACGGCTCCTACTAATCTACTCTGGAATCAACACTGAGGGAGGAAGTGGGTGTTCCCTTTTTGATTGCTTTGGGGCTTCCTGTCCAGTTGTGGGGGGTGGATCCATCTCTCTATGGTGCTGTCATGGGTTCTGGAAAATCCAACTACCGCTTGGTGCAATGATCATTTTTCCAACTCTGGACAACCCCTTTAAGACACTACACCACTTGTCTTCTCTACTAGAATCTGGCCCCAGATAAGATCTTCCACCTCGCTGTGGCGCCGTGTTACGACCGGAAGATGGAGGCTCTCAGGGAAGACTATTACACCGACCTTTTCAACTGCCGCGACGTCGACTGCGTGTTGACTTCAGGTAGGTGGCCCTGTACATAAACTAGGGCGGCGTCAGGCCCAATCATTCGAGACCCTCACACTGTTCTAACTGTTTTCCAGCATATGGGTGCATTGTCTAGAACACCCCTTTAAGACGTAAAGTTTTAGTATTAGCACTTGGGTTTTTTTAAATGCCCCCATGTGGCCCAGCAGAAGATGGTGGCCATTTTCACCAGGGTATTCTCTGTTTTCCAGGTGAGGTGATGCAGATTATGGAGCAGAGGAACATTTCAGTCAAAGAAATTGAAGAATTCCCCCTGGAGAATGTGTGAGTAGAGAACATCGCTGCCTGGATAGGGGGAGGGGATGTGTCGGCCCCAATTATTTTCAGTCCTTCTTTAATTACATTGGTTTGTGGTTAACTTGAGTCACCGCCGGTATGGCCACCGGTACAGCATCTGCCGTGGTAGTCACCCAGCTCTGTCAGCTTCCAGAATGGCAAATCTATCTCCGTGTACTTGCTCCTTTTAAGAGATCCAGTCCTCCCCCTCGAGCTGCAGAGTACGTTCCCCTCCTGGTAGTAACACCACCAGTCGCCCCATGGGGTAATCCCCTGGCATCCCGGTCATGTGAGCGTGCTGCCGATATCCTATGACTACCACGAGATGGAGAAAATAAAATCCTGGCAACCTTTATTGTCCAGTCAGCAGGTTAATTTTTATCCTGATTCTGGTTATCTGTGCACTTTCACTTTTATTCTACTTTACATTGTTTAGTTTTCATTAGGGTAAGTGTCGTGACCCATTTTAAAGACACGGTAGCCCATTTTTAAAATTTTAACTAGCAGTGCTACTACTGAGACCCTACAGTGCACTACATCCTAGAATAGGCGTTTACTCCTACACCCATTAGACTGCGCTGATATACTGACACTGCACTACATCCTTCTCTATGTTCACTCCTCTCCTCCGGGCCCCTCTGCCCTATGTTCACTCCCACTAGATGGAGCTCATATTCTTGAAAACTGCACTTCTTCCTTCTCTAGGTTTACTCCTACCCCCACTAGATGGCGCCGATGTGCTGAGACACTGGACTACATCCTTCTCTAGGTTTACTCCTACCCCCACTAGATGGCGCCGATGTGCTGAGCCACTTCACTATGTCCTTCTCTAGGTTTATTCCTACCCCCACTAGATGGTGCTGTTGTACTGAGCCACTGCCCTACATCCTTCTCTGTTTACTCCTACCCCCACTAGATGGCGCCAAGGTGCTAAGACACTGCACTACATCCTTCTCTAGGTTTACTCCTACCCCCACTAGATGGAGCTCATGTGCTGAGCCACTGCCCTACATCCTTCTCTGTTTACTCCTACCCCCACTAGATGACGCTGATATGCTGAGACACTGCATTATATCCTATTCTAGGTTTACTTCTACTCCCACTAGATGGGGCCAATATGTTGAGACACTGCACTACATCCTTCTCTAGATTTACTCCTACCCCCACTAGATGGGGCCAATATGCTGAGCTGCTGCACTACATCCTTCTCTAGGTTTACTCCCAGCCCCACTAGATGGCGTGGATATGCTGAGACACTACACTACATCCTTCTCTAGGTTTACTCCGACCCTCCCGTAGATGGCGCTGATTTACTGAGCCACTGCACCACAACCTTCACGTTTACTCCTACCACCCCCCGCCCCCCCTCAAGATGACACTGATATACTGAGCTGCTGCATTATATCCTTCTCTAGGTTTACTCCTACACCAACTAGATGGTGCTGATATGCTGAGACACTATATTGCATCCTTCTGTAGGTTTACTCCTACCCTCACCTAGATGGCGCTGATGTAGTGAGCCACTGCCCTACATCCTTCTCTGTTTACTCCTACCCCAGACCACCCCCCTTAGATGACGCTGATGCTACACTGACTAGATGGTGCTGATTTGCTGAGACACTATACTACATCCTTTTCTAGGTTACTCCTACCCCCACTAGATGGCGCTGATGTGCTTAGCCACTGCATTATATCCTTCTCTAGGTTTCCTCCTACCCCCACTAGATGGCGCTGATATGCTGGGATGCTTCTCTGTATTACATATCTTTCTCATGGTTTATGCATTGTGCATGTTGTTGCCCCGACATGCACATGAATAAGTAAAATTAATTACAATTATTGATGGTGTCTATGACACAGCAGACACGAGCACAAGACCAGTAATTGCTGGAGCACTGCATCACTTAACCTTCTGACGCTCATTAGAGAGCTGTTAATGGCTGGTCTTGGCTAATGATTTACCTGCACCGCCTGGTGTTGTCCTGCTGCTTTCTAAGGTGCCAGGGTAGATGTAGGAAACCTGACCATGACCAGCTTCACCCTCACCTACTGTGCCCTTCTCCCATACCATGTAGACTGTAAGCCCTCACGGGCAGTGCCCTCTCTCCTTCTGTACCAGTCTGTAACCCAACTTGTTCATGCTTAGTGTAATTGTCTGTATTATGTATGTGCACCGCTTATCATATGTAAAGCGCTATGGAATGAATGGCGCTTTAATAATAATAATGTGGAAAGTCCTGTACCCTATAGTACCATAAAGTCATGTATATTGCTCTAAGGCATCCATAACTGCATATGAGCGATCTATGTATATTCTGCTTATTCCGCCAGCAGAATAGTGAGTGCAGCTCTGGAGTATTATACAGGCTGTAACTCGGGATCAGTATAGGATATGTAATGTATGCACATACTGATCCTTCAAGCAGAATAGTGAGTACAGCTCTGGCGTATTATACAGAATACAACTCAGGATCAGTACAGGATAAGTAATGACTGCACCAGCAGAATAGTGAGTGCAGCTCTAGAGTGTAATACAGGATGTAACTCCGGATAAGTAATGTATGTAGACAGTGACTACAACAGCAGAACAGTGAGTGCAGCTCTGGAGTATAATACAGGATGTAATTCAGGATACGTACAGGATAAGTCAGGGCTCGACAAATCCCAGGTCGCCATGGTGACCAGGAATTTGGTCCTGGCGCCTGGGTATTTGTCAGCCCGTTCTCTTAGGTGCCAGGGCGCAGGGCCGGCGCGGACTAGGAGCACCGGCCCCCTTCATGCTGCAGCCGCCCAAACGCTCTATATAGAGCCTCAGGCGGCTGCAGCACTGCCCGGGCTGGCGCGTCCATGAGGGCGCATCGCCCGGGCGCAGCATGAAGAGAGGGACTGACAAGAGGGAAGCGCTCAGCGCTCTCTCCTGTCAGTCCCTCATTGTAGCGTGGCCGAGCCCTGTATGGTCCGCGGTACAGGAGCATCTGTCTCCTGTACCCGGCCGGACTGACAATAAGTGCGCACACAGTGTGCACTTCCTGCCTGTCTGCCCGGGTACAGGAAATTAAAGCTCCTGTACCCGTGGGACCATACAGAGCTCGGCCACGCTACACTAGAGGCGGGGGAGGAAGGGGAGAAAATGACAAGGGGGGGAAAGTGAATGACAAGGGGGGGCGGGGAGTGAATGACAAGGGGGGAAAGTGAATGACAAGGGGGGGGGAGAAAGTGAATGACAAGGGGGGGGGGGAATGACAAGAGGGGGAAAGAGCTAGGGTGTGCTAGTGATGTGGGGACTGCAGAGGCTGAGCGCCACCTGGGGGTTGTAGTGCTCAGTAAAATGTCATGGTGCCCGCTGTGTTTGTGCCCTCTCCTCCGGGCCCCTCTGCCCTCTCCTCCGGGCCCCTCTGCCCTCTCCTCCGGACCCCGTAATCCTTGTAAGGGTTTCCACATGTCATCGTGGCCGCAAGTGGCGATCACTTAGACGCTGGCAGCATCTGACGTGTCATATAACCAATTGAAGAGGGGAACCATTATGGGGGGTCCTATATACTCGCACATTATGGGGGGCACTATGGAGAACAGGGAAAGGAACACTATGGGGGCATCTACGGGGGGCCCTATGTACTGGCATGCATTATTGGGGGGCTCTATGGAGAAGTCGGGGGGGGTGCACTATGGGGGCATCTATTGGGGGCTTTATGACGCGGCTCCGCCTGGCTCCTAGATTCCAAGGAAATTTGTCAAGCCCTGGGATAAGTAATGTAATGTATGTACATAGTGACTGCACCCTGGAGTATAATACAGGATGTAGCTCGAGATATGTAGTTTAGGTATACAGTGACCCAACTTTTTACCTGGTATAATGCAATGTATGTACTGTAAAGTGGTGTTTATGGGTGGACTTCCCCCATTTCTGGACCCTGGGTGATCATGTTTCCCTCTCAGTGGCTTTGATTTCCTTTTTTTTTTTTTTTGTGTGTGTATTGTACGTGACACATTTGTATATGACTTGTGGTCAGTGGAGGAGGGGCACTCTGGTTAATAATGTGATCTCATCGTCTCCTGGTGTGTTATATGGTTGTTTTTACTTCTTCTCCACCAGCTTTGGAGGAACCACATGTCAGTTTGTCCGCCATGAAGGCACCAGCTCGGATGGTTACCTCGCACACGTCTTCCGCCATGCTGCCAAGGAGCTGTTTGGCACGGAGGTGCAAGAAATCACATATAAGACATTAAAGTGAGTCCATGTGTATAGAAACTACAGACACTAAATTCACGTACATTATAGGGTTGTTTCGGGTATCGAAGTTTCGATACCCAATCGATACTTTTCTCTGGTATCGAGCTCGATACCAGGATTAGTATTTGATCGATACTGGGCTGTGCTGCCGCACAGCCCAGTATCAGAGAACGTGGCTGCACCGCCCTCAGCAGTCTCTCCCTCCCCCTGTGCTGCCGCTGCCACCAATAGAGGGAGAGGGGGGCGGTGCGGGGGCACTGGCCACCAATGCCTAGTAATGTTTCATATATGAATGCAGGCAGAAGACACATGCTGCCAGCACCTGCCTGTGACCCAGCACTGCGATCTGCGGCAATTAAGCCGCACCTGAGGGGTTAATTGCCGCAGATCGCAGCGCTCTGTCACAGGCAGGTGCTGGCAGCATGTGTCTTCTGCCTGCATTTATATATGAATGGTTACTAAGCATTGGTGGCCAGTGCTCCCCCACCCCTCCCCAGTATTAAAACATTGTGTGTGCCTTACCCCCCCCCCCCCCTTCAGTATTAATATCATTGGTGGGTCATACCACAGGGTCCCCTCACCTCCTCTCTTCTGATCGGAGCCCCAGCAGTGTAATGCTGGGGCTCCGATCGGTTACCATGGTAACCAGGACGCTCCTGAAGTCCAGGCTGCCATAGTCAGCTCCCTGCTGCTGTGTGTACTGTGCTCAGGGCAGCAGGGACAGTGTGAGATCCTATTCACCCTGATAGAGCTGTATCAGGGTGAACAGGATGAAAAGATCCCAGGTTCTAGCCCCTAAGTTAATAAATAAACTGTAAAAGAAAAAGAAAAAGTTAACAAAGTACACCAAAATATTAAGTATAAATCACCCCCTTTCCCAATTTTACATATAAAATAAATAAACAATAAATAAATAAAATATTACATATCGCCGCGTCTCAAAAGTCCAAACTATTAAAAAATCCACTTTTACGGCGTTCACCGCATAAAAGAAAAAGAAAAAATGCACGATTCGCCATTTTCTTTTAGTCGTCTTGTCCCCACAAAAAAATAGGATAGGACTGTTGTATTATGAGTCGGCGGTTCCATAAAATGTGGAATGCACACGGATTTTTTTGGCGTTTTTTTATTTTTTTTGCATGGTATCGAGTTTCGCAATACTTTTTTATGGTATCAATACCGAATCACAATTTTGGTCCCGAAACAACTCCAGTACATTATACAGTAAGCGGCGTCTTAAAGCGACACAGGTCCTGTTTATTGTCTATTCGCTGTGCTGCAGAATATCATCTATTGTCTTCTCATCGCTTTTCTTTTGTCATTTCAAGGAACAAAGACTTCCAAGAAGTGTGCTTAGAAAAAGATGGGGAGACCGTACTGAGATTTGCGGCCGCCTATGGGTTTCGGAACATTCAGAACATGGTACTGAAATTGCGCAAGGGGAAATTTCACTATCATTTCGTGGAAGTCTTGGCTTGTCCAGGAGGTGAGTCCCAAGAAATGTGAAAAAAATCTGCAACATAAATTGACATTCCTGTGGATCCGCTTGTGGAAGCATTAAAGTTTGATCGGTGGGAATCTGACCGCTAAGACCCCCACCAATGGCTAGAACGAGAAGAGAGAAGCGCTCTCATATTGTGCACTCTCTCCTCGCTGCAGGAGATGGACTCAATAGAAAGTCTATGGGCTATGCTGGTTCTGCCGCCTGCAGCGAGAAGAGAGAGCGCTATGCGAACACCTCTCTCCTCATTGTAACGATCGGTGGGGGTCTCGGCACTGAAAACCTGTGTGTCTCTGACATATCAAGTTTTTCTAAATATTTTGCAATTTGGTATTTACTGAGGATTTATTTAAAGAGAAGAAAGGGAGGCAAATGAGCTCTTACCAAGCTCTGCCTCTGATGCCACCAGATGTAAGGCAGCTATCCTATAAGTCAATGTTCGAACCTTTAAATAGGCCTTGAGACATGACCTGGATAATAAATAAGCCAGCACCCCATCTGCAGACAGCTGTTCCGAGGTGATAGCACCTCATCAGAGCAGAGCAGAGAGAACTGGCTTAACTGGGTGAGAGGCCTAAGTCAGGATTTGGGGGGGTACTATTCTTTGGGGAGAGAGCGTGAGGAGATTTATAGGCCAACTGTCTGCAGATGAGGTACTGGCTTATTATCCAAGTCATGTCTTAAGGCCTATTTAAAAAAAAACTTTAGCTGCTCTCCCCAAGGAGGGATAGTACCTCCCCAAAAGCCGTACCCTAAGACGTACGTTTTTAGCAAAAAATGTTTACAAAATTTACTGACTGCTCTAGAACCCCCAGGGCAACCACCAATCAATGTCTTGTGTCTTGTATTTCAGTTCACATCCATTCACTTGAATGGGGATGAGCTGCAATACCAGGCACAGCCAATGAACAGATGTGGAAGTACTTCTGGATAAACAGCAGACCCTTTTTTTCAAGATTAGGACAAGGCCTTTAAAGGACATTGGCTGACCTGTGACCTGTTCACAGCCGAAGGCGTCTGTGTCGGTCCCATGTTCATATGTGCCCGCATTGCTGAGAAAAATGATGTTTTACTATATGTAAATGAGCCTCTAGGAGCAACGGGGGCGTTACCATTACACCTTTGACAGGACCAAACAGTGTAAACATCATCACGCCTGACCTTGTCAAAGTTCAGGAGGAGCAGCCATTGCAGAGAGAGCAGAGCCTCTAGGAGTAATGGTAACACCCCTGTTGCTCTTAGAGGCTCATTTGCACATATTAAAACTTAGGCCCCTTTCACATGAGCGAGTATTCCGCACGGGTCTAATGCGTGATGCGAACGCATTGCGCCCGCACTGAATCCTGACCCATTCATTTCAATGGGGCTGTGTACATAAGCGATGTTTTTCACGCATCACTTGCGTTGCGTGAAAATCGCAGCATGTTCTATATTCTGCATTTTTCACGCAAAGCTGGCCCCATAGAAGCAAGTGCGGATGTGATGTGTTTTTTACTGATGGTTGCTAAGAGATGTTGTTTGTAAACCTTCCGTTTTTTTAATCACGCGCGTGAAAAACTCATTAAATCACATTGCACCCGCTTGAAAACAACTGAACGCAATCGCAGACAAAACTGACTTCGTATGCAAGCAAAATTGTGCATTTTTAACGGAACTCATCCGGACCGAATCCATCATGCTCGTCTGCAAGGGGCCTTAAAGGGGTTGTCCGCTTTTTTTTATTATTGATGACCTCTTCTCAGGTTAGCTCATCAATATCGGATCGGTGGGGGTCCGACACACCCCGCCAATCAGCTGTTTGAAAAGGAAAGCACTGCTCTTAATAGTGCTATGGAGTCCCCATTCACTTATATGGGACGGCTCCCATTTGTTCATCTGATCGGCGGTGGTGCTGGGTGTTGGAAAAGCCGAAAACACCTTAAAGCGAACCTGTCACCTGCTTTTTACCTCTTAAGCTGTTAACTGTACCTTATAGATCATTGTAACCTTGTTTCCAAACAGGTGTTCTTCGTTTTTCTGGGGTTTATATTCCTGAAAAAATCACTTTATAATCTCCTGCTCTGCTGCGTCTGAAGTCACCAGACAAGTCAAGGAGGCAGACCCTCCTTGACTGCTGGATGCGAATCCCCCGCCCTAACCCCGCCTCTCATCCCTATGATTGACACTAGCTCTTCTGCCCGGGACCGCGCTGGTCTCGGCGGCGCATGCGCCGTCTGCCTTCATAGCAGCGCGATCCCGAGCCTCGCGCTGAGTGATCTGCATTTCACCAGCGGCCCGGCTAGAGAGGAGAGAAGTGCGCAAGCGCGATCTAGCAAGGGGATCGCGCTTCACTCAGCGTGAGGCTCGGGATCGCGCTGCTATGAAGGCAGACGGCGCATGCGCCGCCGAGACCAGCGCGGTCCCGGGCAGAAGAGCTAGTGTCAATCATAGGGATGAGAGGCGGGGTTAGGGCGGGGGATTCGCATCCAGCAGTCAAGGAGGGTCTGCCTCCTTGACTTGTCTGGTGACTTCAGACGCAGCAGAGCAGGAGATTATAAAGTGATTTTTTCAGGAATATAAACCCCAGAAAAACGAAGAACACCTGTTTGGAAACAAGGTTACAATGATCTATAAGGTACAGTTAACAGCTTAAGAGGTAAAAAGCAGGTGACAGGTTCGCTTTAAATCTTTCTCAGCAATGTGGCTTTATATGAACATGGCACCAACACAGATGCTTTCAGCTGCCAAGCGCACATGTAACAGGTCAGCCGGTGTCATAGGCACAAAGCTGCTGACAGATGCCCTTTAATGATTTGGCTGAGCGCTCATAGAGTGCGTCCCACCTTCTTTAGCTTTTGGTGCTGCATCCCCTATATGACCGGCTGGCCGCTAGCTGCCCCTTGTTGGGTCTGTGCTTTGACATAAACGCTTAGACAATGTTGGAGTCCAGCACTTGCATCATTTACTGCATCAGAGACCACAGAATGGCCGCAACCATAGCTTTCCGCCTGCAACCATCACCCAGGTACCCATCAAGCTCCCGGGTTATCCCAATGCTGGGAGATGGATTCAGTGTTGAATGGGCGGTTTGGTCGAGCGATCGATGGGCGGTTGGATGGATCAATACACACATTTATGTTCATAAATGTATACATATATATTTTTTTTTTTTTCCTAGGTTGCTTGAATGGGAAAGGCCAGGCCCAGTCAGCGGACGGCAAACCGGAGCGGGCGCAGCTCCAAGAGATGGAGGCCTTATTCACAAATGTGCCAGTTCAGAGCCCAGAAAATAACCCTCACATCCAAGAGTTATACACCAGCTGGCTGGAAGGAGAGGAGTCCCAGAAATCCAGAGAGACTCTACATACCAAATACGTGCCCTCTAGTCACAGCACTGCCCGCGTGGACATGAAATGGTGACAGACCCCTCCGCTGCCAGCGGGCACGTTATGGACTTGAACTGCAGTATAACACCGGCGGGCGACTTCTGCCAGTACTAGCACGTCTTTGTCATCAGAGGTCCGGGAGACAAAATGGCCGACTTTTATGCAGCCCCCCCCCCCCCCCCCCCAAATCCTGTAAAGTCCTCTTAAATTAAATGCTGCCAACAGCAGGGGTGGCACGTACGTGTTACATATGAATTCCATGTGGGAAAGTTGTGTGTTCTCTTATGTCTGTGCCATGTAATATGTGGTCCTTTCTCGGTCATCCTCTTAACCCTTGATTTGCTGCTACCTCCACCGGAACTGCTGTGTGCATGCCTGTTAACCCCCTCCGTGCCGGCATGCAGTTTTGCCTCTTATTTATACAGATCCTGCCTATGTGTTGTCGTCAGTGTTGCTTAATCTGTCGGAAAGCCCCATTTCACGGGCTGTTGGAAACGGACGAAGGCCAGAAAATAATGCAGCCGCAGAACGGGAGGAGTAGTCTGCAGATATTTTGGCTGGCCAATATTGACATGACCGCCCCTTTAGTATGGAGGCGTGGGGTAGTTTAATATAAAAAAAAAAAAAAAATGCATCTAAATTTATCGTGATCCCCTTCAGTCAGTTAAATATTTGGCACTAAAATATCCAAAGATCGGTGTCAAGATTTTCTTTTTTTAATTAAAAAACAAAATTGCCATAATCCCAAAATTTTTCGATCATATGACTCCACGTCAGCGTTCTTGATGATGGCGTTAAAGGAGTTTGCCCATCTCAGACAATGGGCGCTGGGACCCCGTACCTACAATGAGAACGGAGCTGGGAAATGAATAGAGGGTGTACTGTGCATGCGCATCTGCCCTCAATTCATTTTTATGGGGCCACCAAAAATAGCTGAGCACTGCCCCATAGAATGAATAGGAGCATGGGCCGTGCATGCGCAGTGCACTCCCATTCACTTCTATCGGAGCAGTGCTTGGAGGTGGACAGACCCCGGTAAATCCAGGGTCCTCCAGCCACAGCGCTCCCCGCTTCGTTCTCGTTGTGGTTGCGGTGGGACCCGCACCTATCAGACAATGGGGGGCATATCCTAGCGCTATGCACCCATTGCCTGAGATGGGACAACCCCTTTAAGCTGACCATACACTTTAGATCACGCTCTCTCATACTTGTGTTCTGAATAGGGGGAGGGAGCAAGCTGCTGCGAGACCCGTCTGGTGGTGGCTTATCTCCCCTGAAAAACAATGGATCAGGCATGTTGAAATCCAGCAACCCGATCTTTCTCTCTCTCCTGCCATCAGAGGAAAGTCGTGACGCCCTCTACAGTCATTAGATGGGCAGCCAGTGCCAAAGAGATCTGTGCCTCTGACCAACATTGGTGGCTTCTATGGGAATCTACGTTTCTAATGTTCCGACAGAAAAATCCATTGTGGAATCCAAAACTAAAATCCAAGGTCGACCCTCGGATTTCTTGCGCAGATTTCCATTTCTTCGCGTCTTCGAAATTGGGGAAAAGACACCATACCCAGTGCATGCCGTGATTTAAGCAAAAACAGCATGGACCCAAAAAACATATCCTATAAAAAAAAAAAAAAACGAAACTATAAAAAAGTGCTTGTTTGGGCTGTGGTTAGGCTACTTTTGCATCTGCATTTTCCTTTCCGGTATTGAGATCCGTCATAGGATCTAAAAACCGGAGGAAATGCTTCAGTTTTTCCCCATTCATTGTCAATAGGGAAAAAACGGAATGGAGTGCACCAGAATGTATTCCGTTCCGTTTGGTTGTGTTCCCGTGCCGGACATAAAAAAAAAAAAACGCTGCAAGCAGCATTCTTGTGCGTGTCATACTGATCAAGACGGATCCAAAAACAGACACGGGAAAAAAACGGATCTGCCACCTATTGAATTACAATGGTTTTAGTGCCGGATCCGTCTTGTTTATTATAGAGGTAATACACTCGCATCAGTTCTGAACGCATACAGATGGGTTTATTATCCTAACGGAAGCGTTTTTGCTGATCCCCTGCGGATTCAGCAAAAACGAAGATGTGAAAGTAGCCTTATATATTTCTCATAGACTTACATGTAATATCTGGAGGCGACATTGAAAGTCAGTAAAGAAAATGCACCAAAAACGGCAAAACACGTAAAATCTTCAATTAAAAAATTGGTAAAATTTCCATGTTTACTAATACAAACACCACAGTTTTTTTATTTTTTGGAAGCTTCTTCATTCATCAGGATCTATAATCTCCAATCCATACCGCAACTATATAACGCCATGGAACTTGGTGACATGCGGCTTAAAACGAAGAATTTTACCAAACCTAAATGAATACGGCTGGTTTTAGTTACCGGTAGCTATAAATTCCACAAATTTTTTTTTTTTTTTTTTCGATTCTGAGACATCTTTTCCCTACAAAAATATTTCATCCATGTGGTTCATTGAATCATTTTCATAAAATCGAAAAACTAAAGTAATTTTTTTAAGTTGAAAACAATTACTTAACGGGAATATAAAATTCTACGTATCTCGAGGTAGGTGTCTTGTGTGATGGCTGCCCTTCAGTTGTCTCAATCTACTTTTACCTCGTTGTTTTATGTCGATGTGTACATTATATTTTTCTTTTTTGTGTGGGTCTGTGTTTTTGTTTCTGCATTAAAAAGGAGCCTTCAAACATATCCCGTGTCCCTGTATTCTGTGGATATACTAGTGCTCTGAGTAGAGGGCTGGGTGATACACATGGGCGTAGCTATAGGGGGTGCAGAGGAAGCAGTTGCTACCGGGCCCAGGAGCCTGAGGGGGCCCATAGACCCTTGTGCTGTATAAGGAGACACAGAAAGCCCTGAGGGAAGAGGGGTCCAAGCTGAACTCTTGCACCAGGGCCCATGAGCCGTTAGCTCCGCTCCTGATCCATCACCCTATTGAAATGCCCTGGTTCTTGGGACCGCTGTGGCTCAGTGGTGCAGATTTATTAATGTTGGTCTACCAGTGTGTGGTATGCTAGGAGTAGTAGTGTAACGTACACAGTTGCCCATCTTGATATTTATGGCATATTGGGAGGGTATGGCTAAAATGTCCAATAGGTGCAGGTCCCACCTCTGGGATCCGCTCCTAACTCAAGAATGGGAGCCTGACGTGAATGAGCGTTCAAAGTGAGCGTGCTTGGCTGCGTTCAGAAGTCCCATAGATGTGAATGGAGATAGACTATACCATGCAAGCAAGGTCGTCCATCCATTCACCACTATAGGATTTCGGAAAATATCTATGTCAGAGGTCTGCCATTTTTAGAAGTCACCCAGCAGTGAATGGAGAAGGCCACGTATACATGCACATTAGGGTCCTGCTCTTGATCTAGAAGAAGGTCCCAAAGGTGGGATCCTCACCTATTGCACTTCTACGGTGTATCCTATTAATATAACATAAATGTCCAGATGGCAATATATGCGGCTTGGGATGCATGGCATCTGTGATGGCGAATTGAATATTGTCGCATTGCCACCCACAAGTTCCCTTGGCATGCAAAAGTTCCCAGAAATTCAAATCGTCTGAATTTCTGGAGACTTTCATGTCACGGTCCTGACAACTGGCGAGTCTCAAGGAGACCACATTCCCTTCCATTACGATAGCATAGCGATACTGCACTGGGCCACATACTTTACTGTAACAAGGGGAACAGCAAGTTTCCTTGGCAGCCATTTTGAAGAATTCCCAATGCAATAAGGAGTCTCACAGAGATGGGCTTCATTTGTCTTTCAGATGTCACCACTAGGGTTGCCACCTTTCCCAGCAAAAGATACCAGCCACGTTAACCCACATCCCAAAGGGGGTGTGGTTGTGGGGGCATGGCTTAACATGGGGTGTTAAGTCGCTGTCATACTATGGCCCTCAGTGCCCCCCCAGATTTAATATTGCCTCCATTAGTGCCCCCAGCATTAATAATGCTCCATTAGTGCCCCCAGTAATAATAATGCTCCTATTAGCGCCTCCTACAGGCATTAATAGTGCCCCCAGTAATATGCCCCCATTAGTGCCACCCAGTAATAGTAATGACCCAATTTGTGCCCCCCAGCTCTCCTGTAAAAATAATGCCCCCATTAATATACCCCTATTAAGAATAATGCCCCATTAGTGCCCCCAGGAAGATTAGTGCCCCCCAGGAAGAATAATGCCCCATTAGTGCCCCCAGGAAGAATAATGCCCCATTAGTGCCCCCAGGAAGAATAATGCCCGAATAGTGCGCCTAGGAAGAATAATGCCCTATTACTTCCCCCAGGAAGAATAGTGCCCCCTAGGAAGAATAATGCCCCTATTAGTGCCCCCAGGAAGAATAGTGCCCCCTTCTCTGCTTCTGCAAAAAAGCACCACTCACCTCCTCCATTTGCTCGCGCCGCTGTGAACTCCCCTTGCTGACTGGAAGTTTAGGACAGGACCTGCGCTCCAGCATGATGACGTCTCACGGGTCCTGTCCTCCAGTCAGCAGCGCAAGCCAATGGAGGAGGTGAGTGCTTTTTTTTTTTTTTTTTATTAACACAAGGGGAGGGTAAAGGCAGCACTAATGAGCGCTCCGCAATGGAAGCGCTCATTAGTATCAGTAGTATCAGTCCGTACAGGAAAATACCAGCAAATAACATTGCCGGTAGCAAAAAAATACTGGCACTGGCAGGGCCACTGAAATACCAGCCTCGCCGGTGAGATACCAGCCGGGTGACAACCCTAGTCACCACTAATAATAACAATTTGTAATAGGGCTTTGCCCTCACCAGGCTCCCTACTATTATCATTGAGCCCTCCTATAGGGGGGGGGGGGGGGTAAAGATGGTTGCTATGGGTCATCCATAGCCTGAAGAGAAAGGTAAGGGTGGTTGTTAGGGGTCATCCATAGCCTGAAGAGAAAGTTAAAGGATGGTTGTCAGGGGTCGTCCATAGCATAAATGGAAAGGTAAGGATGGTTGTCAGGGGTCGTCCATAGCCTATAAGTAAAGGTAAGGATGGTTTCTGGGGGCTTCCATGGCATAGGGGGGATGTCAAGGATGGTTGTCAGGGGTCATCCATAGCATATAAGGAAAGGTAAGGATGCTTTCTGGGGGCTTCCATGGCATAGGGCAGTGATGGGCAACGTGCGGCTCTCCAGCTGTTGCAGAACTACAACTCCCAGCATGCAAAGCCTGTCTATAGCTATCAGCCTACTGCAGGGCATGGTGGGAGTTGTAGTTTAGCAACAGCTGGAGAGCCGCACGTTGCCCATCACTGGCATAGGGGGAATGTCAAGGATGGTTGTCAGGGGCCATCCATAGCCTGAAGGGAAAGGTAGGGATGGTTGTCAGGGGTCGTCCAGGCCCTCTGTCCTCTGCCAGCGCACAGCAAGGGGCAATGCACATGGAGGCGGACACAGGAGGTGCGATGCAGAGAGTGGAGAGGTGTATAATGTCCCCATGCTTCCTCGCTGTACAAAGGCTATGTCACCCCTGCACTGATCGCACACAGTTATGTGAGCTTGGTACAGTATAATAGCGCCAGTATCTATGCTAGCCTTCTATCCGTCATCTATACTTACCTTCTATCCGTCACAGCGATGCGATGCAGGCCTCTTCCGGCCTGTGTCCCGCGCTGCACGGCTCACAGACGGCGCGATGACGTCATCGCGCCGCCTGTACCAACATCTGATAGGCTGCCGGCCTAGTGCTGGCAGCCTATCAGAGGAGCAGGGAAGGGAGACGCCTCTCCCTCTCCTGCTCCGCAGCACAGCCATCTGTATCGCTGTCCTGGGGACGGCGATACAGATAACTGTGGAGATGAACGCTTCCACAATGGAAGCTTTCATCTCCCTGTGCCCCGCCACCGCCGCACACATTGCGCTGCCGCTGGGGGGGGATTTTTACATACCTGTCCCCCCCGCATTATTTCCTGGGGGGGATTCGTCCCCCCCGTCCCCCCTTCTTCCTACGCCCGTGGTCACCACCACTTTACCAGGCCGAGGCTGTCACTTCTGACCTGGCAGACGCTCCGGGGCAGACTGGCCATATACCCGACATGGAAATTTCCCAGTGAGCAGATGTCTAGAGGGGCCACCCAATCCCTCCTCATGACCAGCGGCTGGAGGCATAACGATTTGATGGTCTCAATAGCAGGGGTGCACCTAGCCTTTGTGCTGCCTGAGGCGAAAACTAAAACGGCGCCCCCCAATGCCAATTTCTTAACCTAACCCCTTCCCTTCAGCCCATGACCCTACTGCTGCCCCCCTCTTACCCCTACCTGGTGCTGCCTGAGGTGATCGCCACACCTGGCCTCATTGGTGGTGCACCCCTGCTCAATAGTAATTCAGGCGGGGAGTATCGGGTACTTATGCACCTGGCCGACAGCCATAGGTGTCCTCCTGAGTTTAACTGTACCGCTCCACAGGATGAGATCTAGTTGAATACTGCAGGACCCGCTGCCCTTTGGTGTTTGTTTCTGCTGAGGCGGCATGGGCGTAGCTATAGGGGGTGCAGAGGTAGCAGTCGCTACCGGGCCCAGGAGCCTGAGGGGGCCCAAAGACCCTTGTGCTGCATAAGAAGACACACAAAGCACTGAGGGAAGGGGGGCCCAAGCTGAACTCTTGCACCAGGGCCCATGAGCCGTTAGCTACGCCCCTGTGAGGCGGTATCAAAAACCCACACCCGGGAACGCTCAGTCCAGGAACTTCCGCTTATGGGCGGGGTTTACTTTACCTCTGCCCATTTTTGGCCCGAGACAGCCCAAATTTGCCAGAACTGTCTGTTAAAAAAAGGGACAGCCCTGGCAAATTCGGGACAGTTGGCAACTATGTCTTCTGCGCTGCCGGAGAATGCAACTAATTCATGCTCCGAGCTGCCCAAAAATGTTATGTCTTGATTTGCTCTTGAAAACAGGCGCAAGTGAAGATAAATGTGGATGGCTCCTCCCACTCCTGCCCTCGCCGCGAACCATTTTCAAATATTGGAAAGAGCCGTAGAAAACGCTGAGTGGAACAAAATTTGTCAAAAAAATCGTAAAAACGAGAGTTGCTACTTATTTATGCAAATAAAAGATGCGCATGATGATAAATCTCCCCCTTTGTTGTCTTACCTAGTTTATCCAGACCTGAGAATATAATATAATTCAGATACTTATGTGAAATATCTTTTCCTTAAACTGTAAATATAATGTGATTCATAAGTATATCATCATAGAATGTGATAAATTATTGAGAAATTGGTAAAATTGTACTAGTACTACGACTAACAATAATATATTGATATAAAAATGATAGGAACAATCATGAAAATCACAAATGAGGAAAAAAAAAACTTCAGGTTCCACCGAGATTTGAACTCGGATCGCTGGATTCAAAGTCCAGAGTGCTAACCATTACACCATGGAACCAGCTGGTATCTGAGGCAGCGCACACAGTTTATGACTCTACGGCTCCTGTGTGTTTTTTTATTCTAGGGGTTTCTGTTACTGGTTTTCTTTACTTTTATATAAACGTTACTCTATATTTTTAGTAGCTAGGTTAGTTATTTTTTTATATACACATTCATAGCAAGCATATAGAAAATCTATTACTCGTCACTACAGGTGCTCTACCAGAAGGAGGCGCTGCAACAGAGACTTACTAGGTTCTAATTAGAAATGAACGAATTTCTTGTTATGAAATTCGTTCACGCTTCGTTTGGAGGTAAAAGCACAATTGCGTTATGGATTCCGTTACCATGGACCATAACGCAATTCATTCCGTCATAATAGAAGTCTATGGCCTGCATAAGGAAAGGACTCCCCTACATAACGGAAATCCTTAACGCAATTCTGCTTTTACCTTCAAACCAAGAGTGGGAGGGTGGTTTTGGCACCCGATCCCCCCCAACCCATACCCCTGCGCCATTCTGCTGGACCTGTAAAGGGAAGACAACTTACCTGCTTCCCGACGCTAGCTCCCCGCTCCTTCTCCTCCAGGCCTGCGATGCCCCACTGGGAGCCATCAATGTCAGCCTCTGGTTTGACATCGAAGCAGCCAATCACAGGCCGTGGCGGTCTCCAGCTCCCCATGCGTCATGAGACCATTTGTCATGACGCACGGGAAATCGGACACCGCGACCTGTGATTGCCGAACACCCCCCTCCCCAAATTCTTGTACAACCCCTTTAAGGGTAAAGCTAAAGAGCCATGTTCTGCAGCATTGCCGCTCCGTCTGGCTGTACCCTAACATTTTTCCAGCTAGAAACACCCCTTAAAGGGTTTATCTCATCGTCATCAATATCTGATTGGCAGGGGTCTGACTCCCTATCTGATTGGCAGGGGTCTGACTCCCTATCTGATTGGCAGGGGTCTGACTCCCTATCTGATTGGCAGGGGTCTGACTCCCTATCTGATTGGCAGGGGTCTGACTCCCTATCTGATTGGCAGGGGTCTGACTCCCTATCTGATTGGCAGGGGTCTGACTCCCAATCTGATTGGCAGGGGTCTGACTCCCGGCACCCCAGCCGATCAGCTGTTTGAAGAGTAATGAGCACTGCCGCTCCTTCCTAGGCCTGGGTTTATCGGTCACTCGGCCTATGTGTATCTCAGTGCCATTCAAGGGACTGCAATACCAAGCTCAGCCACTATACAATGGATGGCGCTGTGCTTGGTAAGATGTGGGGAGGCTGCAACGCTCACCAGAGCACCGAGGCCTCCTCAAACAGCAGATAGGTGGGGATGCCAGAAGTCAAACCCTCACTGATCAGATACTGATGACCTATCCAGAATATAGGCCATCAATATTCTACTCCCAGAAAAAAGGCTTCAAAGGGTTTCTCCGGCTTCAAGTTAAAACAAAGCATGGATAGGCAATGCAATAAAAAATATGCCCTATGATTGATCTGATGGACATTTAATCCCTTAGATGCTTCGGTCAATAGCAACCACAGTACAGTACTACAGAAGCGATCTTGTGGGACTAGTAAACGGTTAAAAAATGTAAATAAAGTTTTATTAAATAGAAAAAGTAAAAAAATACACCTTTTCTATTTCAATGGAAATAATTGCAAAAAATATCACATATTTGGTATTGCCACGTCCATAATAACTTACACATTTACATGCACGGTGAAAACCACAAAAAACTATGCCAGGATTGCAGTTTTTCGCTTATTTGCCATAAAAAAAAAAAATGTGCTAAAAATGATACCAATTAAAAGTTATCCTACGAAAATCCAGCCCCACACAGCTCCATAGAAAGAAAGAAAAAAGTTATGGATCTTAGCAGCTATTCCCCGCGCTCCCATAGAGGTGAATGGATCGGTGGTTGCGCTTGCGCGGTGCGCTCTATATTTATTTCTATGGGACTTCTGAAAATTGCTGCATCGGTGGAAAAATGAAAAAGTTATTGTCCTTGAAAGAATGAAAAGAATTGCTTGGTCACTAAGTCCTAAAATGTATCCCGGGAGAAAGGGTTAATAAAAGTCGCCAGGGGCCAACCTTGTGCGTCTTTCAGTTCATGACTTCTCCATTCTCCGAGGACATACGTGACCTATTGCGTCAGATATACTTAAAGGGGTTATCCACTAGCTGTCAGATCTGTGGGGGTCCTACCACTGGGACCCCTACCGATCACGAGAACATGGGCCCCGTACCCCCTGTAGGCCCCCTGCTACTCCCCTAAAATAACCACTGCGGCCGGTCGCAGGTGCTCATGGCCGCTCCATTCATTTCTATGGCAGTTCCCGAGATAGGTGAGCGCTGTACTCAGCTACTTCCGCATCTCCAAAAGAAATGTATGGAGCGGCCATGAGCACGTGCGACCGGCTGCAGCGGTCATTTTAGGGGAGCAGCAGGGGGCCTACAGGGGGTACGGGGCCTACATTCTCGTGATCGGTAGGGGTCCCAGTGGTAGGACCCCCACAGATCTGACAGTTATCCCCCTAACTTGTACCTACCGGAATACCCCTTTAACATTTAAAAAAAACTAAAATCGTCCCATGGATCACCTCCAGAATGGGCGGAATCAACCACTTTTGCAAGTCAACTCACTACTGGCCTCTGGTGGCGATAGGAATTAAGAGGTCCCCTTTTCTCATGAATGGTGGGGGTCCCCGAAGTCAGAACCCCACCAGTCAGATACTTATAAACCACTTCAAACTTCTGTTCTTTATTTACTCCATCCAGACTGGAATATCATCAGATTGGATATATTGTCGGGTTGGGATAGTAAATGATAGAAAATGTGAATAATTGTACTAGTAATACACTAGTAATACACTTATAAATAATACACATAAATATATAATACAAAAAAAAAATAGAAAACTTCAGGTTCCACCGAGATTTGAACTCGGATCGCTGGATTCAGAGTCCAGAGTGCTAACCATTACACCATGGAACCACTTGTCTAGCACAGCGAAAATCATCAAATATAACCCTGGGCACCATGCCATGCACATGAATGTAATAGAATCAATAGAGTTATACATAGGCTGCAAGCACAGGATGACAGATGTATGTAATCACTCCAAGGATACTGTGAACTGGATATAACCATTAAAAATAGAGTCTAATATTGTCAAGATATAACTGGTGATTTTATAAGAAAAAAAATATAAAAAATAAAAACTAGCAGAGGATGGTTTCGATCCATCGACCTCTGGGTTATGGGCCCAGCACGCTTCCGCTGCGCCACTCTGCTCCTTGACAAGCACAGGCAGACGATGACTATATCAGGACAGGACACATGACGCGGGAAAATGTTCTCCACTGCCTCACATTGTGCCTGCGTTCAGCATGACCTACTGCTCCCACAATGAGCAGCGGATACTTGTCTGCTGAGGTAACAGTGACTGCTGAAAATACACCAGATCGATATATTACATCCACTGTGCGATATACAAGCGATCTCCAGCAAGAGCTGAACGTACTGTGTGGGATAAGGTCCGTAGCTTCCTCACTCTTCCCAGCAGCCATTGCGTCGCGAAGCTCATTTGCATATTTAGTTATTCTAAAAAGTCACCTCTTTTTGCCCCATATTGTTTCTCATTTTGGGTTTTCTGACTACAGGGCTGAAACTCCAGATCAAATATTTTAGAATTACATTATTTCGATGACTAGACATAAGATGTCTCTCCCTAATGTAAAAGTCTTGAGTTTTCGGGACTATATATACTGGTGAGGGAGGCTAAACCGCTGTGCTCGCTTCGGCAGCACATATACTAAAATTGGAACGATACAGAGAAGATTAGCATGGCCCCTGCGCAAGGATGACACGCAAATTCGTGAAGCGTTCCATATTTTGCACCATTTTTAGGGTCCATTCGCACATCCGTAGATGTTTTGCGATGCGTAAAACACGGCTACTGCCAATGTGCGTTCCACATTTCGTGGACCGCACATCGCTGGTCATATAATAGAAAATGCATTTTCTTGTCCGCAGTTGCAGACAAGAATAGGACATGTTCTATTTTTTTCAGGAACGTAAGTGCGGATCCGGAAGTGCGGATGCGGACAGCACACAGTGTGCTGTCCGCATCTTTTCTGTCCCCATTGGAAATGAATTGGACCGCGGAACGGATGAGGACCCATTTTGCGGACATGTGAATGGAGCCTACATGCACACGAACGTTGTTTGTTTCCGTGTCCGTTACGTTTTTTTGCGGATAGGATGCGGACCCATTCATTTCAATGTCCATTCCGTAGCCCCGCAAAAAAAATAGAACATGTCCTATTCTTGTCTGTTTTAGCCATTGTTACAATGGATCCGCAAAAAAAAACGGATGGCATACGGATGTCACCCATTTTTTTTTTTTTTTGCGGATCCGCAATTTGCGGACCGCAAAACACATATAGTCCTGTGCATGTAGCCTTAAAGGGGTTGTCCCATCTCAGACAATGAGGGCATATCGCTAGGATATGCCCCCATTGTCTGATAGGTGCAGGTCCCATCGCTGGGACCTGCACCTATATGGGGAACGGAGCACCGAAAGCGAAGGAGGGGCGCACTGCGCATGCTCAGCTGCCCACCATTTATTTTCTATGGGGCCGGCAAATATATTGGGAGAGGGGGCGAGCAGCGCTTGGTGGTGGATAAGATCCTCCAGCCACAGCTCTCCGCGCTCCATTCTCGATATAGGTGCGGGTCCCACCTATATCGAGAACGGAGCCCCGAAAGTGAAGGAGGGCGCACTGCGCATGCTCAGCCGCCCTCCATTCATTTTTTATGGGGCCGGCAAATATATTGGGAGAGGGGGCGAGCAGCGCTTGGTGGTGGATGGGATCCTCCAGCCACAGCTCTCCCCGCTCCGTTCTTGATAAAGGTGCGGGTCCCAGCAGTGGGACCCGCACCTATCAGACAATGGGGCCATATCCTAGCGATATGCCCCCATTGTCTGAGATGGGAATACCCCTTCAACCTCATTTTCATTTTTGATTTTAACTCCCCACCTTCCAATAGGCATAACATCTTTATTTTTCCGTTCACATAGCCATATGAGGGTTTGTGTTTTTCTTTGTGCGACAAAATGCATTTTTTTGTGGCACCTTTTAATTTACCATGTTTTGTATTGGAAAACAGGAAAAAAAACTTTGTGGGGTAAAAAACACACTTCCGCCAAAGTTTTTGGGATTTTGACATGTCATCGTTCGCTGCACTCTAAAATTGACAGACCCTCCTTTTTCTGCGGCTCAACACGATTGCGGCGATACGAAACTTGTATAGTTTTTATTTTGTTTTATTACTTTACTTTATTAGCCTTTGAAAAAAATCTAAATTGTCTTTCATCACCATTTTCTGATAGCCATAACTTTTTGATAGTTTGGTCTACAGAGCTGTATGAGGGCTTGTTTTTTTGCAGGGCAAACTGTAGTTTTTATTGATACCATATTTAGGGTATTTACAGCTTTTTGATCACTGTTATTCAACTTTTTTGGGAGGATAAGGTGACTAAAAAATTGCAAATTTCGTATTTTTATTATTTGATATGTTTATTTTTTATTGCTTATATTTTGTTATATGTGAAATTGGGGAAATGGGGCTGATTTAAATAGTAATATTTTTATGGGGGTTTTTTAAACTTTTTTCACAATAACTCTTAGCCCCTTTAGGGGGCTAGAATCTGTGATCTTTTGATCTCTCGTCTCATTCACCCTAATAGAGAAATATTTGGGTGAATAGCATTCTGATGCACAACCTGCTGAGCTGTGCCTCGTGCACAGCTTAGCAGGAAGCTTACCGTGGCAGTATCGGAGCCAAGCTATTTCACTGTATGGGCTCCACTTGGAAGCCAGAGGGAGCTGCATCCCTCTGCCTAACCTTACAGATGCGGCATCTGAGGGGTTAAATAATGGGGTTCAGTGTGATCGCCGTTTCAAGTCATTGCAGCCAGGTGCCTGCTCTATTATACAGCCGGCACCCGCCGCTTATCGAGTGAACGTTTCGACAATAAGTCTTTTTCAAGCATACCTGTACAGCATTATGAATTAAGGGGTTTTCCTATCCTCGGCATAGGTCATCAGTATCTGGTCAGTGGGGTTCCGACTCCGAACACCCCCACTGATCATCTGTTTCAGAAGGCAGCGGCGCTCACAGTAGCACCACGGCCTCCTCCATCTTTTCCTATGCCACGTGATCTCATGTTCATCGGTCACTTGGCTGTGGCGCAGCTCAGCCCCTTTGAAGTGAATGGGAATGAGCTGTGATACCAAGCACGACCACTATACAATGGATGGCGCTGTGCTTGGTGAGCTGAGATGAGGCCACAACACTACCGTGAGCACCAGTGCCTTCTCAAACAGCTGATGGGCAGGGGGTCCCGGGTGGAAAACCCCTTTAAACATATTCACTGATATGACCTGATAAAGAGACCGGTTTAGTCTGAAAACATGTGGTCACTACTTCAGTGTATCTTTCCTATAGAAAGCTGGCACCCAGTTTCAGTGGCGTACAGTCAGACCACGCAGTTGCTATGAGGAGAGATGGGCCTGGCCCAGGGGCGTAGCTAACGGCTCATGGGCCCTGGTGCAGGAGTTCAGTTTGGGCCCCCTTCCCTCAGTGCTTTGTGTGTCTTCCTATGCGTCAAAAGGGTCTTTGGGCCCCCTTATGCTCTTGGGCCCGGTAGCGACTGCTACCTCGGCATCCCCTATAGCTACGCCCATGGCCTGGCCGTATATTGAATAGGCAGCCTGAAACTTTTCCATTAGCTGAAAGGATACATATAATTAAATCAATTATAATGCATGAGAAAAGGAAAAACCATCTCATAAAAGTGTCGCTGCATATAATAATGACTGTAATGACCTGTATCTTGCGAAATTCTCTGTACTGCATACCGAAATGATTATATAGTGCTGTACATTTTGTAGCACGGGTGCAGTTTGTGAACATAAAGTAAGCTTACAGGTAAAGTAAAAACACAGAATACATTTAGTAAACACAAAGTAAGTGGACAGGGAATGCAAAAAAGCACAAAATATATTTTGTCAACCCAGAGTAGGCCTACAGGCAAAAAAAAACCAACATATGTTTTGTAACCGCAATATACTGTACATTATGGGAAGACAAAATAGGCAAACAGGTTTTTGACTGAAAATACTTTAGAATCAGTCGTCGTAAACAGGAATACGAAGTACTGGGACGCAGCACGGGCCAAGAAGCAGCACCCAATAAAAAAACACATAGCACGACAGCACAATATGTATTGCAGGCCAACCGACGCTATACATCACACCATGTGCTACAGTAACATCCCTAATCACTCAAAGATAAACACAATCTAACAACAAAGCGATAGGGGATGGGGGTTGGGAGAGAGGGGGTTGGGACGAGAAGTCACATGCCCAAGGCTTTTATTGAGGACAGACACAAAAAAGGGGAGAGGGGAAGGAGAGGGGGTAAGTCTTCTTCTTCATCAACGTCCAGGCTGTCCAAGATGGAATAGTCTCTAAGCAGGCTGTGTGATAAGCCTACAGCAATTCAGGACAAACCTGACCTCAATCTTCAATATGAGACGGTTCCTGGCTAGCCAGATAGCATCCTTAACACAGTTTATAAGGCGCCCGACCACCTAGATTGCCCCAACGGTATAGTAAATAATCTATAGAGCATCGAACTATGCAGTAGGCTCTTTAAAGGTAGAGTTCATGTTCAAGGGTATCCAACAGACCCTGCACAAAAGGGCACTCCCAAAACAGATGAAAAGATGTTTTCTCCATGAATGGGTTTTGCACAGGTTGCAGGTGTACATGAATGACCTGAGGGGTAGGCCCTACGGGATAGCCATTCATGACAAGTTCTTGTGACTGTTGGTCAACCTGTTTGAGGACACATTAGTCCACACACTAATGGTGTCATCAGAGATCACTGGAATAGATTAAACCAAGTTCTTTGCTCTGATTAGCTTTAGTGTTGAGCGCGAATATTCGAATAGCGAATTTTTTTAGCGAATATCGGCACTTCGCTAATTCGCGAATATTTCGAATATAGCGCTATAAATTCGCTATTTCGAATATTCGGGTTTTTTTTGTTTTTTTTTTTGTTATATTTTTTTCTTTCCCTCTTCCCAACAGTAGTTCTTACCTGTCCTGAGGATTCCTGGCTTCCTGGCTGCTCTAGTCAGTGCCCATTGCCGCTTCTGCCGACTTCCGTGCTCATGGAGCGTCCCCATCCATGGGAACGTCTCCATATACTAAAATGTACTGTCGGATTTGAGGAATTACGTTGAAATCGCAATGCGATTAATTCAAGTTATATTAATCGCATTGCGATTTCAACTTAGAGCTGGGTTTATAATGGGTCAGCTTGCTAGAATGAACGAGTTAACGAATATGGAATATAGCAGCACTGCTAAGTTGAATTCGCAATGCGATTAATTTAACTTAAAGTAATCGCATTGCGATTTCAACTTAGCACTGCTAGTGCCACTGCTATATTCCATATTCGTTAATTCTAGCCTATGTAAGATAGCAGTGCTAAGTTGAAATCGCAATGCGATTACTTCAAGTTAAATTAATCGCATTGCGAATTCAACTTAGCACTGCTGCTATATTCCATATTCGTTAACTTCGTTCATTGAATCGTTAACTTCGTTCATTCTAGCAAGCTGACCCATTATAAACCCAGCTCTAAGTTGAAATCGCAATGCGATTAATATAACTTGAATTAATCGCATTGCGATTTCAACGTAATTCCTCAAATCCGACAGTACATTTTAGTATATGGAGATGTTCCCATGGTGATGGGGACGCTCCATGAGCAAGGAACTTTATGGTTGGCTTGGTAGAATTAGCGAATAGCGAATATGACGAATGTATTCGTCATATTCCTCAAAACGAAGATAGCAGTATTCTACATCTTCGTTTTAGCAACCTATTCGTCAACCTCGCTAATTCTAGCAATCAAATAGGAAGGTTGACTATAGAGACAGCTGTGTTAAATTCGCTATGCGATTTTTTATTTTTTAATAGAATAATTATATTACTTGATATAATTATTATAATTATTCTATTTATTAAAAAATATATATAAATAATCGCATAGCGAATTAAACACAGTTGTCTCTATAGTCAACCTTCCTATTTGATTGCTAGAATTAGCGAGTTGACAAATAGGTTGCTAAAACGAAGATGTAGAATACTTCGTTATCTTCGTTTTGAGGAATATGACGAATACATTCGTCATATCCGTCATCTTCGCTATAATTCTAGATATGAAACCAATAGGAAAGTAGCCTTAAGTTAAAATCGAAATACGCGATTATTTAAATCGCATATTAATCGCGGTAACTAGAATAATGACGAATATTCGATTTCGACGAATATGAAACGAATATTCATTCGAATATTCGCGAATTTCGTCGAAATCGAATATGGCACCTGCCGCTCATCACTAATTAGCTTGTGAAATGACTTGGGCTTCCATAAGTCAGGCCCAGACCTTCCAGTTGATGCATCTTCACAAAGCTGATGTCTCTTTACCGTGAGACCACATGTACTTGTCTTTTATGAAAACAAGCCGAGACATACAGACGTTCCCGCGACAGGTGGCAGGAGAGACTGGCAACACGTCAGGGCTCGAGTCCTGTGGAAACGGGTGGGAACGGCATTCCTGCACTTTTTCCACAGCAGGAACGCCGTTCCCTTTCAGGGCAAAAGGACCAGGAAGCGGTGAAGGCTTTGTACTCACCGCTTACTGGTTCTCGGCTGTCAGGGAGAGGCACTGACTGGGGGCTGATGGAGAGGCACTGGGGGCTGATGGAGGGGGCACTGGGGGCTGATTAAGGGGGCACTGGGGGCTAATGGAGAGGCACTGGGGGCTAATGGAGGGGCACTGGAGGCTGTTGAGAGGCACTGGGGGCTGTTGAAAGGGCACTGGGGGCTGATGGAGGGGCACTGGGGGCTGATTGAGGGGGCACTGGGGGCTGATGGAGAGGCACTGGGGGCTGGTGAGAGGCACTGGAGGCTATTGGAGAGGCACTGGGGGCTGATGGAGGGGTTACTGGGGGCTGATTAAGTGGGCACTGGGGGCTGGTGAGAGGCACTGGGGGCTGGTGAGAGGCACTGGGAGCTGGTGAGAGGCACTGGGGGCTAATGAAGAGGCACTGGGGGCTAATGGAGGGGCACTGGGGGCTAATAGAGAGGCACTGGGGGCTGATGTAGGGGCACTGGGGCTGATGGAGGGCACTGGGGCTGATGGAGGGCACTGGGGGCTGATGGAGGGGGCACTGGGGGCTGGTGGAGAGGCACTGGTGGCTGATGGAAAGGCACTGGTGGCTGGTGGAGAGGCACTGGGAGCTGGTGGAGAGGCACTGGGGGCTGATGGAGAGGCACTGGTGGCTGGTGGAGAGGCCCTGGGGGCTGGTGAGAGGCACTGGGGGCTGATGGAGAGGCACTGGGGGCTTGTGGGGCTGGTGGAGAGGCACTGGGGGCTGATAGAGAGGCACTGGGGGCTGGTGGAGAGGCGCTGGGGCTGCTATGAGGCTACTGGGGGCTGATGGAGAGGCACTGGGGGCTTGTGGGGCTGGTGAGAGGCACTGGGGGCTGATGGAGAGGCACTGGGGGCTGGTGGAGAGGCACTGGGGCTGCTATGAGGCTACTGGCGGCTGCTATGAGGCTACTGGGGGCTGCTATTAGGGTACTGGGGGCTGATATATAGGCTACTGGGGGCTGCTATAAGGCATGGGGCTCTTATCTGAGGTCTGATTGGGGGTCATTCATATTGGGGTCTGAGCTGAGGTGTGACCTGAGGTCTTATTGGGGTCTTATTAACATTGGGCATCTTATTGGGGCTGTTAGCTGAGATCTGATTAACATTGGTGGTCTGATTGGTGGTCTGACCTGAGGTGTAATAAAAAATATTTTTTTCTTATTGTCCCCCTCTAAAACCTAGGTGCATCTTATAGGGAGAAAAACACGGTGCTTGCTCCTCCTCCCTACGGTGTATGAACTTGCCTACCTTTGGGGCCTGTTCATACTGGTAGTCTGTCAGGACTGGAGTTAGGGTTTCCTCTAGGAGGTGTCCATCTGTCTTCCCTAGTTTCCAGGCATTATTCCTTTATCCCTTTTCTCTCGAGCATCGAGCATGTCTGCAACTGCAGACAAGAAAAGGCATTTTCTATTATAGTGTCGGCGATGTGCAGCCCGCGAAATGCAGAAAGCACATTGCCAGTGTCCGTGTTTTGTAGATTCGCAATTTGCGGACCGCAAAACATCTACGGATGTGTGAATGGACCCTAAAGATGGTGCAAAATATGGAACGCTTCACGAATTTGCGTGTCATCCTTGCGCAGGGGCCATGCTAATCTTCTCTGTATCGTTCCAATTTTAGTATATGTGCTGCCGAAGCGAGCACAGCACTCTGGCCTCCCTCACCAGTATATATAGTCCCGAAAACTCAAGACTTTTACATTAGGGAGAGACATTTTTTTTATGTCTAGTCATTAAAATAATATAATTCTAAAATAATTGATCTGGAGTTTCATGCCTGTAGTCAGAAAACCCAAAAAGAGAAACAATATGGGGCACAAAGAGGTGCCTCTTTAGAATAACTGAATATGCAAATGAGCTTCGCGACGCAATGGCTGCTGGGAAGAGTGAGGAAGCTACAGACCTTATCCCACACAGTACCTTCAGCTCTTGCTGGAGATCGCTTGTATATCGCACAGCGAATGTAATATATCGATCTAGTGTATTTGCAGCGGTCACTGTTACCTACCTGATTGGAGTCGGGAAGGAATTTTTTCCCCTAAAGTAAGGAAAATTGGCTTCTACCTCACAGTTTTTTTTTTTGCCTTCCTCTGGATCAGCTTACAAGATAACAGGCCGAACTGGATGGACAGATGTCTTTTTTCAACCTTGTGAACTATGTTACTAGCCTAAAATTGTGACTTGTGTAACCCTCCCTTTAACTGCATGGAGCGGCTTCGTCAGGAGATAGTGGGTTATGAACAGTGTTCAGACCTGCGGCATCCCTTTGTCACGCTCGTGTGTGGGAGGAAAACACCACATGAAGCATAGGAGGAAGGCAAAAAACCCTGTGAGGTAGAAGCCAATTTTCCTCACTTTAGGGAAAAAAATTCCTTCCCGACTCCAATCGGGCAATCAGAATAACTCCCTCGATCAACGACCCCTCTCTTGTAGCTATAGCTTGTAATATTATTACACTCCAGAAATACATCCAGGCCCCTCTTGAATTCCTTTATTGTACTCACCATCATCACCTCCTCAGGCAGAGAGTTCCATAGTCTCACCGCTCTTACAGTGAAGAATCCTCTTCTATGTTTGTGTACAAACCTTCTTTCCTCCAGACGCAGAGGATGTCCCCTCGTCACTGTCACAGTCCTGGGGATAAATAGATGATGGGACAGATCTCTGTACTGACCCCTGATATATTTATACATAGTTATTAGATATCCCCTCAGTCGTCTTTTTTCTAAAGTGAATAACCCTAATTTTGATAACCTTTCAGGGTCCTGTAGTTGCCCCATTCCAGTTATTACTTTAGTTGCCCTCCTCTGAACCCTCCCCAGCTCTGCTATGTCTGCCTTGTTCACAGGAGCCCAGAACTGTACACAGTACTCCATGTGTGGTCTGACTAGAGATTTGTAAAGTGGTAGGACTATGTTCTCATCACGGGCGTCTATGCCCATTTTAATGCAACCCGGGCCATTATCTTATTGGCCTTGGCAGCAGCTGCCTGACACTGGTTTCTAAAGCTTAGTTTGCGGTTCACCAAAATTCCTAGATCCTTTTCCATGTCAGTGTTATCCAGTGTTTTACCATTTAGTATGTACGGGTGACTTGCATTATTCCTTCCCATGTGCATAACCTTACATTTGTCAATGTTAATCCTTATCTGCTACTTCTACTAAATACCTAACTCCTTTAATGCTCCACCAGCCGCCCGGTTCTGTACCGATGCTCCACCATTGACCATATACAGTATTTTCCGGCGTATAAGACGACTGGGCATATAAGACGACCCCCTACTTTTCCTGTTAAAATATGGGGTTTGGGCCATACTCGCCGTATAAGACTACCCCTCTTCCAACGCACACCAAATAAAAATTAAACAGACGATCCGAGCATGAGAAAATCACTGAGAGCAGGGATAGGGGGCTGCTTCAGGAGCGACTGGCCGGGATGCAGTGCACGGTGGCTCAGCTAGAGGGCGCCTGTCCCTGAAGCTGCAGAAGGACAGCTTCTCCAGTCCGGCTCGAAAGTAAAGAGGACCTTTCACTGGACCAATGATTGTTAGATAATGATATGTATGTGTAGAGCGGCGCCCAGGGATCTCCCTGCACTTACTATTATTCCTGGGTGCCTCTCCGTTCGCCCGCTGTGGCCCCAATTACCGGTGCCTACAGTTAATCTCGCACCTGGGAGGAGACATCCTCTTCTGCCCTGGGCGTCTCGTTCTCCCTCCCAGGGCTGTAGCACTGGACAATCGCTGCGCTCAGCTCAGAGCCTGGAGAAAAAAATCGTCTTATACACCGGGTGTTGTCTTATAAGCCGGTATACGGCATGCTGAAACTTGGACCACTGAAAGAGGACTTTTCACTGGTCCAACGATTGTTAGATAATTATGTACTGGTATGTGTAGAGCGGCGCCCAGTCATTTCTTTTTACGTATTTCATGACGCCAATTATTTTTTTCTTTTTAACACATATAAATAAAGGTTATGTTTTAAACCTAAATCTGAGAGGGTCTCTTCATATGCAACACACAACGTCCTGCAAGGATGCCTCGCTCACTATCTTAATACTGAATAATAAATCTAATCCGTTCTCCTGCCCTTGAGCTGGCTATCACCAGAAGTCTGCCACAGACAAGCTCCTGGGCAGAGTCAAGAGTGAAAGCGCTTCCCCGTGAGAAGGATAGCAACCCCAGTTGATTTGCAGTCCCCACCACCTGACCATCAGGAGGGGGCCATGACACTTCTGCCTGGCCAGATAGTTGTAGGATCTAGAATAGGGTAGAGCAGTGTTTCCCAACTAGTGTGCCTCCAGCTGTTGCAAAACTACAACTCCCAGCATGCCCGGACAGCCTTTTGCTGTGCGGGCATGCTGGGAGTTGGAGTTTTACAACAGTTGGAGTCACACTGGTTGGGAAACACTGGGGTAGAGCACCTGGCTTCAGTATAGAAACATATGCAACCTGAGCAGCAAGAAAAGAGAACACAGTCTGACATCAGGCCCTATACAAAATTCTCCTCCCATTAAGGCCTTTTACACACAACCGCGTGTCCCCCGTGGCCGTATTGCGGCGGGGCGGTGCCAAACGGAACGGAAGCAATTCAGAGTGCTTACACGGGGTTCCGTTCCGTGCTTCCGTTGTTCTATCTTTTTGCGGAAAGGACGGGAATGGGTATGCGATATGCATGTGGCTGGCCCACGGTCAGTGCCCGTGCATTGCGGACCGCAATTTGCAGTCCGCAGCACGGGCACGGCCAGCACAGCAAGAGGCCTAAGAGAAAAGATGTTGACATTAGCCATTATGGAGAGAGAAATAGGTTAGTGTAAACCATACAGCCTAGTTACCACAATGCTACAGCACTCTGCAAACCAAATAAAGTACAATAATGCTATAGTAATAGGAAATATTCTGGTGCTAATGCTACGCTTATTTTGTAAATTTGAGATTCTTGGCAAATACATTTTGCACCAAATTATTTGGGCCCGTCTGCCATACGTCAAGGCGATCTCTGCAAGACGGGAACCTAACACTAAATTCTACCTGAATGTGCCATAACGGAAGTTTGTCTGCCCCATAGGCTGATTTTAATCAGTGTAAGTATAAGGCCTCATGCACACGACCGTATGTGTTTTGCGGTCCGCAAATTGCAGATCCTCAAAAAAAACGGATGGCGTTCCGTATGGCATCCGTTTTTTTTGCAGATCCGTTATTTTTGCGGATCCATTGTAATAATGCCTATCCTTGTCCGCAAACTAGAAAAAATAGGACATTCTCTATTTTTTTGCGGAACGGAAAAACAGACATACGGAAACGGAATGCACACGGAGTACCTTCCGTTTTTTTTGCGGATCCATTGAAATGAATGGTTCCACATATGGTCCGCAAAAAAAACGGAACGGACACGGAAAGAAAATACGTTCGTGTGCATGAGGCCTAAATCTGTAGCCGACTCTCCCTGCACTCACTGGAAGCCTTTTGACACCAGGAGAGGTATAGAGTGGGCTCAGCATGCATGTTGGTATCTGCATTCCCTGAATTAAATAGAGGCCATTTTGGCACCAAAATGATAAAAAGCAGAGTGGACCCAGCATGCATGTGATACCTGCACTCCCTGAGTTTAATGGTGGCCGTTATGGCACATAACAGGTAGAATTTAGTGTTAGGTTCCCCTCTTACAGAGATCACCTTGATGTGTGGCAGACGGGCCCAAATAATTTTGTACAAAATGTATTTGCCAAGAATCTCAAATTTACAAAATAAGTGTAGCATTAGCACCAGAATATTTTCTATTACTATGGCAGTAATGTACTTTGTTTGGTTTTCAGAGCGCTGTTGCATTGACCTTTTTTTCTTTGTGTTTCTAGCCATGGCAGAGTGCACCTGCACATTGGGATATGCTGACTGACCCCCTTTTTCTTTGTAGTTACCACTCTGGTCATTGGGCAGATCTTTCTTTCTGTTGCCTTTTGACTCTCCAAAAAGCAAAAGGCACTGTGCATTTATCTCTTCGAGGAGAGCAGAAGTCTTGGACTTTGTTGCTGGCCACCAGCTTTTTCGACAAACTGGTCTATCTCCTCTTCCAGAGGAAGGGGGTCTTCCTGCTCCACAATAGCTCCACAATAGTCTTCTTCTTTGAAGGATCAGCAGTTGGGCTGTCCCTCGCCTTCCTCTTCTTCTGCTGGACACCTGGGGAGGGAAGGGGGGGATAATCCTCCACAGTAGGGACTACAGCAGAGGGAGGAACTGTTAGTGCTGCTGCTGCTGCGGTGACGTTGGGGCAAGGTGGGTTGGCCTGGGCGCTAATGACAGTGCCACTGAGGTAGTGGGCAAGGTGGGTTGGATAGCCTCAGTGACAGAGGCGGTGGCAGGCCGTGGAGGGGATGGGCAGGGAGGGTTGGGCTTAGGAACTTGTGCAGGGGCCATCGTCCTCTTACCCTCCTTCTTGCTAAATGACTTCTGTCCCACTTTGGACAGCCCTTCTACATATGGGAGTTCAGTTTGCAAGTCATCTTCTTCGAGCAGTCTTTGGTCTCATGTCACCCGCCAATTCTTGCAATTTTAGCTACTCATCTCGTGCCTAATTGACCATATTTCTTGCGGCTCTCTGGCATGTCCAGGTAATAAATGAGTCTGAAAAGAGTTTCCTAAGGAGAAAGACTGGGGCAGGCAATGGAGGGCGTCTTCAGAGGTGAAGTCCTTGTGTAGTCGGACAATCACCGACCACTTACCAGTCCAGATGCCGATAGGATGTGGGTGGTGCTCTCTCATCATTGTCCAGAATTGCTTCCGGAAAGTTGTAATGTTCTTGCCAGGGGTATGCGGGTTCCTCATTGAAATGGTGATCCTTCTTTGCTCCCTTAGTATGGGAAAGTTTCCCCGAAAATGAGAAAATAGGGAGTCCAGTTTCGCAGATTTCATCGCTTCCAAATATGTTTTACAGATATTAACTGACACAAATTCAGGAGCATAAATACATTTTGAAAGAACAAAGAAAATATGCAAGTATTGCAAGAGCACAAGATACATTTTGTAAAAATAAGGGCTTTTTCAAGCCACTGGCGTGTTTTTGACGCCACCACTGATTTTTGTGTGTTTATTCACACATCCTTGTTTTCCACTGACCTGACAACAGAGGTATGTAGTACTTTGGTCCGTGATGTGGACCGAACGTGCCCAATGAAGTTTGTGGTTCTGTGAAAACCACAGACAGAACACGGATGGTATCGATGAACCATCATGAACCAGTGGTAAATGATATAATCCCCTTACTGATGACACGTGGTAGGAAAAAAACAAACACACAGATCAACAATGGACCCTTCACGGACATTGTCACAGATGAAACACTGACCGTCTTATCACGGACGTCATTACCGACATGGACGTGTTAGGCCTAATTCACATGTCCATAGTGTGTTGCGGATCTGCAACACACCTTGCCACCAGCCCTATAGAGATGCCTATACTTGTCCGCAATTGCGGGCAAGAATAGGACATGCTCTATATTATTGCGGAGCCGCCAGCCGGAAGATCGGCAGCGCACTCCGCACATGCGGATGCGGAGAGCACAGTGTGTGCTCTCCGCATCCATCACGTCCCCATTCAAAATGAATGGGTCTGCACCCGTTCCGCAGATTTGCGGAACATTGCGGACGTGTGAATAGGGCCTAAGGCAAAAGCTGTGCACAATTTTTCTGTACAAAGTGTCTCCATTTCGAAACTATTAAGAAGTACCAAAAGCTTTATCTCCCACAAATCACAAAATTATATTTTGCCTCACAAATTAAACTGCATTTTATATCAGAGAAAGGAATTTTATGTTGTATTTTTACGAATTTTGTGTTTCAATTATTTTGATGTTTTGTGTTACAAAGTGGTCATTTGATAGGTATTTGAATTATACAAATAAAATGGCTGCTTTCTTCTAGAAACAGGCGCCACAGCTGTCCTTGTGCTGTACAGCACAGATCCATTGAAAGGAATGGGACTGATTGCTATGCCACATACAACCTGTGCACAAGTGTGGCGCTGTTTCTGGTAGGAAGCAGACATGGTTTACTAATCTGGCATAACCCCTTTCATAACGATTGACTTTCTCACTAATGATGCATCATATATGGTTTATCAATGATCTTGAGGTGGAATATGGGTGATATTTGGCCGATACTTTAAAGGGTTTTCTGGGAGTAAATTATTGATGATCTATCCTCAGGATAGCTCCAACACTGAAAGCAGGCACCAGAACAACACAGCTCTGTCCACTGGGTATTGACATGAATGGGAACAGTGCTGCAGTAACCAGCACCGTCCACTACACTATAGATGGAGCTGTGGCACCTATTTCCAGTTGCTGGAGCCTCTCTTGAACAGTTGATCGGTGACGATGATCAACCAAAGAGACATTAATAGCCGATCCTGAGGGTAGGCCATCAATGTAAAAGGGCTGGTCTATAAAAGGACTGCATCCTGTAATACCTCGGATGAGAGGAACAAAATGTTAACAGTACATTCTCATAGTATTTTTAGCTCCTCGGCTATATATTTACTATATATATATATATAATAGTTTTTTTTGTTGGGGTTGTGGAACAAGCATATTCACCTATGTTGTAATGTAATATATGTGTCTATGTTGTAACACAATAGTACATTCTGTATTATACGTGGGTGGATCTGATTGATAGAGATAATGATATCTTATACTGGCACAAGGTATATATTTATCCCTTTTCCTAATGTATTTTCTTTAAGGGGTTGTCCAGTTTAGAAAACATATTTTCATATATCTATTAGCGTATATGGAAGAGGTGAGCCCACAAATATAAAACTTTTTTTAAACTTGTTCTATCTGGAGGACTTTCTTCCCTTTCTGTGGGTGGCCAGCAGCTCACATGAGACAATTAAGCACCTGCATCTCCCAGGAAAGATTGCAGTTAGCTCTTGTTAACCCCTTCCTACCCCAAATATTATTGGGGTGGAATAGTTTGCAGCATTGGTTTATGGGTTTGGCTTTTATGATGTTTATTGTGCAGTTAAAGATAAATAATTTTAGATTTTATTAGTTGGGAAACTTTTAGGCTTGGCAGTACATTTATGTTTATTTTCATTTTTTGATAAACATTTTATTTGAAAAATTGTGAAATCGGTGATTTGAAATGTTGCTATTGTTTTTGACTCTCTTTACATTGCAAAACTTTTTTTTTTACTTTTTTTGTACCCCCTATGGGGTTTAAACATGTGCGCCTTGGATCTCACATACCATAGACTGCAATAAAAAAGTATTGCACTATATGGCAATAGCGCTATGTTCCTATTAAGCCCTGCCAAACGTAAGGCTTAAAGGGGTTGTAACATCTCAGACATTGGGGGCATATCACTAGGATATGCCCCCAATGTCTGATAGGTGCGCGTCTTACCTCTAGTGCGGCTCAGGTGCAGGTCCCATCTCTGGTTTAGCTATTTCTAGAAGCCCCATAGAAGTGAATGTGTGGTGCGCTTCCGATTCATTTCAATGGGACTGCCGAAAATAGCCTAATGTGCCGCTTGCTCCCATAGGTATGAAGGGAGAGCATCTTCCTCCGGGACTTTGCTGACTCCGATCATCATCTAAGTATAGGTGCAGGTCCCAGAGGTGGGACCCACACCGATCAGATATTGGGGGCATATCCTAGCAATATGCGCCCAATATCTGAGATGGTACACCCCCTTTAATAGTAACTTTACTATAGCAGGTTAGGGAGCCTTCACAAGGCTCTAGGCTGCCATACTAACCAAACAGATCCTGCAATCTCGTTGTGTGGGATGGGTTGGAGGGCATCTATGGTGCCCGCTCAACTCTGGAACTTTTGACAGATTCAAACACCTGACATCTGCCGTACATGTACAGCGGATGTCGGCAGGGGTTTAAGAACACATGCACCCTCGGCCAAAGGCAGCATGTATGCGTACTAGGGGAAGTAATGTAAGGCCAACTTAATGGGAATATTTTTGAAATAGACTGCTGTAATTATGGCCTCTCTCTGTATGATACCCTACAATAAATCCAGCCTTACACAGGCTGAACACTCATGTAATGGACAGCAATCTCTCCTGTTCCCTTATACACATGCATGCTCAGCCAAGTAAGCATGTTTTGCGAATGGGAGCAGGCAGAAAGTCACTGGTAGATAGCCTGCACTAGTTGTTGTCCAGCCGAATCTCGGCACTGATGCCGGAAACTCCCCCAGATCCCCATTGGGCTCCGGTGGTGAATAGAACTATCCGGCAGGCTGTGTCAGCAGAGGATAGGATTGACACATATGTGAAACTAGCCTTAGCTACCAAAAACAAAAGGATTGGGCATGTTAAAATGCAGCTGCCATCAAGGGTGATTGTGGAGACCACCATACACATTAGATCAGGCATCCTCAAACTGCGGCCCTCCAGCTGTTGCAAAACTACAACTCCCAGCATGCCTGAACAGCTTACAGGTATCAGCCTACAGCATGGCATTGTGGGAGTTGTAGTTTTAACATCTGGAGGGCCGCAGTTTGAGGATGCCTGCATTAGATGGTCGGCCAATCCCGCCGACATTGGCCAACATGCATTTAATGTCTATCGTCAGGCTTATACTACAGGACTAGAGGGATGGGATGGATAATAAAACACTCCAAAAATTAAATGTTATTTTTGTAGACACAAAATATTCTTTTGTGTAATTATATAGTATTTTGTACCTGTGAGGCCTCTTTCACACGGGCGTCAAGTTTGACGCCCGGATAAGAGGCGGTTGCGTTGCAGGAAAATGGGCAATTTTTCAGCGCGAGTGCAAAGCATTTTAATGCGTTTTGCACACACGGGAGAAAAATCAGCATGTTTGGTACCCAGACCCGAACCCGGACTTCATCACTGAAGTTCGGGTTTGGGTTAGGTGTTAAGTCGATTTTATTATTTTCCCTTATAACATGGTTATAAGGGAAAATAATAGCATTCTTTAATACAGAATGCTTAGTAAAAGGACAATTGAGGGTTAAAAATAAAAATAAAAATTTACTCACCTCCTCCAATTGATCGCGTAGGTGTCGGTCTCCTGTTCTCTCATCAGCTGTGGGTAAAGGACCTTTGGTGATGTCACTGAGCTCATCACATGGTCCATCACCATGGTGATGGATCATGTGATGGACCATGTGATATGCTCAGTGACATCACCACAGGTTCTTTACCCACAGCTGAAGAGAGAACAGGAGACCGGCACCTACGCGATCAATTGGAGGAGGTGAGTTAATTTCTTTTTTTTTTTTAACCCTCGATTGTCCTTTTACTAAGCATTCTGTATTAAAGAATGCTATTATTTTCCCTTATAAACATGTCATAAGAGAAAATAATAAAGATTGGGTCCCCATCTCCTAGCAACCATGCGGGAAAATCGCACCGCATCCGCACTTGCTTGCGATTTTCCCGCAGCCCCATTTACTTCATTGCACCCGCACGGAAAACTTGCCCGTGTGAAAGGGGCCTAAAGGTCCATTCACACGTCTGCAAGTTGGGTCCGCATCCGTTCCGCAATTTTGCGGACCTATACATTTTTAATAGGGCCGGAACGGACACTATGTGCTGTCCGTATTTCCTGATCGGCAAATTCCATTCCCGAAAAAAATAGAACATGTCCTATTCTCTATTATAGTGCCGTCGATGTGCGGTCCGCAAATATGCGGAACGCACATTGCCGATGTCCATATTTTGCGGATCTGCAAAACACTTACGGATGTGTGAATAGACCCTAAGTCCAAGGGTCTGTGGTATAACAATGCTGGTCATGATACATATAAAAAAAAACACACACCATCAATTTCTGTTATTCAAAAAGAATTTTATTCTGTATCCCAGTCATTTTTAATTATTACGTTAACTTTTGCGCACTGTCTATAGCAGCTTGACAATTGCAGTGCAGAAGAAAAGAAGACATATATCAATAAGTTATTTTAATTCGTAATGCACTTTTTTGGGAGTTTTCACCTCTCTTTCAAAACTTGCAGGGCGCTTGGTTGGACTCCCCCCCCCCCCCTCCAATAAATATCTTCTCGTTTTCTTGATATCATGCGCAATGATGATGAACTCCAAAATGGTCGCTCTTTCTGAGAGGTGTTCCTATCCTCTGGGTACATCTTCAGTATCTGATAGGTGGCGGACCCCTCACTGGCACCCGGGACCCCTCACTGAAGGCACTAACACTAACAGCGCCGTACACTGTATAGCGGCTGTGCTTGGTATTGTTGCCCAGCCCCATCTACATCACGTAGATTAGGCTGCAAGAAGGCTGCGGTGCTGCTGCGAGTAGTGGTGCCTTTTCAAACAGCTGATCAGTGGGGGACCGCCACTGATCAGATACTGATGATGACCTATCCTGAGGACAGGTCATCAGTAAAAATATCTTGAGAAAACCCCTTTAACGGTTCGAGGACATGGCGTTTTTCTGTTTTTGCATTTTCATTTTTTACTCCATGCTCTCCCAGAGCCATAACAAAGACAGTGTCAGACAGGGGTGCCTAGGGCCCAGCAGTACAATTCATTCTGGGGGCCCACCGTACAGCTATATGCAAGTATTACCAGTACTGTTGAGCGAATCAAGATCCGAAGCCAACTTAGTTTTAATGGTGTACGGAGACCTGCCTCTGTACAGCATTAAAACGTATGGGCTTCGCCGAGACCAACTTCGTTAAGTCCGAAGTCGTGCGAGACTTCGGTGAATAACTTCGGGCTTCGATTGTACAACTTTAAAAAACATTTTAAAACAGGTACCGGCTGGTGCCTCAATCTTCATAAGGTTCCAAACCAGGTTCAGTGCCCACATATTAAAGCTGACACAACTCTGTAATTACCCCATCATTTCTGGATTCCCTTCTCGACAGTATAAAATCACATCACTCACCACTTTGGCCACAGAAAAGGTGGCACCACCCTTTCTGAGTTATACCCATCTTGTAAATCAAGTCCAGGCGAGCTCGCCACATTTGCATGCAATGTGGTATTTACATATGGACTATATTCGGGACTAAGAGCCAGTTTCATACTGCATGATGCACCCAGGAGTACAGAATGGAGAAAAAGGAAGGGGACAAATAGAATGTCACATATATTAATATGCATGTACACTGGCCGCTCTTAGCCATCCATGGAAGGGGTTGAGGTCTCCGTTGACCTAAGGTCTTATGCATCGTAAAGGGCCACTCTTATGCTTGGGTTGCAGTTTATTGAATAGGGCTGATGTGCACACACAACCTATGAACAGGTGCGGCAGTGTTTATGGAAGAAATCAGGATAGATTGGTTCATTTTCACAGCATTGTTTCGAGAGTCCCAGAGTCTTTTACGCAAACCTACCATTAGGAAGAAAATATTTCTCAAAAATGTAAACTCTATTTGTATAGATATGCGAGATACAGTAGCCTCTCTCCATATTTTTACATACATGTTTAAATAATCCACATTGGAAAGGCCTTCGATATTGGTGCAAATCGTGCGGTCTCAAGCAAACAGAAATAGGTCAGTAGTAAGCTATCTAATAGAACAGACCTGCCATGGTTGACCTGTTTCAAGGCTTAGAAGGATCTTCTTTTGACTAAAAACTGAACCCAGAAGGTGCCATGGTTTAGTGAACCGTCTTATAGTCCAACACAGACTTGTATTGTATCCACCCACCATCTTTGCCGATGGCAAATTCCAGTCTAGGTTTATTCAACATACTCTGACATGCATCTCCTGCAATCTCTGTGATGGTCATCTCAAATTAGATGTTTTCCTTCACACTAGATCGTGCCAAATACACTTCTTCTCCTGGCCCAAAACTCTTGAAGGAAGGCAAACTTGTCTTCATGTTTTTTTGACCAACAATATCCATGGAAGAACTGCCGCCAAGACAGCCACAAGAAATATCAATAACAATATCATTATTAAAGATGGAGAGCGGCAACAGTTCGCCCGGGCATCTACGTGGTGGGTTTCGTTACTGGTGACCACTTCATCGCTGCTTTCCATTGGTTGGCCTTGATCACTGATGATGAAGACTTGAGAGCTACACAAATGACCTATTAGATCTGGGCTAGTATCACCAGAACATGTGCACCTGCAAAGGTCTTGTGGACTATGTGACCCGCTCGTCTCAGGAATGGGTATGACCAAGGTGTTGGGGTTCCCTACTTCACTGGAATGGGTTAGACAGGAAGGACTAGGAGGAACCTCTAGAATCTGATTGAGTTCTCCAGCATTTGGCGGCAAAATAAGTCCCCTCTTGCTGAGGAATGTCACATAGCGGCACAGGGGACATATGATATTCTTCTTTATGGAACCTTCTTTCTTGGCCGTCATGAGATACTTTACCAGGCAATCATGACAGAAGGAATGACCACAGCTCAACCTCCGCTCAGAGATGTTGGGATTCTGTAGACGCTCGTAACATACAGGACACTCATTCGTAAGGTCGTCCTTACCACTGTCTTCACCAGACATGGCTTTCAATTTTTTCCTACAAAGCAAAGAAAGAAATGGCCTATGAGATGATAGAGTGTTGGCATCAAATCATGTTATTAATAATATATTTATGTTATAGCTTAGTCTACTTTCAGACATATACTAAAGGTATCCGACCCAGCCAGATATCGGCATGCACCGCCGGACATCATTAACTATAACTGGATCCGGCATTCAGGCAGGAAATCATCTGAATCCCTGTTGGATTGTATTACAGTCAATAGGGTCCGGTGGTGCATGGTGAACTTTGGCAGAATGGTCCTCTGCCGGTACAGCCTACCGGATACCTTTAGCCTTACTTGTATTGGGGTTTGCACTATATGGGGACGTGTTTGACTGGCAATGTTTTGGGGAACACTGAGTGGACACTGCCTGGCACAGAGTGGAAGAAAATTCTGCTATTATGGGAAAATATGGGGTTATTATGGGGCATTAGAGCACGACATCCCTGCCAATCAGCTTTTTCAGAGTAGCTCCATCACTGGAAGTAAGACCAGATGTACACAGCTCTGCCCATTGTGTAGTGGAAGGAGCTGGCCTCTGCTTCCATTCACTTCAGCTGAAGCAGCTCTGCATTTACCAGCTCCGTTCACTACACAGTCGACAGAGCTGTGTGGTTCCAGAACCCTCTGGCACTGGACTTCCTGCGGGGCGTTGGATCCCTGCCAAACAGATATTGATGCCCTCTCCTGAAAACAGACTATCAATCTATATATATAAAAAAGGACCTATGTGAGTGCGTGTGTATGTGTGTGTATATTCTGCAAAAACTCAAAAACGCAACCATCCTTTTCAACTAAACTTGCTATACACATCCCTTGCTACCAGGAACAAAATTTTGTGGGGGTCTCAGCTCTCTAGGACGTACCGTTTCTGAGATATTCCCCAAAAATGACCTGCATTAGCCAATACAAGCCTGCCAGCCTTTCACTTAAACCCTAACTGCCATACCCACAGTCACATGTCCCTTATCAGCCAATAGAAGTTCGCAGGTCCTACACCAGGTTTCCATAACAACTGATCACAGCTTTGACCAGTTCGCACTTCTACATGCATGGGGGGCAGGGGCCACTTTAAACAGAGGAGTGCTGTGGAGTTCTCTGTTAAAGGGGCGGCCACTGTTAAAGGGGTGGCCACTGTGAAAGTCACCGTTAAAGGGGCGGTCACTGTTAAAGGGGTGGCCACTGTGAAAGTCACTGTTAAAGGGGCGGTCACTGTTAAAGGGGTGGCCACCATGAAAGTCACTGTTAAAGGGGCTGTCACAGTGAAAGTCACTGTTAAAGGGGCGGTCACCTTGGAAGCCACTGTTAAAGGGGCGGCCACCGTGAAAGTCACTGTTAAAGGGGCAGTCACCGTTAATAGGGAGGCCACTGTGAAAGTCACCGTAAAGGGGCGGTCACTGCTAAAGGGGTGGCCACTTTGAAAGTCACTGTTAAAGGGGAGATCACTGTGAAAGGGGCAGTCACCGTTAAAGGGGCGGCCAAAGTCACTGTGAAAGGGGGTGGTCAGTGTTAAAGGAGCAGCCACTGTGAAAGTCACTGTTAACGGGCGGTCACTGTTAAAGGGGCAGCCAAAATCACTGTTAAAGGGGCGGTCACTGTGAAAGTCACTGTTAAAGGGGTGCTCACCGTTAAAGGGGATTCCATTGTGAAAGACACTGTTATTTAATATAAAATTGCAATAAATAAATACCCAAGCAACGCCGGGTCATCAGCTAGTATACTACATAAGTCCTGGACATCCCCTTTAAGGGGTACTCTGGCTGGTGCTGTTATGACATCACTATTAAGGCAGTGTTTGGGGGGCACTGTGCCTGGCAGTGGTATGGCAGTATTTAGGGGTCCTTCAGCTGGCACTGTTTGAGGATTTTGTGTTTGGCGCTATATAATGCTGACACCGTAATACAAGTCTCAGCTGCTGAGTCATTCGGCCTCAGCTTGGCAAATGAGGTTCAATGTGGATAAATGTAAGGTTATGTATCTGGGTAGTAATAATCTGTGTGTATCATATGTCCTAGGGCAGTGATGGCTAACCTCCGACACTCCAGCTGTGGTGAAACTATGACTCCCTGCATGCCCTAATAATTTCTATGGAGTTCTGAGAACAGCCAAGCAAATGTGCATCTTGGGAGTTGTAGTTTCATCACAGGGAGGTTAGCCATCACAGTCCTAGGGGATGTAACACTGGAGAGTCACTTGTAGAGGAGGATTTGGGTGTACCTGTAGATCTTAGACTAAATAACAGCATACAATGTCAACCAGCTGCTTCTAAGGCTACCAGGATATTGTCATCTATTAACTGAGGCATGGACTCGCAAGACAGGCATGTAATATTACCACTTTACAAAGCTTTGGTGCGGCCTCATCTGGAATATGCAGCACAGTTCTGGGCACCAGTCCATAGAAAGGATGCTCTGGAGCTGGAAAAAGTACAAAGGAGAGCGACTAAACTGATAAGGGGCATGGGGGTCTTAAGGCGGGTTTACACTGGCTAAGCTAAAGCCAATTGTTGGGAAGGAAGCACTCCCTCCCGACAGTCGGCTGCTCGTTCAGTGGACTGCGGCACTTACATGCAGCTATCTTTTTACAGTATGAGAACAAGGGATCACTATTGCGATTGCTTGTCCTCATAAAGCTGCACTGTTTCTGGGCAGCAGATTGCTGTTTAGAGAACACGATCTGCTGCCCAGAAATGATAATTGATGTGCCCGCACGAACGACAGGATCATCCGATAAACAAGCATTTCACTCATTCATCGGGTGATCGGCAGCACATTTAGACTGGCAGATTATTGGGATTCTTGATAATCTGCCTGAATTTTAGGCCGTGTAAATCCACCTTTAGTTATGAGGAAAGATTAAAAGAATTAGCTATACAAATATATAAACGGGCCGTACAAAAAATATGGCGAAAAGCTGTTCCATGTAAAATCCCCTCAAAAGGCACAGGGGCACTGCCTCCGTCTCTAGAGGCGTCAAGGCTTCTTTTTGACTGTGAGATCTGTGAATCTGTAGAATAGACACCTCCGGAGGTGGTCACATCAGGGACAGTGGATGGTTTTATAAAAAGGTTTAGATCAGGGGTGCACAACCTGCGGCCCGGGGGCCTCATGCGTTCCTCGATACCATTCTGTGTGGCCCCCAACCATCTGGTAAGGCTACTTTCACACTAGTGCTAATATTTTCCGGTATTGAGATCCGTCATAGGGTCTAAATACCGGGGAAAAAAAACGCTTCCGTTTTGTCCCCATTCATTGTCAATGGGGACAAAACGTAACTGAACAAATCGGAGTCCTGCAAAATGCATTCCGTTCCGTTCTTATACCAGAGAGAAAACCCAGTTTGCTTTCCGTCCTGGGTTGCAGAGCAAGACCCACAATGCAAGTCAATGGGAACGCATCCGTTTTCTCTGACACAATAGAAAACGTATCCCTCCCCCATTGACTTTCACTGGAGTTCATGACTTGGCTATGTTAAAGAAAATACAACCGGATCCGTTCATAACGGATGCAGGCGGTTGTATTACCAGTACCGGAAGAGTTTTTGCCGAACCCTGCTGGATCCAGCAATAACGCTAGTGTGAAAGTAGCCTAACAGACATGTATGTCTATGTCTTATGGCTGCTCACATGTATCTTTCATGCATTCTCCCATTAGGTGGCAGTACTAGGAGTGTAACTAGACATTTATGATATATACTGTACGGTCAACATTCCATAAATATAGTATTTCAGTTGGTAATACCTCTTTAAGTTTTATTTTCGGCCCTTGGAATTGTTTCAGGCTGACCTTGTGGCCCCCAACCAGAAAAGGTTGTGCACCCCTGGTTTAGATGAAGTCTTAAAATTACATTACAATGCTTATGAAAATGTGTAGAAATCTGGGACCGCTTCACTCCCCTCTTTCTAAAGTTCACATCCCCACCTATCCTTTGGTTGAACATGATGGACCAGGGGATGGAACAAGATTTAAACTTATCCCCTATCCACAGGTTAGGGGTTAAGCGTCTGATCGCTGGTCCGACTGCTGGAACCCCTGCCAAACACCGGAATGCAGGTCCTGTGCCCACCTGCAGGATTAGACCGATGGTTGATCATGAGCGCTGCCGCTGCACTCATCTCTATGTCGCTGGCAGAGATAGCCTAGCGCTGTAGTCAGCTTCTCTTTGGTAGGCCCATAGAGATGAATGGAGCAGCAGAAAACATGGTCAACCGTCGGTCTATTCATGCAGGTGGACACAGGGCCTCCTCCATTCTCATGGTCCCCGACTGCTGGGACCTTCACTGATCAATTACTTATTATCACCTATCTCATTGATAGGAAATACATTCAAATCATGGCACAAACCCTTTAATATCTGTCTATCAAATCATACAACACCATATTTGCTATAAAAAAAAAAAAAAAACTGCTGCTAAACTGGTGTATTTAATCCTATCATATCTGTTACTGTCTGCTGAGCTGTGTATCTAAACCTATCATGTGTGATACTGTCTTCCGAATCATAATGTATCTAAGCCTATCATGTGTGATACTGTCTGCTGAGCTGGTGTATCTGAGCCTACTGCAGAAAACCGAACAGGGTTCCTGCAAGATTTTCTTGTTATATAATATTATGCATTGTTATTTAATGCTATTTTATATGTTTATACTTTGTAATGTATCCAGCATAGCTTTTGTATGGATGAGGTGGGGTTAATTAGAAGTTCCCCCTGGCACAGAGCGCAACTAATCAGCGCGCTCCGCTCTTAGCCAGGGAGAAGACACTCTGGACACTCGCGAGAACTGAAGCGTCTTCTCCCTGGCTAAGGGCGGAGCGCTGATAGTGCGCTCGTGCCAGAAGGCTGAGCTACGCCTGAGAGACCTTTTGCAGGCCCGCCCAGTTGAGCCGAATGGCTCATTACCATACATGGCGGGAAATATTGCGGGGGGCACCGCGGACAAACGGGGGCACAAAAGAAAATAAGAATACCGGAATAAGCACCACTGGGGGCAGGCAAGTAATATCAGATATTAATATAGACATGAAATTTCTGGTGAAAGGTCCTCTTTAAGTGAAAGACTTCACTATTTCTACAGTACTCCAGAAAGATAGAGAGATAAAGCAAAGACCCATAAAGGTCTAGAATCTGCATGGCTGAGCACTGGAGTCAGTAAGGTATTTTGCTGATAAAGGCTGCTATAGACTTTACTGTTATGAGGGGAACATTGCTTATCTTTAACCCTGTATACCTCAGTTTAAAATTACAGTCACCATTGCAAGAGTAATATTGCTGGCCACAGATTCTGCAGAGAGAGACTCTGAGAAGATAGAGAGGAAAGAGTACTGCAATTCCCTTTTTACTCATTTCTATACATTGTTATCTAGGAGGTTTTGCAATTTGAATTATTTCTTATTGTGTATACCGTTGGATGCAGTACAACTTGCATTATGCACGTTAGTAAACATGGCATTGGTGATCGCTCCTCCCCATACTTTGGAGGAGATCGCTGCACGTAAATGCAGTAGTGTAATACAGTCCTTAATTTATCTCTACAACAATACCGTCTATTGTTCCTCTGGTTACACACCATATTATCTGATGTTTGCTCAACACGGAAAATTACCTGATGACATTCCCCTAGATGCAGCCGTACCAGACATAGTCAACCACCTGCCTGAAACAGTATGGGTGAAAGAACACCAGCGCTGTCTGGAAGATGCTAGGCAATTGTCGACACTAGAACTGAGAAAGTCTATCAGAAACAAAAGCTGGACCATGACCAGGAGACCAAGACTGGCTCAAAAACAACCATTCATCCAGCAAGCTAGACAGCCAGTGGGAATGTGAACCATATATCATCACTCCAACCACGACCCTTATCCTAAAGTCTAAATCCACTGAGGAGACAGTGTAAACCAGTAAACAGGCTCAACAAATGCCTACAAAAACCTTGGCCAGACTAGCTAAGGGAAGTGGAAAAGTCACCATCACCAGTTCCAGAGCCTGAAACAGAACAAGACTCCGTACCTGGGCTACTACAATGGTTTTAGCAGCCACTAATTCGTTAAGTTCTTTAGCCTTACAGGAACCAGCAAGTATTTCTGGCCATCCGAAAGTTCCCGAGGGTCCAGATACAGTTAGACAGTACAGAGTCCCATATGAGAAGATTGGGGAGATCCACAAAGGGTGAGCCAACTGCCCGATATCAGGACTAATTTCCTTGTTTCAACTATTAAGACTTCTACCCATTGCCATGGAGTCTAATGCCACGATGTACCCTAATACCGCCATTGAGCCACAATATATCCTGGTTTTATATTGCCGGGACATTATTTGAGCCAATGATCTGTTTGCACTTTATTCCAGGGAATGGACTTTAGTGTACATAAGCCCCCCTGCATAATTAGTAGTTAGATAGGCATCCCCACTAATGGACTATTGTGAACAAATTATAAAAATTTTACCCATCTTCCATAGATAGTGCCTAGGCGTAATAAAACTGTATACGGCATAATTAACCATTCTTTTGCAGCCAAATTCAAGAGAACGAAGCCAGCTGAGCATATGCTTCCTGCCAAGGGCAGCTTGCCTCACGGTAGGGAGGAGGGGATACAATACTTCAGAACAGGGTACTTGCAAACTATTCTTGTTATATAATGTTATGCAATGTTATCTAAGGCTATTTTATATGTTTATACCTTGTAACGTTCTCAGCATAGCTTTTGTATGATGAGATGGGGTTAATTACCCTGACTCAGCCCCTGCAAGAAGTTAGGTGTGTGGATCCTGGATCCACCCCTAGCACAGTCTAGAGCAGGCATCCTCAAACTGCGGCCCTCAGCTGTTGCAAAACTACAACTCCCAGCTTTCCCGAACAGCCTACAGGTATCAGCCTGCAGCAGGGCATTGTGGGAGTTGTAGTTTTACAACAGCTGGAGGGCCGCAGTTTGAGGATGCCTGGTCTAGAGTTTGAGTAGGAAGCTCCATGTGCTCCAAGCCTCACAGGACCAGACCAAAGTTCTGGAATTATCTAAGTGAAAGACCTCACGTTTAGAGTACTCCAGAAAGAGAGAGCCAAACAGGAAAGAAACTGCATGGCTGAGCATTGAAATCAGTCAATAAGGCATTTTGCTGTTAAAGGCTGCTATAGACTTTACTGCTGTGAAAGGAACATTGCTGATACATCTTTCGCACATGGTCTGACCTCAGTTGGAAATTACAGCCACCATTGCAAGAGTGCTATTGCCATCCATAGATTCTGAAGAGAGAGACTCTGGGAAGATAGAAGATAGATAGAAATACATTGCTATCTGGGAGGATTTGCAATGTGAATTATTTGTGATTGAGTTCTGATAATGTTGGATGTACTACAACTCCTATTCTGCACATTAGTAAAGAGAGACATTTACTTTCTACAACTAGCCGGGTTAGGGTGGGTTTAGATCACGTTTTGTCATCCGTTTAACATATATGTTGAGGGGGAAAAGGATAGAAAAGCGTAGTAACCACACTGTAGTATCCTGCAGACTCCGGGGAAAAAAAGCATAAAGGTTAACCAATACGTTTTGTTTGTTTTTTACAATGGAGCTCTATGGTGATGGAGGATGCCACTGTATGGCATCAGTCTGAGGCATCCATTAACGTATATGTTTTTTGCATACGTTAAATGGATGGCAAAAACACGATGTGAACCTACCCTTACTGACTCCTGATCCATGCACCGGCCAATGCAGCCTACACCTCCTGCCTTGCACCCGCACCAAACTATAACACCAAGGGCCTCCCAACTACCATCAGGCCCCAACATCAGGGAGTGCTCCAAGGGAGAAAAAAAAAGGGGTGCACCCTCCTAACACTGCCCTGGCCCTAGGGAGCGTCAGTGTAAAGACTGTGATTGACTGTTACAGCAAGAGCCACTACTACTCCCATCCTCTGCTCTATTCCTCCAGGACTTGCAGCACTAGCATGTATAATACTGTCTTTTGAGCCATGTATCTAAGCCTATGATATGCAATACTGTTTGCTGAACCATGTAAGTACCTAAGATGTGTGATACTGTCTGATGAATTATGTGAGCTGGAATATCTAAGCCTATCATGTGTGATACTTTCTGCTGAGCCGGTATATCTAAGCCTATCATGTGTTATACTTTCTGCTGACCCATGTATCTAATCCTATCATGTGTGATACTTTCTGCTGAGCAGGTATATCTAAGCCTATCATGTGTGATACTTTCTGCTGAGCGGGTATATCTAAGCCTATTATGTGTGATACTTTCTGCTGACCCATGTATCTAAGCCTATTATGTGTGATACTTTCTGCTGAGCGAGTATATCTAAGCCTATCATGTGTTATACTTTCTGCTGACCCATGTATCTAAGCCTATTATGTGTGATACTGTCTGATGAATTATGTGAGCTGGTATATCTAAGCCTATCATGTGTGATACTTTCTGCTGAGCGAGTATATCTAAGCCTATCATGTGTTATACTTTCTGCTGACCCATGTATCTAAGCCTATTATGTGTGATACTTTCTGCTGACCCATGTATCTAAGCCTATTATGTGTGATACTTTCTGCTGAGCTGGTATATCTAAGCCTATCATGTGTGATACTTTCTGCTGAGCGAGTATATCTAAGCCTATCATGTGTGATACTTTCTGCTGACCCATGTATCTAAGCATATCCTGTGTGATACTTTCTGCTGTGCGAGTATATCTAAGCCTATCATGTGTGATGCTTTCTGCTGTGCGGGTATATCTAAGTGTATTATGTGTGATACTTTCTGCTGACCCATGTATCTAAGCCTATTATGTGTGATACTTTCTGCTGAGCTGGTATACTAAGCATATTATGTGTGATACTTTCTGCTGAGCCGGTATACCTAAGCCTATCATGTGTGATACTGTCTGCTGAGCCATGTATCTAAGCCTATCATGTGTGATACTTTCTGCTGAACCATGTACCTAGACCCATCACATGTTATACAATTTTAGAGAACCACACAGAACTACAACCCCCATCATGTGATGCTGAGCTAATATCTCCAAGGCTATCATGTGTCATACAGTTGATAAGTGAGCAGATCCTATGAACACAATGTAATACAAGTTACATAACAAACATAAAACTAGATCAAACATCACAAAGTAGAGCAAACAACATTGGTCTCTGATAATAATACATATTAGATCATGGTTTAAACCGAGTTTTTTCAGCACAGCCAAAACATCATCAAGGCGACTGTCAATCATTAATAGTCGGGACTTACTGGTTGTGGCCCTGGAGAGTCAAAGGTCTGTCCTCCTCCCGAACTTCTTCTCCGTCAGGAAAATCTGAAAGCAGAAGACAACTGAAAGTAAACAGGGAGTTTTCAATGTTGTGCGAAAGGCATTTTCCTGGTCATCCCATGCAGCGATTCCTTGTACTGACGTGAATAATCACTGAATGCTGCTTAACCAGTTTTTTTGCCTACAGACTTTGGCATGGAGCTGTCTATCCATCTTTCCTACTCACCAAGTAGTGACGTGGCTCCTCTACCATCACTTAAATTTGCCCTGGTCACTCATTATTTTTTTTTTCCCTCCGGACTGGCGCCGTGCCCATCATTGTCTGAAGAATTACAAGCGTAGTCAAAGAACATATAACTTACAAGGTTCCGTCATGTACAAGCGATGGACTGGAGATAGGAAATTCATGGCAAAGACACGTTAAGGCTTCCTACACGCTGGGAGATGTTTGAGGGATCTCCAAAAGAAGACCATAAAGGAGGTGGAGCAGGGAATTTGTCGAGTGACTTTTTAACCAGATCGTTGGCGATACTTGACGTGACCCATGCTTTCATGATGTTATGGCACAGTTAGCTACACAGCCGTACAGATAGGCCCGTACCTCCACAAGGTCATAATACACTGAGCTTCGGTGTAGCAGTAGAGGTGACGGGTGAAGGGTATGGCCTCCCAAGTGTCTCTCTTTTGGAGGGACAGTTCCTCTTTTTGACCCAAGACCCTCTTTGCAATTTTCAAAAGTTGGGAGGTATGCAGTGATGGTTAACAAGTTAACTAGCCCTAAAGACTAGCTGATATTAGCCGGTTTGCCCAATGATTTTCTAATATGTATGTAAGCCTTAAAGAGGTTGTACACCTTTAAGGAGCTCCTGGGCAGACCTACAAAGGGAAGAATACTTACCTGCTTCCCAGTGCTGGCTCCCTGCTCCTGCTCTCCCCAACTTCGGCTGCACTCCCAGGATGTATCCTTCCGTTTTGATGCCGCTGCAGCCAATCGCTAGCCGCAGCAGTGACCTGCTCCCCTTGCATCATGTGACCATGTGATATAATATAAGGGGAGCAGGTCACCACTGCAGCCAGTCGCTGCATCAAAACAGAAGTTTACATACTATGAGTGCAGCAGAGCAGCCGAGGCCAGGGAGAGAAAGAGCGGGGAACCACCGCCGGGAAACAAGTAAGTATGCTTGCCTTCGCAGGTCTGCCAGGAGCTGCCTTAAGGTGTACCACCCCTTTAAGACTTACATATTAAATAATCATTGAGCAAACCCGCTAATATTGGCTAGTCTTTAGGACTAGATAAATTGTTAAATATCAGTGCCATAACTTTCATCCGTCACCCATAAATTACAGTGTCAAAATCCGAAGCTGAACTTGGGTTTGTGCCTCATTAACGTTTTGACACTGTAATTTATGCACATAACGGACACTAATTGCAATGTAAACATCCCGCCTATCAGCCAACAAATTCTTGTTTAGTGGCTGACTGCATCTTTAATTTAGGCAAAGTGCCTCTGCAAAAAGACCTTAAGGACTATGTACACCTTTGGGGGCCTATACGATATGGAATCCTTTTTTCTGTACAGAACTGAGATGCTCTACTAGCTGCCTGTGGATTTCTTGTTCTGTCCGTCATCTGAGGAGCAGACGGACTTCTTATCTCGGCTCTCTCACATTATAAACACTCATTACAGCTCAATCCTTATCTTACTGATAATAATGTGGCTTAGGCTAGTTTCACACTAGCGGCAAGGAAACGCCAGAACAGCCTGCCGGATCTATGCTTCCGCTAGTGCACGCGTGCCCCCGGACTACCGCTCCCATCCCTTTGACTATAATGGGGGCAGGCTGGAGTTCTGGCGGCAGCACGGCAGGAATAAAAGTACGACATGTCACCCAGTTAGAAAAACAGTTAACCCTTTGTGACTGAACAGCTCAATATTTTTAATAAAGGCCATTTGAAAATATGATTTTTTTGTCAAAAAATAATTGACTCCAAAAGGTGTACATAGCCTTTAACTTTTTAACACTTTGTCCTTTTTAGGTATAAGATTCTGTGCTGATGAATTTCCTAATACATCTTTATAGGGTGTGGAGCTACCGCATAGTCTTAAATTTAAATGATCAAATTTTGGTTTCCTGCAGTCACCACTAGAGGGAGCTCAGGAGCTTGCTGTATACTGCATGACCACTGAGTTCAATTTATGAATCGCATTCATTAAGCTCCTAAGCTCCCACTGATTGGTGCTGAATTTTAGAATTTTATCTTTTTGTGGCTGTCCAGAAATTAATTTGTAAAAACTTATACTCATCTGGTAAATCCTCTCCAGCACCATGGCTCTGGTGGTCTCAACCATGTTTGTTAGACCTTGTTCACATCGGCATTGGAGGCTCTGTTCCAGGCCTCAGTCACAGATTCCGTCAAAAAAACAGGACAAAAAAAGTCTTCCATGCTGAACTTTTTTGTCTGGTAAAAAAACATAGTCACGTAGTCATTGGAATCTGTTCAGTGCCGTTCATGTCAGCTATGTGCCAAATCTGGCACTTCCTTTATTTCCGTTACAGAAGCAGAACAGAAATTACTAGAAGCGATGTCAACACGTCCTCAACTTGTCCTGTAGTGCGGACGTGCTGATGTGACCAATCACTGGCCTCAGTGTTCTTGTGTTGTACATGTTAGCCTCACTACTGAGATCAGTGATTGGCTGCAGTGGTCATGTACACATGTATGGCATGTAATCGCTCAGGGAAGTAAACAGAGACTCACGGAAACCACTGGAGTAGCAGCACTGGACTGGAGGGAGATTTACCCGGTGAGTACAATTTTTTTATTTTTTTTATTTTACCGCATGCTTTTAATCTCGGACAATCCCTTTAAGTTATAAAATTCTGCTCCCTATTAGAGGGGGCTTAAGAGTTCCGTCTTTTAGGTTTTTCTGTGTGTTTTTTGTTTTAACGTCTTTTTTATGTGCAGTACTTCACGCATGAGTTTTTCAAGTACTATAGAGAAGCCTATTGGAAAAATGCCATAACTCATGCTGGACCTAGAGCATGCTATGTGTTGCAAAAATGATAAAAACGCACAACCGCAAGGCAGTTGCCCATACTTCAGTAGGTGTCCACATGCAGATTAAGGCCTCATGCACACGACTGTATGTATTTTGTGGTCCGCAAAACACGGATCCGCAAAAAATACGGATGACGTCCGTGTGCATTCCGTATTTTGTGTAATGGAACAGCTGGCCCGTAATAGAACAGTCCTATCCTTGTCCATAATGCAGACAATAATAGGACAAGTTCTATTTTTTTGTGGAAATACGGAAACGGAATGCACATGGAGTAACTTCCTTTTTTTTGCGGACCCATTGTAATGAATGGTTCCGCATACGGTCTACAAAAAAAAACAGAACGGACACGGAAAGAAAATACGTTTGTGTGCATGAGCCCTAAGGGTCCATTCACACGTCCATAGTTCTTAGTCCACATCCGTTCCACAATTTTGCAGAACGCGTGGGGCCCCATTCATTTCAAGGGAGCCGCAAAAGCTGCAGACAGCACACCATGTGCTGTCCGCATCCATGGTTCCGTTCTGCAGCCCCGCAAAAAAGAAAGAGCATGTCCTATTCTTGTCTGGTATCCGTGTTTTGCGGATCCGCAATTTGCGGACTGCAAAACACTTACAGGTGTGTGAATGGACCCTTACTCCGTGGCCGGCTCCTCAGCAAACTACAAAACTGCGGCCTCGGATGCCACGGCAAATACACGTTGGATTTTTCTGCCATGGGGTGTAAAGCTTTTAAGATTTTTACTCACGCTTTAGAATTCATTGGGAGAAATTTGCGTTAAATCCACACTGTCCAAATTTGCGTTAAATCCAAAGTCTGCTCTAAAACCCGCCTGTAAAACAAAATCCGTGGCAAATCTGCAGCTGATATTACCCCTAAAGTTGATTTTCCCGTTCACCTATATACACTGATGCTACCTTAAACTGTGGCACGCCTAGAGCTTGTATTGCGGCAACAGCCAATAGAACATGATAGAGGAATTGTCATTTAAGCAATTTTCGAGCATTTTCTGTATGTTACCTGACTTTTAATGCCGCAATGCTTTGCCAAGAGCTCACATTCCCTAAACAATTAGACTTGTGCAAAAACATGAAGAGGAAGCCACAAGTCTATTATATTTATAAAGCGATGGGTGCCCAGGCGGAGGCCGCTGACCCGTGTCCGGGTAAATGTAATAATCTCCAGATCTTTGTATAGTGTTGTTGACCTGAACTAAGCTTACAGACAGGGCGGAAGTATTCGGTTTACTTTCTCCTTAATTTGCCAGCTGCAGATTCTAGACTGCAGCCGATCCCTATCGATGACGCTACTGATCGAAAGGCATAAAAACAAATTTCAAAAATCACAAAAAAATCTTCTTCTGATAAAGCTTTCCTGTAGCCTATTTTTTCCTTGGTGGCAAACCCTGTAGCATCTGTAATGGCAGCCAGGGTTGTCCAGTTTGGACAGCTGATTTAATTTTTGCAGTCACCAGGAATAAACTGATTGTGGAATGATCTTTCACAGGACCTCTCCGTCCTTCGGAGCTGAAATCCCTGCCTGCACCAGATAAGGAGGACCTCGATCAAGGGAAATCTTCCTTTACGTAAAGCCACCCTAATAAGCAGAGCCATAGCTAGACTGTCCTTCTCACGGGGCAGATGTTCCTTTCTCCACTAGGACTGTCACCCACCGGCGGTGGTAAGCAATAGCCTGAACATATGGAGGCCAAAAAGTGATTTCTTAGAAAGTACTCTGAAGGACTATCTAGGGATAGAGTACAGTGGAAGTATCACCAGTTTTCACCAGTATTTCCCTGTAAAGACAGCCCGGTTCCTAGGAGCATATTCTGGCTCTGTCCGTTTTGGCACTGACTCAAAAATCCTAATAATAACACAAGGATCTTTTATGTTTTTTTCACGTGAGTATTTCCTTGATACTCACTAAAGCCACACCTGCAGTTACTACTTAATCAGGTACCGTACATTATATGATTGCAAACTTTAAAGGGAAGCGCCAGAAAAAAAGCTATCTGAGACCTATCGGGAAAAAATGGGGAACTTAGCCAATGTTAAGCTGCTGTACTTTTCTTAAGGACACACAATTTCCCAATAGCTTTGGATTCCAGAGATAAGACCTGCACCTATCAGATATTTATGCCAAATTTGGGTATGCGCCATAAAAACTTTACATGTGAATAGCCCTTCAAGGATTCTTGTAGACTAAGAAGTGACCTAAACTTAATCAAAGTACTCCTGGGTATCGAATCCCAAGTGGAAAAGAAGAACAAAATCTAATACTGGATCGTGGTCCACCTTTTTATTATTTGGGACCATTCTGCAGTTTACTAAAGTACCAAAAAATCCTCTAGATTTGATGGCACTTCTACTTCTTCTAGAAGACCTTTTTTACCTTCTGCATCCATCGATACTCTATAGAGAAACAGGCATCAAACCACTCTCTGGTACCTGTCAACTTTCTCTAAAGCCATGTCCTCTGAGACCCAATAATAGGGACAGGGTTTTCAGAGAGTTTTTTTTTTACTGATAAACTATCCTCTTAAACAGCTGATCGCTGCGGTTTTGGAAGTAGGAACCCCACCGATCAGATAATGATGACCTACCCAGAGGATAGGTCATCAGTGAAAAAAAACTCTTGGAAAACTCCTTAAAACCTCCCCATACAATGCATACAAAGCAGACCATAGCCGAACAGAGAAAATTCTGTGAAATATTTGTCTCTCTAGAGCACGGATGTCAAACTCGTGGCCCTCCAGCTGTTGCCAAACTACAACTCCCACAATGCCCTGCTGTAGGCTGATACCTGTAGGCTGTCCAGGCATGATGGGAGTTGTAGTTTTGCAACAGCTGGAGGGCCACGAGTTTGACATCCCTGCTCTAGAGAACTCCTTTGAGTTTGGAATGGTCTATTATGTATTTGGGCAGGGGCATTAGGTGGATACGTCTTAAACATCACTTTGACCTCACAGCTCAGAGGCCGTCCGCAATGAACAGGACCAATATACCTGAGAACAAACCAGGGGAATTCCACTATTGAAGTACATTGTGTGACTCTCATTTACACATCAATCACGTAGTTGTTTACAGAATGCATCGGTGTTGAGAGATTCTGAATACTTGGCGTGTCTTCTCTTTCCCCCAACTTTACCTCTTCAGCCCATGGTACTGCTATACTCTATGGAGAGACCCTTCCATTGTCCAAAGCAAGAGGTCGGTGACTCTTGGAAACAATGCAAAAAATAGTAAAGTGTAGTGAAGACTCACAGGGTGTAGAAGTGCCCCTAAAATCACTGCAAGTGAGATCGCACTGATTGATGCCACGTTTGCACACCTAGCACTTCATCTTATGGCCTGGCAAAATATGAAGTTCCAGTCAGATTGCGAGACTGTGATCTCATTATTTATGGTCACTTTGTGCTCAACTTGCACGTGTGTTTGTCATAACGACTTTTGAGGGTTCAGTGCTCTTATGAGGGGTCACTACTGATGGTCTAGGGATGTGTATTTGATCATTAAACTAGCCCTACCAATGCCTCATATCTGTCTAAAAGGTGGTGTAAATTGGTCCTATATTATGCAATGGGAAAGTTTCACGGGAAAGAACGTGGTCTAAGATGCAAAATTTTCTTCAAAGTTGTCCCACCATTCTGGTGTTCCGTTATTTTTCCCTACCCTCATCATTTCCGGTTCGGACACAGCCGCACCGGAAGTGACGTTAGAGGGTGTGGAAGTTGGTGTGTCATGCCGCTCGCTTACCGAGTGGCTGAGTAGGAGTCGGCGCAGGAGAGTGCGGCTAAGTGAACGCACCTAGGGTAGGGAAAACTCACGGCCAATTGTGCATGCGCCCGAGGGTAGTTAAAACTTACTGGCCTGTAAGTTTTCACTACCCTCGGCGCATGCACAATTGGCCATGATATTTCCTTACCATAGGCACTAGAATAGACAAGATCCAGCAAGCGTTAGCCGCGTGTGTGCACTGGGCTGTAAGTTTTCACTACCCTCGGGCACATGCACACTTGGCCGTGAGTTTTCCCTACCCTAGGCGCATTCACAGTTAGCCGCGCTCGCCTGCGCTGACTCCTACTCAGCCACTCAGTAAGCGAGCGGCGTGACACACCTCCTTCCACACCCGCAAACGTCACTTCCGGTGCGGCCGCGTCAGAACCGGAAATGACGAGGGTAGGAAAAGTTCACGGGTAGGGAAGAATAACCGAACACTGGCACAAAATTCAGTCTCAAAGTAAACCAACCAATAGTTGGTATAAAGCTAGACAAAATGTCTATCCCTGAACCAGAATTATCATCCAGCCTGAGCCACTGTAATAAATCTGGTGCAGGTCTAGACGGCCTAAGTGGTAAATCTGAGCCCTAGTATGTAGGCCAAACTGGCCAGTTTTGGCGACACCGGCCGACCATCTAATGTAAATAGGGGACTCCTGACTCTCCCCTGACAGCAGATGTTGAGAGAGATAAGGAGCAGGCATGTTGGACTTCAACAGCCCCATCCTTTTGTTCTTGGGGAAATAATCCACTGCCAGGAGTTTAGCAGTAGCTTCCTCTCTTCTTCTTACTGAGAACACAAACATGCTTGGATGTGCTAAGCCGGCACGTGTATGGAGTAATCAGGATTGATAGCTATCTAATGTGTATGGCTGGCCTTGGGCCAACCTAAAATGAGCCTTCTAGAATGCTTGGGTGGTTTTCTATCAGACACCAGTGCACAAACCGGTTGCCCTAACTTTTGGCAAGGAGTGGCTATTTGTCCTCCACCCTTGTATAACCATCTGGGATTGGAGGGTATTGGAATAGTTGGGGCTTTTTATTGTGTTTGAGGATGGACTTTGAACCTTCTAGGCCCTTGTGGGTACCAAGAAAAAACATCTTAAGTGTGGAGGAGCAAAGTCATCAACTTATGCATAGAAGATCAGGGTGAGTGGTACAACCTAGTGCCCTTGTCTTAAGATTTGGAGAGCTGAGCTGGAGCATCAGTGGTCTTAGAAAGGGCCATCATTTTCAGACATTTCAACGTGTATGGAAATAGGGTACGGTTGGAGAACCAGGTAGATGGAGAGATTGAGACATATACGGAGAAGATTAATAACATGGCAAGATATCTCAGTGAGACATCATCACATTCACAGGGACCCTATCCCTCAGGCAGCCAAGACTCCTTCACAGTGGGAGATCATTCGTACTCTGTGGCTACTTTTGTAGAATTTAGATTGACCACCACAGGGGATAAATTACTGAAGAAGCAATGACTACAAAGCAAAATTAAGGGTTCAGGAATACTTTTTGTATTTTGCCCAAGACATCCTAGAGATTTCCATCCAGACCATTGAGGCCATGTTATCTGAGCCAAGAACATGTGGGAACTGAAACTATCATTCTCCACTTTGGACAACCACTTTCCATATACTCTAAGTCAGAGATGCCAACCTGCGGCCCTCCAGATGTTGTAAAACTACAACTCCCAGCATGCCTGGACAGCTTACAGCTATCAGTCTACACCAGGGAATTGTGGGAATTGTAGTTTTACAACAGCTGGAGGGCCGCAGGTTGGGCATCACTGCTCTAAGTCATAGAGGGGTCCCCGACAAATAAGAACCTTCCTTTAAGTCAATTCAGAGAATCGTTGCAAAGAGTGTCTCATTTTAGAGGACCTTGGACTGGTGTCCAAGATTAGAAAAATATGGCTAAGGCTACTTTCACACTCGCGTTTGGTGCGGATCCGTCATGGATCTGCACAAACGCATCCGTTCAGATAATAAAACCGTCTGCATCCGTTAGGAACGGATCCGTTTGTATTATCTTTAACATAGCCAAAACAGATCCGTCTTGAACACCATTGAAAATCAATGGGGGACGGATCCGCTTTCACTTACATTGTGTGTCAGGATGGTTCCAGTTTGGCTCAGTTTCGTCAGATGGACACCAAAGCGGAATGGAGGCGAAATGGAGTCAAACGGAGCCAAACTCATGCATTCTGAGAGGATCCTTATCCATTCAGAATGCATTAAGGGCAAAACTGATCCGTTTTGGACCGCTTATGAGATCCCTGAACGGATCTCGAAAACGGAAACCAAAAGGCCAGTGTGAAAGTAGCCTAAGAAAGCTAAGGGCTGTATTAGATTAAACGAACGCTCGTTAACGATGAAATGGCCCACAATTGGCCAGTGTAATACAGGCTTAAGAGTAACTTCAACTGATACTGGAGATAGTAAAGTGAACTATGTTGTGACAAATCTAATGACTCACTTGTGTTCATGTGTAGTAAGTGATATGTATATAATTAGAATTAGGCAATATTCCAGAACCATTACTCTACTATTTATCCAAAACAGCCATTAGTCTGTGAATCATCACTTTAAAAATAATTTGGGTTACGTGTCTAAGGTCCTCATGCAGTAATAGTACTAAGAATCTAGAGTGTAATTTTAACCTAAATGAGATCATAATGCTGAGGAACATGGATGAAGTTCTTCTGTGGGACTTCAGAGAACTTCCATGTTCTTTGCCTTTGATGGTGGCCACTGGATAATATTAATAATAACATACTGAGTAACAATGTGCTCCTCATGATAAGAGTAGACGTAGTATAAACAGAGCAATATAAAAGATATCTGCAGGAAACGGCTCACAATAGTACAGACTGCAATCCTGGACTTCTCTATTAACCTCTCACAAGGACAATTTAGCAACAGCCTGAGAGCAAGCCTAAATTAACATCACAAAGATGGCTAGTTTCTGTCTTCTGGAGGAGGAAACTACATTATGTGATCAAGGATTAGCATTATACTGAATAGAATGTCCATGGATTGAAGTCAGGCTTCTGTTCAGTCCATACCCAGGGTGGCCACCAGATGTGCCATGGATTCTGACGTCATTGAGACGCTTGTCCCACCCGCCCGTAGTTCCTCAAGCTAGGGGTCAATTAATTTAGAGTTCTACCTTGTAGATACTTTGAAGATGATATTAGAAAATTGAGCACCTTTCACAGCATCTTGCCTTCAGGAAAGCAGCTGTGCTGTTTATGGCAGCCTGTATTCTGTCAAAGAACTATTATTATGACTTGCTGACAGTACCACTTGAACAAACCTTTGACATATTAAGCTCCGTAAGCTCTTACGAGCAGGGCCCTAACTCCTCGTTTTAATTGTTGACCTGTTTGCTGCTATGTTATTTATGACTCTGTACTTGAACGCCCTGATTGTAAAACGCTACAGAATATGTTGGCGCTAAATATACACATTATTATTAAAAATAATGATTAATAAAAATATATTACTACTAATAATAATGAATTATAATTAAATTAAAATCCAATTATTAAGTTTATATACACTATGATTATGTGTATTAATGAATAACTATTATTATTTCCCCTATTACTAGATATTTCCATTGAAAATGTTTGATGATCAATTATTATTTTTGCAAAGTTAATAAAATAAAGATAAATTATATAGACTATAACTATAATAAAAAAATAGCAACATTTAGAATTTTAATAATTACAATGAGAATAACTAATTGTATTTTTTATTATTATTTTTTATCTATGCAAATCAGAGACAATAAGGCCAAAAATGATACAGAATATAACTATAATAAAAATTATAATAATTAATTCATTAAAACTAAGGCAGGTAACTTCTCTGTCCATTCATTGACCGCTTCTTTTTACATTAAAATATAATTCTTAAAGTAATAATAATTATAACAGTATCACATAACATAATTATCTGCTGGTAATTATCTTGCTTAGATAATAATTGCCTCCTTTAATATAAATTAGTATAATAGATTACAGTCATTGTGAATCTTTGTAGGAAAGAAGACAAAAATATGAATAAATACAATAATAAAATAATAAAAATAGTACAAAATAACCTTTGATAGTGGGTAAGAAATTATAACAATGCAGTGAATGACTGAATTATATGCACGTAATGGACTCGATTCATCTGTGTACACTATGATATGCAATGCGGTTGTAAGTGTTGATGTTTTTTCTTTTGTGTCAATAAAAGAGTTAAAAAAAATAGTACAAAATACATTTTACTTGTAGAGTATAAAGAATAAAACTATATATATATATATAGTAAATAATAAAATGATTAATAATTAATGCTATATATATATATATATATATATAAAACCTAGGCACAAACATATATTGAACTGCTATATACTGTACCTGAGCTCTGACTCCTGTCTGAGTTTCCTCTGATAGACTCTTTGCAAGTCCTGAGATTTTTGTCAGTCCTCGGGCTCCACCTCTCTCCTGGATTATAGGGGTGCGGCCTATATTGTCAGCTCACAGCATCTCACCCACATAGATTCCAAGAGATATTTCCTACTCACATGTGTACAGACAATGGTTACACATCATCTTACCATAAGCAGTTCTGTCTGATGTATAGTAAGCACTCAACCCCAAGGGAATTTAAAAAAAAGTCATCTTCTATCGTGAAGAGGTTTTAGATTTTAATAAAATAAAAAATTGGATAAAGAATATGGGATGAAAAAGCAAAATAAATCATGTAATGAGGCGAAAAGCAGGGCTGGTCTTAGGGGTGCGCGACCTGCGCATTTCACAGAGTGCATCAAATGCCCTTGCTATAGAGGACCCCTAAGATGGTCAGGTGCCTGAGGCTTATAACTACCATGAATCATAAAATGAATTGCATAGCAGTTTTATTTATTGGACAGGTCATCCTGGAACCCTCGCTGATCAGCAGTTTGCAGAATCCGGTAAGAGCTGCGGCCTTCTAGCACCTCAACAAGTGCAGGGCCATTCATGATATAGTGGTTGTGTTTGGTATTGCTGCTCAGCCCCATTCACGTGACCAATGAACATGATGTCACCGGCCTAGGAAGAGGCCTCTGCAAAAAGCTGATTGGCAGGGGTCCCGTGTGTCGGACCCCCAATCTAATATTGATGACCCATCCTGTGGATAAGCCATCAGTATCAAAATCCTACCAAATATCTTGGCACTGTTACTTGGGTACCACACTGTAAGTACTATTTGGTGGGGGTAGGGTACTGCATAGAGCACCGTCCAACATTAGGCCAACCCTGGTGAAAGGTAACAGGAGGTCACATACTGGCAGTGGTAAGAGCAATATTCCAGAGCAGTACAGAACATTTCTAAGATGGATGTTATGATGTATCGAACTGGCGTGAGAAAACTGTGATTGTTTATTTTTTATGCAATTTTATTTAATACTACATTTTTCCATTAAAATGACTCTATCTCGTTCCGATCCCACACAGCCGGGTTCAAACAAGACTTTACGATACTCTCCGATTTGACCTTCATTGGAAACAAACTAATAAAGCAGTAAAATGTTTCCACATTGTGATATGTGTATTAAACATAAAATCCCCAAGTGCTGTTATAGTCCTAGTTACAAGTTTAACGAGTCATATTGAATCAGGTCTATCTGATGTCACATCAGCACTGCTATGTTTTATGTTTGGTTACATTACAGATGGAATGAAAGATTAAAGCCATTGCCAAATGTAGAAGATAACAATGTTATGCAAGTTGGAAACCGCATTATGACATCTTTTTACAAGTATAACTTGGAGTCTTCAACTACAGATTAGATCAGGGGTCAAAGGCCAACTCACGGGACCATCAGGAAGCACAAAATGGTGTGATGGGGAACGGTAGGCTCTATCAGGGTTCCCTGGGACTGGATTGTGGACACTGACTCACCAGGGACTGGAAACTTTCCCACTAGTTCTTAAAGGAATGGAAAGCACTCCACTATGTCACCAAAGAGTGACCCATATCCCGAGTTCACATTCAGTCATTGGAGAGTCATTGCTATTCCACTAAGTTACTCTGGGGTTGATACTATCCTACTGGATCACAAGCAAAGACTTTTCCCACTGAGCCAATATGGAATGGTTGACATTTCACTGGAAGGAATTGCAAACCATCTCACTAAGAGTAGATATTATTTTACAAGGTCACCTTCGAGAAGAAATCATCCCATTGATCCATCAGAGTGAGGGCAGTATTCCGTAAAGTTACTTGGGAATAAACATCATCCTATTGAGCTACCAGAAAGTGGACACTATTCCCCAGAGTCACTTGGGAGTAAACATCATCCAACTGAGCCACCAGAATGTCGGAAACATTCTATTGTGTCTGTAGGTGGACTTCATCCCATGGAGCAATGAAAGTGTGGACATTATTCCATGGAGTCATCTGGCAGTAGACATCATCTCACTGAACCACCAGAAAGTGAGCAGTATTCCACAGGGTCACCTGAGAGTAGACATAATCCCTTTGTGCCATTAGAGTATGGACAGTTTCAGTGGGTCACTTGGGAGCTGGTAGCATTTTACCACTATTTTACCGAGCTACCAGAGAGTGGACACTATTCCATAGGGTTACATGGGAGTAGACATCATCCTACAGAGCCACCAGAGAGTAGACACTATCTTACTGATCCAACACAAAGTGGGCAATATTTCACAGTGTCACTTGGGAGTACACATCATCCCATTGTGCCATCTGAGAATGGGTACAGTTTTAATGGGTCGCTTAATGGGAGTTGGTATCATTTTATAAAGCTACCATACAGTGGACACTATTGTTATATCGTCACCTTAGAGTAGACATCATCCCACTGAGCCTTTAACGAGAGGACACTATTCCATTTAGCCACTACAGAATGGACACCATTTTAATGGGTCACCTGAATGGTCATCATACTATTGAACCACATAGGGTGAACAATATTCTAGTAGGTCATCTAGAAACCAACTCTATCCCATTTTGTTAACAGAGAGTAGACACTATTTAAATGAGTCACCAGTGGATGATCATCATACTAGTTAGCCAAAGAGGGTGAACACTATTCTAGTGGGTAACCTAGGTAAGTGACACCATCCTATTGAGCTAAGAGAAAGTGAAAACCCGGGAGAAGGTGTAATAACTAGAGTTGAGCGGACACCTGGAAGTTTGGGTTCGCCGAGTACGGCCGAACTTCTCCGCAAAGTTCGGGACCCGAACTTGACGCCGAACCCGAACCCCATTGAAGTCAATGGGGACCCAAACTTTGGGGCAGGGAAATCATTACTGATTTAGAATATTCTTCATTATTTAATATAGTTTAATTGTTATGCGAAAAATTAAATATGCGTATTAATCGAATCGCGTTAGGGCATTAAGCAACTTTCCTATTGGGTTGGCTTGGTAGAATTGTCGAATATGTAGACTATAGTGCTATATTCTACATATTTGACAATTCCACCAAGCCAACCCTTACACGATTCGATGCGCATATTTAATTAGCGATTTTTTGCATAACATAAACTAAATCACTAGATATTGCAGCCTTCTAACATTGGCCCACAAGCAGGACAGGTAATTCTCGGAGTTACGATATTCGCAATTAAAATTCGCTATTCGAATATTCTCGCTCAACCCTAGCCATTAGTAGGCATGGCTGTGATGGCTTCTAAGGGCACACTAGTTAAACGCTTGTTGATTGGCTGCCCTGCAGCCTTTCAACAAGCGCCATTAAATCGCCGAACAGTGAACTCGAACCCAAACTGTTACTGAAATGTTCGGGTTCGGGTACCAAAAACCCTAAAGTTCAGTACGTAGCCGAACTTTACAGTTCGGGTTCGCTCAACCCTAGTCATAACATACCATGCACTTAGGAACAGACACTATCCTACTGAGCCACCAAATTGTGAACATTTGGTTGGCACAAAGTGGAACTAATCCCATTAAGGCTTTACAGAGAAGATGCTATTCTACACGGTCATCGGTGAGTGAATATGTAGGAGCAGATTACTCTGGACCTCACCCTCTACGGGATTCATAGCACTGCCAGTGGTTATGTGGTGGAAGTTTTATCACTGCCCATGATATCTGAAATTGAAAATATAGAAAGTTTCCATTGCCTACACCCAACTGGATCATGGATAACTCTGAACTTTATATAGTTGTCTAGGCCAGTGGTGGGCAAACTCATTAGTCAACTGAGCCAAATATCAACAAAACAGCGATTAGATTTTTTCTGAGAGCCAAATTTTTTAAACGTAAAGTATATAGGAAGGTACATTCAATCCTCGACACTACATCTTTCACTCCACAATGTTTCACCCTTTAAGACGCACGTAGGTTTTAGAGAAGGACAATATGAAAAAATATTTTTCATTACATCTCAGGTCAGACCACTAATCAGACCCCCAATGTTATTAAGACCTCCCTCGGTTTAGACGTCAGCTCAGACCCCAAAGTAAATGACCCCCAATCAGACCTCAGATAAGAGCCCCATGCCTCTCATCATCCCCATTATCATCCATGATGCATCTTATCAACCCTGTTATTATCCATGATGTCTCTCATGATCCCCATTATCATCAATGATGCCTCTCATCATCCATAATGCCTCTCATATCCCTCATTATGATTCTCATCATCCCCTTTATTATCCATGATGCCTCTCATCATCCATGATACCTCTCATATCCCCCATTATGATTCTCATCACCCCATTGCCTCAGATCAGCCCCAAGGTTCATAAAATAAAAAAGCACTTACCTCTCCTGCTCCTGGATGCCGCTGCTCCTCACCACCCTCGCTCTGTGTTCCTCCTGCTGTCGGCTATGCTGTGAACTAGCATGCACAGCGTAACATCACGGAGCGCCTCACGATGTGCGCAGCCCTGCACAGCCTACAGCCGAGGACCAGGAAGCGGTGAGTACAGAGCCTTCACCGCTTCCTGGTCCTCCCCCTCCTGCCAATCTTTGCCACTAGCAACAAAAATGCGATTGTACTGTACATGTGAGCCCGCACCTGGAAGAGCCAATATCAAGGGGCTAAAGAGCCACATGTGGCTCTAGAGCCGCAGTTTGCTGACCACTGGTCTAGGGTATATTTTGTAATATGGTTAAAAATATAAATGTAACATCATGTCACAGAACTTTAAATACTTTGGAAGGAGCATAAAAGTATTCTTTTATTAAAGGTCAGTACTCATTATTAATGCCGTTAGTTTTGGGGTTCTCAACTTCATATCCGAAATTATGATTGCTAGTCTTGAGCTGGGACAACTAGATGGTTGGGGAACTCTGGGACATAGTACTGCCATACTGACATAGTACTACCTACTGTATTGTATGTAGGTAATGGCATCCTGAATTGGTTTCACTGCTGGTGTCCACAAAAGTAACGTTTCTTGAGAATTTCCTGTAGTCATTTTTTTGTCTTCAGGGTTCTCCATGGTGAGTTCTTCATTTCTTTTAGATCTTTTTAACTTTTATTGACAAATCAATCAAGTTTAGGCAAACAAAACAACTGAAAGCTGGCATGAAGCAGGATGTGCTCAACCCAAGATGCAGTTGTGCATCTATATACAGGGGAGCAGATCCTGCACTTGTGGCCCGTTGCTAATGGCGATCCCCAGCAACAATTCATACGGTGGAGGATGCCCGCAGCGGACCACAAGTACCACAATAGACATCCTACACAAGATGGCAATTGTGTGGATGTGATAAACAATATAACAATATAGCAATAACAAATGACAAAACAGGTGCACACTGCAGTCTTACTAAGCCCTCAAACTGATGTTAAAATTGAGAGATTGGTCAACATGTCCTGCAGTGGAGGACATGTCTAAGCCCGAGCACCGCGCCAAGGTCTCTCAAGTAGCTCAGAACCTAACACTCACCTACCTGTGCCAAAGACTCAATATTTCCAGTATTGAACCTTCTTAATCAAGACTTCTGCAATTCACCCTGGAATGCTGAATATCGGCTGTCTGAAACGCGTAGGTCAGGTTTGGCTCTTTGTGCAACCACTTGTTATGTCTGACAATTCTTGAATAAAGCCCCCATTTATGGATCCTGAGATGCTAGAATACTACCTTAGTTTTCCACGTTCACAAGACGAGTCTCTGCAGCACAGATCTTGGACGCACATGCATGTCTTCTGTACAACCATACAGAGGACATGCATGTATCCTCACTGAACTGCAACTGTATATGAGACATGCAGGTATTCTCACTGCACTACAACCATATACGAGACACACATGTATTCTCACTGTACTGCAGCCAAATACAAGACACACATGTATTCTCACTGTACTGCAGCCAAATACAAGACATGCATGTATTCTCACTGTACTGCAGCCAAATACAAGACACGCATGTATTCTCACTGTACTGCAGCCAAATACAAGACACGCATGTATTCTCACTGTACTGCAGCCAAATACAAGACATGCATCTGTTCTCACTGCGCTACAACCATGTACAAGACATGCAGGTATTCTCACTACACTCCACGTTCCTGGAAATAACTGGAACAGTAAAAGATGTTAACTGGGAAAATGTTTAGTAAACAGGGGTCTGTATTTTCTGATCATAAAACGCATTAGCTATGTTTAGATTCAACAGCCGTCAGTTACAGGGAGGTCAGTGGCTGGCAGCAAGGACGGGGAGGTCCATGGAAGAAAACCGAGGCCTATTATTAGTCTTTCTAATCTCCCCATTATCTTATAACACAGCAAGTTACATTACAGCAGAAGACTGGCTGCAGACTGGTTACTGCCTGACAAGCTCCGACTCTGAACTAGAGAAACCCCAACTCATACATGATGGCAAACCAAAACAATCCGTAAACCAGAGGCACAAAATACCAACCAAAGTCACAGCAAAAGCAACAATTCAAAGCATTTTAGGTTACAATTTATATATAAATATATATATATATATGTATGGTAGGGATCTGTTGACTCGCAGTGGGGTCGGCAATGATAGACTCTAAGACTTCGAGGATCAAAAATCCAAATGGTGCTTTATTTATCGTCCAGCACAACAGATCAAGTAACACATCCAAGTAACACATCCAAGTAAGTTTTTAACCATCACGAGTGAAGCCACAGCACATAATGCATAACACAAAACATCAAAAAAACACCTGCCCGTCTGCGCTCTAACTATACAGAGACTTCTCACTCTGACCTATGCCTTCAGCAGGTCAGGAGGATCTGGCTTGGCACGGTCACCATGCTGTGATCCTGACTGAGGCTCCGAGGCCTTTATTTTTTCCCAAGTAATGATCCCAGCAGCCATACTTGGGATCTCAGGCTAGGGGGAATAGCTGTGCTGAAGTAAGGGTGTGAAGTAGGTCCCACGACCTAACCTACCTACCAGTCCAAAAAAATCCAGCCCACAACAGAGTTTGAACAAAACCGCTCCAGCAAACTATCATTTGCTAAAGCAAAAATAGCCTACTGCATTCTTATTCTCTCACCCAGATGAAGACTCTAGGTGAATTATACACCCCTTCCAGCACACATCTTGTTACAAAATATAAATGTTGAACACAGGGGTCGGTATTATAGTAGTTATATTCTTGTAGATAGTGGCAGTATTATAGTAGTTATATTCTTGTAGATAGCGGCAGTATTATAGTAGTTATATATTCTTGTAGATAGTGGCAGTATTATAGTAGCTATATTCTTGTATATAGGAGTGGTAGTTTAGTAGTTATATTCTTGTACATAGGAGCAGTATTATAGTAGTTATATTCTTGTACATAGGAGGCAATATTATAGCAGTTATATTCTTGTACATAGGAGCAGTAGTTTAGTAGTTATATTCTTGTACATAGAAGGCAGTATTATAGTAGTTATATTCTTGTACATAGGAGGCAGTATTATAGTAGTTATATTCTTGTACATAGGAGCAGTATTATAGTAGTTATATTCTTGTACATAGGAGCAGTATTATAGTAGTTATATTCTTGTATGTAGGAGGCAGTATTATAGTGAGTTATATTCTTCTATATAGGAGCAGTATTATAGTAGTTATATTCTTGTACATAAGAGCAGTAATATAGTATTTATATCACTGTACATAGAGGGCAGTATTATAGTAGTTATACTCTTGTACATAGGAGCAGTATTATAGTAGTTATATTCTTGTACATAGGAGGCAGTATTATAGTAGTTATATTCTTGTACATAGGAGCAGTATTATAGTAGTTATATTCTTGTACATAGGAGGCAGTATTATAGTAGTTATATTCTTGTACATAGGAGCAGTATTATAGTAGTTATATTCTTGTACATAAGAGCAGTATTATAGTAGTTACATTCTTGTACATAAGAGCAGTAATATAGTAGGATATTCTTGTACATAGAGGACAGTATTTTAGTAATATTCTTGTACCAAGGAGGCAATGTTATAGTACTTACATTCTTGCACATAGAAGCAGTATTATAATAATTATATTCTCTGTCAATGATCTTTTTATTAAGTCAAATCAGCATAAAGTTACAACACTGCCTTGACAACCTCAGCATAGGAGCCAAAGGCAAAAGTAGATACAAAAGTGTACAGTGGTTATCAAACACAAGTTAGTAAATCAATAAATAACACCCGTATCGCCAAGAAAATTACCTCATATGAAGTCGGACATTACTAGCCAGGCAATAACGGGGGAGGGGGAAAACAAGGGGGGGGGATAGGGAAAAGAGGGGGGGGGGATAAGGCTCAACGACTTAGGAAGGGTCAACTGTCGCTTGAGCCCTCCTGGTCTAACATACCTATAACACAAAGATCCATGGCAAAGAAAAGAAGCATACCTATAATCGCATGTCAACTCAGATTAGTTGTAGATCCATAAGAGCATACATGTCTAGATCTGATACCCAATTATAGCACTCTACTAATTATGGAAGAGGGGTAATAATTATATTCTTGTACATAGGAGCAGTATTATAGAAGTTACATTCTTGTACAAAGGAGCAGTATCATAGTAGTTATATTCTTGTACATAGGAGGCAGTATTATAGTAGTTATATTCTTGTACATAGGAGCAGTAATATAGTAGTTATATTCTTGTACATAGGAAGCAGTATTATAGTAGTTATATTCTTGTACATAAGAGCAGTATTATAGTAGTTACATTCTTGTACATAGGAGGCAGTATTATAGTAGGTATATTCTTGTACATAGAGGGCAGTATTATAGTAATATTCTTGTACCTAGGAGGCAATGTTATAGTACTTACATTCTTGCACATAGAAGCAGTATTATAATAATTATATTCTTGTAGATAGGAGCAGTATTAAAGAAGTTACATTCTTGTACATAGGAGCAGTATTATAGTAGTTATATTCTTGTACATAGGAGCAGTACTTTAGTAGTTATATTCTTGTACATAGGATCAGTATTATAGTACTTATATTCTTGTACATAGGAAGCAGTATTATAGTAGTTATATTCTTGTACATAGGAGGCAGTGTTATAGCAGTTATATTCTTGTACATAGGAGGCAGTGAATAGTAGTTACATTCTTGTACATATGAGCAGTATTTTAGTAGTTATATTCTTGTTCATAGGGGCAGTATTATAGTGATTATATTCTTGTACATAGGAGCAGCATTATAGTAGTTATATTCTTGTACAAAGGAGGCAGTATTATAGTACTTATATTCTTGTACATAGGAAGCAGTATTATAGTAGTTATATTCTTGTACATAGGAGCAGTATTATAGTAGATATATTCTTCTACATAGGAGGCAGTATTATAGTAGTTATATTCTTGTACATAGGAAGCAATATTATAGTAGTTATATTCTTGTACATAAGAGCAGTATTATAGTAGTTACATTCTTGTACATAAGAGCAGTAATATAGTATTTATATAATTATACATAGGGGGCAGTATTATAGCAGTTATATTCTTGCACATAGGAGCAGTATTATAATAGTTACATTCTTGTACATAAGAGCAGTAATATAGTATTTATATAATTATACATAGAGGGCAGTATTATAGCAGTTATATTCTTGTACATAGGAGGCAGTTTTATAGCAGTTATATTCTGGTACATAGGAGGCAGTATTATAGTAGTTATATTCTTGTACATAGGAAGCAGTATTATAGTAGTTACCGTATTTTTCGCCCTATAAGACGCACCGGCCTATAAGACGCACCTGGGTTTTTGAGGAGAAAAATAAGAAAAAAAATATTTTTAACCAAAAGGTGTGCTTTTGAAGTAATGGTGGTCTGTGCATGACAGTATTATGGGGGGGATCTGTGGATGGCACTGTTATGTGGGGAGATGTGGATGGCACTGTGATGGGGGATCTGTGGATAGCACTGTGATGGGGGGATCTGTGGATAGCACTGTGATGGGGGATCTGTGGATAGCACTGTGATGGGGGGATCTGTGGATAGCACTGTGATGGGGGCATTTATGAATGACACTGTAATGGATTGGATCTGTGGATGACACATATATAGCATCTTATGCTATATGTGTCATCCACAGATCACCATACAGTGTCATCCACAGATGCCCCTTTTCTAAACTATCTGGCCCATGGCTGCTTAGGGGCGGAGCCTGGCAGCACATGGCGGGCGGCCCGCCGCTAACAGCGTGACTGCTTGTATAACATTTAAAATCTTTAATTATGTCCCCTTATTTCCTAAAAGCCTAGGACAGTAGCGCTCTGCTAACCTGCTATACCGATCCTCTAGCAGGCAGAGCGGTGCGGCGACGAGCTGCTGTGTAACGTCCTCACTGACGTCATCTGCCTGCTCCTTTCACTTTATGAATGAAGCAGGAGGAGCAGGCAGATGGCGTCAGTGAGGGCGTTACACACCAGCCTGCCGCATCTGCCTGCTAGAAGATCGTATAGCTAGGTTAGCAAGCATCTCTGAGCTTTGGAAATAAGGGACATAATAAGATTTTAAATGTTATACAACGATCACGCTGGCGAGCGAGCCGCCCGCCACGTTCAGGCTCCGCCCTCCTTCCATGCTGATACATCGCGGGCTGTGCGATGTATCGACTTCAGCTATAGGAAAAATGGTAGTATTAGCCATATAAGGCCTCTGCCATTTTCCCCCACTTTGGGGAAAAAAGTGCGTCTTATATGGCGAAAAATACGGTATATTCTTGTACATAAGAGCAGTATTATAGTAGTTACATTCTTGTACATAGGTGGCAGTATTATAGTAGGTATATTCTTGTACATAGAGGGCAGTATTATAGTAATATTCTTGTACCTAGGAGGCAATATTATAGTACTTACATTCTTGCACATAGAAGCAGTATTATAATAATTATATTCTTGTACATAGGAGCAGTCTTATAGTAGTTACGGTATATTCTTTTACATAGGGGCAGTATTATAGTGGTTATATTCTTGTACATAGGGGCAGTATTATAGTAGTTATATTCTTGTACATAGGAGCAGTATTATAGTAGTTATATTCTTGTACATAGGAGCAGTATTATAGTAGTTATATTCTTGTACATAGGAGCAGTATTATAGTGGTTATATTCTTGTACATAGGAGCAGTATTATAGTAGTTACATTCTTGTTCATAGGGGCAGTATTATAGTAGTTATATTCTTGTACATAGGAGCAGTATTATAGTAGTTATATTATTGTACATAGGAGGCAGTATTATAATAGTTATATTCTTGTATTGAGGAGCAGTATTATAGTAGTTATATTCTTGTACATAGGAGCAGTATTATAGTAGTTATATTCTTGTACATAGGAGCAGTATGATAGTAGTTATTTTATTGTACATAGGAGCAGTATTGTAGTAGTTATATTCTTGTATATAGTAGCAGTATTATAGTAGTTATATTCTTGTACATAAGAGCAGTATTATAGTTGTTACATTCTTGTACATATGAGCAGTATTATAGTAGCCATATTCTTCTACATAGGAGCAGTATTATAGTAGTTATATTCTTGTACATAGGAGCAGTATTATAGTAGTTATATTCCTGTACATAGGAGCAGTATTATAGTAGTTATATTCTTATACATAGGAGCAGTATTATAGTAGTTATATTCTTGTACATAGGAGGCAGTATTATAGTAGTTATATTCTTGTATATAGGAGGCAGTATTATAGTAGTTATATTCTTGTACATAGGAGGCAGTATTATAGTAGTTATATTCTTGTACATAGGAGGCAGTTTTATAGCAGTTATATTCTTGTACATAGGAGGCAGTTTTATAGCAGTTATATTCTGGTACATAGGAGGCAGTATTATAGTAGTGATATTCTTGTACATAGCAGCAGTATTATAGCAGTTATAGTCTTGTACATTGGAGACAGTATTATAGCAGATCAATTTTTGCCATTTCAGCAGTTTGCATTCTGGTCCTACATTGCTATTCTGAAATGGCTGATATCAGGGAACACAAGATTGAATTTAGCTCTACATCAAATGTAGTTAAAATAGTGGCACTAAATAAGTCTTCTTTATAGCTTTCCATGGAAATGGTTTCATCTTATGTATACACTGGTTTCTATAGGCAAGAAACTGGTCTGACTTGATCTTAGGTCATATTAAGCGCTGTTTCTGTTGACCTAGCCAAGGTCGGCACGTGTACGCTTTGTATTCAGATAAAGCGGAGCATGGCTGAACGTTACTCAACCTCCACTAAGAAGTCAACACTGAGTGATGAAGACGGTAAATGACAGCGATTGTTTGGAGAGAAAGAAGAGCCAGATTAAGTGCCATTTCTTTCGGGTTGTGTCATCCACTTGCTGATTTTCACCTAGGGGCAAATGGAGGAAGTGGGTGAAATCATTATATTGGCAGCAAATGAGGACATGTTTGTGCCAGGAATTCACTCAGTCATGTTCTTCCTTTTATCCTCCTTACCTGCGGTTCTGTAGTTGCTGTGAATCTACAGCTCAGGTCGAAGCCATCCTGGGCATTGTAGTTTTCGAATGCTAGAGAGCCACAGCATAAAAGCTTCTACAGCAAACTCCTGATGAAGGCTGACACTATCCAATCGTTGCTCCCAGTATCAGACTGCCCCAACTGGTAACACCCAGCTGGACCCTTTTTTTGCAAACTGTTAGCAATTCATTCATAAACTTCTAGCAGGAATACTAGAGGAAGGGCACATAATAGAATCATAAGAATAGACGCTTCGGAATTCATATTACATAAGGAATGAAAGTAGTTACTAAAACAGAGCTCCCCTTTAATAAATAGCCCCGTGAGCTGCTACATTTGAACCCTGTCCTCCTACTATTGTTCCAGATCATCAACCTTCCTATGCGACCTCCCCTCTGTCCAACAACACCAACGATGGAGACTTGCCTGGTCATCTGGGAATGTAGAAGGTCCACCTTTTGGACGTTGTCAAAGTGCCTCATAGTTTACCAGGCACAGCGCCATATTTTTGGGTAGCATCTCTGCCAGGTATTTATAGGACTGAGCTGCAATACCAAGCATAGCCACTAACACAGGTATGGCGCTGTGCCTGGTAAACAATGAAGGGGGCATAGCTCTCTCGCTAAGGGCTCATGCAGATGATCGTTTGTATTTTGTGGTCCGCAAAAAATATAGATGACGTCTGTGTGCATTCAGTATTTTGCAGAACGGAACAGCTTACCCCCTAATAGAACAGTCCTATCCTTGTCTGTAATGCAGACAATAATAGGACATGTTCTAATTTTTTTGCAGAATGGACATACCGAAACGGAATGCACACGGAGTAACTTCCTTTTTTTTGCGGACCCATTGAAATGAATGGTTCCCCATACGGTACGCAAAAAAACTGACATGGAAAGAAAATTTGTTTGTGTGCATGAGTCTTAATTGTCGAGGCATCCGGTGTCAGGTGCCCAGCATGGCCTTTCAGGAGTCAGGAAAAGCTGGATGACAACACAGTGAGGAGTCTCTAGTGGTTGTCGCCCAGCGTTCTCAGAAGCAGATAGAATTCACAGTCAAGCAGAATTTTTACAGCGCTTTGCCAGTAGAGGGCGACAGTGACTTCTGCTAGGCCTGAGAAGTGAGGAGATAAATACAACTCTGAAGGATGGGGCCAAAAATAAGAGAAATCTAAACTACTGTAGAATTCTCCTTTAAAGAGGTCTCAAGGCATGTAAAAGTAAATCTTTGCATGGTGCCACCCCTCAATTATTCTTCCTGGAAATGTATTAAAGAAAAAACTTGACAAATTGGGCAGACGGCAAATGGTAATATACAATTGTCTGTGAAGGTTCTCATTTATCCAGGTCATGGTATATCTGTAAAGAATAAATCAAGGAAACTGGACTAGCTGTAGATTTCTTGAAAACGTTTCACTCGTTCTTCCAACGAGCTTTCTCAATTCTGAGTGACTTGTACAAGAATTCTCTGGGAATAAATATGTAACTTAAGATGTTGATTCAGATACATATTTATTCCCAGAGAATTCTTGTACAAGTCACTCAGAATTGAGAAAGCTCGTTGGAAGAACGAGTGAAAAGTTTTCAAGAAATCTACAGCAAGTCCAGTTGCCTTGATTTATTCTTTACAGATGTAATATACAATTGTCATTTTGTACATACATTTCCAGGAGGAGTAATAGAGGAACGACACAACAGCAGGTTCTAAGGACAGATACTGCAGAATTATTATTTTGTTGGAAACGCAAATATTTCATAAAAATAGACACGTCAGGAGAGCGGACAGGTCGCCTTTACTAAAAATAAAAGAAGCAAGTGCAGCCTATGGCCACAAGATGGCAGCACTGAGAACTCTATCACTTCTAGGAGGTTGCAGGTTTTACACAGTTTGTCCACTATGTGGCACTGGAGAGTTATACGACATAGATAGATACGGAAGCTATTGGAAGTTTTGTGCCATCTATGGGGCCCGGCTATGTCCAGTAAAGACCCCTGCCGTGTCATTTACTATCTTTATAGTATGGAAGATAAGTTATTGAAGCTTTCTCTACATGAAAAATTTACAATATAGAACATGCTGCAACTCTTCCTGATAGCAGAGCTGATAAGTGATAAACGACGCTCATGTGCACAGAACCACTGAAATGAATGGGTCAGGATTCAGTCCGGATCCTCATGTGTACAGAACCACTGAAATGAATGGGTCAGGATTCAGTCCGGATCCTCATGTGTACAGAACCACTGAAATGAATGGGTCAGGATTCAGTCCGGATCCTTATGTGCACAGAACCACTGAAATGAATGGGTCAGGATTCACTCCGGATTCTCCTGTGCACAGAACCACTGAAATGAATGGGTCAGGATTCAGTCCGGATCCTCATGTGCACAGACCGCTGAAATGAATGGGTCAGGATTCACTCCGGATTCTCCTGTGCACAGAACCACTGAAATGAATGGGTCAGGATTTAGTCCGGATCCTCCTGTGCACAGAACCATTAGAATTAATGGGTCAGGATTCAGTCCAGATCCTCATGTGCACAGAACCACTGAAATGAACGGGTCAGGATTCAGTCCGGATCCTCATGTGCACAGAACCACTGAAATGAATGGGTCAGGATTCCATCCGGATCCTCATGTACACAGAACCACTGAAATGAATGGGTCAGGGCTCAGTCCGGATCCTCATGTGCACAGAACCACTGAAATGAATGGGTCAGGGCTCAGTCTGGATCCTCTTGTGCACAGAACCACTGAAATGAATGGGTCAGGGCTCAGTCTGGATCCTCTTGTGCACAGAACCACTGAAATGAATGGGTCAGGATTTAGTCCGGATCCTCCTGTGCACAGAACCATTAGAATTAATGGGTCAGGATTCAGTCCAGATCCTCATGTACACAAAACCACTGAAATTTATGGGTCGGGATTCAGTCCGGATACTATGCGGTCAATAAGCGCAACACATACGGATGGAAAACTCACTCGTGTAAAAGAGGCCTAAGCCTATCATGTGTGATACCGTCTTCTGAGCTCAGAAATCAGTATCACACATCAGATACATTCTTATAAGGGTCCGAAGCATCTTTTAGTCCTCCTGGGATGTAGTTGTTTGCGCTTTGCAGAGCAGAGCTGTGTCGGCTGTGCTGCACAAATGGCGTAATAACTACAATTAGGGTGTCTGTCTGCCCCTCCCTCCGCATAATGAGCCGGTGTCTCTATTCTCTTCCAAGATTCCAAGATTATTCCCAATTATTTTAACAAGACCCTCACCACCATATACACTGCAGTATTCCCTTGGTTTTTCCTATAAGTAAAGCTTCATACGAGCGAGTTTTGCGTTGTGTGTTGTGGATACATAGCATCCGGACTGAATCCTGACCCATTAATGGATTCCGCTACCATGAACCATAAGTTATATCCGTAACGGAATTGTTAGATAACCCGAACCTAGTACGTCGAACTTGAAACCCAAGTTTGTTCATCCCTAATCCTGACATAATCCGTACCGCTCGTATGAAAAATAATTTGTGATACTGTCTGCTGAGCTGTGTATCTAATCCTACCATGTGTGATACCATCTGCTGAGCTGTGTATCTAATCCTATCATTTGTAATACTGTCTGCTGAGCGGTGTATCTAATCCTATCAATTGTGATACTGTCTGGTGAGTAGTGTATCTAGTCCTATCATGTGTGATACCGTCTGCTGAGCGGTGTATCTAATCCTATCATTTGTGATACTGTCGGCTGAGCAGTGTATCTAATCCTATCTTGTTTGATACGGTCTGCTGAGCCACTGTATCTAATCCTATCATTGTGATACCGTCTTCTGAGCTGTGTATCTAATCCTATGATTTGTGATACTGTCTGCTGAGCTTTGTATCTAATCCTATCCTATGTGATACAGTCTGCTGAGCTGCCATATCTAAGCGTACCATGTGTGATACTACTGCTGTGCCACTGTATTTAAACTATGTGTGATACTGTCTGCTGAGCTGTATCTAAGCCTGCGGTGTGTGTGATACTTTTTGCTGAGCTGGTGTATCTAAGGGCTCATGCACATGGCATCGGCCGTGTGCACCCCGCATCACGGATGTGGACCCATTCACTTGAATGGGTCCGAAATCCGTGAGATGTTGTGCAAAACGGAGGCATGGATCAGAAGCACTACTTTTTTGCAGTGCGGACAGTCAGATGCAGATCGCGGACCCCATTCAAGTGAATAGGTCCGCGATCCACATATGCTGGTCCCACGCTCGGTGCCCGTCCATTGTGGTCCGCAGCATGGGCCCGGCCGGCACCGTTCGTGTGCATGATGCATAAGCCTGCTATGTGAGATATATTCTGCTGAGCTATGTATCAAATCCTATTGTGTGTGATACTGTCTACTGAGCTGGTGTATCTAAGCGTGTCAAATGTAAACTGTCTGCTAAGCTTGTGTATCTAATCCTCTCATGTATAATACTGTCTGCTGACCTGGTGTACCTAAGCCTGCGGTGTATGATACTGTCTGCTGACCTGGTGTATCTAAGCCTGCAGTGTGTGATACAGTCTGCTGAGCTGCTGTGTGATCCCTTCTCACCCTGATGCGGGCGTTCACTGCTCTGTTATACAGAATTATATGGCGGTGGACGTCGTATCTGGGTGAAGGTTTGCGTATATCGCGGGGGGATTCTGCTCGGATAAACTCCAGTGTGACACGGGTTCTCCTGCTAGGTTTAACTATTTTGTTGCCTTATTGTGTGTCCTTAAAGTGGTGCGATGCCTGCACACATCACCTGGGCGGCAGCGGTGACGAGCAGGGCGTCAGCACGTCACACTTCCACCCGGCAATCGTCAGGAGCAGCAGACGAAGCCACAGGAACTGGACAACCACGCACCATGTCCAATTTTTCTTCAAGGACTCAGACATTCCCTTTAAACAGGATCGGTCACCTCTCCTGACATGTCTGTTTTATCAACTACTTCCATTCCCTGTGTAATAACGATTGTAGAGCATTTATACCTTTTCTTTTCAATTTTCTTTTTATTAATGTTTAACATTATCAAGTGGTAAGACAATATAATACAATATACAGGTAAGACCATATAATACCATATACAGGTAAGACAATATAATACATATACAGGTAAGACAATATAATGCAATATACAGGTAAGACAATATAATACAATATACAGGTAAGACAATATAATACCATATACAGGTAAGACCATATAATACAATATACAGGTAAGACAATAAAAGACAATATACATGTAAGACAATAAAAGACAATATACAGGTAAGACAATATAAGACAATATACAGGTAAGACAATATAATACAATATACAGGTAAGACAATATACAGGTAAGACAATATAATACATTATACAGGTAAGACAATATAATACCATATAATACAATATACAGGTAAGACAATATAAGACAATATACAGGTAAGACAATATAATACCATATACAGGTAAGACAATATAAGACAATATACAGGTAAGACAATATAAGAAAATATAATACAATATACAGGTAAGACAATATAAGACATTATACAGGTAAGACAATATAATACATTATACAGGTAAGACAATATAAGACAATAAAAACAATATACAGGTAAGACAATATAATACCATATACAGGTAAGACAATACAATGCAATATACAGGTAAGACAATATAATACAATATACAGGTAAGACAATATAAGACAATATACAGGTAAGACAATACAATGCAATATACAGGTAAGACAATATAATACATTATACAGGTAGGACAATATAATACAATATACAGGTAAGACAATATAAGACAATATACAGGTAAGACAATATAATACCATATACAGGTAAGACAATATAAGACATTATACAGGTAAGACAATATAATACAATATACAAGTAAGACAATATAAGACAATAAAAACAATATACAGGTAAGACAATATAATACCATATACAGGTAAGACAATATAATACAATATACAGGTAAGACAATATAATACCATATACAGGTAAGACAATATAATACAATATACAGGTAAGACAATATAATACAATATACAGGTAAGACAATATAATACAATATACAGGTAAGACAATATAATACAATATACAGGTAAGACAATATAAGACAATATACAGGTAAGACAATATAATAAAATATACAGGTAAGACAATATAATGCAATATACAGGTAAGACAATATAATACAATATACAGGTAAGACAATATAAGACATTATACAGGTAAGACAATATAATACAATATACAGGTAAGACAATATAATACAATATACAGGTAAGACAATATAAGACATTATACAGGTAAGACAATATAATACCATAAACAGGTAAGACAATATAATACCATATACAGGTAAGACAATATAAGACATTATACAGGTAAGACAATATAATACAATATACAGGTAAGACAATATAATACAATATACAGGTAAGACAATATAATACAATATACAGGTAAGACAATATAATGCAATATACAGGTAAGACAATATAATACAATATACAGGTAAGACAATATAATGCAATATACAGGTAAGACAATATAATAAAATATACAGGTAAGACAATATAATACAATATACAGGTAAGACAATATAATACAATATACAGGTAAGACAATATAAGACAATATACAGGTAAGACAATATAATACAATATACAGGTAAGACAATATAATACAATATACAGGTAAGACAATATAATGCAATATACAGGTAAGACAATATAATACAATATACAGGTAAGACAATATAATACATTATACAGGTAAGACAATATAATACATTATACAGGTAAGACAATATAAGACATTATACAGGTAAGACAATATAATAAAATATACAGGTAAGACAATATAATACAATATACAGGTAAGACAATATAATACAATATACAGGTAAGACAATATAATGCAATATACAGGTAAGACAATATAATACAATATACAGGTAAGACAATATAATGCAATATACAGGTAAGACAATATAATAAAATATACAGGTAAGACAATATAATACAATATACAGGTAAGACAATATAATGCAATATACAGGTAAGACAATATAATATAATATACAGGTAAGACAATATAATGCAATATACAGGTAAGACAATATAATACAATATACAGGTAAGACAATATAATACAATATACAGGTAAGACAATATAATACAATATACAGGTAAGACAATATAAGACAATATACAGGTAAGACAATATAATAAAATATACAGGTAAGACAATATAATGCAATATACAGGTAAGACAATATAATACAATATACAGGTAAGACAATATAATGCAATATACAGGTAAGACAATATAATACAATATACAGGTAAGACAATATAATGCAATATACAGGTAAGACAATATAATACAATATACAGGTAAGACAATATAATACATTATACAGGTAAGACAATATAATACCATATACAGGTAAGACAATATAAGACATTATACAGGTAAGACAATATAATAAAATATACAGGTAAGACAATATAATACAATATACAGGTAAGACAATATAATACAATATACAGGTAAGACAATATAATGCAATATACAGGTAAGACAATATAATACAATATACAGGTAAGACAATATAATGCAATATACAGGTAAGACAATATAATAAAATATACAGGTAAGACAATATAATACAATATACAGGTAAGACAATATAATACAATATACAGGTAAGACAATATAAGACAATATACAGGTAAGACAATATAATAAAATATACAGGTAAGACAATATAATACATTATACAGGTAAGACAATATAAGACATTATACAGGTAAGACAATATAATAAAATATACAGGTAAGACAATATAATACAATATACAGGTAAGACAATATAATACCATATACAGGTAAGACAATATAAGACAATATACAGGTAAGACAATATAATACAATATACAGGTAAGACAATATAAGACATTATACAGGTAAGACAATATAATACATTATACAGGTAAGACAATATAAGACATTATACAGGTAAGACAATATAATAAAATATACAGGTAAGACAATATAATACAATATACAGGTAAGACAATATAATACAATATACAGGTAAGACAATATAATGCAATATACAGGTAAGACAATATAATACAATATACAGGTAAGACAATATAATGCAATATACAGGTAAGACAATATAATACAATATACAGGTAAGACAATATAATACAATATACAGGTAAGACAATATAATGCAATATACAGGTAAGACAATATAAGACAATATACAGGTAAGACAATATAATACAATATACAGGTAAGACAATATAAGACATTATACAGGTAAGACAATATAATACAATATACAGGTAAGACAATATAATACATTATACAGGTAAGACAATATAATACAATATACAGGTAAGACAATATAATACAATATACAGGTAAGACAATATAGGGAAAATCTTACCTGGGATTTTACTTTCCTTGAGTCCGAAGGCAGCACAGAACAGGTTAACGTCGTCCTCATCCCATCCTAGGACCGCCCACCTAGATAAAAGAGTACAAATTAAAATAATTAATTGATTGATCAGCTGCTAGTCCATAAAAGGTCCTCCTCCCCAATGCTTCCTTGTGTAAATAAAATAGACCAATACAAAAAGATGCAGGAAAAAAGAAAAAATTATTAGGGAGGGTATACTTGTGCTGCCTACGGACTCAAGGAAAGTAAAATCCCAGGTAAGATTTTCCCTTTCCCCTTTCGTCCTCCGGCAGCACAGAACGGGATTTTCATAGATCCTAAGGGGGGGCATCTTCACAGAGAGCAGCTGACAAGACCCCGGTACCAAAGGCTGAGCTCCTAGCGTTAACATCCAGGCGATAATGCTTCATGAAGGTAAGTGATGAAGACCAGGAGGCAGATTTCTTCAATGGAGACTTGCGCCATTTCTGCCCAGGAGGTAGCCATGGCTCTGGTAGAATGTGCTCTTACTGGAAATGGAGGAGGTACATCCTCGCAGGGATGCCCAACCTGCGGCCCTCCAGATGTTGTAAAACTACAACTCCCAGCATGCCTGGACAGACTACAGCTATCAGTCTACAGCAGGGCATTGTGGGAGTTGTAGTTTTACAACAGCTGGAGGGCCGCAGGATGAGCATCCCTACTCTAGAGAATATGCTTCTAGAACGATTTGATCCACCTAGCTAGTGTATCTCTAGATGGAGAAGAACCTTTTCTTGGCCTGGCAAAGAGAACAAACAGGTTTTCTACACATCTGAACTCTCTTGTTCTTTGTAGATAGATTAGGAGGGCTCTTTTCGCATCCAAGGTATGCAAGAGATTTTGATCTTCGTCCAGGGGTTCAGGAAAAAATACTGGGAGGAAAGATTCTCTATTTTTATTTATTGCCGAAGGAACTTTAGGTAAGAAAGACGGCATGGTGCGAAGAAGAACTCCGTCTGGCAAGAACCGCAGGTATGGAAATCTGGAGGACAGAGCTTGAAGTTCTCCCAGTCTCTTGGCAGATGTAATCGCCATGAGGAACAGAGTTTTATATGAAAGCCATTTGAAGTCTACTTCCTGAAGAGGATCAAACGGAGGGGCTGTAAGTCTTCTAAGCACCAAAGAGAGATCCCAGATCGGCACCGGATCCCTATGCACAGGCTTAAGTCTTTTTACTGCTTTAAAGAATCTGAGGATCAGAGGATGATGGAGGTACTTGTTCTCTGTCATAGAATTGACAGCAGTCATGTGGGATCTCAGAGTATTTGACTTGAGCCCCTTCTGGAATCCGTCCTGAAGAAACTGCAGAATGGAAGAAATATTGACGTTCTCATGGCCTGACTCTGACATCCAGGATACAAATTTTTTCCAGATCTTTGCATATTTCTTATTGGTTGAATCCTTTCTGGAGGAAAGAAGGGTGTTGATGACCGATTGTGAAAGGCCTTTTCCTTCTAATCTACTTCTTTCAGCCTCCAGGCCGTAAGATGTAGTCGCTCTAGATTCTAATGGTAAAGATTGTTCTGAATCAGAAGATCTGGGTGTAGAGGAAGCTTCCAGAAGACCCCTTTGGACAGCTGAAGAAGTAGCGGAAACCATGTCCTCCTCGGCCAAAAAGGTGTTATCATTATGGCCTTAGGCTTTTCCTCCACTATTTTCCGTAGCACTCTTGGAATGAGAGGTACTGGGGGAAACACAAACACGTACAGATGTTCCCAGCTCATGGAAAAGGCGTCCACAACTGTAGGGCTGTCTGAGCTGTTCAGTGAGCAAAATTTGTTCAACTTCTTGTTCTTCGCTGTCGCCATCAGATCCCATGTTGGGGAGCCCCATCTCTGTACACTCTGCTGGAAGATAGCCTGGTTGAGCTCCCATTCCGCTGGATTCACCGTCCTCCTGCTCAGATGATCCGCTTGCGTATTGAAGCAGCCTCTGATATGCACTGCTTTCAATTCCTGCATATGTAATTCTGCCCAGCTGAATATTGTTTTGCACAGATCCAATAGGTGTTTGCTCCTTGTTCTCCCTGTTTGTTCAGGTAGAAGACCGTAGCTAGATTGTCTGAACGGATCAGCACAGCTTTTCCCTCTGTATAGGTCTTGAAATGGTGGAGGGCCAGAAGAATTGCCTTTAGTTCCCTGTAGTTCGAGGAAACCATATTGTCTTTGTTTGACCAGAGACCTTGTGCCCATTTGTTCTGGAGAAGAGCTCCCCATCCTCGGCCGGAGGCATCCGTGGTAATAATCACTGGAGAGAGGAACTGGAAGCTTTTTCCGCTGCTTAACCTCTCCGTGTGAAGCCACCATTTGAGGGAAAGGATTGTAGATGGTTTCAATCTCATCCTTGTGTCCAAATTGAACCTGGAGAGGCGCCACGACTGGAGCATGTTCATCTGAAGGTCTCTACTGTGAATGCTTGCCCATGGAACCGCATCCGCCACAGACGTCATGTGACCCAGGGACTTCATAACCCTTCTGACTGATGGATAATGGAGGGACCTTAGTGTTTTTATTTCTTTCTTCAGTGCCTCCACTTTGGGGGGGAGGAAGATATAGCTTCATGGCAACTGTATCTATCATGAAGCCCAGGAAGACTTTGGAAGTGGCCGGAACAATGTCTGATTTTCCCAGTTTATAAGAAATCCCACTGATTGTAGTAGCTCTATTGTTTTCTGTAGATGCAACTTCAGCAGATTCTCTGAATTGGCTACCAAGAGCCAGTCGTCTAGATAGGGGAATATCTGGATCCCCCTTAGACGAAGTTCCACAGCAATGATGGCAGCTATCTTCGTAAATATTCTCGGGGCTGTGCATAGCCCGAAGGGAAGAGCTCTGAATTGATAATTAAGTATTTTTCCGCCCCTTTTGATGGCAATTCTTAGGAACTTCCTTGACTGGATTTATGGGAATGTGGAGGTAGGCATCTTTGAGATCTAATTAGGCCATGAACTGATTGTTTCTGAGAACCTCAGAAATGGATCTTATCGTTTCCATCTTGAAGTGAACGTTTTTTAGATGACGGTTCAGATAGCGTAGATCTATAATCAGACGGCTCTTTCCATTCCCTTTGGGTACACAGAAGATCCTGGAGTAAACTCTGGAATTTCGTGAACCGTGAGGGACTTGCTGTAATGCACCTTTTTCAGGAATTCTTTTAGGAGTGGGAAAATTTTCGGGTCTCTGGGCTTGTTCAGAATGATCCTGTCTCTTGGTAAACGGACAAATTATAGACGGTATCCTTCCTGTATAATACCCAGTGTCCAATGGTCTGAAGTAATCTGGAGCCAATTCATGTAGAAGAGAAATAACTGCCCTCCTACTTTTGGACTTATGGCGTCAGAATTCTGACTTCTGGGCCTTGTTGTCCTCGAGTTTCTTCCTGGCCTTATCCGAAGAGCCCCAAGATCTGCGGTCGGCTCTTCCCCGAGTAGGTCGGCCTCTAAAAGTTGATCTCCTATTATCTTGTCTGTAGGAACGAAAAAATCTAGGCCTTTCTTTACGCTTAGATTGAGGGAAGCTTAAGACTTTATCTTCCATATTTGCCTCTAGTAATTTATCCAGACGAGATCCGAACAGCTTCCCTGGCTCCAAGGGGAGAGAGCATAAGTTGTTTTTAGAGGATGGGTCACCCGACCAAAGCTTCAGCCAGAGGGATCTTCGAATAGAATTCGCCAGTGCCATATTCTTAGCTGTACATCTTATTGTGTCTACTGGAAAGTCACATAGAAATTCCGCAGCTAACTTCAGGGTTGGAATTTGTTTCAACAACTGTTCTCTAGAGACCCCATCCTCAATATCCCTGCCCAAATGGCTTAGCCAAACCCTAAGGGCACGAGCCACTGGAACTGAAGCCATGGCTGCTTTATTAAGGGGTGCCAAGTAGGTGTGCAACCTCTTCAGAAGGCCATCCGCCTTTCTTTCCATTGGATCCTTTAATAAGGCTGAGTCGTCTGATGGAAAAAAAGACTTCTTAGCCAGCCTTGTCACCGCTGGGTCAATTCTAGCCGGATCCTGCCAGTTTGATGATTCTGCTGGATCAGTCTTGTAGACACTTCTGAACCTGGGGCCCAGGTTTAATCTCGCAACAGGGCGCTCCCATTCATTATGTATCACGGTATCAAGGACAGGGTGCCCTGGAAATACCGACGCTTTCTTTTTTGGAAAGTAGAAGAGATTTTTCTCATCGTGACTGCTGGCCCTCTCTTTAGTAGTTTCCATGATAGCCTTCAATTCCTTGATAGATGATTAGTATCTGATTTGTTAAATAGAAAATTATCTTCCAAAACCGGTGCATCAGAATCAGAAGAGATTTCGCCTTCAGACCGTGATGACTCTTCCAAGGGGGACAGAGATAGACGTTTCCTCCTGCTGGACCTCTTCTTTGTTTTGGAATGTTTGAGGAAGTCCTTGAAAAGGGACATCATCTTGCTGGTGTCATCGTCCGATGAGCCATCCGGATGGGAGCAGTGCTCGCAGATACTAGAGGGGTGGTTATCCGGCAAGAGTTGTAGACAAGAGATGCAGAGGGAAGAATCCGCCCGCTGTTTCTTTCTAGGAGATACAACTTCCTGCGTGTCCTGAAAACACCTGACGCAAAGATCCTGAGGGAAGTCATCCGGTAGAGGCTGCTCACAGTCTTGACATAATCTGAGCTTGCTTTTCCGGGACCTTTTCTCCCCTTTGCTGGACGTAGTGAACATCTGAAATCAGATAAAATGGAGGTGAGAAAAAACAAGCATGGATCCAAAAAATTTCTCACTGCCGGGAGGAAAGCCTGACCAGAGGACAGGCAAGGACCTTAAACACGCAGGAGCTCAGCTGCCTAGGACAAGGGTACCGGCACTGAGCAGAAACCCCACTAAATACTTAACTTTTTTGAATTTGGTGCCAGAAAGGAAGAGGCGCACAGCTGTGACGTCAGATGCACACGCCTGCGTTCCACAGTGCGTTCCACCGCCGGAGAGCGCAGATCGGGACTCACTGCTCTCTTGGTACTGAAGCACTGAGTAGAAGCGCAAGCAGGGAGGCAGATGGACATGAGCGGGCGGGGAATGAGGCCGGGGAACCATACATGGCCGCAATCATTCCCAGACCTTGACCCGGAAGCACCAGGTACTAGCGGTCGCCTAAGGATCCAAGGTGGGCTTCATCCTCAGATGAGGACATAAAAAAAACATAAGGAAGCATTGGGGAGGAGGACCTTTTATGGACTAGCAGCTGATCAATCAATTAATTATTTTAATTTGTACTCTTTTATCTAGGTGGGCGGTCCTAGGATGGGATGAGGACGACGTTAACCCGTTCTGTGCTGCCGGAGGACGAAAGGGGAAAAGACATGATACAGGTAAGACAATATAATGATGGGTGCTTCAGACTCAGAGGAAATTTTACCTTCTAAACGCAAGGACGATGCGTTCCACGCGGGAGACTGGAAGTTCGGAGTACTCACTTCGGGGAGAGGGATCACGCCCGGCCGCTTTGAATGTCCCCGCTGCTGAAGTACAAGCTGTCTTCAGGGATTGCGCTGGAGTGGATGGGAGTGGAGCCAAGGAACCACCATGGCTATTCCCACTCCAGGGCCTGAAAATAAACCTTACAACAAGGTATGAAGGCTCATCCTACAGAACGGAGGACAAATAAAAAACACGCATGTCCTTAGGGGAAGGTGTCTCTTATAGGGTAGCCTAACTAACTACTAATTAATTGATTTATTTTACTAGGTGGGCAGTCCTAGAGGAAGAGGATGACAACCTATTAACCCCTACTGTGCTGCCGGAGGACGATAGGGGAAAGCTTTTATGTCAGTGGCCATCTGGGAGCGTAGTGATCGATAGCCTGAGCATGAGACATGATCTCGGGTGAGGAGGTTCGTGTGGTAGGGGAGGCAGAAGTTGGGAAGGAAAATGTAAAGGTGGGGTGTGTACTACCTTTGGAGTGTCCGGTAATGGTATTATGTGTACTATGTCTAAGAACACAAAAATGAACATCTTGTGGTGTTTGTAATATAGTAAGGGACTACTGTCAGGCGCACCTCTAGAACTGAGGAACATTAACTAGTGAAAACCAGTAAAAGAGCGTTAAATATAATAGCAGATTAGTAGCAGTGTCTCAGGAGATGTGTCTCAGCAGCTCACACCGGTTCCAGACATCTTAGTGAAGTCGAAGCTCTGTGGGACTTCTTCTTGGCTCTTTCCCATGGCATCAGCACAGGTAGAGGTGGTATGTCGATGGTTGAATGCGCCGTTTCTAGTACTGGTGGTGAATCCAGTGGGTTGTCCAGCTCCGCCGCCACTAGAATCACTTCTTCTGACATGCGAGCTGTGTAGCGTTTTCCATTGGCTGAGATGGAGATGCCAAACAGGAATAGCCAGCGAAACACGTATTGTCTCTGGCGTAGGTCATCTGTGAGTGGCTTGAGCAATCGTCGCTGGATGGTGCCAAATCTTGGAATGTGGCTATTTGACTGCTATTATAGAGAGAAAGAGAGTCCGAGGATCTAGCATTCTGTAGGATTTTTTCTTTGATGCGAAAGTCTAGTACTTTGCAGACAATATCCCTGGGGACGGGGGGTTCAGCGGGTTTGGGTTTTGGTCTCAAAGCTCTGTGTGCCCTTTCAATGACCAGCAACTGTTTTTCGAAGTCCTCAAGTAGGCCTGAGATATCTGTTAAAGGGATTCTGTCACCACTTTTCAGCCCTGTGAGCTAAACATATGCTCATGTTCAGGGTCTCATTATGATTCCTAATGTGGGCTTATAAATGAGATCTGTGGCTTAATTTTGCAAAAAAACAGGTTTTACTAACCTGTCAGTCATACAAATAAGGTGCCCAAGGGGAGGTCCAGGGATGCAGGGTGCCCAGCTGTATCCATCGCCGTTCGTGCCCAGCGCCGCCTTCCCAGAGTTCTGCGCCGCCTCCTACTCCTTTGTGCCGCCTCTCCCTCGTCCCGCTGTGAGATGCCGCGTGTGCGCACAGGCTCAGCCTGATGCGCCTGTATGGACTGCTTGGATCGGCTTCTTCTAGCAAAGTAACTAGAAATGACTGGGCTCCACAGCAAATTTTTGAATGGGGCCCCTCTCCCCCAGTAATTTTTTCACAACCCCTTCCTTTCATGCCGCCCCCTTTCCTGTGGCTAGTAAAGATCGCTCTCTCAGACCAGGCCCAGCAGCTGTTCCATCCGTTTTCTACACTGTCTATACTGCCTCTGTATATAATGTCATTGTGTAATAATGTTGAGGGGCCCTGACAACATCTTTTAGTCCTTCTCCTCCTCTTGGATGGGCCCCTTCTGGGTCAGGGCTCCAAAGCAGCCTCTTCCCCTATAGTTACGCCTCTGCGCACTACGCTAGAAGAAGCCGTTGCAAGCAGTCCGTACAGGCGCATCAGGCTGAGCCTGTGCACACGCGCGGCATCTCACAGCGGGAAGAGGGGAGGGAGAGCCGGCACAGAGGAGTAGGAGGCGGCGCAGAACTCTGGGAAGGCGGCGCTGGGCACGAATGGCGATGGCTGCAGCCGGGCACCCTGCATCCCCGGACCTTCCCTTGGGCACCTTATTTGTATGACTGACAGGTTAGTAAAGCCTGTTTTTTTGCAAAATTAAGCCACAGATCTCATTAATAAGGCCACATTAGGAATCATAATGAGACCCTGAACATGAGCATATGTTTAGCTCACAGGGCTGAAAAGTGGTGACAGAATCCCTTTAAGGTTGTCGTTGTGTGTGGCTTCAATGGATTCCGGGACCCCTCTAACTCTAAAATTGTTGCGTCTTTTGCGGTTTTCTAGATCTTCCATAGTGACATACAACTTGTTGATGTGTGCCTCTTGTATTTGGAGATTTGAAGAGACTGCTGCCGAGTGGTTTATGACAGACGTCTGTGTTTGTTAAAGCGTATCAATCCTATGGCCCGCATCTTGCTTGACCTCAGAGATGTCTTTAGCAATGGGGGCCAGGGAGGAGGGTAGAAGGCGGGTAAGAAATGCTCTAGAGATTGGTTTGTTATTTTCAGAGTATTCACCGCCGTCATCACTTGCTTGGTCGGAGTATGATGCAGGGGTGTCCTTAGGCGACAGTGTTTTGTTTAGTCAGGAACTTATCCGTGTCAGTTGGTAGATGCTATAGTTATCTCTTGTTCTAGGTGTTTTGTGGCCAATTTTCACCATAATGATCTCCTGTGGGCTAGTAGTATGTCTGAGGTCCCCCGCTGGAATGATGGGAGGGTCACATTATATTGAGCCCTTAGGGTTCAAGAAGAAAGGGCTTTTGACCAGTCTCTTCGCTAAGTGCAGTAGGGGTCAGATGGGGCAGTGGGTAGCAAAAGAGGCTGTTTATTGACGTGTAGATCCTGTGAGGGATCTGAAAAATGGGAGCAATGCTCCTAGTTGGTGGGTCTGTTGCAATAGTCCTGCCGCAGTGATAAGGGCAGATGGGCCTCTTTAGCTTGGTCTGTAGCCAGAATCTATTTGGCTATTGGTCCTGGTGAGTAGTGTAATTCTCAGCCTTGTGATCAGGCTGAGAGTCTCTCCCCGTGGAGGCGCTTCTCAGTGTGCCGTGGTATTTCGCTAGCACAGCGGTCTATGACTCAATATGTCCCCCAGCGCTCGGTCCACTGATTGCTGTTGGAGTGGTGGGGGTGAAGATGGTGGCTGAGCACAAGCTTCAGCACCCCGTGCGGCTGGCTATCCCCCCCTCCAGACTAGGCTGACCTGCTAATGAGTCTGTGGGAGTCTGAGTCGCAGTCTGGGCCTCCTCACCTCACCGCCGCTTCTGGACTACCCCTCCCAGCTCTGTCCTTCGGCGGGTCTTTCAGGTCAGAACAGTTCAGGACTTAGGAGGCTGTCCCCTCTAGGGTTGTTTCGGGTATCGAACTTTCGATACCCAATCGATACTTTTGTCTGGTATCGAGCTCGATACGAGGATTTGTCTTTTATCGATACTGGGCTGCGCTACTGGACAGCCCAGTATCAGAGAACGTGGATTGCGCTGCTGTCAGAGCGGCCATGTTCCCTCTGCAGCACGGGGAGAAGGAAGAAGTCTCTCCCTCCCCCTGTGCCGCTGCCACCAATGAGAGCGCAGAGGAGGGGAGAGCGCACTGCGCCACCAATGAGAGCGCAGAGGAGGGGAGAGCGCACTGCGCCACCAATGAGAGCGTAGAGGAGGGGAGAGCGCACTGCGCCACCAATGAGAGCGCAGAGGAGGGGAGAGCGCACTGCGCCACCAATGAGAACTATCGTTTAATATACAAATACAGCCGGCGGGAGAAACACAGTGCCCTGTCAGAGGTCGGGTGCCGGCAACGTGTTTCTCCCACGGGCTGTATTTGTACATTAAACATTAGTTCTCATTGATGGCGCAGTCACCCCCGCCTCCTCCACAGTACTAATAACATTAGTGGCAGGGGCCACAGGGTCCCCTCCCCTCCTCATCATTGGTGGCAGTGGCCAGATGATCCCCTCTCCCCTCCTCTCATTGGTAGTGCAGTGGCAGCTTCTGATCGGAGCCCCAGCAGTGTAATCCCAGGGCTCCGATCGGTTACCATGGCAACCAGGGCGCTACTGAAGCCCTGGCTGCCATGGTAAGCTCCCTGCTGCTGTGCCAGGGAGAGCGTGAGAGCCTATGCAACCTAATAGAGCGCTATTAGGGTAAATAGGACAAGAGATTAAAAGATCCCAGGTTCTACCCCTAAGGGGGGAAATAGTTATTAAATAAACTATAAAAAAACAAATAAATTAAATACACCAAAATATTAAGTATAAATCACCCCCTTTCCCAATTTTACATATAAAATATATAAACAATAAATAAATAAAATACTACATATCACAACGTCTGAAATAGCTAAACTATTAAAATATTAAAAAATATCTCTTATGCGGTGAACGGGTAAAAGAAAAAAAAGAAAAGAAAAACTGCGCGATTCGCCATTTTTTTTTAGTCACCTTGTCCCCCTAAAAAATAGGATCGGACTGTTCGATAAAGGGCCGGACATTCCATAAAATACGGAATGCATGCGGCTTTTTTTGGCGTATAATTTTTTTCGTGTGGTATCGAATGGTATCGAGTATCGCAATACTTTTTTATGGTATCGAAACCGAATCAAAATTTTGGTAGCGAAACAACCCTCCCCTCGGGGTGAGTGCTGCGTCCGGGCTCCGGTGGGGGTGCAGTGTGCTTCCGGTACTTAAGGTCGGGGGTTCGGCCGGATGGTAGGCTGGAACTCAGATATGTCCTTGAACCACTCCCAGAGAGGGTGGAAAGTGGCTAGGCTAGACTCGGCTGCTGTGTTGGGGCTTTTTAGTGTAGGATGTTTTTTTTTGAGGCACTGGATGGCAGTGGATTAGTATTTGCTCTAAGGAGCAGAGTTTCCTGCGTCCATCCACCAGCGCACGAGGCCACGCCCCCTAGAGCATTTATACCTATGACTCTATGTTGTGCCATTCCTCCATTACTCCTGCTAGAAGTTAGGAATGGACTCCTAGCAGTCGACAATAAAGGTCCTGATTGGGGGGGGGGGGGTCCCTCTACAGTCTGATACCTGCGACACTGATAAGTGTCAGATTGTGCCGGGACACATCCAACACTCATGGACCTTTACTGCAGACAGTAGGAATAAAAGAGGAAATGTGCAACATACAGTTAAGAGAAGAGATGCTCCAGAATTGTTATTACATGGGGAATGCAAGTAGTTACTAAAACAGACATGTCAGGAGAGGGGACAGGGACTATTAAGGAGAACATATGCCAAGCTGGTGTATCTAAGCCCTTCATGTGTGATACAGCTCCACGTCAACAGCGGTGTCAGTGTCTGGAAGGAGATCTGATAAGGTGACATCACAAAGCGCTCTGCCACTCAGCACATTCCTTATTACGGCAATCGAGAGTTCAGTTACCATGGAAACAAACACAGACTCTCCCGCGGTATAAGCAGGGCGTGGGTTTATTTTCATGGTGAGGGTGTGACTGTAGTCAGGGTGATGATGTCACCGTCATTATATCCCAGTAACTAAAAAGAATTTCTACCTATTTCATGGTATGATAATTATGTGTCCTGACACAACAAGCTGAGATACACGTCACCGGGAACACCCGCAGATACAGAGGAGACAGAGCAATATGTAGTTAAATCGCAGTTCTATGGGGCAGTATTACAGTAGTTAAATTCTTGTAGATAGGAGCAGTATTATAGTAGTTCTATTCTTGTACATAGGAGCAGTATTATAGTAGTTATATTCTTGTACATAGGAGGTAGTATTATAGTAGTTATATTCTTGTACATAGGAGGCAGTATTATAGTAGTTATATTCTTGTATATAGGAGCAGTATTATAGTAGTTATATTCTTATACATAGGAGGCAGTATTATAGTAGTTATATTCTTGTACATAGAAGGCAGTATTATATTAGTTATATTCTTATACATAGGAGGCAGTATTATAGTAGTTATATTCTTGTACATAGGAGCAGTATTATAGTAGTTATATTCTTATACATAGGAGGCAGTATTATTGTAGTTATATTCTTGTACATAGGAGCAGTATTATAGTAGTTATATTCTTGTACATAGGAGGTAGTATTATAGTAGTTATATTCTTGTACATAGGAGGCAGTATTATAGTAGTTATATTCTTATACATAGGAGGCAGTATTATAGTAGTTATATTCTTGTACATAGGAGCAGTATTATAGTAGTTATATTCTTGTACATAGGAGCAGTATTATAGTAGTTATATTCTTGTACATAGGAGGCAGTATTATAGTAGTTATATTCTTGTACATAGGAGCAGTATTATAGTAGTTATATTCTTGTACATAGGAGGCAGTATGATAGTAGTTATATTCTTGTACATAGGAGGCAGTATTATAGTAGTTATATTCTTGTACATAGAGCAGTATTATAGTAAAGCAATCATGGTAGCGGGTGATTTGCCAGAGGAATTTATCTGTGGGGGACCTACAAACACATGTATCAATCAGATTACAAGATCTGTAAAAGTATTGGATAACATGGTGGATGATGGAAGACCTAGGGCGATAAAAACAAACAACTCCACAGAATGACAAATCCCTTGAAATTAAGTCTTTACAGGGACTCGAGGCCTTCCTGAGGTTTCGGTTCTTTCCTCCGAGCTTCAGGAACGTCCCATTATTTCACAAGAGTTTCACTCTGAAACATGAGGCTCCACACAATAGATGGTAATTCCCCCATAGAATGCAACTGAGATCTGTGACCCGAATGAATGGTGGTGAATGAGAGAGTGTCGGGTGGTTAGTGCAAACACATGGGGGGCCGGGAGCTGCTCTTTTGGGAAGACTTGCCATTGAATAATGAACACATGAATATCTCAGCCTTCTATTTTCTCATCTTGTGTATGTCAGGATTAGGTGAGGCAGCGACACGCATCTTCCCATGGACAGACGTGTATGAGGGGCCTCTGGGCCCCTACCAGAGAGATGGTAAAGCAAAGGTTGTCTCGATATGCTCCATAAATCCTGGATTCATGTTCATCGTTGACAAATAGGATTATAGTAGTTATATTCTTGTACATAGGAGGCAGTATTATAGAAGTTATATTCTTGTACATAGGAGGCAGTATTATAGTAGTTATATTCTTGTACATAGGAGGCAGTATTATAGTAGTTATATTCTTGTACATAGGAGGCAGTATTATAGAAGTTATATTCTTGTACATAGGAGCAGTATTACAGTAGTTAAATCTATAAATCCTGGATTCATGTTCATCGTTGACAAATAGTATTATAGTAGTTATAGTAGATGGCATATCTATGGTGAAGGGAGATCAGAGGCTGCCAAACACACTGGCGCCGCTTATCTATCAGGAAACAAGGGGTTAAATAGGTAGAAACTCAGCATTACTGTTCCCTGATAACCTATAGGCGACACTGGAGTTCTGATTGTCAGGTCACATAAACAAGAAAAAAATCACAGAAATTATCAGAAATTTTGAATTATTAAATTAAAATTATTATTATTTCTTTATAGCAAAGTCACACCACTTCCGATTACATAAATTGGGTCAATTGGGTGGATTGAGCGTTATTAATTGCCCCCTCCCCTTTGTGTTTTTTGTCTGAATTTTATTACCTATAAACATCCCTCCCCCCCAAAAAAAAATAAAAAAAAATTGCTAAAACAAATTGGGCCATCTTATGGTTATCAGGCTTCTGCACTGGTGTGAAAGTCATGTGTGTCCTGGCAGAAATAGACCCCTCCCACGGACTGCGGCCGCTAGGGATAATAGGCTTATGTGTCTGTCCCATGACAGGCCCTTTTTCCCACGCCTGAGCCGGGATGCTCCAGGACTCTCCCTCCCAGAATGCTTTATTTCCACCTCGGTTCTCAGGGAGCCGATAACAAAAGTGTCGTACAATAGTGGAATTCATCCCAGACAGAGCTCTGCACGCCTACAAGGGGGGTGTGAATGGGGCGACTATTGAGGAAGACGTACTACATGTGACATAATGAAGTGGAAGACCTCGCCCGCCCGTTTAACCTCTCCAATCACAAACCGCACATATGGACTGGAAGAGAATTCTGCTGCCTGTTTATTCTGAAGATTAAAACATATATAGAATAAATCTACATAAAAAGTAGAGTCACTGTGTACATACATTATTATCCTGTACTAATCCCGAGTTATATCCTAGATTATACTCCAGAGCTGCACTCACTATTCTGCTGGTGGAGTCACTATGTACATATATTACATTACTTATCCTTTAATGATCCTGAGTTACATCCTGTATTATACTCCAGAGCTGCACTCACTATTCTGCTGGCGCAGTCACTGTGTACATACATTATTATCCTGTACTGATCCTGGAGTTACATCCTGTATTATACCCAGAGCTGCACTCACTATTCTGCTGGTGCAGTCACTGTGTACATACATTACATTTTATCCTGTACTGATCCTGAGTTACATCCTGTATTATACTCCAGAGCTGCACTCACTATTCTGCTGGTGCAGTCACTGTGTACATACATTACATTACTTATCCTGTACTGATCCTGAGTTACATCCTGTATTATACTCCAGAGCTGCACTCACTATTCTGCTGGTGGAGTCACTGTGTACATACATTACATTACTTATCCTGTACTGATCCTGAGTTACATCCTGTATTATACTCCAGAGCTGCACTCACTATTCTGCTGGTGGAGTCACTGTGCATACATTACATTACTTATCCTGTACTGATCCTGAGTTACATCCTGTATTATACTCCAGAGCTGCACTCACTATTCTGCTGGTGGAGTCACTGTGTACATACATTACATTACTTATCCTGTACTGATCCTGAGTTACATCCTGTATTATACTCCAGAGCTGCACTCACTATTCTGCTGGTGCAGTCACTGTGTATATACATTACATTACTTATCCTGTACTGATCCTGAGTTACATCCTGTATTATACTCCAGAGCTGCACTCACTATTCTGCTGGTGGAGTCACTGTGTACATACATTACATTAATTATTCAATACTGATCCTGAGTTACATCCTGTATTATACTCCAGAGCTGCACTCACTATTCTGCTGGTGCAATCACAGTGTACATACATTACATTACTTATCCTGTACTGATCCTGAGTTACATCCTATATTGCTGCAGAGCTGTACTCACTATTCTGCTGTGTACATACAGATGCAAATTCACCACTGTCCACTTACAGAGATCTAGGAGGCTGAGGTAAGAGCCAATGTCAGTCTCCACTGTAGTTCTGTAATTCTATTCTGGGTCTAGATTAACATGAACAGAATTTGTGTGGTCCTCACATTACAGAGCTGCTTTAGATGCAGGGCCGGCGCCACCCATAAGCAGGATACGCAGCCGCGTAGAGCGCCCTCTTGCTGGGGGCGCCGGCCCGCACCTCTGCTCTCCTCCTCCTCCTGCGCACTCTAAGTGACTTACTTACTGGCCGCACCCGCAATATGTTTATTTAATCCCCGCCGCACAGCCAGACCTGTTTTCTTCAGCGGCCGGAGCGCTGCTGGGTGCCAGCCCCGCCCCCAGCCAGCCTACGTGTGTGCTGTGTGGTGTGCGGCCCTCCCTGAGCGGTGGTTGCGGCTCAGGCGTAAGGAGGCGTGACAGGCAGAGGTGCCGCGGCGGACAGCAGCAGCAGCTGTCTGGACTGACTGGAGGGATGCAAGGTGGAGCTTGGGGGCTGCTGTGGCCTGTAAAAGCTGCCTGCCTCAGCAGACACTGTGGACAACTTCAAGGCAAGTAGGTACTGCACTGATCTCAGCCCAGAGGCGCTGCTGAGTGCGCCTCATGATTCCCCTGAAGGGGAAGAAAAGAAATGTGCCACCCATTGGGGCGGGGTGACATGATGAGGGACAATGATGAAGTCGGTGCTATGGGGGGTTGACATCATGTCCCCCCCCCCTTGGCACAGACTCCAACATTGTCCCTCATCATGTCACCCCCCCTGATGTTACAGACTCCAACATTGTCCCTTATTAGAGAGCATGATGGATGTGGGGCTGACATGGGGGCCATGATGGATGGGGGCTGACAGCTGACATGGGGGGCTGACGGCCGACATAGGGGTCATGATGGATGTGGGGCTGACATGGGGGCCATGATGGATGGGGGCTGACAGCTGACATGGGGGGCTGACGGCCGACATGGGGGTTATGATGGATGGGGGGCTGACGGCTGACATGGGGGTTATGATGGATTGGGGGCTGACGGCTGACATGGGGGGTATGATGGATGGGGGGCTGACGGCTGACATGGGGGGCATGATGGATGGGGGTCTGACATGAGGGCATAATGGCTGACATGGGGGGAATGATGAACAATCGTTAAACAGGTGGGCGACAAAAAAAGGGGCGGGTCAATAGGCGGGGTCAACGGGGGCGGCAAAATTAGCTTTTGCCTAGGGTGGCAAAAATCCTTGCACCAGCCCTGTTTAGATGTCCCTCTCCCTTCTGAAATATGGAAGAAATACTATGGTCACTAATAATTGTCTTCTCCTTCCTCATAAATTAGCAGATCACACGGGTAAAAACCAAAAGATCTTAAAGGGATTGTCCAGAATCATAAAAAAGGCTGATTTCTAACAGACACTACTCTGCATATGTCCATTGGTGGTGTTTGGAATTGCAGCTCAACTCCTGAATAGGAGACAGCTGCAATACCAGATATGGACAGATGTGGTGCTGTTTTTGGAAGAAAATCCCTTTAAAGCAGGGGTCTCAAACTCAATTTACCTGGGGGCCGCAGGAGGCAAAGTCTGGGTGAGGCTGGGCCGCATAAGGGATTTCACGGAAATGACGTCTGCCCTAGGCACGAAGTACCGTATTTTTCGCCCTATAGGACGCACCGGCCCATACGACGCACCTAGATTTTTGGGGAAGAAAATAAGAAAAAAATATATTTTTAACCAAAAGGTGTGTTATTGGTGGGTTTGGAACTAATGGTGGTCTGTGCATGACACTGTTATGGTGGGGGGATCTGTGGATGGCACTGTTATGGGGGATCTGTGACGGACACTGTTATGGGGGATCTGGGGATGACACTGTGATGGGGGATCTGTGGGTGATCTGTGGATGGCACCGTGATGGGTGATCTGTGGATGGCACTGTGAGGGGGGTTTGTGGATGACACTGTTATGGGGGATCTGTGGATGACACTGTTATGGGGGATCTGTGGATGACACTGTTATGGGGGATCTGTGGTTGACACTGTTATGGGGGATCTGTGGATGACACTGTTATGGAGGATCTGTGGATGTCACTTATGGAGGATCTGTGACGGACACTGTTATGGGGGATCTGTGGATGACACTGTTATGGGGGATCTGTGGATGACACTGTTATGGGGGATCTGTGGTTGACACTGTTATGGGGGATCTGTGGATGACACTGTTATGGAGGATCTGTGGATGTCACTTATGGAGGATCTGTGACGGACACTGTTATGGGGGATCTGTGGATGACACTGTTATGGAGGATCTGTGACGGACACTGTTATGGGGGATCTGTGGATGACACTGTTATGGGGGATCTGTGGATGACACTGTTATAGAGGATCTGTGGATGACACACTGTTATGGGGGATCTGTGGATGACACACTGTTATGGGGGATCTGTGGATGACACTGTTATGGAGGATCTGTGACGGACACTGTTATGGGGGATCTGTGGATGACACTTATGGAGGATCTGTGACGGACACTGTTATGGGGGATATGTGGATGACACACTGTTATGGGGGATCTGTGGATGGCACTGTTATGAGGGATCTGTGGATGGCACTGTTATGGGGGATCTGTGGATGGCACTGTGATTGGGGATCTGTGATGGACACTGTTATGGGGGATCTGGGGATGGCACTGTTATGGGGGATCTGTGGATGGCACTGTTGTGTCATCCACAGACCCCCACCCCATAACAGTGCCATCCACAGACCCCCCCTTCCCCTTAACAGTGCAATCCACAGATCCCCCCATCCTGCCGCTCACAGTCCTGCACTATAAAGTTATACAATGTCCCCTCATTCATAAAATATCCGCTTATTCAATAAATCATGCCCCCTCACCTATTACTGAAGATACCAATAGTCGCAGGAGCTTACGAATAATGCGGGCAATTCGGCTGGGCGGACGGCAGGCCGCAGCGTGACTCACTGACGTCACGTGCCTGCGCAGCCTGCTTCATTCATAAAGTAGGCGGCGTGGGCACGTGACATCAGGGAGTCACGCTGCCGTCCGCCCAGCCGATATGCCTGCATTATTCGTAAGCTCTTGCGATTATTGGTATCTTCGGTAATAAGTGAGGGGGCATGATTTATTGAATAAGGGGATATTTTATGAATGAGGGGACATTGTATAACTTTATAGTGCAGGACTGTGAGCGTGTGATTTTTTTTACTAATGCGATTTCATTCATTTTTGCGAAGGCGGGCCACAAAATATTGTACTGAGGGCCACAAATGGCCCGCGGGCCGCGAGTTTGAGACCCCTGCTTTAAAGGGTATTTTCCATCTGAGACACTCATGATATATATTGTTTGGATAAGTCATACATTCTGATTGGTGGGTGGTCTGGCCACTAAGACCCTCAATGGACACACGAAGGATGGGAGTAACCCTTTTCACCTTGAAGAAATTCCATTGCGTCGGGAAAAGAAATTCATCAGTGACTACCGTGCTCCCTCCATGTGACAGGCAGGAACAGGGCAGCTATAGCAGGCCTACAGTGTGAGGACCCCACCAAACATATCACTATATCTCAGCCTAATGGACATCTTGGAGTGTGACATAGAGGGAAAGGGAAAGTTGGGTTAAATACAGTCCGTGTGATATGTATATTTTTTTTCAGTGGAGTTACCCTTTAATTAATTCAACCCTAACCAAACAGTGAGGGGAGGGGGACTCCGACCTCTGGGGACCTTCACAACTTAAGTAGTAGTCACAGTGTTCCTTCGAGTAGTCCGTTCATTTCATTATGTAGATCACTGGGGTGTCCCAATGTTAAAGTCACGGAGAGCCCCTTTAATCCTGAATAGAAATTGTTCTGTAGAAATATAGTGTCCCCAGAATATAAAGCCGCCATAATCCAGCGCTCACAGATTGCAGCCACAGGAAGGAGACAGGGGCTATTTTTGAAATAAAAACATTTGCTTCATCTTCTTCCTGTCTATACGTTTCCTGTGATTCAACCGCAGCAAAAACTCTTCCTACAAAATCTCTTCCTCATTCACTCCACACATTCTACATATAGAAACCAAAAAAACAAAACCCGCCAACAGCTTACCTATACCTGACTGCAACCCGCTACACTGTGTGATACTAATACTAAAGACCAGAGCAAAACTAGTCTCTAAATGCCTATAAAATGGAACTGAGACATGGACGGTTCTTATACCGTATTATAGTAGTTATATTCTTGTACATAGAAGGCAGTATTATAGTAGTATATTCTTCTACATAGGAGGCAGTATTATAGTAGTTATATTCTTGTACATAGAAGGCAGTATTATAGTAGTTATATTCTTATACATAGGAGCAGTATTATAGTAGTTATATTCTTGTACATAGAAGGCAGTATTATAGTAGTTATATTCTTGTACATAGGAGGCAGTATTATAGTAGTTATATTCTTGTATATAGGAGGCAGTATTATAGTAGTTATATTCTTGTACATAGGAGGCAGTATTATAGTAGTTATATTCTTGTACATAGGAGGTAGTATTATAGTAGGTATATTCTTGTACATATTACCAGTATTATAGTAGCTATATTCTTGTACATAGGAGGCAGTATTATAGTAGTTATATTCTTGTACATAGGAGCAGTATTATAGTAGTTATATTCTTGTACATAGGAGCAGTATTATAGTAGTTATATTCTTGTACATAGGAGGCAGTATTATAGTAGTTATATTCTTGTATATAGGAGGCAGTATTATAGTAGTTATATTCTTGTACATAGGAGGCAGTATTATAGTAGTTATATTCTTGTACATAGGAGGTAGTATTATTGTAGGTATATTCTTGTACATATTACCAGTATTATAGTAGCTATATTCTTGTACATAGGAGGCAGTATTATAGTAGTTATATTCTTGTACATAGGAGCAGTATTATAGTAGTTATATTCTTGTACATAGGAGGCAGTATTATAGTAGTTATATTCTTGTACATAGGAGGCAGTATTATAGTAGTTATATTCTTGTACATAGGAGCAGTATTATAGTAGTTATATTCTTGTACATAGGAGCAGTATTATAGTAGTTATATTCTTGTACAGAGGAGCAGTATTATAGTAGTTATATTCTTGTATATAGGAGGAGTATTATAGTAGTAATATTCTTGTACTTAGGAGGCAGTATTATAGTAGTTATATTCTTGTACATAGGAGGAATATTATAGTAGTTATATTCTTGTACATAGCAGCAGTATTATAGTAGTTATAATTTTGTACATAGGAGCGGTACTATAGTAGTTATATCCTTGTACATAGGAGCGGTATTATAGTAGTTATATTCTTGTACATAGGAGCAGTATTATAGTAGATATATTCTTGTACATAGGAGCAGTATTATAGTAGTTATATTCTTGTACATAGGAGGCAGTATTATAGTAGTTATATTCTTGTACATAGGAGCAGTATTATAGTAGTTATATTCTTGTACATAGGAGGCAGTATTATAGTAGTTATATTCTTGTACATAGGAGGTAGTATTATTGTAGGTATATTCTTGTACATAGGAGGCAGTATTATAGTAGTTATATTCTTGTACATATTACCAGTATTATAGTAGTTATATTCTTGTATATAGGAGGCAGTATTATAGTAGTTATATTCTTGTACATATTACCAGTATTATAGTAGTTATATTCTTGTATATAGGGGGCAGTATTATAGTAGTTATATTCTTGTACATAGGAGGCAGTATTATAGTAGTTATATTCTTGTACATAGGAGCAGTATTATAGTATTTATATTCTTGTACATAGGAGCAGTGTTATAGTAGTTATATTCTTGTACATAGGAGGAAGTATTATAGTAGTTATATCCTTGTACATAGGAGCGGTATTATAGTAGTTATATTCTTGTACATAGGAGCAGTATTATAGTAGATATATTCTTGTACATAGGAGCAGTATTATAGTAGTTATATTCTTGTACATAGGAAGCAGCATTATAGTAGTTATTTTCTTGTACATAGGAGCAGTATTATAGTAGTTATATTCTTGTACATAGGAGCGGTATTATAGTAGTTATATTCTTGTACATAGGAGCAGTATTATAGTAGTTATATTCCTGTACATAGGAGCAGTATTATAGTAGTTATATTCTTGTACATAGGAAGCAGCATTATAGTAGTTATTTTCTTGTACATAGGAGCAGTATTATAGTAGTTATATTCTTGTACATAGGGGCAGTATTATAGTAGTTATATACTTGTACATAGGAGCAGTATTATAGTAGTTATATTCTTGTACATAGGAGCAGTATTATAATAGCTATATTCTTGTACATAGGGGGCAGTATTATAGGAGCTATATTCTTGTACATAGGAGCAGTATTATAGTAGTTATATTCTTGTACAGAGGAGCAGTATTATAGTAGTTATATTCTTGTATATAGGAGGAGTATTATAGTAGTAATATTCTTGTACTTAGGAGGCAGTATTATAGTAGTAATATTCTTGTACATAGGAGGAATATTATAGTAGTTATATTCTTGTACATAGCAGCAGTATTATAGTAGTTATAATTTTGTACATAGGAGCGGTACTATAGTAGTTATATCCTTGTACATAGGAGCGGTATTATAGTAGTTATATTCTTGTACATAGGAGCAGTATTATAGTAGATATATTCTTGTACATAGGAGCAGTATTATAGTAGTTATATTCTTGTACATAGGAAGCAGCATTATAGTAGTTATTTTCTTGTACATAGGAGCAGTATTATAGTAGTTATATTCTTGTACATAGGAGCGGTATTATAGTAGTTATATTCTTGTACATAGGAGCAGTATTATAATAGCTATATTCTTTTACATAGGGGGCAGTATTATAGGAGCTATATTCTTGTACATAGGAGCAGTATTATAGTAGTTATATTCTTGTACAGAGGAGCAGTATTATAGTAGTTATATTCTTGTATATAGGAGGAGTATTATAGTAGTAATATTCTTGTACTTAGGAGGCAGTATTATAGTAGTTATATTTTTGTACATAGGAGGAATATTATAGTAGTTATATTCTTGTACATAGGAGCAGTATTATAGTAGTTATATTCTTGTACATAGGAGCGGCATTATAGTAGTTATATTCTTCCACATAGGAGCAGTATTATAGTAGCTATATTCTTCTACATAGGAGGCAGTATCATAGTAGTTATATTCTTGTACATAGGAGGCAGTATTATAGCAGTTATATTTTTGTACATAGGAGCAGTATTATAGAAGTTATATTCTTGTACATAGGAGCAGTATTATAGCAGGTATATTCTTGTACATAGGAGGCAGTATTATAGAAGTTATATTCTTGTACATAGGAGGCAGTATTATAGTAGTTATATTCTTGTACATAGGAGCAGTATTATAGTAGTTATATTCTTGTACATAGGAGCAGCATTATAGTAGTTATATTCTTGTACATAGGAGGCAGTATTATAGTAGTTATATTCTTGTACATAGGAGCAGTGTTATAGTAGTTATATTCCTGTACATAGGGGCAGTATTATAGTAGTTATATTCTTGTACATAGAAGCAGTATTATAGTAGTTATATTCTTGTACATAGGAGCAGTATTATAGTAGTTATATTCTTGTACATAGGAGCAGTATTATAGTAGTTATATTCTTGTACATAGGAGCAGTATTATATTTTTGTACAAGGGCCGAGAGGAAAAACAAAGCTACTTTCAGGGTACAGAGAATATGATTATGAAATATTTGCTCCATACTGAAACACGATGAGAGGGAGCTCCAGAACCCGAGATGAAACCTGACCTGCTTTATACAATGCCACCGCCTTAGACTATATATAGAATATACGTCTTTGTGTAGGTATGAAATGTTTGTATGTGTTTCCTGTACTTTCCCTTTAAGCCTGGTTCCTCATTTCTCTGCTGACGGTGGCAGTGAGCATCAGATGACACATGAAGTGACGGTAACGTTTCACCACTCGTGACTCATACCGTTGTTGATCTGCCAGCGAGAACAGGTTACGAGGCAATGGGCAGCAGTGGATGCGGCACAATGTTTTATTCACGCCATTGTGTGTGTTCAGGGTAGTAATATTCTCCTGCTCAATCCTCCAGGGAGTAACACCCGCGACGGTGCACAGGTGATAGGTCTCTTCTGAAGGCAGCTTCTCGGTGTCACCCCGGAGAAAGTCACAGCAGTCCCTTCAAGGTCGAATGAGGTCAATTTTCAGTGGACTGTAATAATGGTAAGACACCATTAGTACTAAGCTGCGATTTCTGTCACCGATGGTCCTGCTGGGTGTCACCACTGTGGTCAGCTTCATCACCTCCCTGCATCCACTCTATGATCTAATATGGCTTCCACTGCACTAAAGATGGGGTCGGGGGACATGACCGCTCACACACGGGTCCTAGAGCAAAACTGAAAACACTGTGGTTGATACTTACATTTTGCATTGCATTGGATCAACATTTGCATCTTTCTGCTTGCTGTCAGTGAATGAAAATCCTTGCGGAGGCCGGAACCCTGTCCAAACCTAACTCTGGCCATAGCTGAGTATCTGCTTCATTGTTACCCTGTCTACGCAATCCTCAGCTGCAGAATTCTCCATCCTGTGCTGATGGTTTGTTACAATGTATCAGCAGCAGCCCAGACTCGCAGTGCATTGTCTACACAGGATATTATTGTGTCAGACCCTCAGCTGTGAGAAGTATAAGGTTTGTATGGATCACATCATTGGATGTGAATAGGAATGTTTCCATTCAATGACATCAATCAGAGCCCCTGTTCTCGTGATCGTCGGGGGTCCCAGCGGTTATTACCTACCAAGGGGCACAGGGGATAAATGTCCAAATTAAGCAGATGCTCTCCCGTCTCATGTCTGCTTTAGTAACTACTTGGAATAACAATGCCATTGTGTCATTCATCCATTATTATTCCTAGAAGTTATGAATGATTCGCTAGTAGTTTGCTAGAAAGGTCCAGATGGGGGTTACCTGTTATGGGATGTGTGACTGCGCAGTCTGACACTGACAGCACTGATTGGATAGTGTCGGACTGTGCAGGGACACACCGCCGATTGGTAACCCCCATCTGGACCTTCATAGTAAACTGCGAATAATTCATTAACTTCTAGTAGGAATAATACAGGAATTGGCACAACATGAGCGGCCATTCAATTCCCATCGCTATGTGGAGGATTTGGGGGCAGGGGACTATTTTATCAGAAGGGAGGGGCAAGTGGCAGAGGTCTGCTAGCTCTTCTGGCAACCCCTTATCCTCCATACTGATCATTCTGTGAGCAGACATGTTATATGTATATATACTGCAGTGTGACGTCATGGGGTGTAGGTCTGACGTCAGAAGGTAGTTCAGGAGTGTAGTCATTGGAGCCTAGCGTCACCTGGGTCCTAGGACATCATTGTCAGGTTCACCCTCGCCGTAGTAGACAAGCATACTGCTGAGGATGATGGGGATTGTAGTTCTCAAAGTTGCGGCGCCATATACTGTACCTAGAGAGGTGATTGACAGGGCGTCAGCGGAGAACGCGTCACGTGACGATGGGCGGCACCTCCTTCACCCTCCCCCCTCCCCCGAGCTGGAAGCAGGACACGCCCCTGGCATCTGGTGACGTACGACGCTGCGTGTCTGCCGGAAACCGCCGCTCAGTGACCGGGCCGGGACAGCGGGAGAACCGGGGCCTCCGTGACGGGGTAAGTGCCCGGGACGAGGCCGTGTAATACGGGCTGAGGCATGGGGGGGAGGCTCCGACTAGGGGTGACAGGGGGAGAGGGGGCTGGGATTTGGGGTGACAGTGAGGGAGCTGGAATTTAGGGTGACAGGGAGGAGGCTGGGATTAGGGTCTGACAGTGAGGGGGCTGGGATTTGGGGTGACAGGGAGGGGGCTGGGATTTGGGGTGACAGGGAGGGGGCTGGGATTTGGGGTGACAGGGAGGGGGCTGGTATTTGGGGTGACAGGGAGGATGCTGGGATTTGGGGTGACAGGGAGGATGCTGGTATGTGGGGTGACAGGGAGGATGCTGGTATGTGGGGTGACAGGGAGGATGCTGGTATTTGGGGTGACAGGGAGGATGCTGGGATTTGGGGTGACAGGGAGGATGCTGGGATTTGGGGTGACAGGGAGGATGCTGGTATGTGGGGTGACAGGGAGGATGCTGGGATTTGGGGTGACAGGGAGGATGCTGGGATTTGGGGTGACAGGGAGGATGCTGGGATTTGGGGGTGACAGGGAGGGGGTTTAGATGTGAGGGAATGTGTGGGAGGCGCAGAGATTTGGGGTGACAGGGAGGATGCAGGGACTCGGGTGGGTCTGTGGTACCTGTGACTTAGGGTGACGGAGATGCTATTGAGATTTGGGCGAGACAGTTTGAAGGCTTAATTTAGGGGTGACAGAGATGGCGCTGAGATTGGGGGTGACAAGCAGGGGAGTGAGATTTGGGGTGAAGGAACATGTAGGAGGTGCAGATTTGGGGGAGACAGGTTAAAGGCTTCATTTAGGGGTGACAGAGATGGCGCTGAGATTTAGGGGAGACTCGGGGTGATGCCTGTGACTGAAGGTGGCATGGATATGTGTTGAGATTTCGGGGTGATAGGGGCAGCTCTGACACTGGGGGGAGATCCCGGCTGATGCTGCAGTGCCTGTCACTGGGGGTGATAGCGATAAGTCTGACACTTGCAGCTTTGGGTCCCTTGGGGGGGACATGATCTAGGAGACATGGTGCTGTATGGATATATCAGGGGGCTGGGGTTAGGGGTACCCAGTACACCCAATAGATTAAGTGTACCCGCATTCCTGGACTTCAGGGAAAGCTGCTGAGTCCTGTCACTAAGGAGAAAGTGTCCTGTCACTCATCTTGGCACTGGACAGAGGGGGTGATGCCACCCCATGTGCCCGTCGCCAGCAGTGTCCTGGGCATTTCAGGAAGTGATTGAATTCTTATAATTGCAGCTTTTAATTCATGCGGGCATCTTGGGCACCAGCCATTCTCCTTATGGTTGTGTCATTGCAGTGTGATGTGCCCGCTGGCGTGCGCCATCCTCACCTGATCTGTTTGGAGGTGCCCCCGATGTGCCAGTCTGTGGTAACATAGTGACGCTGGCCGTGCCCGCGGTCAGGTTATTGCTGTGCAGTCCCTTATGGGGGCTTCGCCCGATCACGCCCGCATAGCTGCAGGGCTACAGATGTTGTGCCGTACTCCCCATGCTGGTGTACATGTCCATGCTGGTGTACATGTCCATGCTGGTGTACATGTCCCTGTATAGAACGCAGGATGTGCAGACCCCGTCCCCCTCCTACCATAGGTATTTAACGGTATGCCATCCACTTTAGCAGCCGGCTTGACGGATGTATGAATGGAGGTTGTCACTTTGCATTGCTTTAATTCTCTCATTGGAGCAGAATGATTTGCCACACGGGCTGACGGTTGGTTACCTAAGCTCCCATTGTCACCTGTCATGTCTGTGCAGCAGGAGCTGGTGGGGGTAATATCCGAAAGCTGTCACCCGTTACCACCCCTCTTCGCCTCTGGTTGGCCGGCTGACCCGGGGAGGGCCTAGTCTTCCTGGGTTACGATTGGCCGTGCCTGGGATCACTCTCTGCCCGTGTTGTGTCTGTGGCCATAGCTGTGACACGTCTGATTCCCTGTTCTGGGCCGTGTGTGAAGACGCTGGGCTAGCATGGTACGTGCCGCGACCTGTCTCGGATTAGTGCGTGGATACAAGGAGCCGACACTCGGGATCCCTTTAAATCCCCCCTGATTTCCAGGAACGGCTCCGTATTCCCGGTCGCTTGTTGTGATCTCGTCCTGTTCATTCTGAGGACACGGGGGGGGGGGGGGGGAGGCATCGGTTGCTCCTCAGCAGTGGCTTTTACCAATCTCCGGAGCAAACTCTTCATTTAAAGGCACCTCCCGCTATTTTCTCTCCACCATGTGTGGAATCTCTTGGATCCTGTTCATTACCTGCTTTGGCCGGGAGCGTTCACACACTACGGATTTCGTGGCATAAATTTCCGCAACTGAAAATCGGTTCCATTCACCTGCGCCTGTTTGCCGCCGCCTCCGAATGCAGGGATCTGATTTTCTCCGTTCGCAGATATTCCAGCAGCTAAACCTGCAGCATGTGAACGCACCCTTAGGGTAAATGCACACTATTCGCACTGAAATCCGCTGGTGTTCGCAGGGAAATCCGTGTGGTCAATACCTCATCAATTGGTTTTTGATTTTACTCTCCCTATTGAAGTGAACGGAGAAAATCCGGTCAGGAAAAAAAAAAATAGATTGACGTGCTGCGGATTTTATAATCCGCGCCGTAGGTCAAAATCCGCACATAGAATACAATATACACGACCTACGGTGCGGATTTTCCGCGCTAAAAATCCGCTCGCAATCCTGATAGTTTGCATTTACCCTTACTGTGCAGAATCCGGGGGCGGCGGGTGCCTCTTTTTACAGTATGGGGAGAGATTCCTACATGATAGGAGTGATGACTGGTACGATGGGTGATCTTCTTCCATTGCGTTGCATTATAATGATGGTGAATGATGGGAGTTCTCCCAGATGGGCAGATTGTCGTGTTGTCCGATAATTACGTTTATGTGATGATACCCTTTAAGTGGCTGCCTTCGCTGTGTGCACTGTGTGTATGATCTGGTATTATAGGCGTCCGTCCCATGAGCTTGTGCCGGCCTCCAGCAGATTTATGACGGGGCGTCCGGTATTTCTACGCTTTCTGCCAAATTTTAGAAATAGTAGTGCGCAGACATGACGAGTAACTCTGCGGCAGAGAGGGGTCCGGAGTGGGGGATGCCTACCCCTTCCTGTGGCATATTATACCCTAAGGCACGGCTGGCCAGCCTGCGGCTCTCCAGCTGTTGCAAAACTACAACTCCCAGCATGCAAAGGCTGTCTACAGCTATCAGCCTACAGCAGGGCATGGTGGGGGTTGTAGTTTTACAACAGCTGGAGAGCTGCAGGTTGTCCAGCCCTGCCCTAGGGGCTCATGCACACGACAGTATTTTCTTTCGCTTCCGTTCCGCTTTTTGTGCGGCCTGTATGCGGAACCATTCACTTTAATGGGGCTGTAGAAAATACGGAAGGTACTCCGTGTGCATTCGGTTTCTGTTTGTCCGCAAGGCCGTTCCGCAAAAAAGTAGTGCATGTCCTATTATTGTATCGCGGTCCGAGGCCCCATTCAAGTCAATGGGTCCGCAAAAAATACGGAACACAAGGAACACATCCGTATTTTGCGGATCCTTACTGTAGAAATGCTATGCGCAGCCCATATGTTATGCTTATGTGTTTGGTGATTAATAAGTTTTTGTTTCCGATCCGCAAAAAACGGATCGCATACGGATATGTTTTGTGGAATAACGGAGCGGGAGAGGGCTTCCATCAGAGAAAAAACCTCAGATGCGGAACAACGGATCCGTGAAAAACAGACCGCAAAACATCAACGGTCGTGTGCATGAGCCCTAGGGCTGTGATGGCTAACCTCCGGCACTCCAGCTGTGGTGAAACTACGACTCCCAAGATGCACACTTGCATGGCCGTTCTTAGAACTCCATAGAAATGAATGGAGCCTGCTGGGAGTTGTAGTTTTACCACAGCTGGAGTGCCGGAGGTTACATTTACAAAGACCGGCATGGCAAGGAGTATTGGCGCCTGCGCCTCCTCAAAAATTTGGCTAACATAAGGCAGCCGTGTGCCAAGCGGTGCCCGGGGCTGGCATAGTTTTTTGCTAACACGTAAGCCTCTCCAGGTGTGCGTCAGTAAATTTCACGGGGCCGGAGCCCTGGCATGGCCCACATTCTGCTCAACTGTTGAATTCAGTATTCAGTCGCACGGCCAGTCAAAAAGGGGACTATTTTTACGACTGAAGTAGTCGCAAGCGCCATGATAAATGACCCCCAATGTGTGTTTGCTGTGGAATCAGAGATTTTGCGCACTTCTTTGGTGTGGAGATTTGCAGCATATACTGACCTGCCGCGGATAGCTTCCCGCTGTTCTGTAGCGGAAACGAAATGGTGTTTGTGCGGTGTGTGTGATGACGCCGTTAAAGGGGTTGTCCCGTGATAGACACTGATCCCCTATCCGCGAGTGTCTGACCAGCGGTGGTCCATCTGCTGTGGCCTTGCCGATCACGAGGGCCCTTGTTTGTGGTGGTCTTGCACATACCCTGACGCTCCATTTAACGCTATGGGACGGCCGGAGACGGCTTACTAATTGATTAACGTTACGAGCAAGGGTTTTCAGATCACAGTGCTGTTCTCGCTGCAGGATTGATTACTCATGTCTGTCTCCCCTGCATGGACAGGATATGTCCATAGAGATGCCTGAGGTCTCCCATCCACCCAGGGCAGGCATGACTAATCAATCATCTAGAGATTTCAGCTGCTGTTGGGTAACCTTTGTGATCTCTTTGTTTTTGATCAGTTGCAAGTCTTGAGGCGATGGAAGCCGAGCCGACGATAGGACGAAGATGGGTCGGCACTGCGGTTTGCACGCGTCCAGGGAAGGCGTCCCACTAGTATATAGCGAAGAAGGACCGCCACTCACTCACTTGCTGATATGAAGGCATAAACGCGCCATCAGTGACTAGTTTCAGCTCAAACCTTTTTTTGCAGTTTGCAAAAGGCTCGGGCCTGAGCCGAAACTAGTCACTGATGGCGCTATTATGCCTTGAATACGTCTCTTTATATCAGCAAGGAAGTGAGTGGCGGTCCTTCTTCGTTATATACTGATAGGACGGAGATGGTGGGAATGTGTCAGGAACTTCTGTCCGTGTGGCCGTGTGAGATGAGACCGGCCCGTGGGATATCTAAAGGGGTCCTATTCATTTCTATGGTGCCGCAAAAGTAGAACATGCCCTATTCTTCTGTCTTACGGACAAGAAAGGGCCGGACGTGCTGATCCGAAAAATGCATACGATCATGTGAATGCCCCCTTATCGCCAGATTTTTTTTCACTTTGTCGCTCCTGCTGACCCATCAGTCTGCAGGAAATAAAGCAAGAATTGCTTAAAGGGGTGGTCTCACTTCAGCAAATAGCATTTATTATGTACAGGAAGTTAAGACGAGGCATTTACTAATGTATTGTGATTCTCCATACTGCTTCCTTTGCTGGCTGGATTCATTTTTCCATCACATTATACGCAGCTTACGACCACCCTGCAGTCCATCAGCGGTGGTCGTGCTTGCACACTATAGAAAAAAGCGCCAGCCTATGTGCGCTCCTGGGCACCAGAGAGGCTGACACTTTTTACTATACTGTGCAAGCATGACCACCGCTGATGGACTGCAGCGTGTGCCTTGCCGCGCAGGCGCACAACGAGGGGGTAGGGAAATTTCACACCAGAGTTAGGGGAGAAGGGGCCACCTAACGCGCCGGTGATCAGATGATCAGACACCGCACGTGCGCAGTGAGTGGTAGGGGGATTTAACAGAACAAATGGCTATCAGATCTCCCTACCCCCACACTGCGCAGGCGCGGTGATCGGATAGATGTTCGGTATAACTGATCTCCCCGTCTGCTGGTGCGCACGCGCGGTGTATCCCAGCGGGAGTAGTTAGCCGTGCTTGCGCACTGGCCCTTCCTTTTTCCCTACACTCTAATCGCTGCACAGTGTCCAGCTGAGAGGTAAGGCGCAAGCGCATTAGGTGGCTCCTTAACAACTCTGGTGTGAAATTTCCCTACCCCATCGTTGTGCGCCTGCGCGGCAAGACACACCTCCTTCCAAACCTGCGATTGTCGGGTCCGGTGCGGCCGCGTCACAACAGGAAGTGACGAGGGTAGGGAAATATAACCGAACACCACCTCAGACTATAGGCCGTACGTTGAAGTCTGTCCTTTGTGCACTATGACCTGCTAGTCCTAGGGTACAGGAGAAATACTATTATAAGGGTGGCTGATGCCATCGTGGGTGACCGTCAGTGGTGGATGGAGGGTCATCTGTGTCTTAGGTGACTCCCTGCGACTCTGGGAAATTTTAACGTCTGCTCATCCAAGAAAATCATGCAGGCCACGCTCCTCCTGAGCGCCAATGCAATATTGGTAACGGGGCGTCAGTCCACCATGTGCCATTGATGATGCCGGGGCTTTGGACCCCTCAGACACCAGGGTTCGAGAGCATGGTCTTCCTGTATAGCTCCTATACCTAAGCCCCTAATCAAATTTCATCATGGTAGATTCAACACCCTTAGGCCCCTTGCAAACGAGCGTGAGCGGATGCGTTCAGTGAAAACTGCGCGTTTTTGCAAGCAAGTCCATTCAGTTTTGTCTGCGATCGCGTTCAGTTCTTCAGTTTTTATCGCGCGGGTGCAATGCGATTTAATGCATTTTTCACGCGCGTGTTTGTTTGCAAACAACATCTCTTAGCAACCATCCGTGAAAAACGCATCGCATCTGCACTTGCTTGCGGATGCATTGCGTTTTTCACTGAAGGGCCAGCGTTGCGTGAAAATCGCAGAATATAGAACGTGCTGCGATTTTCACGCGACGCACAAGTGATGCGTGAAAACCAACGCTCGTGTACACAGACCCGTTGAAATGAATGGGTCAGGATTCAGTGCTGGCGCAATGCGTTCGCATCGCGCGGGAATACTCGCTCGTGTGAAAGGGGCCTTAGATTGGCCATGTACTACCTTTATCGATGCCAACCAGAAGCTTGGTACTGGGCATTAAAAGGGTTGTCCCGTAACCTTATCACCTACAGAGGATAGGTGATTATTATCTGATCGGTTGGGGTCTGACTGCCGGGACCTGCAGGAGATGGGCGAGTATTGCGCTCTTCATCAGTCCCATAGACTTTGTCTGGAGCAGTGGTGCTCCAATCCAGTGAGGGCCGTGGGACCCCCGTTCTCATGATTGATGGTGGTCGTTCTAGGACAGCCCCTCCGTGGACTTCCCGCTTCATCCCAGTGTATGTAATGTGCACGTCCTATACGTCCTCGAGCTCCGGATAAGTCTCCGCTATATTCTAAAATATATATTATACTTCCATATTTCAGGGCGAGATTATGAGAAACTGGGGCCCCCCACCCACCGAAAGAAAGGGAATTGGTTCCAGCGTGGGATCTGATTACTTGGGAGGGGGTCACGTCTACATTGGAGCGCTCACAATGGGCGAATTAACTATCACACTGCTGGAGCAGCGGCCACCCACCGCACATAGAGCCCTCTTTGTGCGTGGTTCTGCCCTAGATGGGCCACCTTCTTCAATATGGATTTCTGAGCCACGTGAATTTATTCTGCCCGCGCCCGTGTTGTCGTGGCTGTTTTTAAAGAATGGAAATGGATGTAAAGAGCTGAACGTATTTACCTCCCGGCATGATGGGGGTTTTCTTTAAAACCTGCTGCGTCGGGGGTTTTCATGGGAATTCGTCACATGTTCTTGATATCGGTCTTCCCAGTTCTGCTGTGCCCGTTTACTGGATTTCACCGGGCACATACCAGTCGCCGTGTCATCGGAGGGTCTAGAACATTTCTACGGGTGACACGGCTGTATGAAAGCTCTTATTGGCCAACCATAGTCTAAGCAGCTTCTAAGAAGTCTACGGTCCTCTGTCCATCCACGGACCGCATGGTATTACCAGGGAGTAATGATGTAGGCCATGGAAACCGTGGACAGACCACAGGAGCCAGCTACTTCCACTTTTGGGTTTTTTATCTACCTATGAATATCGCTGTTGTTGGGCCATGGAAAGAGTCCTCCTAGAGATGGTTGTCCAAATCACAGGGACCATGAAGTGGTCCCAATGCCAACGCCAGACCTACAACCAGACCGTCTGTGTTATGTAGATGGTTCCCCGCAAACTTTGTGTAATATGACCTCTCATAACGGTATATCGGGGTGCAACCTTTGCCTTCTAAACACAGGTTGGATCAACACCCGGGCATAGCCTGGCACAAGTAGGTTTCCAGATATAGCCCAGACCAGCCTATCCACTAACAATTTTGGTGGAACTGGATATTTATGGGGGTATCCTAACCCTCGACAGGGGAATGAAGGATCGGGCCCAATGTATTTGTTTTCAGAGAAGAAAAGCTGCCGCCAGAGATGTCTGGCAGGGGCTTATCAATCTCTCTCTATTTAGCACACATGCACACTCGGCCAAGCTGAGCATGCATGTATATTGGAGGGGGGGGGCATTGGAATAGCATTCAGCTGACCACTAGATACCATTCAGCGCCCACGCGACTGATCTCCAGTGTTTGGAAATTGCTGGTTGCCCATCTTATCGGAGACATTATTGGGGTCACCTTGACTCTTCTTTGGTTCTTTTAACCTCTCTTCGTGGAAGTCCTCGGGCCCGGTGTCTGGCCAGACATGCTTGAGCTTGTAGTCCGCCCCAACGTGTCCAAACCTGCCTCGAAGAGATCTTATTCCAAAAGCACGAGTATTGGCTCTCCCAGCGGCGCAGTGAATGGCCGTCGGTGTGTGCGGCCGCTCCTTCCCGTGCTAACATGGGCGTCTGCTCACTTCAAAGACATTCCTGCCTCGTTCTTCTTATCAGGCACTATCGCATGTCTTTACCTTGTTACTGGGTGTCTAGAAACGGTCCATGGGGAACGCCCCCTACCCAGCGGTGAGATCAGTCCCGGTTACCATCGGCTGCGCCATATGTCGGAATCGAGTTTTTGCACTAAAATCTGCAGGTACCAGGTCTTTCTGATGCTGGATACAGATGCTGGGGACCCCCCACTAACGGACGCCGGCTATAGCGGTCCAGTAGACAGGTCAAGGCGGGACTATAGAGAGCTCGGGGACAGAGGAGAATTCCGAGGGTCTGAAGAGTCCTCACATATTAAAGGGTCACTGATTTTTGATGTGTCATAGAGACATGAGATGTTTCCATCGGCGGAGGTCTGAGCGCTGAGACCCCCCTGTCGATCCCTAGAACGAAGAGAGGGAAGCGTTCGCGTATCACGCCCCCTCTACTCGCTGAATCGGGCCCATAGACTTTCTGAGTCCGTCTATTTGTCTCTGTGACCTGGAAAGTTTTACGAAAACTCGGAGGCCCTTTAACCCTCAGAAGTGCAGGACAGTAGGGTCATTGTCCCTGGGATTGATGGACTTGGAGCCCCTGCCGGCCGCCCCCTCCCCCTGTCATTAATCATTATTAGGCCTCTGCCTCCGGTGTTCCCACATTTATAGCCCCCCTATAGATCCGCTCGCCCCTAACTTATTATGTGTCCCTCCGTTCTTGGGAATTTGCAGGATATGAGAGGACTGGGCCGTTACCAGACATAGGACATGTCACGTTCTGTAATTCTGCCATCTCTGGGCTGGTAAGTGCATGCTGGGGGTTGTAGTACCACAGCAGCTATTGATACGCACTGCTTTCAGATAGCTATGAGTTTAGCCTTATTTGTTGTACCTTTGTCGCTGTTCACGAGTTATTGTCTTCAGAGGCCCTCTATAAAGAAGGCTCCCATGTCTATTATCACAAGCTGTTCGCCTTACTTTATACTGCAGCTTGTTCAGCCTCTTCCTGCAGACTAGACTAATTAGGCTTTCTACAGAAGCCGTCCATATAGTGAAGTATATAGAGGTCGTGTGAAATCTCCCTTCTCCATGCTTTATACTGCAGCTTTGCTTGTTCATGCCACCGAGCATCTAATCCCCTTACCAACTACATTGTATTAGATTGTCTTCAGAAGCCTTCAGAACGGTGGACTGCCTGGAAGTCCTGTAACATCTTCCCTCAGGCTGTTGCTGCATCTCTCCGCCATGCTTTATAGTGCACCTCTGCTTGTTAGTCCATCACACATCTATTCCCCTGTGAATCTCAGGATGCCGAACTGTCGGTCCTCCTTGCTTTACCCTGCCTCTCTGCTTGGTCAGTCCACCACTTATCTATCTCCAGGCGCTTTGCTATCCGTCCTCCGTTCTTTATACTGCCTCTCTGCTTGGTCAGTCAACCACTTATCTATCTCCAGACGCTGTGCTATCCGTCCTCCGTGCTTTATACTGCCTCTCTGCTTGGTTAGTCCGCCACTTATCTATCCACAGAGGCTGTGCTATCCGTCCTCCGTGCTTTATACTGCAGCTTTGCTTGGTCAGTCCACCACTTATCTATCTCCAGGCGCTGTGCTATCCGTCCTCCTTGCTTTATACTGCCTCTCTGCTTGGTCAGTCCACCACTTATCTATCTCCAGACGCTGTGCTATCCGTCCTCCATGCTTTATACTGCCTCTCTGCTTGGTCAGTCCACCACTTATCTATCTCCAGGCGCTGTGCTATCCGTCCTCCGTGCTTTATACTGCCTCTCTGCTTGGTCAGTCCACCACTTATCCATCTCCAGACGCTGTGCTATGCGTCCTCCTTGCTTTATACTGCCTCTCTGCTTGGTCAGTCCACCACCTTGGCCAATTAGATCCTCTTTGGAAGACTTTAATATCACAGACTACCTGGGGGTCGTCTGAAATCCCCCCTCCCCCTTATCAGAATCTCAGGATAGTGGCAGTGCTCTATCTCTCCTCCATGCTTTACACTGCAGCTCTGCTTCAGCATTCCACTATTGAAGCAAATGCAGCGTTACTGAGGGGCGACCCTGGGGTTGTTTCACTGTGGGCTGCACATAATTGGCGCCCCGTGTCCTCCTAGAGAATCCCGGTGCGTGCCTCCTTGTTTCCTATCCCTCCTCCTTGTAGACGGCTTCCAGGCCCTTACATGACATCAGTTTCCAGCCGCTCAGTATGTAAGTCTTTCCGTGAAGCACATTCCTGGAGGCTGATGTCAGACGGAGAGGAGCAGCGGCCATGATGAACCCATCTGCCGAGGCCTCCGTCAGATCAGGAAATGAGCGTGAGATAACCCTCCATTGTTCTCTGTCAGGGCGGATTCCTGCCAGGCTCCATCAGCCTTTCATTTCCAGGAATGCTGCCCTGACGTAATTACAGATCTCGCAGGATTCCCAGATGGTTAACGTGCGATTTACAGGGACGGATCAGACCCCCGGGGGGACATGGGACAGAAATACTAAGCCCCGGCAAAATAAATGCAAGTCCTTGACGCGTCCTTTGCTTTATGTACTGGGAACGTGGGCCTCTGTTACTGGGTAAGGTGGGTGATGGCCAGTATGGCGGCCATTACTACTCCCCGAGGGGTGGTCATCCGTCTCTTACAGACTGCATTTAGTGCTCGGGTCTAGAAGAGGTGAGTGAGAGCCCAGGTAATAGTCTCCATATTGGCTGCCACCCAGCTTTCCTAAAGTTATGAAAATCCAGTTCATTAGGTAATGATCCCATAGCTTGTAAGGAGTCGGGAGGGGTCACATGACGCGTACAGGAAAGTGAAAGACCCCTCTAAGGGTACTTTCACACTTGCGTGGAAGGATTCCGTCGGGCAGTTCCGTCAACAGAACTGCCCGACGGATCCATTAAAACGTTTGAAAACAGATCCGTTTGCAGATCCGTTTGACAATTGTATTGAAATAACGGATGCGGCTTTCCGTTGTCATCCGTAAAAACGGATCCGTTATTTATTATTTTACCATTTTTTCCGTAAATGCGTCAATTTTCAATGACTGATAATACATTTCAATGGAACTTAATGGCGGATCCGTCATTCCGTCAAGTGTTTCCGCATTTTTGGACGGAGATAAAAAAACAACATGCTGCGCTTTTATCTGCGTCCAAAAAACGTGAAAGGACTGAACTGAAGACATGCAAACTGAACGGATTGCTTTCCATTCAGAATGCTTTAGGATAAAACTGATCAGTTTTTTTTCCGTTATTGAGCCCCGAGGACGGAACTGAGTGACGGAAAACGTTGACGCTAGTGTGAAAGTACCCTTAATGGGGCATATTCAGTGGATGTAACTCGGGGATCTTCAGCCGCTACGAAACTACTACTTCCATGCTAGGAGTTGTAGTTTTGCAACAGCTGGAGAGCAGCAGGTGGTATTCTATATGAAGCCTCCCCAGTAAAGGTCGTCAGGGTTTGGCTCCAGCCGCCCGGCCACCATCTTGCTCTTTTGAAACGCCGCGCAATCCGCGTTTTGCCACCTTTACGGTTTGTTTTTGTCCTCGACTCCAGCGGCAGGGACGACAGCTGATCCTCTCTCCCGTGTGTAAGCCCGCGGGCAGTTGGCTCCGACTCCGATTCACGTCGCTCTGCGCCAGCTTAAAGGCTTCCTGCTAAATCTCTTGTATTAAGGGAAGAAGCAAAACTTTATTTGCACATGAAAAGGCGTCTGGCACTCGAGTATTCTGCACGTCCATGCCTGCAGTAACACCAACGCTCTCTGTTTTTTTTTTTAGATTTCCCTAAACATGGACAATGAAGAAGTCCCGGAGTTCATGAGCCCCAAGGAAGAAATCGTCTACTGGAGAGAGTTGTCTAAGACCTATAAACAGAGGTATGTTGCCCCATTTGGGGTCTGACACCTTGCAGCAGCTGTTTTACGGGGCCTTGGGCGATCAGTGCACCCTCCTCTTCGACCACTCGCATGTCCTTTCTGCAGCGGAGCCTTCAAGTGAATAGGGCTGTGCTGCAGTACCAGGCACGGCCACGATACAATGTACTGCGCTGTGCCGGGTATACTATGAGGAAGGCCAAAGCACTTGTCCAAGTGCCGCTACCCCTTCAAACAGCCGATCAGCAGGGGTACCGGAAGTTAGACCCCCACTGATCGGATATTGATGACCTATCCTAAGACGATGCCTGCCAGGGCACTCTTTTTGGCTGGGTAACTGGGGGCTTATAGCTAGGCTTGGTGTCTGCACCTATGCCACACACGTTCGAAACCAAAGTGTGAACAGAGCCTTATCCTGTATATTCAATTGACTTTCAGATAAGCAGCTCTCTAGGTGCATGACAGCCGCTTATCTTCCTCCTCACCATGTACTGTCTTGTATCAAGAGCAGCAATCATCCACGGGGCTCGTGGGACATCACAAGCAGTAGATTTAATTCCTTCTCTTTAACCCTTAGTTACCAAGAAGCACGTGACGAGTTGGTTGAATTTCAAGAAGGGAGCCGGGAGTTGGAGGCCGAGCTGGAGACTCAGCTGGTGCAGGCAGAGCAGAGGAACCGAGATTTGCTAGCAGATAACCAAAGACTTAAATACGAGGTGGAATCGTTAAAGGTGCGAGCCTGACCTTCACTTCTTCTTGCTTTAGTGTCTGTTTGATTAATTGCCGTCGCTACCACATCCACTACTAGAGCTGAGGAGGGGCCAGTGGCTGCTTCTTGGGTGCTGTTACGCTTGCAAGAGGTTTGTCACCCATAAGGCCTCATGCACACTGACGTATTTTCTTTCAGTGTCCGTTAGTTTTTTTTTTGTTTTTTTTTTGCGGACCGTATACAGAACCATTCATTTCAATGGGTCCACAAAAAAACAATCGGAAGTTTCTCCACGTGCCTTCCGTTTCCGTATGTCCGTTCCGCAAAAAATTAGAACATATCCTATTATTGTCCGCATTACAGACAAGGATAGGACTGTTCCATTAGTGGCCAGCTGTTCTGTTCCGCAAAATATGGAATGCACACAGACGTCATCCGTATTTTTGGCGGACCGCAAAATTCATACGGTCGTGTGCATGAGGCCTTAGGATGAAGTTTTGAGCAACCCCTAAACCTGTGGTCTACCAGCGCAGGCTGTTGTAAATCCAATAGCGAGGGATGGACTGGAGACCGCGGCTGTTAACGAAATTCCTTCTGTTCTCCCACTTCACAGGAGAAGCTTGAGCATCAGTACGCACAAAGCTACAAGCAGGTGTCTCTCTTGGAGGACGAGCTGAGTCGAGCCCGGAGCATCAAGGACCAGCTTCACAAGTACGTGAGGGAGCTGGAGCAGGCCAACGACGACTTGGAAAGAGCCAAACGGTGAGTGGCACAAATGGGGTGCACGACTGGTATATGGGATGAGCAGATATGGTGGCTCCCTTCATCCGTGCTCCCGGATGTCACTGCAGTCTCAAGGGGAGGGAAATTTGACAGACGTGCTCTAAGGAAGCCACTTCAGGGGGGTGTCATTAGCCACTAAGTCAACTGTGACTGACTAAGTGTCTCCCAGTGATTGCAGTTATTTTTCCTTCCTGTGCGGGCCCACTGCAGGGTGCAACCCAAATTGGGTCATGAAAGCAGAGTTAATAGTCTGTGCACTTCTAACGAGACCGTGATTCAGGGATTGAAACGAGTTGGGCATGCAGCTAATGACTCTTGCAAAGAGGACAGTGGAGAACAAAGCCCAGGTGTGTTGGGACGAGCCGGATGTCATCGTCGCTCTTTAACTGCCACCCCCTGCGTAATGACGATGTTAAGAGGGCTATTTGGGGACAGTTCTTATGGGAGGTGAATATTTTAGCAGCATTTTACAACACTGCGGTAAAGCAACACCTAACCGCCTGTGACAATGTGAACTCAGCAATGCAGATGCAGACTGAATATTGCCAGGAAGCAAACTTTAATCCACCCTGAAATGTCAAGAGACGTCTGATCCAGGGACAGACACACGACAAGAGACTTTGCACTGATGACGACCGCTTTCTCCCCCCCCCCCCTCTCTTTTCAGGGCTACAATTGTGTCCCTGGAAGACTTTGAGCAGCGGCTGAATCAGGCCATTGAGAGGAACGCGTTTTTAGAGAGCGAACTGGATGAGAAAGAATCATTGTTGGTGTCTGTGCAGAGATTAAAGGATGAGGCACGAGGTACGTTCTCATATTCGGCTCCTCATTGTCCTCTCTTTATGTGAACCGTTCCCTGTACACACCCAGAGGTGTTAACAAGCTGCCAAATGACGCTTCCTTGCTAAAAATAAGCAATTCAAAGAGGAGCATTATATCCGGACAACACGAGGCCCTGTGTCTATATATAAAAAAAAATACTTATGTAACTTTTTTTTTTTTTTTTTACGTAACAATGTACTCGTCCCCACCCTTGCCCCAAGACACACACTATGATGAATGTCAAAGGCGACATTCCTGGGTGTTCCCCATGTCAGAGGCCGACTGTCCCTACATAGTCTGGCATTGTCAGTAGGGATACTCCCGCTTGGTACATTAGGGGTTCACTTTATGTATTCAAGCTTTTAAAGTGGCAGTACTCATTAGGTCATCTAGTGCAGAGATCAGCTGTGATGAAACTACCACTCCCAGCGTGCACTGTTCTCGGAATGCCCATAGAAGGGACTGCTGCATGCTGGGAGCTGTAGTTTAACTACAGCTGAAGTGCCAGAGGTTGCTGACCCCTTATCTACTGTGTATGGGGTGGATCAAGCAGTTAAATTCAAACATGCCCTATCGATTTCTGGTCAGATTTTCCTGACAGTGGCTTAGTCCTCTTTCACACTTGTGTTCTGAGGATCCGGCGGGCACTTCCGTCCCGCCGGATCCATCAGAACGCAAGTCGCCTGAAAGCATTAGAAGACTGATCAGGATCCTGATCAGTCTTCTAATGCTTTCAGGTTACTATGGCAGCCAGGATGCTATTAAAGTCCTGGTTGCCATAGTAGGAGCGGGGGAGCGGTATACTTACAGTCCGTGCGGCTCCCGGGGCGCTCCAGAATGACGTCAGAGCGCCCCATGCCCATGGATCACGTGATCCATGCGATCACGTGATCCATGCGTGTGGGGTGCCCTGACGTCACTCTGGAGCGCCCGGGAGCCGCACGGATGGTAAGTATACTGCTCCCCGCTCCCACTACATTTTACCATGGCAACCAGGACTTTAGCGTCCTGGCTGCCATGGTAACAGTGAGAAAAGCTAAACGCCGGATCTGGCGATGCGCCGAAAGCGACGTTTAGCTAGGCGGATCCGGATTAATGCACTTCAATGGGCATTAATTCCGGATCGGCGTACGGCATGTCTTCCGATTTTTGGGCGGAGACAAATCCGCAGCATGCTGCGCTTTTGTCAACACATTCACATACTGAACGGAAGACATCCTGATGCATCCTGAACGGATTTCTCTCCATTCAGAATGCATTAGGATAATCCTGATCAGTATCTTTCCGTCCTAGAGCCCCGAGGACGGAACTCTAGGACGGAAAGCAAAAACGCTGATGTGAAAGGGGCCTTAGTCTCTTCTCCCCACTGAGAAGACATGGACACGCACCTGCATGCATATGGCAGGGTCAGGAGAGATAGCTGTTGGCCAAACGCTCAGTCACAACTATCTAACGTGTATGGCCGGCCTTAGGCTAGGGCTCCACAGGGACCCTTGAGAAGTAATAGATTTGTCACCTTGCCACCACTGCAGATCATGCCCAATGCTTCTCTGTGGGAAGAAAATCGGATACGATCGGCCCATTGGAAAACGCCAAATGTCACCTGTGTCCCCAGCCATAATTAGAGACTTGTAAGAAAAGGCATACTGCCATTGCAGATTTTGTACAAGCCAAAGTCTTCCGGTTTAATCAGCAGCATCCAGACATGGCAGAATACTGTGGGGTTGATCAGTTAGGGACCAGTAAATGTGAGGGGTACTGTGCACCACGTTTGGGAATGGAGGCAGAACTTCATAGGAGATTATTTTGGTACTCAATTAACATTTCCCAGATGGCTCTTCAATCGTCTCAGTGTTTCCTCTAATTAGCGAGATCCACGTCTATATTTTTAATATTTCTTCCTTTCTTTGGTAGATTTACGGCAGGAACTGGCAGTTCGTGAGAGACAGACAGATGGAACAAGGAAATCTGCCCCCAGCTCCCCGACTCTAGACTGCGAGAAGGCAGACTCTGCCGTGCAAGCCTCTCTCTCTTTACCTGCCACCCCTGTGGGCAAAATCTCAGACAACAGTTTTACCTCTCCGAAAGGTGGGCTGGCCTTCTAAGGGTACATGCAAGGGCTACAGGTCCTCTTGTATGCGAGGAGTTAGTGCAAGTGCATGTATGTTAGACATATCACTTTGTCACGTCCAAAGGAGGACTTGTACCTCGATAGTGACTTCTTTAGTATGGCTCCCTGCAGCCATAACTAACCCACAATATGCCATCTCCAGATGTTACTGTTCCTCTCTGATAGGACTCAGCAGTTAGTTTTAGGCATTTGGGGCACCAAACACTGGGAGGATGTTGTCTCTGGGTGACAGGATCATATATATATATATATATATATATATATATATATATATATCTGACCAGTCTATGGGGGCACGTTGGTCAGACCCCCAGCTATTGGATATCGGTGGCATTTCCTAGCAGTAGGTTTTGATTGTGTGTGTCCCGAGAACCCCTTTAAATTCAAGTGAGCTAAAACATCGAGATTCGTGTAGTTTGTTCTAGTAATAAAAGCTTGGGTTCATGTCATTTTAAGCATCCCGTTTTTTTGTGCCCTAGGTATACCAAATGGATTTGGTACCACCCCACTAACTCCGTCCGCCAGGATCTCTGCCCTGAACATTGTAGGGGACCTCTTAAGAAAAGTGGGTGTAAGTATTCTGCATTTTACATTCAATTCTAATCTAGTTTCCAGCGGTTTTAATAGTGTTTGATGGTGCTCAACAATATCCAAGGGGCAAATAAACACATTGAACCCACAGTTTCCCCGCTATATAGGGATTTTCACACTAAAAACGGATGGTGAATGAACTAGTGAAACGTGAGCACTCGGTTCCATATCTCCCATTCATTTTAATAGAGATTGCCTGTTCTTGGGAGGATTCTCAATGGTCGAACATATGCTGTAAGCACATATCCAACTGATCGTTCCGTTTCAGCCTGTGTGCGTGTATATAACATGGCCTCTGCTGTCATTCCTCTCTTTAGGCCTTAGAATCCAAGCTTGCAGCATGCAGGAACTTTGCCAAGGACCAGGCGTCACGGAAATCCTACGTCCCTGGCAGCTTGAACAGCAATAGCAGCAGCAATAGCAGCATATTAAACAGCGGAACCAAGTTCTCCCATCCAGCGCACACAACGTACTTCGATAAAGGGTGAGTTTACACACTGGGGGTTTCTCATGGTCTCCAGACAAGATTTCGGGAACCCCTACGTGGAGCTAATGATCCAGTAATGTGCCTGGCCGGTTCTGAATATCATTAGCATTTGCCTGGATGACCAAGTAGCTGCGCCTGCGAGGAATCATTCAGAGTTTGCAACAGTTCCACTTCTTAAATGGAAACTCCAGTCAAAAGGAATTACGAATACATTTAAAATATAGACTGCTGTTTACAGAGCGGTGATCACTCAGGATCTGCATACCTGTGTAGATCCAGCATGGTCAGTCTAATGGTCACGGTCAGTCTAGTACTGAAGACGGATTCGGGTAAGTAAAGGTAGCCGCAGCTAGTTTGCATAGGGCGAGGGGGTGTAGAAACAATGTGGAGACACCTATCTCTGTGCACTGATTCCGTTACACCCGTGCCCACCACCTCCCACACGCATACATGCATGCTCAGCTTAAAGAGAACCTGTCACCACCCCTGACATCTGCCAGGGGGGGGCAGTAGGAAGTCCCCATACACATTACATGATGGACAGTGCTGACGAAAACAGCAGATTTGCTCGGCATTTGTCTAATCTGTATGATCACCTTAAGAGAGTTCTTCCCTGTGATTCCCCATCCATGTGTAATGTGCCTCCGCTTACCTGAGGGCATCCATTGTTTGCCGTGCTGGTTGCAGCAGGAAATCATCCTAAGGCCTCATTCACACGACAGTAGTTTTAAGAACTATTGCAGTCTGTGGTGCTATTCACATGGCTGTTTTTTATTTTATTTTATGGCCAGGCGGACCCCATTGAAATCAATGGTCCTGTTTTTAAAGGTAGACAGACAGACGTGGACCCGTCTAATGAAAAACGGTTACATTATGGAAAAAAAAATTCACCTCACCTATACAGCAGGACCTGACATTCCCAGCATGATAATGTGACGTCACAACGCTGGGAGCGTCAGGTCCTGCCGCCTCCTGTGCAGAGCAAGTGGTGAGGGGAGTGTTCCTTTTTTAAATTTGTCTGTACTACTGGGGATAGGGGGCAGCACTAAATACAGAGGGCACTGGGGGTGTCATTATAGATAGATATACATATAGATAGGGGCACTGGGGGTGTCATTATAGATATACATATAGATGGGGCACTGGGGGTGTTATTATAGATAGATATACATATAGATAGGGCACTGGGGGTGTTATTATAGATAGATATACATATAGATAGGGCACTGGGGGTGTCATTATAGATAGGGGGCACAGGGGGTGTCATTATAGATAGATATACATATAGATAGGGGCACTGGGGGATGTCATTATAGATAGATATACATATAGATAGGGGCACTGGGGTGTCATTATAGATAGATATACATATAGATAGGAGCACTGGGGTGTCATTATAGATAGGGGCACTGGGGTGTCATTATAGATAGATATACATATAGATAGGGCACTGGGGGTGTCATTATAGATAGATATACATATAGATAGGAGCACTGGGGGTGTCATTATAGATAGATATACATATAGATAGGAGCACTGGGGGTGTCATTATAGATAGATATACATATAGATAGGAGCACTGGGGGTGTTATTATAGATAGATATACATATAGATAGGAGCACTGGGGGTGTCATTATAGATAGATATACATATAGATAGGGGCACTGGGGTGTCATTATAGATTACATAGTGGGCACTGGGGTGTCATTATAGATAGATATACATATAGATAGGAGCACTGGGGGTGTCATTATAGATAGATATACATATTGATAGGAGCACTGGGGGTGTCATTATAGATGGGGCACTGGGGGTGTCATTATAGATAGATATACATATAGATAGGAGCACTGGGGGTGTCATTATAGATGGGGCACTGGGGGTGTTATTATAGATAGATATACATATAGATAGGGCACTGGGGGTGTCATTATAGATGGGGCACTGGGGGTGTCATTATAGATAGATATACATATAGATGGGGCACTGGGGGTGTCATTATAGATAGATATACATATAGATAGGGGCACTGGGGGTGTCATTATAGATAGATATACATATAGATAGGGGCACTGGGGTGTCATTATAGATAGATATACATATAGATGGGGCACTGGGGGTGTCATTATAGATAGATATACATATTGATAGGGGCACTGGGGGTGTCATTATAGATAGATATACATATAGATGGGGCACTGGGGGTGTCATTATAGATAGATATACATATAGATGGGGCACTGGGGTGTCATTATAGATAGATATACATATAGATAGGGGCACTGGGGTGTCATTATAGATAGATAGGGCACTGGGGGTGTCATTATAGATAGATATACATATAGATAGGGGCACTGGGGTGTCATTATAGATAGATATACATATAGATAGGGGCACTGGGGGTGTCATTATAGATAGATATACATATAGATAGGGGCACTGGGGGTGTCATTATAGATAGATATACATATAGATAGGGGCACTGGGGTGTCATTATAGATAGATATACATATAGATAGGGGCACTGGGGGTGTCATTATAGATAGAGAGAGAGAGATACATACTGGGGGCACTGTGCAGGGGCATTAGTCATAGTGGGGGCATTATATATACTGATGCTGACACTTTTGGGGTTTAAAAAAAACCAAAACATTATTTCCATTTTTAATGGCTGTTAGAAATGGACGTTATAAGGAAGACAGCCAGGAAACAGATAGACGTGAGGATGCAAAAGGGCCATGAAAAACAAACATTTTTTTCTTAATTTTAACGCCGTGTGAACGAGGCCTGAGACTCTGGGATTGCCTATGTTCATTTAGGTAGCACTCCATTTGCACTATTGGGCTGTCCACTTCAATAGTAGAGCACAGAAGTGAGGAACCCTTGCTTACCATGTAGGCTTATTCTGGTCCGTGTACAGGTTGCTTGTTTGCGGGTTAAGTGGCTTTGGGCGTTGTGCTTCCTTTGCAGACCTGCGTCCTGGCCCTCAGGTAAGTGCTCGTCGAGTGGCTTTATGCAGGGCATGACCTGCCTCAGGATGGCTGGAGTAACCTGTTTCTCTTTTCCCCCTACTAGGCAGGAAAAGGTCATATTCCCCACGTTGTTCATGGGTAATTGAACATAGTGATAAGGTGCATGCTGGTGTTACCCCTGGGTGCCACGCTGTATTAACCACGCCTCTTTCCGAAAAGTCCAGACTAACTGCATGGGGGCGGCTCTTTATAGGCAGTGAACCTATGGGGACTGATGCCGGGGCGCTACTGGGTACTCAAGGGCTGCTTCCAATAATGATTTAGGTGTAAGGGAGATATCTATAGGTCTGTCTCATCTTCTGCACGTCGTATGAGCTCCATTTATATCTATGTAACTAACTTTATAAAGTGGGTCTCCGGTCACATCCAGAGCTGCACTCTACCCAGCAGCCGGAGAGGTAGCCATCAATCCAGTGCTGCTCTAGATGTGAATGGAGCATTAGGTATGGTAATACTGAAAATCTTGTCAAAATGAAGCAGAATATTTGCAAATGTTGTACCACCAGGGGTGGGAAGAGGGATTACTATTGGACAATGACCACAAACCTCTTTTCTTACGCCCTGTAAGCCAACATGGAAGGGTCCTGAATTCTGTAGCAGCCCTCCTTTAAGCTAAAATCACGGACCCTGTGATGTGCATGGACGTTTATTCATATCAGTGGGCACACAGGAAAAATTAGTGGAAACATTGGAACCTGTTTAGTGTGCCCCCCTGTGGTATATATCTGACATTCTGGGACCGGTCTCTCCATACTTATTCATTTTTCGGGGTTATCAAAGCAGCAGCCTCACTACCTGGGTGTAGGGAGAGTTCCTTTTAATTTTGCAGCCCCCCAGAGCCTCATCACGCACCGTCTGTCCATATAACCCAAGTCTTTATATAACTGTGCAGGCAGCCTCTGGATCTAGGGTCTTGACCGCCCAGGGAATGCATGATAACGGGCCTGGTGGTGAACCAGACCAGCGCAGAGTGACAGCGTAACCGCCGGTGACTGGCGCTCTGGGCTGGCATTGGGGTCGGTGGGCAGATGATCATGTCTCTGACTCGTGACTTTATTCACATAGTGGATGGTTACAGACTGCAAGCGATGGGATCCCTGCAGCCGCCGGGCTCTGTTCTGTACCCGTTACACCCAAGGATGACAAACGGGACCTACATTGCGTTTTAGGCAAGGGTACGTCTGTGCGTTCATTACACTGGTTACACGTGGGTATGTGGACGGCAAGCACTGCAGGTTGTATGAGATTTAAAAAAAAAAACATGGTTCCCGGAATTGGTGCCCCCTTCTCGTCCATGGGCTGTGTCTGGTATTGCAGCTTTCAAGTCATTGGGGCAATACCTGCACACGCCATCAACAAGAGGGGCGCAGAATCCTGATTTCTAATCTAATCAGACAACCCCTATCATTTGGCCATTGTTGGGATCATTGCCTACAACAATTCAGTGTCCCATTAGGGCAGGCATCCTCAAACTGCGGCCCTCCAGCTGTTGTAAAACTCCAACTCCCACAATGCCCGGCTGTAGGCTGATACCTGTAGGCTGTTCGAGCATGCTGGGAGTTGTAGTTTTGCCACAGCTGGAGGGCCGCAGTTTGAGGATGCCTGCATTAGGGTCTTTTTCATTAGTGTACCCCTCTGTTAACTTGAACTGTGAAAAAGGGGTGACTAACGAGATCAGAATTGGTTAGACGGGGGCATCTCAATGCTTCGGATATGAGCATTTGACCTTCACGGCCACTTATGTTGATTGCTGTGAGCTCTGGTACGTGGCAGCTGTCGGAGGTCATGATGATCCTCTGAAAAGGGCATTATCCGGTGGAGGAGGGGCAAGGGTTAAGGCCGGTAGTCATACATTGGATGTGATTTGCTCAGAACACACAAGCCTCCCATATTGTCATTGCCTATTCGGTACCAAGCCTCCTCCGACCCTCCACTTGTAATGGGATTATCAGGTTGAGACCAGGCCTGACGATTGAGCGCCGTGCTTCCAACGTGACCATAACGCCACCAGGTCTCATGCAGACAGCTGGCCGGTGGGGTCAGACTCCCTCTCTCACTTGGTTTATCCCTTTAAAGATTGCATAATTGTCTTAGGTGAACACATTGCAGCCTCAGGAAAAGGTTAAAGAAAAAAAAAGCCTTAAAGGCTTAGTATGTGCGTCTGGGGACAGGCATGCGTGTGTCTGCATGTGTGCGCATATAGGTGACTAACTGGTTTCGCCCGCTGCAGAATTTCACTGGAAGATTCCTTCAATTCTTTTAGGGGACTACTTTAACTTGCAGTACCACTTTTCACCACTGCAGCCAGAACACACATTTTTGAATAGGTGACAATGCAACAGCGCCCCCCCCAATTCTATATTTTCCTGACCGTATGGTGACATTTTCAATATATCCTGTAGGTATTGTTAGATTTTCTTTTTTTAAATAGGCATTTCGACAAGGGTGGGGATCTGGGGGCTGATACGGATTAATACTGCATTCCTTCTGTGACCTCATTCTAACAGAGCACACCCCCTCCTCCCCGTTCTGTGTTCTCGTGCTCTGACCCCAGGACACGCGGTTACCCCCCAGTCCTGTGACAACTTTGGCTATAATTGGCTGCGACCTTTTATATTGTGCGCTTCCCTTTGTACGTTATGTCTAGCCTTTACGTGTATGCAGAAAGCTCTGTTACAATGAAGGTGCAGAACTGTGGGCAGCCGCGCGCTACCTGGCTTATATGCAGGTTGTGTCATTCTATCATCGTATGTTGGGGAAGGAAGCAAATCTGTTCTGCATGACCTTGTTTACAGGTCTGAATTGGGTCTAACCCTAGCAAAGAACTATACACAGCAAGAGCATGACCCCCTGTCGCAGCACATCGTCCGTTGAAGGTGCTGTATGGAGGCTGACTGACTCTGAGCAGACACTTCTTGCTCATTGTGTTTGAGCATGCTGTGGCCTATATTCTTCTTCTGATGGGCATAGATCCACTCAAGTGAGGTTCGCCCCTTTAATTGGGGAGCCGCAGCAGTCCTGATTTGCTTCTCCACAAAGTGCCCAGATTGTCCATTTACCTCCAGTCTCCGCTCATTGTATTAATGTTCCCTCTTTTTCTTGTCTGCAGGGCAATGAACGGATACGACCCCCCGGGAATCTTAGGATCGCGGCCGGCGTCTCCTCCCGGAATGCTCCCCCTCAGTGTATGAGCGCAGAGACCCCTCCGAGAACAGACTCTTAACCTTCACTCTTCACGGTTTCCGAAAAAGAACAAAATCTGCTTCACCTTAACCTGTTCACTGCCTTTGGGAGGGAGGCGACGCTTCTCCCACCGGGGACAGGAAAGGGGTTAGACTATATTCACTTGAGCTGGAATCGAGGCTGTGCAATATACTCTCTCTGCCGCCATTTTGGACGCTTTGATAACCCCTGGGACACGGCTTCTGCGACTCCTTCCTTCTCGTGTCTCGGTTCACTGTAGTGCTGTGAGGTGGCTGTGGGATCATCCTGGAGACTCGGCACAACCACTCATAGCTATATATAAGTATGTACTCTCCTCACGACGCAGCAGGTGATGGCGGCGGATGGTCGCTCACCTGCCAAGGATGCACCAAGGCTTTGGGTTCTCCAATCCAGAGCTGCAAGATATCCTCTCGCCCCTTCCCCCACCTCAGATCTATATTACAGGGTTGCACCTCGGCTTGTGTCAATCAGAATGTCTGTTTTTTTTGTTTGTTTTTTCCTCCTTTTTCCCCTCCTTTTTAAGCAGTGTAACGTCTGTCAGGTCACCAACAGGGCTGTGATGCATTGTGGGAAAAAAAACTATATATGTGTATAACCCCAGCCCCTCACCCCTTGTTCTGTGCCTCTATTCCTGTGGATGCCTAAAACGCAACACCCGCCCTGATGTGTCCGTAGATGTTACACGGAGCTGTGCCCACTCTTCCCCCAACATTCAGTGCCATCGCCTGGAAGATGCACCGTATGTCCATGCTTATCGAAAATCATCTTCTTGATGCTCCAGTCACACCCCAAGCAGCGTTAACATTCTGATGGTCTCTGTCGGCTGTCAGACTGCTGGTCTTCACACCTTGCTGCATGGTGGGAGCTGTAGTGTCTACGTCGGGGGCGCCATTCTCGTTGGGTCCGTTGTTGGGACTGCAGCTCTGGGTGTGAACGGAGTATAAGAAATGACATAAGGAAATGAAAGTGTCTGAAAATTGACACAGCATTATAATGTTGCCTTCACATTGATGCTCAAAGCCCTCAATATGGCCGCTAACACGTTAACCTCGGATTTCATAGACTACAGTGCGATCTACGAAGTAGGCGTGCGGAGTCTGTACGTGTAGCGGTTTGTACTGCGCCTCGAAACTACATGCATTTTCGATGCAAATTTCCGCAGTTACGGACGCTACAGGTACAGGCGCACGTCATTTTGCAAATTATCTGATTGGCCGCATGCTCTGCTGTCGAACTACATAGCGGTGGGTCACTTCCATCCACAACGCTGATGGTAAGCTATACGGAGACTCCCATATACAGGAGGTCCATGTGTATGTATGTAGGGCACTATAGTGCCACGTTAACATGGCCTCATGGGTATAGGACCTATCCTAAAGGGGTTGTTTCATCTTGGAAATTGGGGGAGTATCACTAGGATATGCCCCTAATGTCTGATGGGTGTGGGACCCGCACCTATCCTTAGAACGGAGCCCACAAAGTGACGGCGCATGCGCGGCCACGCTCTATTCATTTCTATGGGGCTTATGGAAATAGATGAGTCCCATAGAAATTAATGGAAGGCGGCTGTGCATGCGCCGTCACTTTGAGGGCTCAGGTCCCAGAGGCGAGACCCGCACCTATCAGACATTGGTGAAGTATGGCTAGGATATGCCCCCCAATGTCCAAGGTGAGACAACCCCTTTAGGACCAGCCAAGTAGTTTAACATCGACCATGTAGGCAGGAACCTCATGAAGGGGGTGGTACAGGATTAGAAAAACAGCGCCACACCTGGACCTAAGATTGTGTGTGGTATTGCAGCTTGGGTTCCACTGTAGTAAATGGACCTGAGCTGCAATACCAGCCATGTTATCTAATGCTGTGCAACCCCCGACCTGCAAGGGTCAGAAGGGATGCGGTTCCAGGTTTTTTTAACACCATGTCAACCGGAAATAAAATGGAGCCATCAGTTCTCCTTTTCCATTTGCACATTAGACAGAAGACAAAGAGCACTTTCCCATACCTGAGCATCGATGGGTTTGAAACACGGGTACTTTTCTCCTGCGACCACTGCTTTTCTCTCCGTCATCGCCCCCTGCACATTATTTTAAAGCACACTTTGTTTTCCCCAGGCTCCTGTCCGCTCCCGCTGCTGTCCGCTCCCCTTCTCGTTGACGTTGTGACTGTTTACATTTTTTGTTTGTTTTTATTGTACATAGATTTGTAAACATAATATTTTTTTGCCTGAGATATTTGTACATAACTCGGGCGACGTAGTTCTATATTTATTGAAGATTCTATACAGCATGTTGTACGGCTGGCGGGCGAGGGTCCGTCACGGGGGCAGCCAATGATATCGGAAACCTGCCTGTGACCATTAACGGTTTGTGACTGTTGGAAACGGTGGTCATTTTAGAAGGGAATAAAAACCAATGTACAAAAGAAAAAAAAATCCTGTGTGTTTTTATTTTAGGGGGTGGGTGGATTTCTGGAGTCAACACTCATTAGGCATCCGTTGCACATCAGTGGCCCACAGTATTATGTCGCTGGGCATCGTGTAATGCAGGTGACGGGATGACCCAATAGTCCCCTAGCCATAGACGATTCCAAGAAGCATGGTGATAGGAAAGGATTGTCGATATAAAAAATAAAATAAAAACGGCAGCACTTATTTAAATCACGTGGTTCTGTTTATTCACCGACCTGAATGGCGATGACGCCCATCTCACCACCAATACCAGCCCAGGCGGTGGGTGATGTTTGAGATGGGTGTTCTGGCAGGTTGGGTGGATTGTCTCATCTAAATGGTGATTCCTGATGAATTAGATGTGGAGTCCTCAGCAGTATATGTGCACCAGGCTTCTTCCATTATTTGCCGTACTTTGCGTGCTGGTTATGTTTGTAGCCGATTGAGCGTTGCCGGTAAATAGTTACCCACTGCTACCGATGAGTGGCCTTTATATGTTGCTAAGTTATCACAATGCTCCTTTGGACCTGAGCGCAGGATTGTAGACATTAGGTTGCGACGCTGTTGAGATATAAAAGAATGGTCCTACCCAAGGGTTAAAAGGGTTTGTCCTCAGGGTAGGTCATCCGTGTCCGATCGGTGAGGGTTTGACTCCGGCTGTTTGAAGAGAGTGTGTCCTCTTCCTGGGCCTTTGACTTCACGTGGACTAGGCGCAGGTCAGTCCCATTCAAGTGAGCGGGGCTGAGCTTCAGTACCAATCACTGCCGCTATACAATGTACAGCGCTGTCCTCGGCACGCTCACTGGAGCACCGCAGCCTCTTCAAGCAGCAGATGAGTGGGGGTGCCAGGTGTCTGACCCCACTGACCAGATACTGAGGATCGGTCATCAGCATTAAATCCTTGGACAACCCCTTTAAATTAGCCTGGTTTCAGATAAGGGTACTTTCACACTTGCGTTGGTGCGGATCCGTCTGTTTATTTGCACAGACGGATCCGCACCTCTAATGCAAACGTTTGTATCTGTTCAGAACGGATCCGTTTGCATTAGCTTTAAAGAAAAATGACAAAGTCCAAAACGGATCAGTTTTGAATTACATTGAAAGTCAATGGGGAACGGATCCGTTTTCAAATGCACCATATTGTGTCACTGACAACGGATCCGTCCCCATTGACTTACATTGTAAAAAAAAACGGATCCGTTAGGCTCCGCCTCTTCAGACGGACACCAAAATGCTGCATGCTGCGTTTTGGTGTCCGCTTGCAAAACGGAATAGAGGCGGAACGGAGCCGAACTGATGCATTCTGAACGGATCCTTATCCATTCAGAATGCATTGGGGCTTAACTGATCCGTCTTGGACCGTTTGTGAAAGCCCTGAAACGGATCTCACAAACGGAATCCAAAACGCTTGTGTGAAAGTACCCTAAGCATATTCGGCTGCAAATACCACCTAGACTGCACGTCTTGCAACCCGAATGGACTGAGCGATTATGCTAAGATGGCCGAGCTAATTTATAGCAAACACTAAGGCCCTTTCACATGCTGCGAGAATTCTGCGCGGGTGCAATGCGTGAGGTGAACGCATTGCACCCGCACCGAATCCGGACCCATTCACTTCAATGGGGCTGTGCAGATGAGTGGTGATTTTCACGCATCACTTGTGCGTTGCGTGAAAATCGCAGCAGGTTCTATATTCTGTGTTTTTAATGCAACGCAGACCCCATAAAAATTAATGGGGCTGCGTGAAAATCGCAAGCAAGAGCAGATGCGGTCCGATTTTCACGCATGGTTGCTAGGAGATGATAGGGATGAGCAACCCCATTAAAGTGTATTCACTATTATTTTCCCTTATAACATGGTTATGAGTAATAATAAATTATAGCATTCTTAATACAGAATGCTTACTAAAATGTGGATTGAGGGGTTAAAATTTTTTTTTTAAAAAAAACTCGCCTCATCCACTTGATCACGCAGCCGGCATCGTCTTTTTTCTTCTTCTTTGAGGACCTACAAAAGGACCTTTGATGACATAATCGCCCTCACGTCAGCGCAGGTCCTGAAAGATGATGCCCGGTTGCGCAATCAAGTGGATGAGGCGAGTTCATTTTTTTTATCTTACCTCATCCACTTGATCGCGCAACCGGGCATCATCTTCTTTCAGGACCTGCGCTGGCGTCACCGCGCTCATCACGTGGTGAGCGCGCTTATGTCATCAAAGGTACCTTTGCAGGTCCTCAAAGACGAAGAAAGAAGATGATGCCTGGCTGCGCGATCAAGTGGATGAGGTGAGTTTTTTTTTTGTTTTTTTTTAACCCCTCAATCTACATTTTAGTAAGGATTCTGAATTAAGAATGCTATTATTTTCCCTCATAACAATGTTATAAGGGAAAATAATAAAATCTACAGAACACCAAACCTGAACTTGTGGGAAGTCCGGGTTCGGGTCTGGGTACCAAACATTCAGATTTTTCTCACCAGCGTGCAAAACACATTAAAACGCATTGCACTCGCGTGGAAAAATCGCGCGATTTCTCGCAACACACCTGCATCCTATCCGGCCCTCACACGCGACGTTCGTGTAAAAGAGGCCTGACGGTGTCCATGCTCATTTGGTCGACAGCTATTTTTCTGGAGCACCCATACACATTCATGCTCGGTTCAGCTGGGCGTGCATGTGTTCTCAATGGGGTGAGGCGAATAAGTCTCCTCTACTGGTGGCTTATCTCACTTAAGGCTACTTTCGCGTTTTGGCTTTCCGTTTCTGATATCTGTTCAGAGCTCTCACAAGCGGTCCAAAACGGATCAGTTTTGCCCTAAGCATTCTGAATCGAAAAGGATCCGCTCAGAATGCATCATTTCCGTCTCCATTCCGCTCTGGAGGCGGACACCAAAACTCTGCCTGCGGCGCTTTGCTGTCCGCTTGAAGAAACTGAGCCAATTTGTGTATGTCCACCTTAGCATAAGACATCCAGTCTGGTTCTGCTGGGTACCCTAATGAATGACTATGCTGCTGTACAGTGGCTCGATATGGCAGCACAATTAATGCATAATAAGGGCAGGATATGCGTGTTTCTCATGACTGTCATCCGGTGGAGTGGTTCTCTCCCTTCATCTATTAACATGACTGTTTTCTTACAGAAACAACGCCCCCACCTGTCCACAGGTGGTGCCTGATATTGCAGCTCTCCCCTATTCACTTTGATGGAGCTGGTCTGCACTACCTGACATAACCATGGACAGGTGTGGCGCTCTTTGCGGGGGGAAAAAGCCATGTTTTATTAATCCTGTACTACCCCTTTAAGTAACCATGGATCATGCTGATCAGACGGCAGCCCCTCTGATAAGCACCCTCTTGTCCAGGAAAGGTGCTATTCTCAATCCGCGTTTTCGGTCTTTCTCGTTTTCAGGTCGGACCAACATGAAGAGGACATCACCTTGTCAAGTTACAGGGACTGTCAAAAGTAGTGAGTGCTAAGCGTCAAGACTTTCATAAAATTAGAGTAGTGGCTAGGAAACTACAACTCCCAGCATGCCCTGATAGCCTGCAGCTGCCAGGGCTTGCTGGGGATTGTAGATTTGCACTATCCGGAGGGCATTGGAGATGACTGCCCTAGAGAATAACATTCTGGCGTGCTGTATGTATTACAACTGCAAGACTCTGCACTAGAGATGAGCGAACTTTAAAAAAAAGTCCGGCGTTCGGGTTGTGGTAAGTCGCGCATCTGTTATGGATTCCACTATAGCGGCATATGGAATCCATAAGGGGCGGCTGCCACCAGCGAACTGTTGAACAGCCGAAGGACCTGGGGTGACGCCACCGTCATGTGATCAGTGCAGGGGGCGTGGCTCAGCACTGGATTTGATCCCGTGCTGAGTCACGCCCCCTGCGCTGATCACATGACGGTGACATCACCCCAGGTCCTTCGGCTGTTCAACAGTTCGGGTTGGTGGCAGCCGCCCCTTATGGATTCCATATGCCGCTATAGTGGAATCCATAATGGGATGCGCTACTTACCACAACCCGAACGCCGAACATTGGACTTTTTTTTAAAGTTCGCTCATCTCTACTCTGCACCCTAAGGTGCTGCTGAACCGACCTTCACTTATAGGACCAATAGAACTACAGAGTGTCCGGGTGTTACATAGCAATAAAGATTGACCAAAAGTACTGCTGGCAAAGTAGGGTAGTTGCGCATAGCGACCAATCACATTCCTGCTCTCATTTCTCTAGCTAGTGTTAAGGACATGGAAGCAGCAAGCTAATTGGTTGACGACTAGTACACAAAACAGGAAATCTTCAATGTGATAGTTTGCTGTGACCTGAGCCACAGAAAATAAGAGGTGTGACCTGATTGGTTGCCATGGCCTGTGCACACAACATGAGAGGTGTGAGGTGATTGGTTGACATGGCCTATGCACAGTACATTAAAACTGTGAGTTGATTGGTTGTTATAGCCTGTGCACAGAACATTAAAACTGTGAGTTGATTGGTTGCTATAGCCTGTGCACAGAACATTAGAGGTGTGAGGTGATTGGTTGGTATGGCCTGTGCACACAACATGAGAGGTGTGTGTTGATTGGTTGCCATCGCCTGTGCACAGAACATGAGAGGTGTGAGGTGATTGGTTGGTATGGCCTGTGCACAGTACATTAAAACTGTGAGGTGATTGGTTGCCATGGCCTGTGCACACAACATGAGAGGTGTGTGTTGATTGGTTGCCATGGCCTGTGCACATAACATGAGAGGTGTGAGGTGATTGGTTGACATGGCCTCTGCACAGAACATGAGAGGAGTGAGGTGATTGGTTGACATGGCCTCTGCACAGTACATTAAAACACTGAGGTGATTGGTTGCCATGGCCTGTGCACAGCACATGAAAGGTGTGAGCTGACTGGTTGCTATGACCTGTGTGTGTAGATCATCAGAGGTGTGCACTGATTGGTTGCCATGGCCTGTGCAGGAGTGGGGTGAGGTGATTGAGTGCCATGGCCTCCACACAGAACATGAGGTGCGAGCTGATTGGTTGCTATAGTCAATGTGCATAGAAGCTGTGATCTGATTGGTTAATAGTACCCCCAGCTGCTCTCTGCACTGGTTATGAGGCTCAGTTAGTCCAGGTGAGGCCTGGTGCCTGGTAGTGAGTCCCTGCAGCTGGTGTGGACACAGCCTGAGGAGAAGCAGGGTAAGAAGAGCTCCAGCTTTACACAGTCTAATCTCTTCTGGCTGAGGGCCCTCACTGCTGCCTGGGCCGCCATCTTGTTTTCTCTCCTGTGAGGGGATGAGTGTTCACGCCTGTTGTTTTATGTTTTGCATTGTATTTCTTTCCTGAGGTTTAGTGTTTTTACTGTATGGGGTGATGTTCCTTTAATCCGCCATCTGATATTCCGACACCGAACTACAAAATAATCTGGCCGTAGCTAACTGGGAGATTCCTCTGGGAACTTTCTGTTAATCTGGCATGTGTGGGGTCACTAAACTGTCAGATTATTGGACGTATATGGCTGAGGCTTTCACTGCTGCACTCCCCCCTGTGTGCCGGACTATCGGGTGACATGGAAACTGATGTACTGGGTTAGCAGGATGTCCTGTCACGGTCTCATAATACAGGGCGTTTGATAATCTGCCATTTGTAATGCTCTATTGATTCCTTCATAATATACTCTGTGAACTTTCAAGATCTCTGCTTGCTGTCAGTGAATAATAACACTATTGGGGGGAAAAAGTAAACAAGTTCCTTTCATAGCTGAGGGTTTGTGTCAGTGTAGACGATCCTTGGTACTAATGATGCAGATCATAAATCTCTCATGCTGATTGTTTGTTACCATGTAATGCATAAAAATGGAAAGTGTCATCTTTTATGTCTGAACTACTACTCCCAACATACCACAGCGTGGAATAAGAAGCTTGGCTCTGCTACATCTGTGTGTATAAAGTGATGCTGTCTTTACTGTAGGGCCGTATTGTACGGATTCTCCATTCAGAGCCTTGTTGTGACAGGACAATGGTCCAGTGTGCAGGACGAGGCGCTCGGCTATTCATGTCTGGCAGATGCTGGGGATGTGAGAATCCCATCTTCTCCACAGTCTCAAGATTCCTGAAAGATCCCATTAATGTCACAAGAGGCCTATTATCTGTACGAAGACCTCGCATCATTGTCACTAGTCCTATCCTCTTATGTAATCCATGTAGATGTGGATCTCCCAGCAGTATTATAGTAGTTATATTCTTGTACATAGGAGCAGTATTATAGTAGTTGTTATATTCTTGTACATAGGAGCAGTATTATAGTAGTTATATTCTTGTACATAGAAGGCAGTATTATAGTAGTTATATTCTTGTACATAGGAGGCAGTATTATAGTAGTTATATTCTTGTACATAGGAGGCAGTATTATAGTAGTTATATTCTTGTACATAGGAGGCAGTATTATAGTAGTTATATTCTTGTACATAGGAGGCAGTATTATAGTAGTTATATTCTTGTACATAGGAGCAGTATTATAGTAGTTATATTCTTGTACATAGGAGGCAGTATTATAGTAGTTATATTCTTGTACATAGGAGGCAGTATTATAGTAGTTATATTCTTGTACATAGGAGGCAGTATTATAGTAGTTATATTCTTGTACATAGGAGGCAGTATTATAGTAGTTATATTCTTGTACATAGGAGGCAGTATTATAGTAGTTATATTCTTGTACATAGGAGCAGTATTATAGTAGTTATATTCTTGTACATAGGAGCAGTATTATAGTAGTTATATTCTTGTACATAGGAGCAGTATTATAGTAGTTATATTCTTGTACATAGGAGCAGTATTATAGTAGTTATATTCTTGTACATAGGAGGCAGTATTATAGTAGTTATATTCTTGTACATAGGAGCAGTATTATAGTAGTTATATTCTTGTACATAGGAGGCAGTATTATAGTAGTTATATTCTTGTACATAGGAGCAGTATTATAGTAGTTATATTCTTGTATATAGGAGCAGTATTATAGTAGCTATATTCTTGTACATGGGGGGCAGTATTATAGTAGTTATATTCTTGTACATGGGGGGCAGTATTATAGTAGTTATATTCTTGTACATGGGGGGCAGTATTAGTACAGGTGAGTCCTCCCATACATTGATTTAAGATCTCCCCAGATGAGCAGTACAAGATGGCCAGGTTTGAAGAAATAGATATTAGAAGAGTTCTAATCTTGCCCATAAGGGGGCGATAGTATTACAGCAGTAAATATGATTAGCTTGGTTCATTGGGCAATAACTACACTCTTTATTTGGATTTTTTTTTATTTTCTTCAGTAATGCATTTCCGGTGATTATCTTTATGAACCTGATTGCTTCTGAATTAATTATTGGTTTCCTAGTAGATCTGAAAGAACAAATGACAGGATCAGACATGACCATTTAGATTGTATGCTCTGTGTGCCAAAGGCCTCATGCACACAAACGTATTTTGGGTTCGCGTCCGAGCCGCATATTTTGCGGCTTGGACGCGGACCCATTTACTTTAATGGGGCCGCGAAATGTGCAGACAGCACTCCGTGTGCTGTCCGCGTCCTTTGCTCCATTCCGTGCCCCCGCAAAAAAAATATAGCAGGTCCTATATTGTCTGTTTTGCAGACAAGAATAGGCATTTCTACAATGGGCCGCGTTCCGTTCCGCAAATTACGGCGCAGAGCAGCTTCCATGTTTTGCGGATTGCGGACCACAAAGCACCTACGGTCGTGTGCATGAGGCCAAAGGAGGATGATAACCACTGATGGATCGGGTTTCGCAGGTGACATACTGAGCAGTTGTGATGTCTGGATGTAGCTCGCCCTCTAATGGTCAGTTTCTGTATGACATCATCTGCGGTACAGGACTTCGGGAATGTGTGATTTAGCAACCATTTGCAATGCATCTAAAATTAAAGAGTTTCGCCAAATATTTAACCTCTTCCAGTACCGGTGCTCTATTAGGTCAAGGGCTCGAGAAAGACCAAGAGATCGAAACGTCGCAATTTTTGGTGAATAAACCGGCATGAATTGAAGACCGGTGAGTGCTGCAGTTTTATTTTTTATTTATTCTGGATGATTTGGGGATGCTACAGACTGGTATCCAGCGGGCAGCACCGCCATAGAGACTTTTTGCTATAGATTCGTAAGTGCTGCTACTTTTTTTTTTTTTTTTTTTTTTTTTTTTTCTTTTTTGAGTGTTCCATTAGGCCCGTTTCACATTTGCGTTGTTTTCCAGTACCGAAATCTGGCAGAATTTTTTTTTTTCCGTTTAGTCCTGATGAATTCTGAATAGAAAGAGATCCGCTCAGGATGTCTTCCATTCCGGCAGCATTTCATTTTGTGACCAGAAGCAAACCTGCTACAAACGGGGGGGGGAAAAAACAAAAACGGATCTGGCGCTAAAAACAATATAAGTCAATGGCGCATCTGTCACCCATTTGACTTTCAATGTATTTAGTGACCTGTTTTTTGTTTTTTTTCTGTTTTGATTTCGCTCAACCTCATCCTAACGGAAAGGATCCGTTTAAGGGTACTTTCACACTTGCATTATTCTTTTCTGGCATAGAGTTCCGTCCTCGGGGCTCTATACCGGAAAAGAACTGATCAGGATTATCCCCATGCGTTCTGAATGGAGAGAAATCCGTTCAGGATGCATCAGGATGTCTTCAGTTCAGTCTTTTTGACATTTCAGGACGGAGATAATACCGCAGCATGCTGCGGTATTATCCCCGTCCAAATTTCCGGAACACTTGACGGAATGCCAGATCCGACTTTTTTTTTTTTTTTCCCCATTGTAATGTATTAGTGCCGGCATTCAAAGTACCGCAATGCCGGATCCGTCCTTCCGGTCTGCGCATGAAAATTTGCATGAAAATCTTTGCATGACAAGCGGAGAGACGGATCCGTTCTTGCAATGCATTTGTAAGACGGATTCATAGCCGGCAGGCAGTTCCGGCGACCATGGGCCAGCCGCATGCGGATCGCGGACCCATTCACTTGAATGGGGTCCGCAATTCGCATTGATGGTCTGTGCATGCATTACTTTTTTGTGGAACGGAAACACGGAACATCACGAAAGCACTCGCTAGTGCTTCCGTTCCACACCGCATCTCCGGATTTGCGGACCCACTTAAGTGAATGGGTCCGCATCCGTGATTCGGAATGCACACGGCCGGTGCCCCGTCGTATGCGGCCGTGTGCATGAGCCCTTTCTCACATAGATTACTTTATATACCGAAGGTCCTGCACCCTTTTTAGTTGCCTTTCTCCCATGATGTGTCCAAAATGCGGCAGTGGAGATTGCAGCACATTAGAAATAATACAGTTCTGTGGTAAATCACTCCAAGATGTGTGTGATATATTCTCTTGCCTCATGTACAGACCACGAGTACATTTTACTGTTTTCCTTTTGGTATCTTCTGTATATAACCCCTTCACTACCCATGCTATTTGTTATGCAAGCGGGTGTGGACCCACTGCGCCACTGACTGGCTATACCCTGGAGGGGCGTGACTAAGCAACCACCTGGTCCTCACTAGAGCCTCTGATGGTGAGGATAGGCTTGGGTTGTTGCCAGGTGCCACTAGGGTTGGGCGATATCAAAAATATTGCCACGATAACGATATTAAGAAATTTATCGCGATAACGATTTATATCACGATAAATGCCCATTTAGAAGAAAAAAACACTTGGAGACGTTATACTGTATGGGGTAGCCACAAGGAGACGTTATACTGTATGGGGTAGCCACAAGGAGACATTATACTGTATGGGGTAGCCACAAGGAGACGTTATACTGTATGGGGTAGCCACAAGGAGACGTTATACTGTATGGGGTAGCCACAAGGAGACGTTATACTGTATGGGGTAGCCACAAGGAGACGTTATACTGTATGGGGTAGCCACAAGGAGACGTTATACTGTATGGGGGCAGCCACAAGGAGACGTTATACTGTATGGGGCAGCCACAAGGAGACGTTATACTGTATGGGGCAGCCACAAGGAGACGTTATACTGTATGGGGTAGCCACAAGGAGACTTTATACTGTATGGGGCACGGGGGCAGCCGCAAGGAGACGTTATACTGTATGACGCACTGTTATGGGGGGGGGCACTGTGGCTGACGCACTTATGGGGGGCACTGTGGCTGACGCACTTATGGGGAGCACTGTGGCTGACGCACTTATGGGGGCACTGTGGCTGACGCACTTATGGGGGCACTGTGGCTGACGACTGTTATGGGGGCACTGTGGCTGACGCACTGTTATGGGGGCACTGTGGCTGACGCACTGTTATGGGGGCACTGTGGCTGACGCACTGTTATTGGGGGCACTGTGGCTGACGCACTGTTATTGGGGGCACCTGTGGCTGACGCACTGTTATTGGGGGCACCGTGGCTGACGCACTGTTATTGGGGGCACTGTGGCTGACGACTGTTATTGGGGGCACCTGTGGCTGACGACTGTTATTGGGGCACTGTGGCTGACGCACTGTTATTGGGGCACTGTGGCTGACGCACTGTTATTGGGGGCACCTGTGGCTGACGCACTGTTATGGGGGCACTGTGGCTGACGCACTGTTATGGGGGCACCGTGGCTGACGCACTGTTATGGGGGGCACCTGTGGCTGACGCACTGTTATGGGGGGCACTGTGGCTGACGCACTGTTATGGGGGGCACTGTGGCTGACGCACTGTTATGGGGGCACTGTGGCTGACGCACTGTTATGGGGGGCACTGTGGCTGACGCACTGTTATGGGGGCACCTGTGGCTGACGCACTGTTATGGGGGCACTGTGGCTGACGCACTGTTATGGGGGCACTGTGGCTGACGCACTGTTATGGGGGCACTGTGGCTGACGCACTGTTATGGGGGCACTGTGGCTGACGCACTGTTATGGGGGCACTGTGGCTGACGCACTGTTATGGGGGCACTGTGGCTGACGCACTGTTATGGGGGCACTGTGGCTGACGCACTGTTATGGGGCACTGTGGCTGACACATATATAGCATCTTATGCTATATATGTGTCATCCACAGATCCCCATAACAATGTCAGCCACAGACCCCCAACACTGTAATGTCTTTAGAAGTAGCCCGACCTTATTAACTATTGCTGCGCAGGCTCTCGGGCAGCTCTCTGTTCCTCCATGCGCCGTCTGCTCCTTCATTCATAAAGTGGGCGGAGCATGGAGGAACAGAGATTAACTACATAAATACTGGATAAGAGCTGCGGGCCGGTGCAGTGTTACTCTGCAGAAATACACCGCCCCGCAGCTCTGATCCAGCATTTATGTAGTTAATCTCTGTAGAAGTAGCCCGACCTTAATAACTATTGTGGCGCAGGCTCCCGGGCAGCTCTCTGTTCCTCCGTGCTCCGCCCACTTTATGAATGAAGGGGCAGAGAGCTGCCCGGGGAGCCTGCGCCACAATAGTTATTAAGGTCGGGCTACTTCACTGCGGGGCCGGTGCTAAATTCCCGGCAGAGCCCGCTACTTACTACCTGCCCGGCACTACATGTCCCGGGCGCCAGGAATTCGGCCCTGACATGGATGTTTTAGGAGCGGTCGGCACACGTGCGACCGCTCCTATGACGTCATTAAATACCGCGGTTATTAGGAAACTGTGATATCGCCATATCGCAGTTTCTTAATACCGCGGTATATCGCAGCCACCGGTATATTTCCCAACCCTAGGTGCCACTCCAGAGCAGTCCCCCGGTCAGGGGCAGGCGGCAAACAAGCAAAATCCGGTAATTCCAAAATGGGGTCCGCTACACAGCAAAGCAGAACCTCAGAACCGCCTTCACACGCAGAAAGACACGCTAGCGCCCATGAGTTGCTCGGGCATCTTCCTGGGGCAGGAAGCGCCTTTAACCCTTTTATGACCAAGGTTCATTGATGCCCCAGTGTCCAGGTCAAAATGTACAAATCTGACACGTGTCGCTTTATGTGGTAATAACTTATTCAGGCCATTCTGAGACTGTTTTCTCGTGACACATTGTACTTCATGATAGTCATAAATTTGAGTCAATATATTTCACTTTTTTATTTATGAAAAAATCCCAAATTTACCTAAAATGTAGAAAAAACTTGCAAGTTTCAAAATTTCTATTTCTCTGCTTTTAACCCCTTAAGGACTCGGCCCTATTTCACCTTAAGGACCAGGCCATTTTTTCAAAATCTGACCATTGTCACTTTATGTGGTGATAACTTTAAAACGCTTTTTCTTATCCAGTCCATTCTGAGATTGTTTTTTCGTCACATATTGTACTTCATGACAGTGGTAAAATGAAGTCGAAAAATTTCATTTTTATTTTTAAAAAAAATACCAAATTTACTAAAAATTTTGAAAATTTGCAATTTTCCAAGTTTCACTACTCTACTTCTATAATACATAGTAATACTGCCAAAAAAGTTATTGATTTACATTCCCATATGTCTACTTCATGTATCGATCATTTTGGGAATGCTATTTCATTTTTTGGGGACGTTACAAGGCTTAGAAGTTTAGAAGCAAATCTTGAAATTTTTCAGAAATTTTCAAAAACCCACTTTTTAGGGACCAGTTCAGGTCTGAAGTCACTTTGTGAGGCTTACATAATAGAAACCACCCAAAAATTACCCCATTCTAGAAACTACACCCCTCAAGGTATTCAAAACTGATTTTACAAACGTCATTAACCCTTTAGGTTTTCCACAAGAGTTAATGGCAAATGGAGATAAAATTTCAGAATTTCGATTTTTTTATTTATTTTTTTTATTTTATTTTTTTTTTTGAAAAATTTTCCGTTTGAATCAATTTTTTCCAGTAACAAAGCAAGGGTTAACAGCCAAACAAAACTCCATATTTATTGCCCCGATTCTGTAGTTTTCAGAAACACCCTATATGTGGTCGTAAACTGCTGTATGGCCAAACTGCAGGGCACAGAAGGAAAGGAACGCCATATGGTTTTTGGAAGGCAGATTTTGCTGGACTGGATTTTTGACACCATGTCCCATTTGAAGCCCCCCGATGCACTCCTAGAGTAGAAACTCCATAAAAGTGACTCCATCTAAGAAACAACGCCCCTCAAGGTATTCAAAACCAGTTTTACAAACTTTGTTAACCCTTTAGGTGTTCCACAAGAGTTATTGGCAAATGGAGATGAAATTTCCGAATTTCTATTTTTTGTTACCTTGTCTCAAAAAAAAGTGTAATATAGAGCAACCAAAAATCATGTTTACCCTAGAATAGTACCAACAAAACTGACACCTTATCCCGTAGTTTCCAAAATGGGGTCACTTTTTGGAGTTTCTACTGTAGGGGTGCATCAGGGGGCTTCAAATGGGACATAGTGTCAAAAACCAGTCCAGCAAAATCTGCCTTCCAAAACCATATGGCGTTCCCTTCCTTCTGTGCCCTGCCGCTTGGCCATACAGTAGTTTACGACCACATATGGGGTGTTTCTGCAAACTAGAGAATCAGGGCAATATATATTGAGTTTTGTTTGGCTGTTAACCCTGCTTTGTTACTGCAAAAATGGATTAAAATGGAAAATTTGCAAAAAATAGCTGTTTTGGGACTGTTTTTATTTTTTGTTATTTACATAGTTGAACTGACAGGTTAGATTGTGTGCTATTTCTATAGAGCAGGTTGTTACGGACGCGACAATACCAAATATGACTACTTTTTGGGGTTTTTGTTTCAGTTTTACATAATAAAGCCTTTTGAAAATAATTTTTTTAGTGTCTCCACATTCTGAAAGCCATAGTTTTATTTTTATTTTTGGGCGACTGTGTTATGTAGGGCTCATTTTTTGCGGGATGAGATGGCGGTTTGATTGGCACCATCTTGGGGTGCATATGACATTTTGGTCGCTTGCTATGACACTTTTTGTGATGTAAGGTGACAAAAATGGCTTTTGACACCGTATTTTTTTTTTTGCTGTGTTCAGCTGAGGGGTTAGGTCATATGTTATTTATATAGATCAGGTTGTGACGGACGCGGCGATACATAATATGTATACTATTTATTTATATAAGTTTTACACAATAATATAATTTTTTAAAACAAAAAAAAATCATGTTTTAGTGTGTCCATAGTTTGAGAGCCATATATATTTTTTTTTGGGCGATTGTCCTATGTAGGGGCTCATTTTTTGCGGGATGAGATGGCGGTTTGATTGGCACCATCTTGGGGTGCATATGACTTTTTGATCGCTTACTATTACACTTTTTGTGATGTAAGGTGACAAAAAAATGGCTTGTTTGACAACGTTTTTATTTTTTATGTTTACGGCGTTCATCTGAGGGGTTAGGTCATGTTATATTTTTATAGAGCAGGTCCTTACGGACGCAGCGATACATAATATGTATACCTTTTTTTTATTTATTTTGGTTTTACACAATAATATCCTTTTTGAATGAAAAAAAAACATGTTTTAGTATCTCCATAGTCTGAGAGCCATATATTTTTCAGTTTTTAGGCAATTGTCTCAGGTTGGGTATCATTTTTGCGGGATGAGGTGACGGTTAGATTGGCACTTTTTGTGATGTAAGGTGGCAAAAAAATGGCTTTTTGACAAAGTTTTTTTTTTTTTTTACAGTGTTTACTTGAGGGGTTAGGTCATGTGATATTTTTATAGAGCAGATTCTTACGGACGTGTAGATACCAAATATGTCTACTTTTTAATTTTTTTTTTTTTTTTACATTTAACACTAAAAAGCATTTTTGAAACAAAAAAAATTATGTTTTAGTCTGAGAGGCATAGTTTTTTTATTTTTTGGCCAATTGTTTTAGGTAGGGGCTCGTTTTTGCGGGATGAGATGGCGGTTTGATTGGTACTATTTTGGGAGGCAAACGCCTTTTGATCGCTTGTATTACACCTTTAGTGATGTAATGTGCCAAAAATGGCTTATTTACACCATTTTTTGTTTTTTTTATGGCGTTCACCTGAGGAGTTCAGTCATGTGATATTTTTATAGAGCAGGTTTTTACGGACGCGCGATACCTAATATGTGTAGTGTATTTTATTTTTTTAATCTTTATTCAGTGTTATGTGTTTTTTCATTTTTACTTTTTTCACTTTTTACATTTTTTTTTTTTTACTGTATTTTGTACTTTAGAAAGTCTGAATAGACCTTAGCAGGTCTATTCAGACTTTCAGCACCATGGAGAGCAGGGACGCTTCTGAAAGCGTCCTGTCTCCATGGCAACCATCACCCGCTGCTATAACTGGGCAGGGGGTGATGGATGGGGAGGAGTGGAGCTCCCTCCCTCTGCAATCCCATCCTGTTGGGGGGCTGCAAAGGCACAGCAGCCCCCCGATGGGAGAGGGAGGGAGCGCTCCCTCCCTGTTAACCCTTCCATACCGCGGTCCGTACGGACCGTGGTACGGAAGGGGTTAAACGGCTGGCATCTGCAGCACAGATGCCAGCCATTTCTATCAGAACCACTAGACACCAGGGATAGATTACAGGGGAGGCGGGCGGGGGATCGCAATCGCGATCCCGCCCGCCGCACCGCCCGCCTCCCGCCCGCCTCGCGCCGCCCGCAACGGTGATTGGGGGCTGCAGGGGGGGTAAAAAAAAAGTTTGGGGGCATTAACTCTCTGATCCCCGCGGTCATAGACCGGGTTATGATTAGGGGGCTGCAGGGGGTTAAAAAAAACAGTTTGGGGCATGCATCTCTGATCCCGCGGTCATAGACCGCGGGGATCAGAGATCACGATAGAGCGCTGCAAACCGCAGGTCTGGAATTGACCTGCGGTTTGCAGCGATCGCTCATATGGGGGTCACAGGACCCCCTGGGCATTGTAACAAGGTACCTGCTGAATGATTTCAGCAGGTAGCTTGTTCCGATCACTGCCAGCTGAGCAGCAGTGATCGGAACAACTCATGACGTACCGGTACGTCATGTGTCCTAAAGGGGTTAAAGCAGAAAGTGATACCTCATAAAATATTCATTACTTAACATTCCCCGTATGTCTACTTTATGTTGGCATCATTTTGTGAGCGCCATTTTATTTTTCTAGGACGTTAGAAGGCTGAGAAGTTTAGAAGCAATTCTTAAGAAAATTTCCAAAACCCACTTTTAAGGACCAGTTCAGGTCTGAAGTCACTTTGTGAAGCTTACGTAGTAGAAACCCCCCCAAAAAATGACCCCATTGTAGAAACTACACCCCTCAAGTTACTCAAAACTGATTTTACAAACTTTGTTAACCCTTTAGGTGTTCCACAAGAAATGAAGGAAAATGGAGATGAAATTTCAAAATTTCACTTTTTTGGCAGATTTTCCATTTTTTTTCTTTAACACATCGAGGGTTAACAGCCAAACAAAACTCAATATTTATTGCCCTGATTCTGCGGTTTACAGGAACACCCCACATGTGATCGTTAACTGATGTAAGGGCACATGGCAGGGCGCAGAAGGAAAGGAGCGCCGTATGGTTTTTGGAAGGCAGATTTTGTTGGACTTATTTTTAGATGCCATGTCCCATTTGAAGCCCCCCCCCCCCCCCCGATGCACCCTAGAGTAGAAACTCACAAAAATTGACCCCATTTTGGAAACTACAGGATAAGGTGCCAGTTTTATTGGTACTGTTTTGGGGTACATATGATTTTTAATTGCGCTATATTACGTTTTTTCTGAGGCAAGGTAACCAAAAAAGTGCTGTTTTCGTGTTTTTTTTTTTTTTTTTTACAAGATTCCTCTGACGGAAGATCATGTGATATTTTTATAGAGAAGGTTCTTACGGATGCGGCAATACCTAATGTTATATACCTTTTTTTTAAAAAAAATTTACATTTAACACAAAAGCATTTAAAAAAATAAAAAATCATGTTTTAGTCGGAGAGCCATAGCTTTTTTTTATTTTTTGGGCAATTGTTTTAGGTAGGGCCTCATTTTTTGCAGGATGAGGTGACTGTTTTATTGGTATTATTTTGGGGGACGTACGCCTTTTTGATCACTTTGTGTTGGAAATTTTGTGATGTAAGGTGACAAAAAATGGCATTTTTAACATGGTCTTTTTCTTTTTTACGGTGTTCACCTAAGGGGTTGGGTCGTGTGATATTTTTATAGAGCTGTTTTTTTAGGGACGCAGCGATACCAACTGTCGTTTTTATTTTTTATGACAAATGGATTTGAGAAAATACCATTTTTTTTTAATTTTTATTAATTTTTTTCACTTTTTGTATAACTTGCACCAGCTGTACATATATAATTATATACAGGAGATACCCAGGTTATACCAGCATGCTCCATATCACTATATACAAGAAGATGTATAACTTATACCAGCTGTACATATATAATTATATACAGGAGATACCCAGGTTATACCAGCATGGTCCATATGACTATATACAGAAGATGTATAACTTATACCAGCTGTACATATATAATTATATACAGGAGATGCCCAGGTTATACCAGCATGCTCCATATCACTATATACAGAAGATGTATAACTTATACCAGCTGTACATATATAATTATATACAGGAGATACCCAGGTTATACCAGCATGGTCCATATCACTATATACAAGAAGATGTATAACTTATACCAGCTGTACATATATAATTATATACAGGAGATGCCCAGGTTATACCAGCATGGTCCATATCACTATATACAAGAAGATGTATAACTTATACCAGCTGTACATATATAATTATATACAGGAGATACCCAGGTTATACCAGCATGCTCCATATCACTATATACAGAAGATGTATAACTTATACCAGCTGTACATATATAATTATATACAGGAAATGCCCAGGTTATACCAGCTGTACATATATAATATACAGAGATACCCAGGTTATACCAGCATGCTCCATATCTCTATATACAGAAGATGTATAACTTATACCAGCTGTACATATATAATTATATACAGGAAATACCCAGGTTATACCAGCTGTACATATATAATTATATACAGGAAATACCCAGGTTATACCAGCTGTACATATATAATTATATACAGGAGATACCCAGGTTATACCAGCACAGTCCATATCACTATATACAGAAGATGTATAACTTATACCAGCTGTACATATATAATTATATACAGGAAATACCCAGGTTATACCAGCTGTACATATATAATTATATACAGGAAATACCCAGGTTATACCAGCTGTACATATATAATTATATACAGGAGATACCCAGGTTATACCAGCATGGTCCATATCACTATATACAAGAAGATATATATGTACAGCTGGTATAAGTTATACATCTTCTTGTATATAGTGATATGGACCATGCTGGTATAACCTGGGTATCTCCTGTATATAATTATATATGTACAGCTGGTATAACCTGGGTATTTCCTGTATATAATTATATATGTACAGCTGGTATAAGTTATACATCTTCTGTATATAGTGATATGGACTGTGCTGGTATAACCTGGGTATCTCCTGTATATAATTATATATGTACAGCTGGTATAAGTTATACAATTATATACAGGAGATACCCAGGTTATACCAGCATGGTCCATATCACTATATACAGAAGATGTATAACTTATACCAGCTGTACATATATAATTATATACAGGAGATACCCAGGTTATACCAGCATGGTCCATATCACTATATACAGAAGATGTATAACTTATACCAGCTATACATATATAATTATATACAGGAGATGCCCAGGTTATACCAGCATGCTCCATATCACTATATACAAGAAGATGTATAACTTAATGATTTTCCTAGTCTACGACGTAAAGTCATAGTTTTATTAAGACACAGAGGCGAGTATTGCTTCTCTTCCTTTACTGATCACCAAATAGCAGCAAGGAGAAAACATAAAAATGCAAATGGTCACCATAGTAACCCCAATATCCCACCCCCACAGCCCCTATATTAGGCTGCTCCATAGGTGGGACTTCCTCTTTCTCTGCGAACCAGTCCATAAGTCTATAACCGGAAAGCGAAACGTCGGGCCAGACCGGGACGCCCACAGCACGTCAGGAACCAAGGACTCCAACGAAGATCAACCGGAGAACAAGTATCCAACTGGAAACATCCCAAGGAATGGTCCGTCAGGAATAGTAACTGGAACCGCTCAACAGCACCAACATGGCAACCGCGGAAACTGGAACAGGAACACCGCCCAGATCAGGGAAAGTGCAGAGCTGTCAAACTCATCCTAAAAGAAAATAAGAGAGGCAAATGCCCAGTAAATAAAAGCCTGTAAACCGAGGTACAGGTCACACGGACACCAGTGACTAGAATTAATCATAGAAGACAGGCATATAAATAAAGCATAATAAGCATGCAATATCAAAATCCCCCACAGAAACAGAGATAAATATGAAAAAACATATGAACAACAAGTAGAACCAGCCATAACCCACAAGCAGAAATAAATCCCAGGCAGGGAGGGCAAGGGAGGGCAATACTCGCCTCTGTGTCTTAATAAAACTATGACTTTACGTCGTAGACTAGGAAAATCATTAAGTTTTACATCAGACACAGAGGCTTCATATTGCTAGTTCAAAGCTGGTTAACCAAGGAATCGAACAAATGAGGAGGAGGACGGAAATAATACTCACGAAAAGTGGTGGCACTCGACCAGTCCGCCAACCGCAGGATGTCCTCTAAGCGGGCGCCCGAAACCGCTAAGAAGTTGACGCTGCACCGCGCGCCGAATGAGCCGTAAAAACGGAAGTGTCTACACCCGCCAAAGACATAACCCACTTCAGCCAACGGGCTAAGGTGGGACTAGAGACAGGTCGAACGGGTGCCGAATAGAGAGGAACAACTGGGGCACGGACGGGGACCGATAAGAACGAGTCCTGGCCTCGTATTCTCTCAAACAAGCAACCGGACACAAGGCCGGGAAGACGGAAAACTGGGGTAGGATACGACCCGGATGTTGGTCTTCGTGCGGCGTGAGATATTGAGCGTCACGCCTTCCGGAGTAAAAGACCTCGCGTCATGGTCCAGAGTCCGAACATCCGACACCCTCTTGCAAGAGATCAGGCAAAAGAGGGTGACCAGCTAGCCGAGGTTGACGTAAAGAAAGATCAGAATTGGCCGGCCAAGAAGATAAAAGGTCAGCACCAAGGAGACATCCCAAGTGGAAGAAAACGCGGCCGAGGAGGCCGCGCCAGCCAGGAGCCACGGAGAGGCGGGAAACAGAAGGATGTTGACCCGCCGGGACACCATCAAACCCCTGATGCGTAGAGGAGATAGCTGAACGAAACAAATTGATCGTCCTGAAAGCCTTTCCCTCCTCAAAAAGGGAGGTGAGAAACTGAAGCAGGTGGGCTACAGGAGCTGAAGCGGGATCCAGGTCCCGTTCCAGGCACCAGCCAGCCCAAGTTCGCCAGGCCGCCCGATAAGATTTTCGGGTGCCGGGAGCCCAGGCATTGTCCAGGAGGCGCCTAGTTGCCTCCGAAACTCCATCGACCGCTCCTGGCGTCCTGAGATCCGGCAGGCCAGCAATCGCAGGGATCCGTCCAGTAGCAGGGGTGTGGAGTTCCCTGAGGGCACCGCGAGAGAGAGATCGGATTCGGCAGAAGAAGGGAATGTCCACCAAGAGCTCCATCAGAGACGGGTACCACACTTGAGAGTCCCAGAATGGGACTATCGCCACCAACTCCGCCCCGATGTCGACGAACCTGGAGGAGCATCCGAGGGATCATCAGGAACGGGGAAATGCATAGAGAAGGCCGACGGACCAATCCTGCAAGAACGCGTCCACCGCTAACGCCTCCGGATCCGGGCGCCAGCTGTAAAAGCGAGGAAGGTGTGAGTTGAGCCGGGAGGCGAACAAGTCCACGGAGAAGGGTCCCCACCTGGCCTCGACCACGGCGAAAAACGCTGGGTCCAACTGCCAATCGCTGCCGTCCGTCAGATGACGCGAACTCCAGTCCGCCTGCACGTTGTGTAGACCCGGTAAATATTCGGCCTGAACCATGATGTCTCTGGAAAGGCAGTACGACCAAAAGTCCTACGCCAGGGCAGCCAGGGTAGCCGATTGGGTCCCGCCCAATCGGTTGACGTATCGAACCGCAGAAATATTGTCCATCCGAAGACGGATACATGCGTTCGCTACTCCATTGGTAAAACTCCGGACGGCTAAGGAGCCGGCCAGGAGTTCCAAGGCGTTGATATGTAGGCCTGCCTCCACGGCTGACCAAGGTCCTCCGGTGGAGACACCGTTGCAATGTGCCCCCCACCCATGGAGGCTCGCATCCGATTCGATGGTTAGTTCCGGTTGGAAGCCAAAGATCGCCCTGCCATTCCAGGCCTCTAAGTTGGCGATCCACCAGCGAATCTCCTCCCGGGCGTCCGAGTCCAACTCCACCATATCTGCAAAGGAAGCACCGGAACGAAGGTGCGCAATTTTGAGACGTTGCAGGGCCCGGTAATGCAACGGCGCCGGGAACACCGCCTGGATGGATGAAGCCAGCAAACCAATGATGCGGGCCAGGTGTCGGAGAGACAAGCGAGTGCTGGTCAATGCATGCCGCAGTTCCTTGCGAATGGATCGCAACTTGTCCCCTGGAAGGCTGAGGGATTCCGCGACAGAGTCCACTGTGAAGCCCAGGAAGTCCATCCTCTGGGAGGGAGTGAGACAGGATTTCTCCCTGTTGAGGAGGAAGCCGAGCGACTCCAGGAGATTCGCCGTCCACCCGAGGTGTTCGAGTAATGTCGACCTGGATTGATGCATCAGGAGAATGTCGTCCAGATACACTATTAGGCGGACTCCGCGACTCCTCAACCAGGCCATGACCGGGCGCAGAAGCTTGGTGAAACACCAAGGGGCCGACGACAATCCGAATGGCAGGCACGTGAATCTCCAGACCTCGTCTTTCCAAAGGAAACGGAGGAGATCCCGTGAGGGAGGTGCAACGGGGACCGTCAGGAACGCTGCCCTTCAAATCCAGCTTCACCAGCCAGTCCCCGGTGTGAGAAGGTCCCGAAGCAAATGGATCCCCTCCATTTTGAAATGCCGATACCGCACGATTCTGTTCAGTGCACGGAGGTTGATCACGGGGCGCATCTGACCCCCTTTCTTCTGGACTAGGAATATGTTGCTTATTACACCCCCTGTGCAGCCGGGAGATTTCTCTATAGCCCGCTTGAGGCGGAGGGCGGAGAGCTCCTCGTCCACCAGGGCAGAGTCCGCACCCCACCGAGGGGTGGTCGGTGGGAGATGTAGCGAGTGAGGGGAATCCGTGAGCTCTATAGAGAAACCCCTGACTGTTGACAGGACCCATGGGTCTGACGTAATTAGTTCCCAGGCGGGGAAAAAATGACGAAGCCTGCCCCTCACAACTGACCGAAGAATCCCTGACAGGGGTCAGACTTACCGGAGGATTTGCGAGAGGCTGTGTTTCCTCGGAAGGAGCGGGAGCGCCACTGTCCACCCCTGGACGGGAAAAAAGGCGGAGGTGTCCGCTGGTCTTGAAAGGACGACCGCTGGGAGTAGGAGCCTCGAGATACACCCCTGGCCCGGGCGTTAGATCGGCCGGACAGGCGGCCCCTGTTGCTGCCGGCCCTGTGAGAGACCCGGACCTGGAAAACCCTGCGCATAGTGGACTGGGCTTTGTCCAGGGCGGAAAATGTGCCTACGAAACGGCTGAGATCCTTTATAAAAGAATCCCCGAATAAAGAACCTTCCGCATCACTACCAGTCTCGGTGAGTGCGAGGTTCACCAATTTAGGATCAATCTTAAGGAGTATGGCTTTGCGCCTCTCCACAGAAAGGGCCGCATTCGTGCCCCCGGCGATGCAAATCGCCCGCTGAACCCAGCCTGTAAGCTCGTCGGGATCAATTTGGGAACCTCCCTGTCTGGCGGATTCCGCCAACTCCATGATTTTAGCCAGAGGGCCAAAAATGTCCAGGAGCTTATCCTGGCAGCCTCTCAGGGCTGAGTCTAACCCCTTGCGGGCATTCCATCCAGTCTTAGACAAGAACTGGGTCATTTTAGGGTCTACGACAGGAGTGTCGCAGACTTTGTGAGGTACAATGGGTCTGGGGCATTCCGCCCGCAGCTTACTGCGCGCCTCCTTAGACAGCGGGCGACGGACCCAGTGTTCTAAATTATTGCTGACCTGAGAGTCAGGGAGCCACTCCGCCGATCTAGGATGGTGGAGGGCCTCAGGATCAAACATGGGGACCCCAGAAGAATCTAGTAGTGAGGATGGAATATTATCGGCGGAGGCCGAGGATGATTCCCTAGCTACAGGAGCGGGCAGTGTCATCCTCCTCGGATTGGTTACTGGCCTCCGCCAGGATCTCTGGGTCAGAACCGATGTCCGAATCGGATTCAGAATCAGCCTGCGCTCTAGCGCATTTCCACACCCTCGCACGATCAGCCTGGCGGGGACAGGCTCTTTTACGCGACCTCAGCGCGTCGTCTTTGGTGGACTCCAACACACCAGTCATGGACTCCTGTCCAACAGGAGGATCAGCAGCATCAGAATGCTGGGCCCAATCAGAGGGGGGAGGTCTGGCCCCAACTAAGGGGTGTGCAGACAGGGCCTGGGTAATAGTCTGAGATATTACCGAAGACATGGACCCCATTGCCTGTAAAATGGCATTAGATACTGAGCGCTGAATGGCCAAAGCCTGAGAATCAGCGTCAGCGGGTCTAACATCACCAGGGAGGGGGGAGGGGGCGGCATGGGCAGAAGTAGGGTCCATGGTGAATGTGAGCTCTAGGGCAATATATATAATGTCCCAATTAAACTAAGTGGGGCAGATGGGGAGCAGTAGCCCTGAAAATGATGTATATCTATACCTGTGGGGAAAGAATGTATGCGCAGCAAGGGGTTAATCACCCCAGAAGAACGGAGCAGAGCGGGGAGCAGGCACCGGCAGCCAGGCACACAGGAGACCAGGGAGTCCGAGATCTCGCGAGATTGGGATCCAAGATGGCCGCCAAATCTCGCGAGATCTCGCTGCGGCCGGAGAAAAGCGCGCGAATGCGGGAGAAGGAAGCCCGTTGAAGAGGAAGGTAAGAAAATGGCGCAGGTGCTGGGAGGGGGCGGAGACAAACGCCGAGATTGCCACAAGGGCAGGAATTACACTAAAGACGGCGCGGCCACACCAGCAGGTGCAGGCCGGCCGAAATAGGGCAGAAGGAGAAACCTAAGGGGAAAAGGGGATAAAAAGAGGGGGGGGGGAACCCCCCTGCCGGAGATGAGCACCGCAAGCGGTGACAGGGAAAGCAAGGCAGTGGAAAAGCGGGGAACGACACAGGGAAGAACCGTGTAGAAAAACCAGAAATCAAAAAGAACAAATAATAAAGCACAATAACTGTAAAGATCAAAACCAATAATATGTGTGACTTATCTGGTGAGCAGCAAGAAAGAGGAAGTCCCACCTATGGAGCAACCTAATATAGGGGCTGTGGGGGTGGGATATTGGGGTTACTATGGTGACCATTTGCATTTTTATGTTTTCTCCTTGCTGCTATTTGGTGATCAGTAAAGGAAGAGAAGCAATATGAAGCCTCTGTGTCTGATGTAAAACTTATACCAGCTGTACATATATAATTATATACAGGAGATACCCAGGTTATACCAGCATGGTCCATATCACTATATACAAGAAGATGTATAACTTATACCAGCTGTACATATATAATTATATACAGGAGATACCCAGGTTATACCAGCTGTACATATATAATTATATACAGGAGATGCCCAGGTTATACCAGCATGCTCCATATCACTATATACAGAAGATGTATAACTTATACCAGCTGTACATATATAATTATATACAGGAGATGCCCAGGTTATACCGGCATGGTCCATATCACTATATACAAGATGATGTATAACTTATACCAGCTGTACATATATAATTATGATTTTTTTTTTTTTTTACAGTATTTTTTTTCTTTTTATGGTGTTTATCGGACGGGGTGGATCATGTGATATATTTATAGAGCCAGTCGTTACGGACGCGACCATACCAAATTTGGTTATTTTATTCCATTTTTATTTATTTTTTTCTATTTTTAACCTGTACGTCCTGTGTCCGGTCTTTAAAGATGGCGCCCGCTCCTGCTCCATGTGGGCGCCTTAGCCGCTGCTGTCCACATGGTTCCTGTAGCAGACGCCCTCGGCTAATGTCCGCGACCGGCAGCGATGCCGATCACGGACATTTAACCCCTCAGATTCCGTGGTCAATCCTGACCACGGCATCTGAGTGCGCAAAAACAGAAATTTAAAAACTAAAAAAATTAAAAAAATACACATCATGGGTGTCGCAATGTGCGAAAACGCCCATAGTATAAAAACATAAAAAAATATTCCCCATACGTCAAACAGCAAAATGGAAAAAAGCGTCCAAATGGCGGATTCGCCATTTTTGGTCGCTTCATTTTTATTAATTTTTTTCCACTATCAAAACGCAAGAAAACCTATACATATAGGGTATCGCCGGATTTGTACTGACCTGTAGAGTAAAAGTAACTGGTCAGTTTTATCGCAACTTGGAACGTCTGAATTTAAAAAGCCGCAAAACTGTGGTGGAATTGTTTTATTTTTTTTTTTTTTTTTTGAATCTTTTTTCCCGCTTCTCACTACATCATATGCAATATTAAATGGTGGCGTTGGAAAGTACAACTTGTCCCACAAAAAAACAAGCCCTCATATGGCTATGTGAACCGAAAAATAAAAAAGCTATGGCTATGGGAATGCAGGGAGCGCAAAACGGAAACTCAAAAAGTAAAAAACCTCCGGTCCTTAAGGGGTTATTTTTTTACGTGTGAAACTTTTTTTTTTTTTTTTTTTTTTTTTATTTTTAACACACTTTTTTTATTTTATTTGACATTTTGTGTCCCCTATTAGATCATACAAGACCTCAGTGAGGGCTGTTCGTGGCCTATGGAAGACCCGTCATCCCCTGCACTTACCCATCCCCGGCGGTCACATGACCGCCGGGTCGGGACAGGAAGCGCTTAGTGCTTCCTGATCTGTAAACGCTGCGCTCGTTGAGCGATGCAGAAGGCAGGGACACCTAGGAACGGTCCCGGCCTTCTCTCTGGGGTGCCCTGCTGTCATTGACAGCAGGCCTCCCGCTCCGCAGCTGGCACCTTTATTCAAGAGATAAACATCCAGCCATAGGACGTTTATATCCTTATCATAACTATATTCCTAAATACCTTTCATTACCTATAATATCTCATTTTGTCTGGGGAGTAATCATTAGGGAAATAAAATGGCTGCCGTCCTATTGGTACACAAAAAGAGCAGTGAACTAAAGAGCTGCCTCATCCTCCTCTCAATCCGGAGTACAGCTGGTTTAGCTGAATCTCTGTAGGAATGGAGTCCACGGTGTACTCCATTGTTCCTTGGAGATTAGTGCAGTGGAAATGTAGTACTGAAGAATGAGGCCAGAGTTAAACGTGTAAGGCTTCTTGCACACGAGCGTGACAGATTCGGTCCAGATGCGTTCTGTAAAAAATGCGCGATTTTGCTTGTGTGCGCAGTCAGTTTTGTCTGCGATTGTGTTTAGTTGTTCACGCGTGTGATAAAAAACTGAAGGTTTACAAACAATATCTCTTAGAAACCATCAGTGAAAAGCGCATTGCATCCGCACTTGCTTGCGGATGCGATGCGACTTTTCACGCAGCCCTGTTCACTTCTATGGGGCCAGCGTTGCGTGAGAATATGGAATTTCACGCAACGCACAAGTGATTTATGAAAAAACGCTCATGTACACAGACCCATTGAAATGAATGGGTCAGGATTCCGAGCGGGCGCAATGTGTTCGCATGACGCATTGCACCCGCATGGAATACTTGCTGGTGTGAAAGGGGCCTTAACAGTCTTTGGCCAGTTGGTTGGCAGCAGTTAATCACTTGTATTGTGCTGGCCTTGTAGTAGTCTGGGTGATGGGTGTCTTGGCCATAGTCCCTCCCCTCACAGCAGTGTCTTCAGTTGCTGGTTGTGGCTGTTCACTCTGTCTTCCGAAGGATTTACTTGAGGCTTTATCAAGTTGATCTCCATGGAGAACCTGTAACAAGAGCAGGAGCCCAAGTGTGTGCTTCCTCTCTCCTCCACGGTTGCTCTGGAACTCCCCCAGGACTGACCCACTCCTACAAAGAGGGGAGGAGCGGGGTGGTTGGCCCTGTTCCCTGTCCAACCATTGCCATCCATACCTTCATTGGAAGATATGGCCGAATTGTATAGAAGAATACATGACAATATAATATATACAAAATTGTGGTAATCCCAAGTCTGATGTACTACAGATTAATTTTTCCACCACATTATACACTGCTCGTTTCCAGGGGTTACCACCACCCTGCAGTCCAGCAGTGGTGGCCGTTCTTGCACTTCATTGGAAAAAGCTGACCTCTCTGGTGGTCCGGGACGATGGAAGTGCACATAGGCGCGTGTGCACAGCAGCACCTGCCTTGGCCACCTTGTATTTGTGCTGCAGCGGTGCTCGTAATTCCTGGAAACGAGCTGTATATAATGTGATGGGAAAATGAATGGCCAATCACAGCACATTAGTAAGTGCCGGGTATTTACTAATAGAAATGAATGGGTCTGTGTGCGCTCCTCAACAAATGCAGATCAGACACAGACCAAAAAAACCTAATGTGCATGAGGCCTTAACCTGAGCCGACGTATAGCAGTACTGACATCGTACGCAGCGTCTGGTGTAAAGGTGCAAGCGCCACCTCATTCTGTTATACAATACTGTGCAAATGTACAGTCATCAGATGTCACCACACTTGGGGTACTTTCACACTTGCAATATGAGCATCCGGCAGGTCCGTTGCCTCCCGAATCCGGCAATCTGTATGCAAACGGACAGCATTTGTAGACGCATCCGCCTTACAAATGCATTGCAACACTAGATCCGTCTCTGGCTGTCATCCGGAAAAACGCATCAGTTATTTATTTTTTTTTACATTTTTAAAGGTCTGCACATGCGAAGACCGGATCCGGCAATGCGGTAATTTTAATGTCTGGTCCGGCACTAATACATGTCAATGGAAATGAATGCCGGATCCGGCAAGTGTTCCGGAATTTTGGACTGAGAAAATGCCGCCAGCATGCTGCGGTATTTTCTCCGTACAGTGACTGAACTGAAGACATCCTCATGCATCCTGACCGGATTTCTCTCCATTCAGCATGCATGGGGATAAAACTGATCAGTTTTTTTCCGGTATAGAGCCCCTAGGACGGAACTCGGTGCCGGAAAAGAATAACGCACGTGTGAAGGTATCCTTACCATTGCAACTAGATGCAGGAAGTCTGCTATAATACAACATCACTGAAGTGAGCAGGTTTACTGCGGGTTTTTCTATTATACCGTAAACCACCTATGAAACTTGGATATATGTACTTTCTCCTCGTTTGATGATTCAGCATAGATTGGATGAAATAATTACATATAATATCAATATGGGGATTGAATGAGATATCATATTTCAAGTAATTTTTATATATTATATAATATATATATATTATATATATATATATATATATATATATATATATATATATATATATATATATATATATATAACATTTTTTATTTTTTTTCCCCCTCCATCTTGTCACTGTGAGGGCCCAGCGGTAGACATTTGGTACAGACCAGCACTGTATAGCATACCTCATTCACATCCTGTTGCAATATTTTATGTGTTTATATATTAGTATATTTTTATTTGTTGTATGTATTTTTAGGAAACGTATATTGGACATTATTCGATCAATTTACACGTTGCTATAGCTTTTAGTACGCTGATATTTTGGTAATCTGCAGACAGAGCGCCCAATGCATCCTACCATAAAATTAGAGGTGAGCCACCAGTTTTTTATCGTTTTATTTTTGTAACACACAATATATAGTACATGGTTCTTGCAGTGTATGACGGCTGCTGTAAGCTTTCGGGATACAAGTTGGTATTTTGCGCCTAAGATTAAAAAGGGAACACGTCTAGTCTACAGCTTCCTGCGGACTCTTCGAGCTGCTGATCGGCAGGGTGCCAGGACTCGCCCCACCATCAATATATGGATGGAGTCATACTGAACTCATTAACATGTTAACATTTCTGATATGTCTTCAGGCCCCACTGGGGAAGCTTACTGTATACTTTTTATACTTTTCTGGCCGATTTCATTCAATCCTGCAGTTTGCGCTCCCACACGCTTTGCCTATGTCAGAAAAGTCTATTGTCCGCAAACCAGACAAGAATAGGACATGTTCTATCTTTTTTGTGGGGCCACGGAATGGGCACACGGATGCGGACAGTACACTGTGTTCTGTCCGCATCTTTTGCAGCCCCTTTGAAAAGAAGGAATCCACAAAAAATGCAGTCCAAGAAATACAGTCGAGTGAATGGCGCCTTAAAGGGCATCTGTCAGCAGTTTTGTCCCTATGACACTGGCTGACCTGTTACATGCGCACTTGGCAGCTGAAGGCATCTGTGTTGGTCCCATGTTCATATGTGCCTGCGTTTCAGAAATTATTTTAATATATGCAAATGAGCCTTCAGGAGCAACTGGAGCATTGCCGTTACCCCTAGAGGCTCTGCTCTCTCTGCAACTGCCGCGTCCTCTCCATTTTGACAGGACCAGGCAGTGAAAACGTCATCACTCATGACCCTGTCAAAGTGCAGATGCAGAGAGAGCAGAGCCTTTAGGTGTAATGGTAACGCCCCCGTTGCTCCTAGAGGCTCACTTGCATATATTAAAACATTATTTTTCTCAGTATTGCGGGCACATATGAACATGGGACCAATATAGATGCCTTCAGCTGCCAAGCACACATGTAACAGGTCAGCCAGTGTCATAGGCACAGATCTGCTGACAGATGCCCTTTAACTGTATGCAGTAAGCTCCTGAGCTCCCTCTAGTGGTTTCTCCAGGCAGACAGGCCAAAGATCATTTTACTTTGACTCCTTTTACCCCAATACCTTCCCATAATATACACCCATGTGCCATTATCCTAGCAGTGTCATGATTTTCTAAGTGGCAAAGCAAGGTCCAGATTGGCAAATCTGACTAGCTATGCTCTTATGACTGCATATCTAGACATTTATATTTCCGAACCATCACATGCTATGACTATAGCACTGCTGTGCTCTTTGTACAGTGGAAGGATACCCGGCTTTGGGTGTGATGTCACATCTGCACCCTATAGCTATGCCACTGACTCTCTTAGCATATGGCAGAGATTAAAGGGGTTGTCTGGAATTCAGAAATAAAATGCTGAAGATCTGGAACTTGCCTGTTCAGTCCCCAGTGTCCCACTTGGTCTCTTTTTTACTGGTTCTGCAGTGACGACAGGCCCTATAGGTCAGCCAGTGACAGGCACGAGCGTGTATGTAGTCGCTGCAGTACTAGTGGGTAAAGACCGGTGGGCACCACTGGAGTAGGGGGATTTGGCACATCTGTAGAGGGGTTGCCATTGAGACATTCCCTCTAAACTAGGCCTTACTGTTACATTCAGTACAAGTACATTTAGGTGGAAACTAGTGTGGAGCGAACTTGTGTTTTCAAGTTCGGCGTGCAAGGTTCGGGTTATCTAAAAATTCCATTATGGATTCCGTTACCGATATGGTCCGTGGTAGCGGGGTCCATAATGGAATTTTTAGATACCGCGAACCTTGTACGCCAAACTTTAAAAAACACAAGTTCGCTAGTGTTGGGCGAACTTGTGTTTTTAAGTTCGGCATACAAGGTTCGAGTTGGCAAAGAACGGCGGTGGAATCCATAACGGGATTCTTAGATAACCCAAACCTTGTACGCCGAACTTAAACTTTACTAGTGTTGAGAGAACTTTGTGTTTTCAAGTTCGGCGTACAAGGTTTGGGTTATCAAAGAATTCCGTTATGGATTCCGCTACCATGGACTATAGCGGTAGCGGGGTCCATAATGGAATTCTTAGATAAGCCGAACCTTGCACGCCGAACTTGAAAACACAAGTTCGCTCATCCCTAGTGGAAACCCTCTTTAAACATAAATCTCCAAAATGGAACCAACCAGAATCGGTCCCCAAATTGATGGCACTAGTTCCTAATTCTTACCCATCCCGTGTACACACCAAGTATAAGATAAAGAGCTTCAATGAACTTGGTGCTGTAGGTATGCAGATGCCTTATGGGATCGCACAACTCGTAAAATCCCAAGTGGCCAGCCTCGTAATCCAGGAATATCCCCAACCTCTGAGAAGATGGCTTGTGGGGAACAGGGATGACCTTCCTGTCGTGTATGACGAAATACTGGTTCAGGTATCTGCACAGTCCCCACGACTTGTTGCTGTGACCGATGAGCGAGTGGTAGCCCTTCCTGGCAATGCTGGGGTAGGACATTCCCAGCCTCCAATTCCCAGTGTGACAAGTCTCCACTTCTAAGAAATGTCTACCGGAAGGGAAACTCCTGGTGCTTAAAACTTGGTTGTACTGAAATCTCTCTGGTAATTTTGGGGGATTCTGCTTAAACTCTGACCCAGATGCACTTTTAAGGTCCGCAGTAATAAGTATATCATTGGAAGCAGTGTTCACATTCAGCACAATGTCCGGTGTCTGCTGGACAAAGAAACCCCTTTTGGCCCTGGTCACAATATCTGAAAGGGCTGTGTGTAGAGTCGCTGAGATCAGGCCTAGATCCACATCACTCCAAGCCTGATCGGGGGCACCCCCAATGTCCTGCCTGAGAGACTCCCATCTTTGTAAGACCGGCAAAGGCTCGGTCACGGTGCATAGCTCCTCCATGTCCCTTATTTCTCTGGACAGTTCAGTTATCTGTGTTTCCAGCTCGTGGAGGCGATCACAGACTGAAGCTCTGGTCTCCTCCACCTGGTTGGAGATGTCACTGAGGATTTTGTGCTCGAGGGCATCCAGCTCTCTTCTAGTGTCTCTAAACAACGCCACAACTTTCTCGGTCACCCCACATGCATTTTCTTGGGCTCCTCTTAGATAGTCTTGTAGGTCTTCAACTTTTTCCTCTGCAGCCTTTTTGTTTTTGACCAGTTTCTCAAGAAAATATATACGTTTTTCTTTCTTCTCATCTGAGGCGTCAGTCAGTGACTCCACCTGGTGTCCTTGATGTTCTTCAGAAAGCAAGCAAGTGACGCAGATGCAATCTGCATCTTCCGAACAGTAATACGTGAAGGCTTTCTTGTGAGTGGAACACATGAAGTTCAGTTTAGTGAAGACGTGCTCCTCTGACTTGCTGTGGACTCGCAAGTGATTCTCACAGAGAGACGCTCCACAGTACAGACAAGATATAACCGCAGGTAGAGGAGAAAAAGTACATTCGGTACAGAAGATCCCATTACCTTCACTCGAAAGCTGTTTCCTTGGGAGGATAGGATGTTCTCGACACTCGGCTCTGCACTCCGGACAGGTACAACCTCCAGATCCCTCCAGGGTATCCAGCAGGTTCTGAAGACATTCCCTGCAGAAGTTGTGTCCACATCTCAGCTTTATAGGATCCTCACAGATATTCAGACAGATGGAGCAGATGAGACTTTCTGCCACATCAGCAGACGCCATTCTCAATAACAAAATAAAAAAACTAGACGAGTTGAAAATGTCTCAGAAATCCAGTAGAGCTTGTTTTACCTTATTCCAAATCAGGGCGAGTCTGCAATGTCAGGACTCACCTTTTTATGAATTTATTAAGTGGTTCTGCCCCTGGCTAGACTTAAATTTCAATAACATGCTGACGTATTGGAGTTCTGCATGGGAACACAGACATTTTTCCAATAATCTCTAATCTGTATTGACTCCTATAATCTCTTCTGAGTGCAGCACAGTGGTGGACTGAAAAGCAGTATAGTCATGGGCCCTTGCCACCTGCCATAGTCATGATGCACTTGAGCTGATCACGTAACTGACTTGGTTCATAGGAGCAGCCCATGACTGACCACCACTGTGGCTGACCAGACTGCCAGCTGTGGGTGAGACTTGCCCGCTTTCCTGAGAATGCGAATGTACCCTATTTCTTAAATGGGTTATCCTGGAAAAGATAATGATAACTTAGTCCTCAGGGCAGGTCATCATTACTAGATCGGCAGGGGTCCAAGTCCCGCTTGTTTGGCTCCGCTTTGATCAGATGTTACAGGCAGCTGCTGCACTCGCCGGAGCTCTGGTGAGCGCAGCTGGCTCCTGGCATGTCTCCAGTCACAGCGCCATACGTAGTACAGTGGCAGTGCTTGGTATTGCAGCTCAGCCCGATTCACTTCAGTGGTGCTGAGCTGCAACTAGGCCAAGTGACAGATGTACAGTGATGTTGCATGGCCTAGGAAGAGGCCGCAGCGATCACAAAGCACCCGGGCTTCTAACAGCTGATCTGCGGGGGTTCCAGGTGTTGGACCCCTGCTCATCTGATATTGATGACCTGTTTTCTGCATAGGTCATCAATAGTAATTACCAGACAACCCAATGAAAGCCCATTTACATGGGCTGGATGAGCAGGCAATTATCTGGAACACTTTGTTCCTAAACCAAAACTGGGCGGGTCCAGTGTTTGGGACGTTCTGGGACTGTATACCCTGAGAATACCGGCTACAACATTGGTAAGTGTGCGGGCAGCTTAACCCTCTAGATACTGCAGTATCTAACACTTACACCATTGTGTCCAATACAGCCCCCGCATTAAAATGCATCTTACCATATTGCTGTCCGTTCCATAGGTCGTCTAAAAAACACTTTTATTCCATATGCAAATCGGTGTGTGAAGGTGCCCAGGGATGGCGTTCAAACGGCCGGTGCCCAGGCCCCGCGCTGATTTTCATAAGCAACCGCTTCCCTTTCATCCATTCGGTCCGCCTTTTGTCTGGATCTTCACCTCCTTCGTTCGTAGCCAAATCCTGTGCCTGCGCCGATGAACGGGAGGTCCGCACCTGCGCACTGGTTTACCCATTACTGGCAGTCCGGGACAGCCCTCTGATGCGGCGCTTGCTGTAATGTGACGTACGGGCCGGCGACTGCGCACTGGACACTCCGATGCTTCTGCCAGTAATGGTTAAACCAGTGCGCAGGCGCGTACCTCCCGTTCGTCGGCGCTGGCACAGGATTTGGCTACGGACGAAGGAGGTGAAGATCCAGACAAAAGGCGGACCGAATGGATGAAAGGGGAGCGGTTGCTTATGAAAATCAGTGCGGGGCCTGGGCACCGGCTGTTTGAACGCCGCCACTGGGCACCTTCACACACTGATTTGCATATGGAATAAAAGTGTTTTTAGACGACCTATGGAACGGACAACCATATGGTAAGATGTATTTTAATGCGGGGGCTGTATTGGACACAATGGTGCAAGTGTTAGATATTGCAATTTTGGGGTGAAAGACTCCCTTTAACCACATACATCACACTGATGTGCATAGTGCAGCGTGTAGTAAATGCAGGCAGGATATTATAGCCAAGTGATAAAGTGCAGTGAATAGCCGCCATATTGGACTGGACTTTATCATGTTATTTAGACTAGTTATGGTTTCCTGCATAAATACCAACCTCTTAGGCCATGTTCACACCACTGCTATTTTTTTCTGTTGTTCTGCTCCATTAAATGAGGATAACAACGAAAATAATGGAAATGCTGGATTGGGCCTACGTTCAACATACACACAAAAAAGTACAAAAAAAGTAAGTTTTTTAGCAGGACTCCAGGAGCCGGTGTCATAAAGCCCCCAGTAGATGCCCCCATAGTGCTCCTCCCCCCCCCCCCACTTCTCCATAGAGCCCCCCAATAATGCATGCCAGTACATGCGGCCCCCAGTAGATGCTACCATAGTGCTCCTTCCCCTCTTCTCCATAGTGCCCCCCATAATGTGCCAGTATATAGGGCCCCCCTAGTGCCCGCACCCCCCATGTTGTGCCAGTATATAGAGCCCCCTATTTGCCAGAGTATACTATAAATAATAAAAACAATAAACTCATATACTTACCTTATGCTGCTGTCAGTGATGCAATGCGGGCCTCTTCCGGCCTGTGTCCCACACTGTACGGCTCAGGTGGCGTGATGATGTCATCGCGCCGCCTGCACCGGCCTCTGATAGGCTACAGGCCTAGTGCCATCAGAGGAACGGGCAAGGGAGACGCCTCTCCCCTGCTTCTCCGCACCATTCATCTGTATCCCTGTCCTGGGGACGGCGATACAGATGAATATGGAGATGAGCGCTTCTACAATGGAGGCCTCCGGACAGAACGGGCCCCCCTCCGGCGCTCTGCACCCGTCGCCCCGGCACCTGTGAAAACGGGCTGACAAATACTCAAGCGCCCGGACCAAACTGCTGATCTCCATGGCGACCTGGCGCCTGGGATTTGTCAAGCCCTGGCCTAACGTATAGTGGTGATGGATGGCATCTGTCTGAGGCATCTAACATACCGTATATATATTAAATGTATGACAAAAATGTGATGTGAACCCAGCCTAACTGACGGAAGAAGCGGAACAGACCCCACTGACTATAATGGGATCCGTTCAGTTTCCGTTCAGGATCCTGTCTTTTTACCAGGCAAAAAAGAGTTGCATATAGGACTTTTTTTTTTTTTTTGGTCTTTGTCTGGTCTTTTTGACTGAATCTGCAACAGACACCCTAACAGAGCCTTCTACGCAGAGGTGAGCAAGTGTAAGCCTACGTATTATGTATTTGTATTACTGCAACTTTTATACTCTTCCTCATAATACTCTTCCAATAATAAAGGTCCTTGCTCACAGCTGACGGACCAAAGGACAGTTGTGGAAGGCGATGTATTGGTGCCATCTGTATGTGCTCGACTGTTGGGGTAAGCAGCCCCTTGTAAATATCATTCTTGGACACTGCCAGTAACCTGGTGGTTGGGCCTGGAGACCCTGTGTGGAGTGGATACACAAGGTATGGCCGAATGATGATGTACTAAGCCCAAAATACTGGATTATCTGCAGCCGTATGTAGTGTATGGCTGTACTTGGCACAGCAGCCAGATGATGGTCCTAGCCAAGTGATAATATGTGCATTCACCCATCCCAGTGTTGTATTGACACCAGCCCCACCTGCCCAGCGCCATATTGCACGCTTATGACGGTGGGAAGTCCCGTTCCACCTTCTGTATGCTACCTAATACCCATCTGTGTCTGCACCTCCCCCACTAGCCCATCCATGTTCACCCTAACCCGCGCTCTTTGCTCGCTTGCTCTCTTTTGCTCGCTTGCTCTCTTTTGCTCGCTCGCTCTCTTTTGCTCGCTCGCTCTCCTTTTGCTCGCTTGCTCTCTTTTGCTCGCTCGCTCTCTTTTGCTCGCTCGCTCTCTCTTTGCTCGCTCGCTCTCTTTTGCTCGCTCGCTCTCTTTTGCTCGCTCGCTCTTTTGCTTGCTCGCTCGCTCTTTTGCTTGCTCGCTCGCTCTTTTGCTTGCTCGCTCGCTCTTTTGCTTGCTCGCTCGCTCTTTTGCTTGCTTGCTCGCTCTTTTGCTTGCTCGCTCGCTCTTTTGCTTGCTCGCTGTGTGTGTGTGTGTGTGGTATGTGTGTGTGTATATATATATATATATATATATATATATATATCTATCTATCTACAGGGGAGTTCTTTAAGCCTCAGTCAGTTAACACCGTCCGGGGTACACCATCTTGTCTCCAACTCTAGCGCGCTAGCTCGGAGGCACCACTGATGGGCACCTAACCCTGCCACAACCAACCGCCAACCATGGATACCTCCCATCCTTCCCACTAGAGATGTAATCCAACTTCAAGGACCTACCACCACCACAACTACCGTGACAAAAATCCCCCGCCTCCCTTGAGACCAACAAATCCATTCCCCGTCCCCAAACAAGAACCCTCACTGCACCGAGCTGCCCCAGAAGAACAGGGAGGGTGGGTGGGAGCTGTTCGTTCTCCCTTCACAAAATGGCGCCCATTCGTTGCTTCACCTCCCGTTTTAACCCCCTCATAGTCAACCCCTTTTTCAAATTACACAATCGCCTCTCTCCAGGTCTCACTAACCGAACCCCCGTCATGCCAGGCTCTCCTAATACTCTGCCCCCGGTCCGGCCTTCTCTTTAGCTTAAAATGATTCTCAGAAATGCTAAGAGGAGTATTGTTACTTTGCATTAAGGTAAGAAGATCAACCTTTTGATTTAGAACACGAATATTTGTCAGGCAATGGTTTGTTTGTAAACTGTGTTTTCTTATGTTGAATCTGTGCTTCTATGTTTTCTGAAGCATTGTTTGAGACATATTACAATGTAAAAGCCCCGGTCGGGTACTCCCCGAATTCTGTACATTCTTGTATATTGAAAATGGAAAAAAAAACTATTGAAACAAAGGTAAGAAAAACAACTTAACATGGGGAAAACAATTTATTACCATGTCACAGGGGCGTAGCTATAGGCGGTGCAGAGGTAGCAGTCACTACTGGGCCCAGGAGCCTGAGGGGGCCCAAAGACCCTTGTGCCCCATAAGAAGATCCTGGTATTATAAGGGAAAGTGTATGCTGGGAGGATCTGTTATAGATTTGCACTGGGGTCCAGAATGTTCAAGCCAGAGGTGTATGTCATGAATTACACATGGGGGGGCCATTTAAATTTTTGCCTCATTCAGCAGGCTATGTGCTCCCCTTCCCCTGGCCCCAAAGTACTGAGGGAAGGGGGGCCCAACCTGAACTCTTGCACCGGGGCCCATAAGCCTTTAGCTACGTCCCTGCCGTGTCCGGTAGCTGCAGTTGTAAAGACGTTTACACCATGTGATTGCTCAGAAGAAGCATAACCAAGGACATTTCATGGAGAATGATATAGTGTGAAATATCCTTCATTGTCCCTGTATTGCCCTACAATTTGGTGTGTGTGTGTTTGGAGGGGGGTTATTTGTGGCTGACATGAAGGGGAGTTAATCAGATAACATAAGGCTGTGAGGACAAATGAGGCGTATGCAGAAATTTAGGAACCAAACTACTATGGATCGAAGATTTGGCTTGTGTCAAAGCAAATGTTGGGTCCCTGATCTAGGACTAGACTGATTTGTCTACAGCTAAGTGATAATTCTTATCCAGCAGTTATCGTTCATGAGAAATGCAGGGTGAACTGGTTCTGTGAAGGTGGTTTTTACGGTGTAGAGGTGTCTAATGGGGTCACTCAGCTCATAAAAAGACAACTGTCCGGCCTCATAATCCAGAAATATTGCTAGAGTCTGACTGGAGGGTTTGTGAGGTATCTTAACGACTACTCGGTCATAATGAATTGAGTACTGATTTTTATACCTACGCAAACCCCAAGACTTATCATTATTTCCAATGAGTGATGGTCCGCCTTGTCTGCCTACGGTGGCATAAGCCGCTCCTAACCTAAAGTTTCCAGTTCGTGCTGTTTCTACTTCCCAATAATGTTGGCCTGTAGAAAAGCTCCTGGTGCTTAAAACTTGATGATATTCAAACCTCTGGGGGGTCTCTGTGTAACTGTTCCCCATTACTGAACAAGATGAAAGTCTTAAGTCTGCGGAAATATCTAAAGTGTTGGCCGCAGTATTTACATCCAATAAAATGTCGGAGTCTGCCGGGACGAAGGATCTCCTCTTTATCCCGGTCACAATATCTGCTAAACCTTTGTAGAAGGTAGCTGCAATCAGACCTTCATCCAAGCCATTTATAGAACGGAGGACATCCGTTTCCTCGATTCGAATCTTTTTGTCCATTTCAGGTAAACTAGACTTTCCAGCTTGCAGTAGAGCTAACGGGTCGGTCATGTTACACATCTCCTCAATGTGATTCATCTCCACAGACATTTCGTCCTTCTCAGTTTCCAGCTGCCTAATCAGGTCAGAGACTGAGAGTGACCCTCGCTCCTCTTGACTGGACAGCTCACAAAATACTTTACTCTGTAATAAATCTAATTGTCTTCGGATATCGCTAAATAGGGTGGTGATCGTATCCTTTATGCCAACTGCTTTTTCCATCATATCGGTCTTTAGATTTTGCAACGTCTGGAGACCTCTTTTGGTCTCCTGTCTCTTCAAGGTCAGATTTTTCCAAAGATCCCTCAGACTTTCTTTAATCCTCTCGGAGGCTTCGTTCAATGATTCAATATGGTGACCCTTGTGTTCTCCAGCCAGGCTGCAGGAGACGCAGACACACGCGGTGTCCTCTGTGCAGTAATACAAGAGGACATTGTCATGAATTGAACATTTTCTGTTTGCTGTTGACGTGATGGGGTCTATGAGGATGTGCTCTTTAGACTTGCTGTGTACCTTCAGGTGGTCTTCACACAATGAAGCCTCACACAAGAGGCAGGACTTAGTAGCTGGGACCTGTGACCGAATACAGTAAGTGCAAAAGATCTCTACTACTGCCTTCTCCTGCTTGCCGGAGAGGACATGCTTTGCTATGTTATGTAGACTTACATTCTTCTGTAGCGTTGGGAACTCCTCAAACTCCCCTCTGCATTCAGGACAAGTAAAGCACTTAAGATTTGCAGATGCAGACTGTGTTTCGAGCACATTCTCTATACACTCCCGGCAGAAGCTGTGTCCACATTTCAGGGTTACAGGATCTGTATAAATGTTCAGACAGATGGAGCAGGTCAACTCTTCCTTCAGAGCAGCCAAAGCCATTGCTGGAAGCCTAGAGAGGACAGTGAAGGCAATGCGGGGAGCAACGTATTCCCTGTAACCTGCTAGAGAACTCCACCTCTGAAGACATAAGTTTCGATTTCCCTGAAAAGGGTGCGGGCATTTCTTTTTCCTTTTAACTCTTGCCTGATGAACTTCATCTGTGGCATATTGGCTGAAGAATGAATTACACGAACAGCTCCTTTTAACCTACAAAGGTTCACAGTCTGCAGTACATTTTTGAGCGCCCATAGTTGTGTGTGGGGTGACGTTACTGGAAATGGGCTTACTGTAGGCATTTGTAGAATTTTACAGCAAATCTTGGCGTTTGAATAAGCCTACATGCACACGGCAGTGGTTTTTTGCGGCCTCCGTTCCGTGTTTTCCCATTCATTTCTATGGATCCGTTAAAAATGCGGATGCCTCTTCCGTTGCCTGTCCGCTGTCCGCATTTCACGTCTGCAGAAAAAATATAGGATGTCCTATTCTTGTCCGCAAAAAACGGTTTGCGGACCCATAGAAGTCAATGGGTCCGCAAAAAATGCGGATGACCAACGGAAGCCATCCGTTTGTCATCCGCATCCGTTTTTTTGAGGATGGTTGCTTGGAAACCAGGGCACTTGTACAGGTACTTTAAGAAACTGGTTCAAGCCTTCCATTATTTTTTTTTTATTTTTTTTTTTATTTTTTTTTCGCTCCTCTCCAGCTGATGCCCCCGGCCAGAGCACCAGATTAGGATTCAGGCAGTAACACGGATGTAACTTTAACAACCGGATCTGGAGAATCCGAGGGAACGGGCTGAATCCCATGCCTGAAGATAAACCCCCCCCCCCCTTCCCCCTTTAAACTGGCTGTCTGACTACTTATAACCGGATCTGGATAGGTCATCTCATCAGCATCTAATTGGTGGGGGTCAGCTGTTTGAGAAGGTCTGGGGTTCCTATGAGCACCACGTTCTTCTCGCTACTTTCCCTACACCAGTGACGTCATGAACATCAGTCCAATAGTCTGGGCGCATTTGAGCCCCGTTTCAAGTGACACAAGCAACATGTGGCCTGACATTGTCCTGTTGAAAAACGGCTCCTGGGACACTTTAGCAGCAACTGAACGGCAGGTAAGCACCCAGTGAAACATCAGTAAACCAGAACAACCACCACTTACCTGCCGCAGCACAGATGGAACACCGACACCATCCTGGACCCCCATGCAGACAACAGATGAAGGCCCCAGGCAAGGCTGCTCTTTAGTCTTTTTTGGTTCACCCCTCCGGGGAACCATAAGGGCCCACTTCCGCAGGCAAGGAGACACCAGGGGAAAATGTCTAGTACGCTTGCCTGGGTTCCAGTTGGTGCGGCAGGTAAGTGTGTTGGTATGGTGTGCTTACCTGCCATTCCAGTTACTGCATTTAGTCTCGCCTTTTCCCTTGCAGCTAGGCCGGTGGAGACTCCTGTCCATCCATGTCTCCCTGACATTGTACGGTGGGGGGGGGGGGGTTTTCCCCTACTCCCCATCATGACCGTATCCCTGCACAGATTTGAAGGGAACTTGTCATAGGGATTTGCCACGCTTAACCCGCCACCACATTATTTTACTGTTTTTTGGTGTTGACAATAACATGCAAATTAGCTCTACTCAGAAAGAAAGGAGAGCGGTGCCACCAGTTGGAAGGTAGGTATCCTATAAATTACCCCCCCCCCCCCGAGGAGTATTGCCTAGAATAAAACTCCTTATGTGTGCTCCAAAAGGAGAAATGGTTCCCTTTCCCTCCCCTTGACCTTAGAGATGGTGATTAGAGACGGGTTGGTTGCCAGTGCAGGATGGGTCAAGGGATAGGTAGTGGTGTATGGTGTGTGGTGTTTTTTTTTGTTTTTTGTTTTATTTTTTTTTGTTTTGTTTTTTTAAATCCTTTTTATGTTTAAAAAAAGTTCACAATTTAGTTGAATAAAATACATTCTAAAAGTACAATATAATACAACAGTCAAGACAACAAAAGGGGCCTGGTTAGGAATGGAGTGAAAAGGAAAGAGAAAAACAAAAAAAGGGTTGGGTACAGTGTTGATACTTTTATTTTCTTGTTGTGTGTGATTATGACATGCAAAAAAAAAAAACACACTTTAAAGAGGTTTTGGGTAGTTAGATAAATTATGACCGCAAATTAGAAGGTGTGGAGAAATGGGGTCACTATTGCAGGTAGTCAGGGCCAGCGCCACCTGTAAGGCAACCTAGGCAACTGCCTAGGGCACAATTTAGCAGGGGGCGCCGGAACCCTGCAATAAAAAAAACAAAACTTGTGGTAATAGAACGTGGCGGCCGGCGCGCCGCCCCGCTATCATGCTGCACTACCTGAGGGGGGTGCGGACCGTACCGGGTGACACCTGTCCCTGGGGTGACACCTGGTGCGGTCGCCCCGCCCCCAGGCACCAAATGGCCAGAGCAGAGTCGCAGCAGCGGAGTGTGCAGGAGGAGGGCCGGAGGCGTGTCCCATCCCCTGTTCATCTGATAGGCTGCCTGCCAGCACTAGGCCGGCAGGCAGCCTATCAGAGGCCGGTTCAGGAGGCGCGATGACGTCATCGCGCCGCCTGAGCCGTACAGCGCGGGACACAGGCTGGAAGAGGCCATGGAGGTAAGTATGTGTTTTTGTGTTTTTTTTTTTGTTTTTTTTTGTTTTGTTTTTTGTGGTGTTTTTTTTTTTTTTTTTTTACAAAACAAGTCAGTGTGGAGCACATAAGTGGGGGAGCTACTGGCACATAAGGGACTACTGGCACATAAGTGGGGGGGGCTACTGACACATAAGGGGGGCAACTGGCACATAAGCAGGGTTTGCTGGCACATAAGGGGGGGTTACTGACTGGCACATAAGGGGGGGGGACTACTGGCACATAAGGGGGGAATGTGCTCTGCAAATGAAGCAGTGTATTATATTATGGGGGCACTAGGAGGAAGGCGGGAGAGGAGCACTATGGGGGCATTTACTAGGGGCACTATATAGGGGTATTTCATACTGGTACATTATGGGGACATTAGCTGAGCTGGGGTATTACAAGGGGGTATTTTTTGCACTGTATATTATAAGAAGAATGATATTATGGCGGGCTTTATTACTCCCCCATGTTATGACCCCCAGTAGCAGCACCAGCCTCTCCCTGCTCTGCTATCCCTCTGATCCTTCTTCAGATCCTTATTCTGAAATCTTTCTCTTTAGGATAAAACACATCATCAGCTCCGCCGATCCCCACAATATACAGTATACCTCTACACCGATCCCCACAATATACAGTATACCTCTACACCGATCCCTACAGTATACCTCTACACCGATCCCCACAATATACAGTATACCTCTACACCGATCCCTACAGTATACCTCTACACCGATCCCCACAATATACAGTATACCTCTACACCGATCCCCACAATATACAGTATACCTCTACACCGATCCCCACAGTATACGGTATACCTCTACGCCCATCCCCACAATATACGGTATATCTCTACGCCCATCCCCACAGTATACGGTATACCTCTACGCCCATCCCCACAGTATACGGTATACCTCTATGCCGATCCCCACAGTATACGGTATACCTCTACGCCGATTCCCCCGGCCAAAGTGTGAAGTCGTGTCCGAGATCCCCAAGGGCCAAGCCAAGTAACTGTGAGTTTTCATGTGAAATATGTTTGTTATACACATATAGCATACTAGGGCTGAAACGATTACTCGATTTAATCGAGTAATTGGACACAAAAAAATCCTCGATGCAATTATTTTGCATCGAGGATTTGTTTGTGTCATGTGACCACGGAGCGGGAGGGCAGCACTTGCTATTACTCCCCGCTCCGTGGTCACCCGTCAGGTCATAGTGCACGTAAGCGCGCCCTATGACCCGACACTGTGCAGAGCAGCTGGCAGCAGAGGAGGCGGGGCGCACAGGGGAGAAGGAGTCGCTCTCTCCCTCCCCTGTGCTGCGCTGCCAGTGAGGAGAGACGCGGGGGGCGAAGGAGGGGCGGACGCACTGTGCCACCAATGACAGGACCTTACATTGTCCGGCCTTACTAACTAGCAGCTAGCGGCGCCCGGGATGTCCCCGCACTTACAATTATCCCCGGGCGCCGCTCCGTTCTCCCCACTGTGGGCCAGTTACAGTTTCGTGCTCCATGTGCCGATTACTAATATCGGACCAATGGGGAGGAGACATCACCTTCTCTGTGGGCGTTTCTTCTCCCTGCGCTGTCCAATCGCAGCACAGAACGTCACAGTGCAGGGAGAAGGAACGCCCACAGAGCTGATGTCTCCTCCCTATTGCTCCGATATTAGTAACTAGCATATAGAGCTGCTGGGCGCTGCTCTATGTAGCTGCTAGTAAGTCCGGACCATGAAAGGTCCTTTGTAATCTTTAATACAGGAGGCAGGGAGCTGCGATCAGCGGCAGTTAACCCCTCAGGTTAACTGCCGCTGATCTGCTGCCTGCCTTTTGTATTAAAGGTTAATTTTCATTGGTGGCGCAGTGCGTCCTCCCCCCACCTCCCAGTATTAAAATGGTTGGTGGCAGTGGCCACAGAGCAGAGTCCCCTCCCCCCCATTGGTGGCAGTGGCCACAGAGCAGAGTCCCCTCCCCCCCCATTGGTGGCAGTGGCCACAGAGCAGAGTCCCCCCCCCCCATTGGTGGCAGTGGCCACAGAGCAGTGTCCCCTCCCCCTCTTGGTGGCAGTGGCCACAGAGCAGTGTCCCCTCCCCCTCTTGGTGGCAGTGGCCACAGAGCAGTGTCCCCTCCCCCCTCATTGGTGGCAGTGGCCACAGAGCAGTGTCCCCTCCCCCCTCTTGGTGGCAGTGGCCACAGAGCAGTGTCCCCTCCCCCCCTCTTGGTGGCAGTGGCCACAGAGCAGTGTCCCCTCCCCCCTCATTGGTGGCAGTGGCCACAGAGCAGTGTCCCCTCCCCCCTCATTGGTGGCAGTGGCCACAGAGCAGTGTCCCCTCCCCCTCATTGGTGGCAGTGGCCACAGAGCAGAGTCCCCTCCCCCCTCATTGGTGGCAGTGGCCATAGAGCAGAGTCCCCTCCCCCCTCATTGGTGGAAGTTCTGATTGGAGCCCCAGCAGTGTTATAACTGGGCTCTGATCGGTTACCATGGCAGCCAGGACGCTACTGAAGCCCTGGTTGCCCTGGTAACATTCTTATTAGATTACTCGATTAATCGTAAAAAATAATCGATGGAATACTCGATTTCTAAAATAATCGTTTACTGCAGCCGTATAGCATACACTGCGCACAGCGTCATTGGTTGCTATGATGCCGTGCGCTTCGAGACGCCGCTACAGTACTGTAAGGGCAGATCATCTGATGGGGGGGCAGCAATTTTTATCTTGCCTAGGGCGGCAAAAATCCTTGCACCGGCCCTGCAGGTAGTAGTGGGGTGAGAAGAAGAGCCTGGGGACTTCAGTCATTGGGTCAAACGCTGAATGTAACCCAGAGGAAATATGGGAGAGAAGAGGGCTGATGGGAGGCTGAGAGATGCTAGAGGTTGTCAATAATACCTCTCAAATACCTGGACAGGTCTTCAGAATCGGCATTACCATCTGTGATGGGCAGTGCAATTTAGGACTAGGAGAAAGATAGTGAGATTTTTTTATCCCTTTTTTTTTTTTTTTAGTTTTTTTTTTTGTTTGTTTTTTGTTACAACATATAGTTTGTAAAGCTGTGCAATATGTTATTACAATGTGTCATCAGTTTACAAGAGTCAGAAATAACCAGCATGAGAAATGATACAATTGTTGTAGCTGCACAATAATCTTAGCTGAATACATATTGTGAAATTGACACTTTAACCCCTTAAGGACCCATGACGTATGGGTACGTCATGGGTCCGATCCCTAAGTATGGCGCCCACTCCTGCCCTCTGTGGGCGCGATCGCTGCGGGGGTCCGGCTGTTTCCTGTAGCTGACCCCCGCGGCTAATGATCGCGGTCGGCAGCGATGCCGATCGCAATCATTTAACCCCGCAGATGCCGTGGTCAATCCTGACCACGGCATCTGCGCGCACTAAAACCAAAAGTAAAACTTTCGGCAGCTCTCCGGCTCCCCCTAGTGGTGATCGGGAGAATCGGAGCGCTGTAAGGGATAGCCTCAAGCCTTTCATTCAGCATGAGGCTATCACTTACTATTTCCTATAGAGCCCTTGTTAGCAATAGGGCTTCATAGGAAAGTAGTAAAATCCTCATAAACTCCAATACAAGTGTATTGGAGTTTATGTTAGAAGCAATCAGACGACTGATTTATATAGGTCCCTATGGGATCTATATAAAAGTGTAAAAGAAAAATAAAAAAAATAAAAAAAACCTAAAAATTCAAATCACCCCCCTTTCCCCAAAATTAAAATAAAATAATATTTTTTTTAAAAAAAATACACATCATGGGTGTCGCAATGTGCGAAAACGCCCGTGGTATAAAAATATAAAAATATATTCCCCATACGGTAAACAGAAAAACGGAAAAAAGCGCCCAAATGGCGGATTCGCCATTTTTGAACGCTTCATTTCCTCAAAAAAAATTAAATAAAAAGTGATCAAAAAGTCCTACACACCCCATAATGGTATCAACTAAAAGTTCAGATCGCCCAGCAAAAAATAAGCCCCCATACAATGCCATACACTTAATTACAAAAAAGTTATAGGGGTCAAAATATGGCGACAAAAAAAATAAATAAAAAATTTCCCACTTTTGAATTTTTTTTTCACTATCGAAACGCAAGCAAAACTATACATATTGGGTATCGCCGGATTCGTACTGACCTGTAGAATAAAACTAAATGGTCAGTTTTATCACACATCAAACGTCGTAATTTAAAAACCCGTAAAATTGTGGTAGAATTGTTTTTTTTTTGCAATTTCACCCCATTTGGAATTTTTTTCCCGCTTCCCACTACATCGTATGCAATATTAAATGGTGGCGTTGGAAAGTACAACTTGTCCCGCAAAAATAAAGCCCTCATATGGCCATGTGAACGTAAAAATAAAAAAGTTATGGCTCTCGGAAGGCATAGAGCGCAAAACGAAAAAACCCCGAGTCCTTAAGGGGTGTTAAACACATAATATTAAAACGCCAACAGTAACCCCCCGTGCTTCCCCAATCTATACCCATTCTTATTCCTATGTGCCCACTAATCAATCTATCAGCAGCTTTCCCAATCTATTTGCGTGCTTTTTTTTTTTTTAGGTACCATTCAGATTGGACAAAAGACTTCATTATTTCCTTTATCTCGGCATCTGAAAAAACTATATTGATAAATATCTCCCATCTTTTGAAAAAAGTGTGGATGAATCTACCTTTATATTGCTCAGCTTCTCTCCTTTCTATATCGAAGCATTTTTTTGTTTGGCTGAATACCTCTGTCATTGAGGGAATTTTGGCTTGTAGCCAGCTGCGAAACAAGCACCTCTTGGCTGCTAGTATCACTAGGTGTATTAATGGAGATGGTCTCCTCCCTTCCTCTACCGCATGAAATAATATAAGTTCTGGAGTAAGAGGTATGGATAGCTTCAGATGAGTTCTAATTTGTCCTTTTATTGACCTCCAGAACCTCTGTGAAGCTGGACAATGCCATGACCTTCTTGTTTTCTTCACGTGTGCCAGTCATCTGTGAGGAAAATCATGGGGCATGCCAAGGTTTCCGGGTCTATGCCCGGCCGGAGGTTTGGAGCGTAGGGATTGCTGCTTCATCCAGAGAACACTTGTGTATCACTGTAATGGTTGGTAGCCAGGTGGGAACAGAATAGGGAGAGATTGGGACACTGACTGTAGAACGTCGATTAGGTAGGGGTATGCTGAGAGAGATGAGAATATTTGAGGGAAAATTTAGTGTTATCAGGAACTGAGCAGGACGAAGACAGATCTCGTGTATTACCATTTTTGTGTGAGAGAATTAGTAAATTGTGTAAGGCCAAGTGAGAAGAGACTTCCAACAGCCAAAACTTTTTTTTTATTTTTCCTTTCACATAGCCATATGGGAGCTCATTTTTAATGGCACCATTTAATTTACTATTTCTTATATTGGAAAACGGAGAAAATTATTTGTGGTTCTGACGTCACAGCGTTGACTGTGCACTAAAAATGACATGTAGATAAGACGGCGTGGCACTCTCGTCCAGGTTATGCGGGTGCTTAGGTTGTGGGTTCCCAGCCCTCAACAGTAGAAAATTATAAACTTCAGCACTCCGATGAATATGGTAACATCAGGTCTCTGCCTCTCCTTCCCCTTCCCGCTTGAACGTTATAAATCCAAGCCTGCTTGAAGCCCTGATTGGAAAAAACCTCGCCTTAAGACATGCTGCCTGAGTTATGTACCTCAGACAACCCCTTTTAAGACCGTGGTGGGGAACTCGTGACCTGATGAGGTGTATGCATCCTATTGGGAGCTAACCCTGGGTCCATTCATAGCTTCCAAATGTGTACAGATCTCAGCAGATGAGTAGGTGCAGGATCTGTTGCAGACAAAACTCGGAGACAACCCAAGTGTAGAAGAATAAATGTCAACTTTACAGCTCATAAACCCAACCAGACGTCACACTACATTTTTTCCAGAAAAGTAAAAATACTCTTAATTTTGAGGAGTATTTTTAGCCGAGGAGGAGGAGTACGAATTATGTGGTAATTCATATATAATACATAGTCCTACATAACTCTGAGGCTGCTATTTCTGCAGGGAAACCATTTCTACCGCCATAACACAGTGAGATACACGGTGCCCACCTGGCACTGCCATACACAGATATTATATACACAGCTCTACTACCAGTGCTCCAGACTAAAAAAAATACCAAGGAGCCATTGGCTCCTAACCTGAAAAATTTTGGCACCAAATGTAAAATCCATATAATATAGCTGGGATGCTTAGGAGCACGTTGTTTTCTAAGCTACAGCCCCCTCAGTTAAAGGGGTTGTGCACTCATTTCCATGACCTCTCAGACTAGCCGGGTTGGTGTTGGTAATCCCTAGGTGCTGGGTCCTGGCTCATTTGCTTCCCGGCGGGGCTACGTAACGGACATATGGACACGGAAACAAAATACGTTCGTGTGAATTATAGAAATTTCTGTGACCGAAACACACTTTCAATCCTCTGAATGGGGTTGTTCCTGCAGCAGGTGCATAGTTTACTGCCTTCAGTTGAATGGGAGAGTCACAGAAATGTCTCCAATAAATCTGCCACGTGTGAACACACCCTTAGACACCAGAATTACTGTAAAGCCAGTTCTACTTTACACCAGTTTGATAAATGACCCCCTAAGGGTTTTTCTACAATCATAAAACCTTTATAAGGGCTCATGCATACGGCCATTGTGCGGCTGTTCCGTGCATTGGGGACCGCAGTTTGTGGTCCCCAATGCACGTGCTACAGCCGTGCAGCGGCCAGGACAGATCCAGACCCCTTGAAATTCAATGGGTCCCTGATCCGTCCGTTCCGCAAAAAAGTAGTGCATGCTTCCGCACCGCATCTCCCGGATTGCAGACCCATTCAAGTGAACTGCTAACCGTCCTCTCCTACCTGCCGCAGTGAGCGCCTCACGCTGCCATCTGAAGCTGTCGCCGGTTCTCCTTGTGTCCCATTGTGAGCGGGGGAGGGAGGAGAGCAGACCCAGCGCACACCGGGCCATCCTCCGTTATCGCCTCCTGGCCATTCATCTTACCAGGGCTGGGACAAGGTCCACCACCAACAGAGGCTGAGCTGCCCAAGTGCGCCCCCCCAACTTGTGGAGTCTTTACTAAATACTGTTGTAATCACACATAAATATGCACAGTTTAATGTATCAGTTAATGACGCACTGTTATGGGGGATCTGTGGATGACACTGTTATGGGGGATCTGTGGTTGACATTGTTATGGGGAGGATCTATGGTTGACACTGTTATGGGGGATCTGTGGATGACACTGTTATGGGGGATCTGTGGATGACACTGTTATGGGGATCTGTGGATGACACTGTTATGGGGGATCTGTGGATGACACACTGTTATGGGGATCTGTGGATGACACACTGTTATGGGGGATCTGTGGATGACACTGTTATGGGGGATCTGTGGATGACACTGTTATGGGGGATCTGTGGATGACACTGTTATGGGGATCTGTGGATGACACTGTTATGGGGGATCTGTGGATGACACTGTTATGGGGGATCTGTGGATGACACTGTTATGGGGATCTGTGGATGACACTGTTATGGGGGATCTGTGGATGACACACTGTTATGGGGAATCTGTGGATGACACACTGTTATGGGGGATCTGTGGATGACACACTGTTATGGGGATCTGTGGATGACACACTGTTATGGGGGATCTGTGGATGACACACTGTTATGGGGGATCTGTGGATGACACACTGTTATGGGGAATCTGTGGATGACACACTGTTATGGGGGATCTGTGGATGACACACTGTTATGGGGGATCTGTGGATGACACTGTTATGGGGGATCTGTGGATGGCACTGTTATGGATTGTGACTCACAATGGATATTGGGGACCAGCAAATTACAAGGAAGGCGGGGGTGGGGGATGATTGATAACATACATATCTAAATGGCTGGGGGGGTGAGGGCTTGACTTGAGCATCTACTGATCAGAGCATTAGAATAGCAGGAATAAATAACATCTAAATGTCTGGTGGGGTAGATGGGGGTAGGACAAGGGCTGATGGGGGAAGGGGGACTGGGTTAGATAATCTATACTGACATACATATGACACACATACATACATACTGACATACATACTGACATACATATGACACACACATACATACTGACATACATACTGACATACATATGACACACACATACATACTGACATACATATGACACACACACATATATACTGACATACATATGACACACACATATATACTGACATACATATGACACACACACATATATACTGACATACATATGACACACACATACATACTGACATACATATGACACACACACATATATACAGACATACATATGACACACACACATATACTGACATACATATGACACACACATATATACTGACATACATATGACACACACATATATACTGACATACATATGACACACACATATATACTGACATACATATGACACACATATATACTGACATACATATGACACACACATACATACATACTGACATACATATGACACACACACATATATACTGACATACATATGACACACACATACATATATACTGACATACATATGACACACACACATACATACTGACATACATATGACACACACATATATACTGACATACATATGACACACACATATATACTGACATACATATGACACACATACATATATACTGACATACATATGACACACACATACATATATACAGACATACATATGACACACATACATAAACACACACAATATGCACATTACATTACTTCCATTCCCTTTAACCCCTTACATTTTCTGCACATACAGTCTCTGGTGACTTGGAGGGAGAGGCAGGATGCAGAGTATTCCTCCTCCTCCTCCTCCTTCCAGGGCCGGTGCAAGAATTTTTGCCGCCCTAGGCAAGATAAAAATTGACGCCCCCATCAGATGATCTGCCCTTACGGTACTGTAGCGGCGACACGAAGCGCACGGCGTCATAGTAATCAATGACGCTGTGCGCAGTGTATGCTATATGTGTATAACAAACATATTTCACATGAAAACTTACAGTTGCTTGGCCCTTGGGGATCTCGGACACCACTTCACACTTTGGCCGGGGGATCGGTGTAGAGGTATACTGTGGGGATCGGCGGAGCTGATGATGTGTTTTATCCACCATAATACCCCCGTAGTAATCATTCTCCTTTTAATATACAGTGGAAAAAAATACCCCCTTGTAATACCCCAGCTCAGCTAATGTCCCCATAATGTACCAGTATGAAATACCCCTATATAGTGCCCCTAGTAAATGCCCCCATAGTGCTCCTCTCCCGCCTTCCTCCTAGTGCCCCCATAATATAATACACAGTATATAGGGTATATCCCAATTCTCCCCCTCCAACATGGCAACACAGCTCGGTATTATTATTAATATAAAGGCCCTCTCTGTGCTATTATTATAATAACGGCCCCCTCTGTATAAATAATAATAATACTAATACAGTGGGGGCTATTAAGATAAGAATAGTACAGAGGGGGCCATTATAATAATAATAGTACAGAGGCGGCCTTATAACAATAATAATACTAATACAGTGGGGGCTATTAACATAAGAATAGTACAGAGGGGGCCATTATAATAATAATATACAGAGGCGGCCTTATAACAATAATAATAATAGCCCGCCTTATGTGCCAGTAGTGCCCCCTTATGTGCCAGTAGTGCCCCCTTATGTGCCAGCAAGCCCCCCTTATGTGCCAGCAAGCCCCCCTTATGTGCCAGCAAGCCCCCCTTATGTGCCAGCAAGCCCCCCTTATGTGCCAGCAAGCCCCCCTTATGTGCCAGCAAGCCCCCCTTATGTGCCAGCCCCCTTATGTGCCAGCAAGCCCCTTATGTGCCAGCAAGCCCCCTTATGTGCCAGCAAGCCCCCTTATGTGCCAGCAAGCCCCTTATGTGCCAGCAAGCCCCTTATGTGCCAGCAAGCCCCTTATGTGCAGCAGCCCCCTTATGTGCCAGCAGCTCCCCTTATGTGCCAGCAGCTCCCCTTATGTGCCAGCAGCTCCTTATGTGCCAGCAGCCCCTTATGTGCCAGCAAGCCCACTTTATGTGCCAGCAAGCCCCCTTATGTGCCAGCAAGCCCCCTTATGTGCCAGCAAGCCCCTTATGTGCCAGCAAGCCCCCTTATGTGCCAGCAAGCCCCCTTATGTGCCAGCAAGCCCCTTATGTGCCAGCAAGCCCCCTTATGTGCCAGCAAGCCCCTTATGTGCCAGCAAGCCCCCTATGTGCCAGCAAGCCCCCTTATGTGCCAGCAAGCCCCTTATGTGCCAGCAAGCCCCTTATGTGCCAGCAAGCCCCCTTATGTGCCAGCAAGCCCCCTTATGTGCCAGCAAGCCCCCTTATGTGCCAGCAAGCCCCCTTATGTGCTAGCAAGCCCCCATGTACCAGTAGCCCCCTTATGTGCCAGCAAGCCCCCTTATGTGCCAGCAAGCCCCCTTATGCTCCAGTACTACCTGTAGCCCCCCTTATGCACCAGTGACCCCCCCCACATATGTGCTCCACCCTGATTTGAGTAAAAAAAAAACACAAAAAAACACATACTTACCTCCATGGCAGCGATGCGATGCAGGCCTCTTCCGGCCTGTGTCCCGCGCTGTACGGCTCAGGCGGCGCGATGACGTCATCGCGCCTCCTGAACCGGCCTCTGATAGGCTGCCTGCCAGCACTAGGCCGGCAGCCTATCAGATGAACAGGGGAGGACGGGACACGCCTCCGGCCCGCCCTCCTCCTGCACGCTCCGCTGCCGCGACTCTGCTCTGGTGCCTGGGGGCGGGGAGACCACACCGGGTGTCACCCCAGGGACTGGTGTCACCCGGTACGGTCCGCCCCCCCTCAGGCAGTGCAACATGATAGCGGGGCGGCGCACCGGCCGCCCCGTTACCACATAGGTTTTTTTTTTTTTTTTTTTTCAATCGCAGGGTTCCGGCGCCCCCTACTAAATTGCGCCCTAGGCAATTGCCTAGGTCGCCTTACAGGTGGCGCCGGCCCTGCCTCCTTCTCTGTCCCGACGCTGCTCTTCTCTCTGTGCTGGGAGGGGGTTGTGAATCTCTGGTGCACACACAGGCAGGAAGTCAGGGGCTGGGGAAGGTACGGAGCTGCAGCACACTGCACTAGACTGAGGGAGGGAGGAAGAACACCACTAGGGGGCGCAGGGCCGGCTGTTACAGCAGCAGAGCGCAGAAATGGATGCTCTGCTGCTAATACAGCTACACGGCAGCAGCAGGGACTTGGTGAGAGTGGCCTGTGCCTTTGCCCTGAGGCTTGAGCGCCCTGAGGCTGGAGCCTCCTCAGCCTCTGTGTCGGCCCGGCCCTGCATCTTACTGCCAGGCAGCATAACCACCCCAACCACAGCGCCCCCGGCAGGCAGGCGCTTACGGATATCCCCCCTTCCCCTTTGCAGTGGTTGTCATCTTTCGGGGTTCCATGCTGCGAGGCCCCGTTTAAAGATATCTCCTCCGTTCACCAGCTCGGCCGGGAAGAGCTCCCGTAGAAAGTTCTCCAGCAGATGCCTACTCTTCGCCCGGTCCCACAGTTCCCCGACCACCAGGACTTGCTGAGGACCCCTGAAGCACTCAAGCACCTCCCTTAAGCGGCTCTCTGTGCAGTCTCTCGCCATGCCGGCCTTCATCATCCTAGCAGCATCCTGAACTTACAGCCCCGTGCACACTATCCACTGCCCGCAGAGCTTAACCCTTTTATGACCAAGGTATCATTAATACCCCCGTGACCACGTCTAATTTTGCAAATCTGACGTGTCACTTTGTGTTAACTTTGGAACACTTTTATTTATCCAAGCCATTCTGAGATTTTCTCGTGACACATTTTAGTTCATGATAGTCACAAATTTGAGTCCATATATTTCGCCTTTATTTATAAAAAAAAAATCCCAAAATTTACCAACAATTTTGAAAAATTCACAATTTTAAAAATTTCATTTTCTTTGCTTTTAAAACAGAAAGTGATACCTCATAAAATATTTATTACTTATCATTCCCCATATGTCTACTTTATGTTGGCATCATTTTGTAAATGTCATTTTATTTTTTTAGGACGTTAGAAGGCTTAGAAGTTTAGAAGCGGTTCTTAAAATTTTTATGAAAATTTCCAAAACCGACTTTTTAAGGACCAGTTCAGGTCTGAAGTCACTTTGTGGGGCTTATGTAGTGGAAACCCCCCATAAATGACGCCATTGTAGAAACTACACCCCTCAAGTTACTCAAAACTGATTTTGCAAACTTTTTAAAGACATAAAGGAGAATGGAGATGAAATTTCTAAAATTTTTTATTTTTTGCAGATTTTCCATTTTAATCCGTTCTTTTTTTTTTTTTTTTTCTTTTAACACATCGAGTGTTAACAGTCAAACGAAACTCAATATTTATTACCCTGATTCTGTGGTTTACAGAAACACCCCACAGGGAACACCATATGGTTTTTGGAAGGCAGATTTTGCTGGACTGGTTTTTAGATGCCCCCCGATGCACCCTTACAGTAGGAACTCCAAAAACCCCATTTTGGAAACTAGGGATCAGGTGCCAGTTTTATTGGCACTATTTTGGGGTACATATGATTTTTTAATTGCTCTATATTATGTTTTTTGTGAGGCAAGGTAACAAAAAAATAGCTGTTTTGGCACCATTTTTTATTTTATACAAGATTCATCTGACAGGGTAGATCTTGTGCTATTTTTATAGAGCAGGTTGTTACAGACGCAATGATATCAAATAGGTTTACTTTGTTTCAGTTTTACATGATGAAACATTTTTTTGGGGAGGGGGGGGGGTGTATCCACCCGTCATTTGGATACACATGCTAATCCATTCACTTCATTGGGGCCGCAAAATATGCGGACAGCTCACTGTGTGCTATCCATATGTGCGTTCCGTGGCCCCGCAAAAAATTTGAATATCTTTAATGATGTCCATTTTTAAGGACAAGGATAGGACATTTGTGAAAGAGTGAAAAAAATGGGGGGGGGGGGGGCGCTTGGCTCTCGGCCAGTATATGTGCTTTGTGGCTCTGTGATTGAGCCCTTACTATGGCCTGTGCTTGAGCCCTTACTGAGATAGAACAGGGCTGCACGTAGCAAAAAGAGGTACAGGTGATGAACATTGCACGGAGCTGTAGTACTTGGTCTACACAGTCATAACTTGCAGGTGGAAATGGTGGCTCTCCTTCCTGTTACATCGCTGGTGCAGCAGTGATTCCTGCAAACCAGAATCCAGTTTACATAGGCTGAGCCGAGGCATAGAGTTTGACATTATGGGTTCTTCACCTTGGTCCCCTGCAAGGATGGATGGAATTTCCCGCAGTGAAACCCTAGGTTGCACTCACTTGATGTTGTAGCATAGTCTAAGGACGGACAGGGGTTGGTAACAAGTAGATGGCAGGATGACCAGAAGTAGAGAGGGGCAAACTCAGAATCCTTGAACCCCCTTCCCCCCTTTCCCATTGCACTCTCAGATTGGGCACCTCGTGAACTACACCCGTTGTTACAGAGCGGAAAGGACACGAGAAAAGATGTAAAAATTATATTACTAATAAAATGGTCACTTGACTCCACCACAATTTCTGTAGTGCACATGGGAATACATCTTAAATACAGTTTGGCAGAAAATACATTAAAACAATTTAGTCTTTGCAGAAAAAGTCCCAAATGTCTTGCGTGGTTTGCTCACCCAACTTGGTAGTATAGAACTCCCCTACAGGGGTGCACCTATCCTTTCTGCTGCCTGAGGTGAAAACTGAAACGACACCGCTGCCGCCCCTCTTGCCCCTACCTTGTTCTGCCTGAGGCGATCGCCTCACTGGTGGTGCACCCCTGCTCCCGAGTATGTATGCATGGTGACGGAGCTGTATACCGTCTGTTGTAAAATAGTTTTAGGCCCAAGAAAATAACATTTGCAGCCAATCCTTTGTCACAAGGTTCTGTTGCTTATGGGCTGATTCACGCATAACCAATTAGATGTTGTAGATTATGTTTGTTATGTACAGTTATAAGTGTGTACATTTTCTGTATGGATGAGGGTGGCCTTGGAATGGTCGCCTCAGACGCTCTGCTATAGGAGTAAATGGCACTGCCCAATAATACAGAAGACTAATTGCTGCAAAACTCACATGTACAAACGATGTAATGGTGGTAAGCAAGAGATCCTCGCCAACGTCCTTTAGCCACATCCTGCAACCTGTGGCTCTTCAATTGTTGAGACACGGCCTAAATACTGGGAGCAATGTTGCAGTAGCTAGGCCACAGGTTGGAGACCACAAACCAGTACCCTGGTGTATGGTAAGAAGCTTGCCTGTGTTTTCTGTCTGATATGGTATCTGCTAACAGCTGTTGCTTACTTTACTAAGATAACAAAAATTCCTCTTACTTAAAGTAATTCTTTATTTCTTCTTAAAATACAAAAACACGTTACAGTAGACACAGGCTTACGCATTTCAGGTGAAACAGTTCATCCTTACTTATGGCATGTTTGGTCTACTTCCAGAGTCGTGTACATGAAGATAGACTGAAGGCCTCGACTGGGTGTGATCGGAGTTCCTCCTCTTGCCATACGATGTCTTCTGTTGACCTGAAAGATGAGCTGACCTGCCCTATCTGCCTTCAACTCTACACCGATCCCATAACTCTGCAGTGCGGACACAACTTCTGCCAGAAGTGTATTGAGGCTGCGCTAGATACGCAGGAGCCATCTGTATCCAATAGCTGCCCTCAATGCAGAGCAAAGTTTCATACACGTCCTGTGCTGAAGAGGAACACCACGCTGTGTAACATAGCAGAGCATTTTCTTTCTCAGGAGGAACAGGAAGAGTGTAAGGTATTTTGTACATGCTGTGACAATCCTGTGGTTGCTTTGAAAACGTGCCTGTTTTGCAAAGTTTCCCTGTGTGAACTTCACCTGGAAGGACACAGCAAGTCCCCAGAACATACCTTAATCCAACCAACAAATTCCCTTAAGAGCGGTACGTGCTCCGTGCACAAGAAGGTCCTCGTGTACTACTGCACTGAGGATGCTGAGTGTTTGTGTGTTTCTTGTTGCCTGGGCGAGAAGCACAGAGGACACAACGTTGGATTATTGAATGAAGCCTTTAAACAGGAAAAAGAAAAACTAAGGATTATTCGAGAACATATCGTTAAAGAAAGAGGAGAGCTTGAAACGAGAGTCCAATATCTACAGGACCACGTAAACCGCCTCCCAAGAAAAGTAGCCGGTGTTATGGAGAGGGTCTCTACCCATTTTAGAAACCTCACGATGAAGCAAGATGCGTTAAAGAATCAGGTCCTGAAAGAGCTCACGAAGCAAAAAGGTCGGGTGTCGCTGTCAGTCTCTAAACTGATCCAGCAGCTGAAATCGAAGAAGGACAATCTCGCCAGTAAAATATCTACTATAGATGAGCGATGTCAACTGATGGATCCGTTGCTCTTCTTACGGGCAGACAGAGAGGTCTTTGCTGAGGCGATGTCCGATAACAACAATAAGATAAAAATCACCGAACCTGACGATCTGGCTGAAGATGTGATCAGCCAGACCCTGAGCTCTGGTATGCTGAACATCATGTCAAGCCTACAGAAGGGCTACTATGTGCAGGAGGCATCTGGCATATTGCTGGATGTGAACACCGCCTCTAATGATGTATTTATCTCGGATGACCTCAAAACGGCTTCCTGGTCGGAAGTCAATCTGGGTCGTCCCGTAACCCGAGAGAGATTTGCGATTCGTAGAGTTCTAAGCATGAAGGGCTTTTCTGATGGAAGATTTTACTGGGATGTAGAAGTAAGTAAGGAGGGAGGATGGAGAGTGGGGATGACCTATGCAAGTATAGGAAGAAAAGGAAAATATTCCCTCATTGGAAATAATAAGACTTCGTGGGGTCTGCGTGGCATTAATAAGCTATATTCAGTAAGGCATGACCGGAAAGAAATTCCACTAGCATACCGACCTACCTGCTATAAAGTGAGGATCTATCTGGATTATACGGCTGGACAGCTGTCTTTCTATGAGCTGGATGACTCAATGAGACACTTATATACTTACAATGCCACCTTCACCGAGGCTCTGTACCCAGTGATCGTTGTGTGGGCCAATGCTTGGGTGAGGGTCTTAAGTTAGGCTTGTCTCAATATACTATATATCGGGCTGCCTCAAATTACAGCCAGCGAGAAAGCAGGGAGGCTCCTAATGCAGAGAGATGCGTCATGAGATGTGGATGCTGCAGCCGAAATCAGCTGAATAAATGTTAATTCATCTTAATCTGTTGATTTGAGATACATAAAAAAAAAGTTTGACTTTGTTAATAAATTTAGTTTGTTTTGCACTGACCTCGAGTTGCAGCCTGTTTTATAGCCCAGACCTACGTTCCCAATTCTGCTGCTCGCAATTCAAATCTTTCACACCTTCCTCTGAAAGCAGAGTTCCTACATTAGCAGACACCAAAAAGAATAAACCAGTGCAAGCCAAGAAGTACCGCAATATTTTGTAAAATACCAATATCCAATTTATTAAATATACACAAATTACATACACAATGAAAGCAGAATAACCACTGAAAAGCCTGATACATATAAGACTACCACCCAGAGACTGATATCGGGTGATGACACCACATAGTCGACATAGGCAAATAAATATGTAAATATCAGAAAATACTTGACTCTAAGTAGTGGGAACATTATATATAGAAACAGACCCACAACATAGCAGTTGTAAGACAAATGTTAGCCAATCCCCGTATAGTGTCACCTGTAATAATATGTGCTTATGGGCGATTTGGCCTATAAATATAGAAAGACCAACACTATTGAAAATCAAGAATGAATAAGGATAGAGTAATAACATTACCCATGTTTCGACCGGTGTGTCACCCGATATCGGCGAAACGCGCGTCAATGTGCTGCGTTAAGGCTTCGTCAGGAAGCAAAATGCGCATGCTCAACGAACGATGCCGTTGCCAGGAGTCTGCACGGAGCCTGGTGCGCAGGTGCGGGATCTCGGCAGAGGGACGGGCAGGTAGAAATATATTGCAGAGGCAGTGCTGGGCAGAGAAAGGCGGCGCTGGGCACCAGACAGCTAGGGGTGCGGCCGGCAGCCTGTATTAACAGACCTCCCCGTGGGCACCTTTAAAAGGGGTTGTCTCATCATGGACAATGTGGGCGTATCGCTAGAACAGGTTTACTGCAGACGCACATTCAAAATTTACAAAGAGACATTTTTGGGAGGGTTTTTCCAATGTTAATGTGACGGGTAGGAGATTAACATTCATTTTTTTTTTTTTTTTTGCAGGCAGATTTTTCCTATCTGAGTACATGGGATACAGAACTGGGATATGAGTAAGGACAGCATCCATATAGATTGTGACAGAATAGAAAGTGAAGAGAGGGCACTCCTATATTTGGTTTTAATTGGTTCGTCGTTTATTTTATAGACCTGTATATATTACTTAAAACTTACTAAAAAATCACATTAATTCAAATAACATTCCATAAAATTGTTACAATGAGGTTGGTAACCAGCTGGCTATTTAAAATTCACCTTTTCTGGGAAATAACCATAAATGCATAAAAATGACCATTAGGCTCTGTATATCAATGTCTCATTGCAGCCAGTAGTCCAGTGTCTCGTGCGATTATAATACACTAATCTGCATAGATATAGAGTGATCGAATTAATTAAAATTCATTAGTACCATTGTCTTCAACTGTGTGAGATTATATCTCAATGGATCAGTACTGAGGGTTGTGGCGGTCTAATTGTTGCCTTATAATGCCCGTGGATTATTTCTAGCAGAGAATAACCATTAACCATTAATTGCAGTTAAATCTTTGGTTACTTTACCGCTCCGGCGTGTGTGGGGACCCTTCTTGTTGTAGATGTCTCCCAGGCTTGTGTTGTCTGCGGTCCGCGCCGCTATCTAGTATGCCGTGCGGTCTGTTATGTTGGATACTGCCGGCTGAGTACACGTATCCTCTGCTGGGCTGGCTTGCGCGATCTCCGCTGTCACCAGCTTGTGGTGTTCCACGTGCGATCTAGTTCTGTATGTCGTGCAGTATTGCCGGCTGTATGCAGGTATCCTGCTCGACTTGTGCGATTTCGCTACGCATGCGATTTCCTACCGCCAGAAGCGCAGCTTCCACGTGCAATTCGAATTTTCGGCCTTTTCTATTGCGGGATACTGAGCGCTCAGTATGTAGCTTATCTCACTGTGCTTTGTTGATGACTGGCATTCAGATTCACCCATCTGAATGCCAGTCATCAACAAAGCAGTGAGATAAGCTACATACTGAGCGCTCAGTATCCCGCAATAGAAAAGACCGAAAATTCGACTACTACGTGGAACGCTGCAAGCTTCTGGCGGTAGGAAATCGCACAAGCGTGTAGGAACGCACAAGTCGGCCCAGCAGAGGATACCTGCATACAGCCGGCAATACTGCACGACATACAGAACAGATCGCACGTGGAACACCACAAGCTGGTGACAGCGGGAGATCGCGCAAGCCAGCCCAGCAGAGGATACGGTACTCAGCCGGCAGTATCCAACATAACAGACCGCACGGCATACAGATAGCGGCGCGTGACCGCAGACAACACAAGCCTGGGAGACATCTACAACAAGAAGGGTCCCCACACACGCCGGGAGCGGAGCAACCAAAGATTTAACTGCAATTAATAATTAATGGTTATTCTCTGCTAGAAATAATCCACGGGCATTATAAGGCAACAATTAGACCGCCACAACCCTCAATTACTGATCCATTGAGATATAATCTCACACAATTGAAGACAATGAATTTTAATGAATTTTAATTAATTCAATCGCACTATATATCTATGCATCCATATAGATTGTGTTTACCGTGTTTTTCGCTTTATAAGATGCACCCAATGATAAGACGCACCACAGGTTTAAGAGGAGGAAAATAAGAAATATTCTTCATAAGACCTCACATCAGATCTTCAAATCAGACCCTCATAAATATCCGGACATCAGATATGACCCCCATATCAGGCCATCACATCAGCCCTCCATGTCAGACAGGGCCGGGCCGACACAGAGGCTGGGACGCTCCAGCCTCAGGGCGCAGGCAGGGGCCGGCCAGAGGGAGAGGGCCTGCAGGGGGGAACCGCTCAGCGCTCCCTCCTGTCATTCTCTGATTGTAGCGTGACCGAGCTCTGTCCGGTCCGCAGGTACAGAGAGCATCAGTCTCCTGTACCCGGCCGGACTGACATGAAGTGCGCACACAGTTTGCACTTCAAGCATGACAACAGGAGGGGGAGAGGAAAGAGCATGACAACATGGGGGGAGAAGAAAGAGCATGACAACATGGGGGAAGAAGAGAGCATGACAACATGGGGGGGGAGAAGAAAGAGCATGACAACATGGGGGGGGTATAAAGAGCATGAAAAGATGGGGGAGAATGACAAGAGGGGGAGAGCATGACAAATTACTATGTGGGGGCACTGCTGTGTGGTTGAGGGGGGCAGTGTGGCGGACATTACTGTGTGGGGGACACTACAGTGTGGGGTGGCATTATACAAAAGCTCTGCAGATGCAATTCCCATGTATTGGGTCACCAAAACTTGGGTGGTCATTCACTAAATGAATCTGTGGATGGCATATATTTGTCATCCACAGACACCCCCCCCCCCCACCCTCCCAAAACAGGGTTAATTTACTGAATGACCACCAATAAAAGAGGTGGGGGTCACATATGCTATTTCATAATGACAGCAGGGCTCGTGCAGTGACTTTATTCTACTACACCCACAAGTGTCATCCACAAGTTGGAAGGGGGGTGCACTTGGGCAGCTCAGCCTCTGTTGGTGGTGGACCTTGTCCCAACCCTGATGTCAGAACCCCATCAGACCTCAGATCAGCCCACAATGTCAGACCCCCATCAGATCTTATATTAGCTATGTGATTTACATACACAGTGCTGATACTAGAAGGGCAGCACTGACAGATCAGGAAGTCAGGCCCTGCTTAGAAGGGATCTTTGCCCTTTACAAAAAAGCTTATAGTCACGACCACGGCTGAGCAGTGTGTGGCGGAGGTCAAGGTTATGGGCTGCTCTGTCCATCACCCCGGCGCGCACAGAGCAGATGCAGAGGTCACCTGAAGGAGGCGGGGGACTCTGGCGCTGTGGCGGGTGTGAGGTTAATTCATTCAGCCGGCCTAGTACATAGCACTGAAGACAAATGACAGATTACCCGGCTGAACAAATTAACCTCACACCAGCTGACGTGCTGCGGCTCCGGGTGGCAGGGCCATGAAAGGCGATGCTCCGGTACCTGCAAGCGGATGGGTAGTATCTGAGCCATGGTGGTTACGAGCTGTGCTGCTTCTCTCTCCTCTTCTCTCCCTTCCTTTCTCCCGCCGTCATTTCTTTGCCAAAAAGGCAGTACCAGCCCTGCACAGATATGTAGAACAGAAGGTGGGCCAGTCCTTGAGTCTGTCGGTGTCTGCCAAAGTGCACGGCAGCGCCAACATGTGGAGCTGTGACTACTGTCGAGGACAATATTGTCCTTTACGGCCCACTGGGTGAATGTGGTTCTGAAGTCTTCCACCCATCTGCAAGACATCCTAAAAATGGCCAGGAAACTTTGCCTGCACTTCAGCCACTCGTACACCACCAAGCACACCTTCCTTGAGCTGCAGCGGCAGAGCAGCATCCCCCAACATAGGCTGATATGTGACGTTTCCATCCTCCATATGTTGGACGGACTATACGAACAGAGAGACCATAAACGATTTCTTGATGATCCAAGTGTACGGAGGTACTCCCCTGTGTAACTTCGATGTCAGCCAGTGGCAACTCATGATTGACACCTGCTGTTTGCTCCTGCCCTTTGAGGAGGCCACTTTATTTGTCAGTCGCCAGGACTACGGGATGAACAATGTCATTGCACTGCTTTATATCCTGGAAAAGATGCTGCTAAATCTGGCTGGTCATGGGACTGGAGACGTGGAGCCTACATTTCATGGCTACATGAGCCCTGTGGGGGCTGAAATGGATAGTTTTTCTACACAGGTTACAGGAGAGGAGGAACAGGAGCAAGAGGAAGACTAGGCAGATGACCCAGACACACCGTGGCAGCATGCAGTGGAGATGGAGGCAGGGAATGCCTTCAAGTGACTTGCTTGTGTAGTGACAGTTGAATTGTCACCATTCGACAGAGGGATGACTACTGGCTCTCCACCATGTTAGACCCTCGCTACTGGTCCAAAATGGGGGCCTTTTTTACACTCACTGAGAGGGAGGACAGACTGTACTACTATGGAGACATCCTATGTAGTCAGTTGGCCACTGCCTATCTGTGCCATCGTCCATCCTCTCGCAGGTCTGACCGGGGGGTCCCTGTGCTCGCGTTCCACTGCCATGGCTGCTGAGGAGGGGTGAGGTGGAATTTGCAGCACCAGCTCCTTCAGCAGCAACCTGAGTCTAGAGTCGCTGATGAGCAGCTTTCTTCACCTGCCTAGAAACTACTCACCAGCAGCTAAACCTGGAGAAGAACCTGAACCAGCAGATGGTGGCATACTTGGAGTGCACCATGCCGCCAGTCATTGAAGATCCGCTGGACTACTGGGCAGCCAAACTGGATTTGTGGCCGCAACTAGCAGAGTTTGCACTGGTAAAGCTTTCCTGACCGGCCAGTAGTGTGGCGGGGGCCATACTGACCCCAAGGAGAACTCGCCTGTCCACCAAAAATGCAGAGAGACTGATCTTTGTCGAGTTGAATCGGGCATGGATCAGCCAGGATTTCCACCCCCCCAATGCCTGATTCATCAGATTAGATCATCCATGCTGCCTCACCCAAACCTTGACAAAAGAGACCGGTTTCTATCCACAGGCGACTGCTGGACCTGCCTGTGCTCCATGAAAGACAACAGTTGTAGTGTACGGGAGTTGTAATGCCCGTCACTACAGAAGGGTCACTTGTGTGTTGTTGTTCCCCTCAAGAGTTGGGGAAGCTGGTATAAGTCCTCTTTATAAAATGCAATGTAATGTAATGCTATGTAATTCCCTGTTACTGTGTTATTGCTATATGCAGGCCTGCTAGGGATGTCATTCCAGCTCTAGTCACTAGAGGGAGCTAGAGAGCCCTAGTTTATATAAGGCCCAGTCAGGGAAGGGAAAGGCAGTTTAGACGGTGTCTAAGACAAGTGCAGGCCATGAGCCTGTGAAGTCCAGTCCAGGCCATGGGCCTGTGTAGGAGTGCAGACCCTGGAGTCTGTGAAGGCCACATGTCACGGGCCTAGGCAGGTCAGCAGGAGTCAAGCTGAGGCAATCCTTAGAGCAAGAGGTACTGTAATGTCAGAGGAGGTACGCATTCAAGGATATAAGCCAGAAGTAGGGCATTGGGGCCTTGAAGTATAATTGCCAGTCAGGACAAGCCAGGAAGAAAGTAAGGTTACCCTGCAATTCAAAAGTCCTGTTATTTTACCCTCTGTTTACCTTGCTGGATATAAGCCTGCTGTAATTGAGATCGTACCAAAGCCAATTGTCTGCAAAAGAACTGTTTAAGAGAGTGCCTTCTGTATTACCACTGTTTCAGTAAAGTTGGAATTCTGTTTCAAGATACAAGTCTGCACCTCCATTATTCCCACTATAAATACGGTGTGCCACCGTTTACTGGCACTGGCGTCACGAAACATCAGGGACTTAGCCATAGGCACGTTAATCTACAACACCAAGGGCATCTCACATTGCACCTGGCTGTGTCCCTCCAGAACCCAGAGAGTGCCCCAGAGGAACAGCGTGCCGACCTCTCCATCACTGGCATTCCCCAGGTTAGTCTCACACATTGCTCTGACTTGAGGATGCTACACAGTCACAGACCAAACACCAACCTGGAACATAACCCACACATAGAACCAAGAAAGCTAGAAAGACCAGGTGTCTTACTAGGTGGCCATAAAGACTGGGCATAAGGAAACCCAGGAAAGGTGCATAGCTCCAGCACCCAACAAGGCTGGAGAACAACTGACTCCCTGGTAAACAGCAACAGGATTAAATAGCACCTAGAGACCACACCAAAACCAAATCCTTAACCCCACAAGAACCAGACAGGGAAAGGAACAAGTATACAAGGAGCAGTGCACACGCAGGCTACCAAAACTACACATCGTCCCTGGCAACCAGCATACATGGCATTAGCCACAGCCAATGCAACAGAGCACAAACGTGAGCAACATGGAACCCGTGTCACAGTGAACCACACCAAAACCGTGACACAGACACTAGCTACAGTGGGCACATGTGCAAAGAATTTTCAGTACCCCCTCCCCCTTCTCCATAGATGACAGCTCGCCCACTAGAGTAGCTCTGTGCCTCCATGCAGGCTGCAACCCGCTACTTGCTGGTTAGGCCTCTTTGCCCATTCGGTGTGTGCTTCCTGGCATGCACACGCATATCTTCACCAGCCAATAGCTTACCACATTGGGCCACTTAAGGCACCTTCCACTTTGGGATGGTGCCTTAGCAATAAGTTGTCCTCTAACGTCCTGCAAAGGTGTACTATTCTTTTGTTTGCCTGTGTATTGACTTCTGCCTGTTTTCTAGATTTGACCCTTCACTGCCTGATCTACGTTCTTACTCTGAGCTGCCTACCCTGAACTCGTACGCTTTATCAGATCACACATATTCTGCCTGTCTTGACCGCAACCTGTCCCTGACTACAGTTTTGCCTGATCCTTCGATGTTCTGCATCGGTGTCTCTAGATCCTGTGAGTCCTCAATCGAACAGATTTCTGCAGGGGGAACCACCAGGCCCCTACCTCCTGCAGTAAAGTCCAGATCCCTTTATAGGGGTTAAAGGGCGACTATCAATGGCCAATTAGCTAGTTCAAGTGATACACTTTTACTTTTATTCACGCTGGAGTCGACAACATCATTGAGTGTGCAGGTAAATTGTAGGTTTCCCTATTAAGGTTAGTGATGTAAAAGAAAATCCCTATTTTCATTGGCTATTTCAGTCATGTGATTTAAACGCCAAATTATTTACTTTTTGATCGGAGCCCTCTATGCAAGTTGTATACATCAGAACAGCACCTCCTATTACAGAAGTTGGTAGGGAAGACACACAGTGAGCCCTAACTGGAACCCCACCCACTTTCCCTGCCTAATTGCAGTGCAAGCACTACGTGGCAAGTACGCAACTGGCTGACATTCCCTATCCTACTAAGGTGGAAAACAGATGAAAGACAAAACCACACCACAGAAATTGGTCGGAACCAGGAGGATGATACAGTACCAAATCGAGAGACTGAGGGTAGTCAAATAGCCAAGGTGAGATCAGAACCAGGCAAGAGACACAGTACCAAAGACACAAGGCAGAGAGTGGTCAAAAGCAAGCAGAGGTCAATAATATGAGCAATCCAAACACACTGACAGAATTGGAACCGGGATCACAGCTAGGGAGTCGTAGAAAATCACTGGCCCTGGTATAAGGCCAGGAAGGGTTCAAATAGAGCACCAAGTTCCAGGATCAGAACCTGATAGGTCATGACCCGTCACTCCATTAGTCAGAACACAGCGCACAGGAATAGAGCAGCTGAGCAATCAGAACACTGCTAGTTTCCTCCAGGACACGCCCACTGTGGGAAGAAAGAGAGCATTGCATCCTGTCACTGGGCGCCGTGGCCTGGCACGGCGTCTCACTCGGTGCGGCTACCCAAAGCCAGAGGCCGCAGCACTAGAAGTTTGTGACAACTCCTGAGCTGATTGGTGGAAAACTAAAATGTCTGGAACTAAAATGTTTGGTAGCAGGGTTTAAAATTTTAAGAATTTTTAATTTATACACTTCTATTATAAGTTTTATAGTGCACTGCACTGGGGGCCCTATCTTGGTATTGGTTCCTTCTGATAGAAAAAAGTCCTTTTTGGTTTTCTTAAAGTTTTTTCTTTCCTTTTTATAGGGGAAGCCCAGCCTGGGGAATCTTCTATAAAGAGGAAATGTGCCATCTGCAAAAAAACAATTGGGCAGCGATTCCAAAAAATCATTGTCAAAAATGTACGGACAAGATTATGGCGGACGAAACACCTTCCCTAGTGGACAGCCTTAGATCAATAATAAAAGAAGTCTCCTCAGCCATTGAGACCCAGATAGCCTCCCTGCCACAAGCCCCTTCCACCTCAAAATCCATTCCTGACATCCCGCCGGACTCAGGCTTTGATTTTGAAGAAAAGCGAAGTGTCTTCGGATTCAGACTCTGACTCTTCCGATGACAATTCTGGCAAACCCTTTGTTCTATGGAGGATACAGACTCGCTATTAAAAACTATCAGGGCGACCACGAACATAGAACAAACAAAACAACCACAGTCCATTCAAGACCAAATGTTCAGGGGTTTAAAACATAAAGAAATTAATTGCAAGTGAATGGAAGGACCCCGAGAGAAGATCAGGGACTTCAAAAATGTTTAAACGTAAATATCCCTTTAGTGATGCAGACTCAACTCACTGGGATAAATCTCCGCGGGTTGATGCTCCGGTGGCCAGGATTTCGAAAAAATCCTCTCTCACCTTTGAGGATGTGGGTCTCCTGCGAGATCCAATGGATAAGAAATATTAATCCATCCTTAAGAAGTCCTGGGATACATGCACATCTATGCTTCGTCCCAGTATTACAGCCACCTGCACCGCTAGGACTTTATCTTTATGGCTGACCCAGTTAGAAGAGCACTTACAGGCAGGCACCCCATGGATGACATTCTAGCCTCCCTTCCCGTCCTAAAGCAGGCCACAAATTTTTTGTCTATCTGCCAGATCGGCCGCCCTAGTAAATTCAGCCCGAAGAGCAGTCTGGTTAAGATCCTGGTCTGGGGACAACACATCTAAGAATAAGTTATGTAATATCCCCTGTGAAGGTGATAGACTCTTTGGCTCAGTCCTGGATGATATTCTGGACAAAGCCTCTGATAAGAAAAAGGGCTTCCCGTCCGAGTCAAAACATTTTCATAACAGACGTTCCTTTCGTGCCCAAAGAAGGGGCAGGCCAGACCCCAAAAAAAGAGAAAGCTCTAATACCTGGCAGTCCTCAAGGGGCCGTGGCAGGGGTTTCTTATTCAACCCGGACAAATCATCCAAACAGGCTGGACAATGATGCCAAAAGTCCGGTGGAGGGAAGGCTTTCAAATTTTTTACCTGCCTGGGAAAATATTACAAACTCACCCTGGGTTTTAGATCTTGTCTCTTCAGGATACAAAATAGAATTTGCTTCGGCTCCCCCCAAAAGATTCCTTATAAACAAAAAGCTGAGCACACAAAACAGTTACTCCTATATCAACAGGTCCAAACACTACTCGAAAAGAAGGCGGTAATACCAGTACCTCCGGGGCAGGAAGAAGACTGTTTTTACTCTCCAATTTTCCTGGTGACAAAACCAAACGGCTCTTACCGAGCAATTATAAACTTGAGAGATCTCAACAAGCAGGTTACCTACTAAAAAGTCAAGATGGATTCATTACTTCTTGTTACATTGTCAATAAAAATGATTTGATAAAAAAAAAATAAAATCTTCTCTTCCAAAACTGCTATATGGTAACCCTAGATTTAACCGATGCATATTATCATATCCCAATTTACACGGAACATCAAAAATACTTAAGGTTCACGATCCACCACAACGATCATCTCATGCATCTACAATTTCAGGTTCTCCCATTTGGTCTTTCAACTGCCCCTCAAGTATTCACAAAAATAATGTTTGAAATTTCTTTTTATTAAAAGAGGGGTACAGTATAAAACACCATTGCACAAATAATCAACAATTTGTGCATCACAAATCAGGATCTTCGTCTGAAACAGCATCGAAGGCAAAGCCTAACAATACAGGCTAAGAAGAGTGATCACACAGCCAGGACACAAGGGTCCTATTGGTGAATGACCTTACATAACAAGGCAATAGAAACCCTAGTAGTGGGTAAAAATGCAGGAAAGGGTGTAGCAATTATAACAAAGGAATGGGAAAAACAGATGGACAGACAAAACAGAACAGACAAACAAACAAACAAAAAGCCCTGGTAGATTAAGTTGTCGCCCCTTAACGTTACCATCAAGGTACATGACCAGAGTGGTAGAGAATGCAACTGAGAATCTCGTCAAAGATAATCAAGTGAACAGCGCCCATCAGAACTTCGGACGTTCAACCCTTTTACTAATCAGACCCAGTGGGTTGGGAAATGGAAAGGCTGTTTCTATAGGTCAACCAAGGCTGCCAAACATGAAGGTAGCGATCCCTGCTGTGGTAAGTCCAACCTATAAGTTCCTCCATTTGGCACACCTGATGGACCCTGTCACGCCACATGTCCAAGGTCGGGGGTTCTGTAGATCTCCAGCGTACCGGAATCAGAAGTTTGGCGGCCGTTAATAACTGAGTAGCCAAGCAATGTTTCCCTGGCCTGAAGTTCGGTGTTGGCAACCAAAGCAACACTAGTGGTGCCACGAGCTTCAGGGAGATAGAGCAAATCGCATTCATCTCTCGCTCCACATCCACCCAGAAAGGTCGAATAGCTGAACAGTCCCACCAGAAGTGCGAAATTGAGCCAGTGGCCATATTACACCTCCAACAAAGATCTGAGAGGCTGAGGTTTATTTTAAAGAGGTATTCGGGGGTCCTATACCACCTAAACGCCACTTTCACCGAATTCTCCTGGATCTTAATACATTTAGAAAACCCATGGGAGCTTTTTTGGACCCAGTCTTTACTACTATCATCTAGGGAGGTGTGCAGCTCCTTTTCCCATTCAGTTAGCCACGGGGGGTGTGGGCGTCGGCGTCCCTACCCTTGAGGATCTGTCTATAAATGAGGGTGATGCATTTAGGGGGTAGTTTTGGCAACAGTGTAAAATGTTGCAGCCATGTTGGATCTGGCAGCAGGACAAGTTTAGAGCTCCTGAATTGTCTACAAACAATCTCAAAATCGTTTTTCTGTATGAAGTCTCTCCCTAGAGTCAGACCTGAACTCTCAGTCAGTGCGGAATAGAAATCATCAGAGGCTGGCAGCTTCATTAAATCACCAACTCGATGATGAGCCAATGAGAGCCATAGCGTAGGGGGTATTCTGATTTGTGGGTGCTGGAGGCTAGGAAGGACTGAAAGGGGTGCTAAAGGAGAAATCTTGTCTTGGCCAAGGGTAAGTTCCTTAGATGTATAGCAGTAGCAACCCGAAATGTTCCCTTAGTGAGTTCACTGTCAATTCCAGGTACCTTACTCCCTGACCCAGGCAACCACAACCTATGGAATGATCCCTTACCCAAGAGCGCTAGCTCAAGGTCCGTATGGATAGAGCTAAGATCTCGTCTAGTCAGCATCAACCACCTCTCTAGGTGGATGGCCTGAATATAGGTGGTTATATCTGGAAGGGATATGCCACCCTGGGTCGAAACGTCGCATTTCACGTGGTGGAATAAACTTTGAAAATTAGAAGACCTTGGAGTGCTGCGATCTTCTTTCATCTGTTACCTACGAGAGAGTAGGCGCAAAGACATCCTAGGGCGACTATTAGCCCATAGATATTTGCTAATGAGTGACTGAAACTTATTAACAAAGCTGCCGGGCACAGTGACTGGGAGGGTTCTCAAAGTATATAGCAAGAAAGGCAAAATATAAGTTATAACATTTTTCCTTCCTAGCCAAGTTAGAAAAGGGGAGGTACCTTTTGACAGAATCGAAGACACCTTGTGGAGGAGCGGTGGGTAACTTAAATTGAAGAGGAGCTTGGGGTCGTGAGGGATCATAACTCCAAGATACTTTACAGCTTGAGAAGGCCACTTAAATGGTGTGAGGGCTTTAAGTCTAGCTCGTAACGCCGGGGATAACGAGATCCCCAGGGCCTCCGACTTATCAAAATTAATTTTGAAGTTCGAGACAAGTCCAAAGGACTCAAAAATCCTCAGAACCTTCGGCAACGCCTCCTCCGGATTTGTCAAGATCAGCAGTAGATCATCCGCAAAAGCAGCCATCTTATGAGAAAAGCTGCCCAGCTGTAAACCCCCGATCTTAGGGGATTTACGGAATTTCAAAAGCAATGTCTACAAACAGGGAGGGCGACAACGGGCATCCTTAGCGGCTCCCGTTTCTGATTTGGAAGGCGTCCGACAGGGTCCCGTTAACCATCACTCTCGCCGATGGTGCTGAATATAATGTAAAAATAGGCCTCCCGAATAGAACTCAGTTGGGAGGCCAAAGGCACCTAAGGCACATCTCATGTAGTGCCAGGAGACCCTGTCGAACTCCTTCTCTGCATCAGTACCCAATAGCACAAGTGGGAACCTGTGTTTGGCAACGTAGGTCACTGCATAGATGACTCTACTGACATTATGCCTACCCTCCCTGCCTGCAACAAATCCCACCTGTTCTGCTCCCACCAGTCCCGGAAGCAACCTAGATAGTCTATTGTTAAGCAATTTGGCCCACCATTTTAGATCGGTGTTCAGCAGAGATATCGGCCTATAGCTGCTACAAGCCTCCTTATCTTTGCCTTCTTTATGAATAATCGTTATGTGTGCCTCCTAGGACTGAGGGGAGAGAGAACCTCCGCTATGTAGATGATTACACACAGCTACAAAGTGAGGGAGCAAGGTATCTTTAAACTTTTTATAATATGAGATAGGAAACCCATCGGGTCCAGGACTCCTACCAGAAGGGATGGACCTAAGAATCTGGTCCACTTCTTCCAGCGTGAACGGCTGGAGAAGCCCTTGGGCATCTTCTGCAGACAGAGTGGGTAAAATGATGGAAATTCTGTACTGCGATCTTCTAGCTGTTGAGGAGAAGAGGCTGCCGGGAGGTTATATAGGGACGAGTAGAAAGAGCAGAATTCACGTGCAATAGCTGGGGTATTGACAAGTCGGGAGCCCGAGCCAGACTTAATAGCTTGGATAAAAGATTTGTTTCTTTGACCTTTGAGAAGGTTAGTCACTAATTTGGAACCTCTATTGCCATGCAAGTACTGTCTAAAGCGTAGGGATTTAAGCGCTCTAGCCGCTTTTACATTCAGTAGGTCTCTCACCTGTTGTCTCAACCGTTTAAGTGACTCCAATACATCCACCGATCTCGACCCTTTATGCATGGTCTCAAGCGTGGAAATCTGGGAAAGCAGAGTCTAGCTGCTTCTGCCGATCCCTCTTGACCCTGGTGCCCAGACTTATTAGTTCCCCTCTAATAACTACTTTATGTACTTCCCACAGAGTAGCCTTATTAATCGGGTCCATATCATTTTCTGAGAAATAGCGGCGTAGTTGGAGATCTATGGCTTTTTTATGGGACTCATCCTCAAGAAGCGTTTCATTTAGCCGCCAGACCCAGGATTTTGGTGGAATATCACGGAGCTTCACCTTCACACTCACGGGCGCATGATCCGAGATGACAATATTCCCGATGCTGGCTTCAGTCACACAGGGTAGCATTTGGTGTGTTAGGAACAGGTAATCTAAACGTTGATAGGTATCATGCGCTCGCGAGTGGAAGGAATAGTCTCTCTCCTCAGGATGGAGAAGGCACCATACATCAGAGACACCTAAATCAGAAAAAGTGAGTAGAATCTTTTTCAACTGTCTCCTGGATTGGGGGCGGGTCGATGAGGATGAGTCCCTAGAAGAGTCAAGAACAAGATTCAGGTCCCCCCCCCCAGGATAATAGGGCCTTCGCTAAATGATTTGAGAGATTCTAGCGTGCGGACCAACCAAGTAATCTGGCCAGTATTAGGAGCATAGTGATTCGCCACAGTAAATCTATTGTTTGCTATGTTACCTTTAAGGAAAAGGAAGCTACCTTCTGGGTCGGTTAGTTTGGAGTCAAGGGCAAAAGGGACATTTTTACCTATTGTGATACGAATCTGATGTGAGTGAGAGAATGGCTGAAGTAGGTAAGTGATACCATATGGAAGCCTAATATAGGGTAATGACGGCCATCTCATAGTAAACCATTGCAGAGAACATTAGGTTACTGGCGTTCATACAAATATGTTATTCAAGCTGTGACCATGAAATGATCACGAGGCATAAATCATCTCAAAGGCTTGCAGATAGGTTGAGAGAATGCCATACCCCTTTAGAAAAGCTACTGTGTATAACTAGCGCGTGAAATGCTTATATAGGCATATTGTTCAATGCGCGTAATAGACAGCGCGCACAAACAGTACTTAAACATAACTAGTCCTGTTCATGAGAGGGTGGCGACAAGCCAGCCAATCATGGGCTAGGAATATGACCGAGCATCCCCAGGATGCAATGCGATCCACTTATACTTAAGGGGAGAGCAGGCATCATGTAGTTGGGACTCCACCACTGCTGACGAGCCGTGTGATGACTTGTGTATGCGCTGCCTCCTGACGATCGCTGGTCCCCCGATATGGAGTGATGATGCAATATCCGGTAATGTATTGATTCTTACTCTATGATTCATCCATGATAAAGCATAAGGAATATATTGTTAAGCCTTAATCTGAATAAAGCTATTACTGTGTTCAATAGATATATTGTATGCTGTGTAAGTTCTCAGCCGGAGGGCTGATGAGAGTCTTGTGAGGCTTTAGCACCGCCAAAAACATAGCAATACATAAATTGGCGACGAGGATGGGATTTCTCCTTTGATATGAATTGGTGAAGCAGAGGGGAACCTCTGGGCAAATTTTGGGAAAATTTGGCATTTTGCCAAGAAAGGGGCAATTGTTTTAAATTGATACTGAGGCCGCCCTGAGAGGTATACTAACTTGAAACTCGACGGGTATATATGACTCAAGACTGCGCACCTCTGAGAAGAGGGTTGACCCGATAGTGGTCTCTATCGAGTTTCACGGGAGGATAACTCGAAAACGGTAGTGAGGAGGGCGGTGGTTTGTTGATCCCCTACCCCTAAGTGGGGAGGGGCACCTCTGACCAAAGACACGCCCATTTGGCAGGTTGCCAAAAGTTAAAAATTCACTCTCACCATGTTCAGGAAAAAGGAGAAATCTCAAAAAGATCCTACGGAGATACCCGGCTGGACCGAGGCTCCCTACAATATAATAGCGACAGAATTATCTAGTCATGGGCTAGCAGAATCATGGGATGAACAATTGAAAGAATCAGAACCGGTTGATGTAGTACATGTACTTGAGAAACTCCCTGCAAAAGCAGGTGATGCAGTTACCCTGGCCAGAAGGAGCTGGGTGTTGGCCTCCGCATATCGTCAGGTGCACAAACGATTGGGGAAGGCAATACAGGACCGGCGGAAGGCAGAGCAGGCTCAGTTGGAAGCTGAGGGGCGCTGCCTGATGCTGGAATGTAGTGGCAAGTTATTGAAAGATAAACTTGCGCACTATCAGACAATAGCAGAAAACTCTGCGGTCTACATAGCGGCAAATAAATACAGGAAAAGGAAAGGCAAGGTGAACAGAAGTAAGGTGTGTAAACATATTGCTGCCGCTAGTGTAGATTGGGATCCCAGCAAATGGGATGAAGATATCTGGGACTCGGACTCGGATGAGTGGGAGGATAGGGGAGAAGAAAGTGATCTTGAAAGGACACTTGATCCTCCCTCGTCGTCTGCTTTTCCTATCAAACGAAGGAAACAGGAGACGAGGTTCGGTCCTGATATGAGAAGGGTGCGGGACGAAAATGGTCACCCCATACCAGTGACTGAGGCGCAGGGACGTTATATCAATCAAGACGGGACAGTACACCAGGATGGGACTGATGATCCCATACAATGGAGACAGGAGCTAGTACCACACACAGAGGTAAAGGAAAGTCTGCAAGACTTTTCACAAACAGAAGTAGATGACATACTGACTAGATTTAGGCAGAAGCCCGGGGAGAGTGACATGAAGTGGTTGGTAAGGCTTCTAGACACCGGGGCGACAGGGGTAACTTTGGATGTAGGGGACGTGTTTAAATTCCTGACCATAACGCGAGACACTCTAGTAACACGGGTGATGAAACATTGGTTTGACAATAAAGGCCCAACGGATAACATCACGCTCGCAGGGATTATAGTGATGGGACTACGAGAAAAATACCCCACAGAAGGGGACATTCCCTTTAATGACAGACCATGGTTTGCCATTAAGGATGGAATTGAAAGAGTGAAAGAAGAAATTATGAGAACCTCTTTACACGCGTTAGAGGTAAAAGAACCCTACATGACCAAAATCACGTCAGGATTTAGGACACGAATATTGAAGGGAACGCCACCCACTTATAAGGCAGTCATGATGACCCTATTATTGTCTCTCATGGATGAGCCGGCCTACAAATTAATTGATAGGATGGCAGAGATACAGGACATGGGGGACTGGACGGAGAGTAGAGAGAGGGAGAGACCGTCCCCGAAGAACCCTCAGGTTAGCAAACCGGAAGGGAATGACAATCGAGTTTCGAGGAAAGAAATGTTCACTGCACTGTTGAAAGCAGGTGTGAGTAAGGAGAAGATAGATGGTATAGATACAGGAAAAATGTGGAGTATGTACAAACAGAAAGTGTTGGGGAAGAAGGTAAACAAAAGTGAAGCCCCTGAGAAGGTGGTTGAGAAAAAGGTTAAGAAAGCTGAAGAAACAACACCTTAAGAGGGGAAACCTAGGTTGCCGGGGTGGGACCAATACAAAGACTTGTATCCCTGGGAGGAGATGGCAGCGGCTGTGATGGCGGCTAGATTGCAGCAGATGTCCCTAGCTTCCGCCCCGCCAGAAGAGGAAGACTCAGCATAGGTAGCCAGCCAAACCCCCATGTACATTAAAAAGGATGAGAGGCCCTATGTACCAGTATCCATAATGTGGAAAGGGGGGAATATACAGAGGATTCAAGCCCTAGTGTATACGGGGGCGGAGGCTACATTAATTCACGGAAATCCAAAAAAGTTTAAGGGCCCAAAGGTTAAAATATCGGGATTGGGGTGTAAGGTAACGGAGGGGGTACAAACACAAATAACTTTAAAAATTGGGAATCTCCCTTTCCGTAAGTACCCAGTGTTAATTGTGCCCATCCCAGAGTACATCCTAGGGATGGATGTGCTAAAAGGTATGACTTTACATTTGGAGGAAGGAAAATTTGCGTTTGGGGTGCGGGAAAATAGTATACAAATCAATGTTGTAATTGTAGGAAAAGTCAAGATGCCCCCTATACATATACCCCCGGCGACGAAATTGATAGCCATTAAGCAATATAGGATACCAGGGGGGCATGCAGAAATTTCACAGACCATCAAAGAAATGGTAGAAGCGGGGGTGATGAGGCCCACCACTACGGCGTGGAATAACCCGGTATGGCCGGTAAAAAAGAGTGACGGTTCTTGGCGGATGACAGTTGATTATCGAGAATTAAACAAACACACTCCGCCGCTGACTGCTGCTGTGCCGGACACTATTGGAATAATTGAAAATATTCAGAAACATGCAGGCACTTGGTACGCTGTTATTGACTTGGCGAATGCCTTTTTCACTATTCCAATAGAAGAGAGGGCCCAGGATCAGTTTGCCTTTACATGGCTAGGCAGACAATACACATTCACTCGGTTGCCACAAGGATGGTTACATAGCCCCACTATCTGTCATCGAGTGGTAGCCGAACATCTAGATGAGATACAACTTCCGACTGAGATGCAGTTCTCACATTACATAGATGACATCATGATACAAGGGGAGAGTGCAGAGACGGTCCAAAGAGAATTGGACAAACAGGTAGCCCACATGAGGGAGAAGGGTTGGGTGTAACACACCAAATTGATCAGTTAGGATCTCAACTGCGGTGTCCTTTGACATCCACTTTTGGCACACTGATTGAGTGTTGGTGGTGTCTTTGCGGCTGCTCAGTGTGTACCCCAGGCGGCTCTCTCAGTCTTAAGCGGAGAGTATGGGGTTAACAAAATCATGTACCGCGTACTAAAGATAGAGTGTAAAACTAATAGTGAGGAGAGTTCGTTTTAGGAATGAGAGTTCAGATTAAAGTTCATGTGAATAACAGCTCTTGGCAACGTTCAGGAATCCCAGGCCTGCAGTACTAATAACCACCAGCGCAAGTCCCTTCCTTTCAGTGAGCAATGTCAGTGAAACAAAATGACAGGCTTGATACTTGCTGTTGGAAATCATGCAGGGATCCTGCAGTGGTGAAGCCGGGTAAGGTAGGTGAGGGTTTCTCCTGGAGGTTCAGAGTTGCAGGTAGTTAGGATCTTGAGTCCTCGTGGTGAATGGAGCAGGCAGGGTGCGCACTCCATTAGTGGAACCCCCTGTGCAGCACCTGGCTCCTATTTATTGACCAAGTGTGGGTGGGCGGAGCCACCTTAGACGGCCCAGCGGCCACTGCTTCCAGCCTGGGAGGCAAACAGTGATCGTTGTCGAGGTTACACAAGGCATGATCCAGGCTGGAGCGCAACCCACCGTATCCTTACAGTACCCCCCCCCCCTTAAGGGGACCCTCTCCGGGGTACCCCAATAGGGGAGGGTCGGTCGGGAAATCTCCTGTGAAACAACCTTTGAAGTCTGGGTGCATGGACGTCTCGCACATCTTCCCAAGAGTCATCCTGAGACCCGTAACCCTTCCATCTAACGAGGTACTGGATCCTCCCCCATCTTCTTCTGGAGTCGAGAAGCTGCTCAACCTCAAATTCCTCCTCACCTCAGACATTTATCGGGGGGGAGGGTTGAGGAACCCGTGAGGGGAACGGGCTAGGTCTAAACGGTTTTAGCAACGATACATGGAATGTGGGATGTACCTGTAGTCGAGGAGGAAGGGTAAGTCTCACCGTGTTGGGGTAGATAATTCTTTCTATCAGAAAAGGACCCAAAATTGCCTACCCAGTTTCTTAGCAGGTACCCCCAACCGAAGGTTTCTCGTTGACAGCCATACCGAGTCTCCAACCTGATAAGGAGGATTTTCTCTTCTGTGACGATCGTAGTAGATCTTCTGCCTTTCCTTTGCCCGTTGGAGGTTGTCTTTCAGCATCCTGAGGGTTGTTTGCAAGGTAGTTACAAAATCATCTGTGGCAGGAACGTTTGTAGGAAGGTTGATTTCAGGGAGAGACCTAGGGTGGAATCCATAATTAGCAAAGAATGGACTATGTAAAGTGGAGGAATTCACAGAATTGTTGTAAGCAAATTCGGCAAGAGGGAGTAGGCTTTCCCAGTCATCTTGAAGGAATGAGCAGTGACATCTGAGAAATTGTTCCAGACATTGGTTCACCCTTTCCGTCTGCCCGTTAGTTTGGGGGTGGTAGGCGGTAGACATTCTATGGTCGATTTGGAGTCTAAGACAGAGTGCTCTCCAAAATTTGGATACAAATTGTGAACCCCTGTCTGATATAACTTGGCTAGGGATTCCATGTAGTTTTATGACATTGGACAGAAAGGCCTCGGCAGTTTCACTGGAGGAAGGTAATTTTTGAGGGCGATGAAGTGTGCCATCTTAGTTAGTAGGTCTACTACAACCATGATGGTGTTGTTTCCTCTGGAGCGGGGAGTTCTACAATGAAGTCCATTGAAACCCATTCCCAGGGTCTGTTAGGGATAGGAAGACTCATAAGAAGGCCATATGGTCGATTTCTATCACTTTTGCATGAGGCACATGTCTCGCACGTGGAAACATATTGCTTAATTTCTTTGGTCATTTTTGGCCACCAGAAGTTCCTGCGTATCAGGTTTATGGTTTTGGCAATGCCAGGGTGTCCCGCGAGGGTGAGTCATGGCAGAGTTTGATTACCTGGGTGGTGAGAGGAGTTGGTATGTACAGTAGGTTGTTTTTGTAGAGGAAACCCCGTTGGTCTTTCAGAAGTCCCGGGGGGATGTTAGCACAGTCAATTTTCAGAGCATCCTTAAGCTGGGTTTCCAATTCGATGGTGGCGAAGATAATTTTGTTAGGTGGTATAATGCATGTGGGGGCTGTGACTGCGGCGCGGCATTCAGCCAGACGTGATAAGGCATCAGCCTTCCCATTTTTGAGCCTGGTCGGTAAGTAATTTGAAAGTCAAATCTGTCAAAAAAAAAAACTCCACCGTACCTGACGTGCTGACAGTGTTTTACTGGTTTTTAGGTATTGTAAATTACGGTGATCCGTGTATATTGTGATGGGGTGTGTTGAACCTTCAAGTAGGTGCCTCCAGTTCTCTAGGGAACATTTTATGGCAAGAAGTTTCTTTTCCCCTATGGGGTAGTTGATTTCAGCGGTGTTTAGAGTCTGGGAGTAGAACCCGACAGGATGTAATGGGGATGAGAAGGAGCTCCGCTGGGACAGAACAGCTCCTATGGCTGCCTGTGATGCATCTACTTCCAGCACAAAGTGATAGTTTGGATTCGGAATGGTCAGAATTGGTGCTGAAGTGAATTTGTCTTTAAGTAACTCAAAAGCTGATTGGGCCTCCATGGACCAAACAAATTTCGTGTTGACACTAGTTAATCTGGTTAGGGGTTTGATGGTAGCGGAGAAGTCTTTGATGAATTTCCTGTAGAAGTTCGAGAACCCTATGAAACGCTGGAGGGCTTTCCTGGAGTCCGGAATTGGCCAGTTTTGGATGCAAGTGATCTTTGACTGATCCATCTGAATTCGCTTGGGTGAGATTATATAACCAAGGAACGGAAGGGTAGTAGTCTTGAATATAGACTTTTCTGGTTTGACATATAAGTGATGGACGCTTAATCGCGCAAGTACCCAACGGACGTGTTTCCTGTGATCTTGTAGGTTATCGGAGTAGACCAATATGTCATCTAGATAGATGACAACACATACATCTAGTAGATCCCTAAATATGTCGTTGATAAAGTTTTGGAAAGTGGCAGGGGCATTGCACAAGCCGAAAGGCATTACCATGTACTCAAAGAGTCCGTACCGGGTGCGGAAAGCAGTTTTCCATTCATCCCCGGTTCTAATCCTAATCAAGTTGTATGCGCCTCTCAAGTCCAGTTTAGTGTAGATAGTTGATGTTTGAAGTCTTTCAATAAGCTCGGATATTAGCGGCAGGGGGTACCAGTTTTTGATTGTTATTTTATTTAATGCTCTGTAATCAATGATGGGTCTGAGGCTCAAGTCTTTGTTCCTTACGAAGAACATACCCGCGGCTGCAGGGGAGGTTGAAGGCTGAATGAATCCATTCCTTAAGTTCTCTTCGAGATACTGTTTGAGGTGGTCAAGTTCTGGTTGTGCCAATGGGTAGATTCTTCCTGTGGGTATTTCACTGCCCGGCAGCAGGTCTATGGGGCAATCGTAGGGTCTATGGGGCGGTAGGGATTCCGCCATCTTTGCACTAAATACCTCCGAGAACTCTGAGTATTGGGTAGGGACCTGGTTCACCCCTACATGCATGAGCGTTTTAATAGGGAAGCAGGTCTCCCTGCAATAACGTGAGGAAAACCCAATTCTCCCCTGTTCCCATAGGAGAACTGGTTGATGTAACCGGAGCCATGGCAAGCCTAAAATGATGGGGAACGAAGGGGAGTGTATGACATCAAAGGATAAAAATTCTGTGTGGCTATTTTCGCTTGTCACCAAAAGGGGTTGAGTCTGGCTATGGATAGGTCTAGAGGTTGTACCATCAATAAAACTCACGGATATCGATACATTTTTCCTTGTATGGGGAATTTTATTTCTCTCTACTAGATGCTTATCGATAAAATTCCCCGAAGCTCCCGTGTCCACCATTGCATCAACAATAGTTCGGTTTTGGTCCCACTGTAAGGTAAGAGACGTATAAATGTAACCACTTGTGTTGTTATTTTTTCTGCCTAAGTTACAGAACGTCATCATTTTACCTTCATGTTTCTTTCTTATGGCAGGACATCCATCAACCGAATGGTCAGCCGACGCACAGTATAAGCAGAGGTTGAGGTTCCGTCTCCGGGTCTTCTCTCTCTCAGTCAGAGGACCACGAATTGCCCCAATCTCCATCATCTCTGCTACAGGATCTGGGCTGGTCTGTCTCGGGGTGGGTGTAAACCCTGAGACTCTCTCAGCCCTGCGTTCCCTTAAAGAGGACCTTTCACTGGTCCACAGTTTATGAGTTAAAGCTATTTACATTGAGAGCGGCACCCAGGGATGTCCCTGCACTTACTTGTATCCCTGGGTGCCGCTCCGTTCGTCCTCTGTAGCCCCCGGTACCGGCGCTCCTGCTGCTCTAATTTTGCCTGGGGCAGAGACTTCTTCTTCTGCCCTGGGCGTCTCCTTCTCCCAGGGCTGGAGCACTGGCCAATCGCAGCGCTCAGCTCATATCCTGAATATGTGCTGAGCGCTGCGATTGGCCAGAGCTCCAGCCCTGGGAGAAGAAGACGCCCAGGGCAGAAGAAGATGTCTCCGCCCCAGGCAAAATTAGAGCAGCAGGAGCGCCGGTACCGGGGGCTACAGAGGACGAACAGAGCGGCACCCAGGGATACAAGTAAGTGCAGGGACATCCCTGGGTGCCGCTCTACATGTACATAGCTTTACCTAATAAACTGTGGACCAGTGAAAGGTCCTCTTTAAGCGTCTGTCAATGGTGGTGACCTTCTGCATCATGGCGTCGAGTGTATGTGGCAGCTCTCCGCGGGCTAACTCATCTTTCAGGGCCTCAGATAGACCGAGACGGAACTGATTTCTAAGAGTGAGATCATTCCATTCCGTCTCACGGGCCCAACGAGTGTATTCCGCAATAAAGTCCTCTACGGGTCGTCTCCCTTGCTTTAGGGTGCGAATGGCGGTCTCCGCAGTCAGCTGCTTGTTGTGGTCCTCGTAAAGGAGGGCCATTGTTTCAAGAAATTGCGGAAAGGAATTCAAGACCGGGTCTTCCTTTTCTAAATAGGTGTTAGCCCATGCTCTGGGCTCCCCCCTGAGGTACGAGATCATGGTGAGTACTTTGGTTCTATCGGTAGGATAGGTCCAGGGGCGTAACTGAAACATCAGTTTGCACGCATTCAGGAATTCGCGGAACTGCTTCCGGTCTCCTGAGAAAAGTTCAGGTGGACTGACCTTGGGTTCCGGTCCATCGTAGGGGTGTCCTGTGCGCGACGTGACGAGATCTCGCAACGTCTGATTTTCCAATTGGAGATTCTGTACGGTCACGTTAAGGGTTTCCACCCTCTCAGTGAGGGCGACCAGATGCCACGCGAGCTCCGCTGGATCCATGGGGGTTCCACTAATATGTAACGCACCAAATTGATCAGTTAGGATCTCAACTGCGGTGTCCTTTGACATCCACTTTTGGCACACTGATTGAGTGTTGGTGGTGTCTTTGCGGCTGCTCAGTGTGTACCCCAGGCGGCTCTCTCAGTCTTAAGCGGAGAGTATGGGGTTAACAAAATCATGTACCGCGTACTAAAGATAGAGTGTAAAACTAATAGTGAGGAGAGTTCGTTTTAGGAATGAGAGTTCAGATTAAAGTTCATGTGAATAACAGCTCTTGGCAACGTTCAGGAATCCCAAGCCTGCAGTACTAATAACCACCAGCGCGAGTCCCTTCCTTTCAGTGAGCAATGTCAGTGAAACAAAATGACAGGCTTGATACTTGCTGTTGGAAATCATGCAGGGATCCTGCAGTGGTGGAGCCGGGTAAGGTAGGTGAGGGTTTCTCCTGGAGGTTCAGCGTTGCAGGTAGTTAGGATCTTGAGTCCTCGTGGTGAATGGAGCAGGCAGGGTGCGCACTCCATTAGTGGAACCCCCTGTGCAGCACCTGGCTCCTATTTATTGACCAAGTGTGGGTGGGCGGAGCCACCTTAGACGGCCCAGCGGCCACTGCTTCCAGCCTGGGAGGCAAACAGCGATCGTTGTCATGGTTACACAGGGCATGATCCAGGCTGGAGCGCAACCCACCGTATCCTTACATTGGGAGATCAATCCCGCTAAGATTCAAGGACCGTCACAAACAGTGAAGTTCTTGGGAATCCAGTGTAACAAGGGGCACCGAGAGGTGCTGCCAAAGGTAAAACAAAAGATTCTGGAATTCCCCACTCCGAAAAACAAGACAAAAACACAATCTTACATAGGCTTGTTTGGGTTTTGGAGACAACACATACCTCATTTAGGGCAACTGCTGGCCCCACTCTACCGGGTGACTCAGAAGAAATTCGAGTTCTCCTGGGGGGAGGAACAGCAGGAAGCCTTTGAAGCTGTTAAACAGGCCATACAGACGGCTGTCGATCTATGGCCTATGAGGGAAGGCGATGTGGAACTTCATGTGTCCATATCAGACATGTATGCTGACTGGTCACTGTGGCAAAAGCAGGACGGGAAAAGAGTGCCATTGGGATTCTGGAACAAGAAGTTGCCAGATGCAGGGGACAAATATATCCCCTTTGAAAAACAGCTGTTAGCTTGTTACTGGGCTTTGATAGAAACCGAACAAATGACGTTGGGGCACACCGTCTTGCTGAGGCCGCAGATACCAATCATGCAATGGGTATTGTCAAATCCAAAAACAAACAGAGTGGGGCATGCCCAGGAACAAACTATCATTAAGTGGAAATGGTACATTTCACAGAGAGCAAAACAAGGAGAAGGAGGCATAGCTGCCTTACATGAAAAGGTAGCCAGTGTTCCCCCCATCGGGACCGATGGGGTGAAGAATGTCACTCCAGACATGAGAATGCAAGGATCCACAGTGAAATGGGGAAAAGGGTTTGAGTCACTAACTGAGGAAGAACAGAAACATGCGTGGTTCACGGACGGGTCAGCAAAATATGTGGGCGGAACGAGGAAGTGGAAGAGTATAGCATACAATCCACGAACCTCCACCACCCTAGTGCTAGAAGGTTAAGGAATGAGTAGCCAATATGCGGAATTGGCAGCTGTGGCGATAGCATTGAAAAAGGAACAGGGAGGTCAGTGCCACATATTCACAGATTCATGGTCTGTGGCCAATGGATTGGCTACATGGATGATGGGTTGGAAACAACATAATTGGTTGATTCACGGAAAAGAGATCTGGGGTAAGCAGATCTGGCAGGACATTGAAGAAATTGCACAGAGAACTAAGGTTACGGTGTTCCATGTAGACGCGCACATGCCTATAGACTCACTTGAACGTTTGTTTAATTCCCAAGCAGATGCGGCAACAGCCATATCCACTGCATCCACGACGGATGAAAAAAGAGAAACTGAGCAATGGCTGGAAGGTACAGCCGTTTGGGCTCACCAAAAGAGTGGACATTTGGGAGAGAAGGCCACTTACAGGTGGGCCCAAGAGAGAGGTATTCCCTTATCCTGGATGTAATAAAACAAACAATCCAGAAGTGTCCCGTGTGCCAACATATCCAGAAGAGGAAGTACCCCATACCGTGATGGGGCACATAGGCCGGGGAAAACTACTGGCCCAGGTTTGGCAAATGGATTTTGTAGGGCCGTTACCAGAGAGTAGGAGGTGTAAATACATGTGTACTGCGGTAGACACCTATTCAGGGTTAATGGTGGCATTTCCGTGTGCCTCAGCCACCCAGTGGAGTACGCTGAGGACATTGGAAATCATCATTCAGTATTATGGAATGCCCCTGCAAATACAAACAGACAATGGGTCACATTTTACTGGAAAAGAGGTGAAGGATTTCGCCTCTAAGAACAATATAGAATGGGTGTACCATATGCCCTACTACCCACAAGCGGCCGGCTTGATTGAGAGAATGAATGGGCTACTGAAGGGAGCTTTGAAAAAGATGACACCAGACGGTACCTATGGACAGTGGCGAGACCACTTGTCTGAGGCCCTTCAATCTCTCAACAACAGGCCATTAACAGAATCCACTACACCGTTGATGAGGATGTTGACCCCTAATTTGACAATTGGGAAGGTCAATATAGAATCTCTGGAATATTGGAAAATCAATGATCAAGCGCATGTCCCATACAGAGGCACACCTCAATCAGCTGGTTTAGATGTGCACTCTACCGAGTTGATAATGATAGCACCAGGGGCAGTCAAAGTAATACCCACAGGGATAGGAGTCAAGATCCCTCAGGGACACTATGGGCAATTAGCTACTAGGTCCAGTCAAGCCCTTAAGCATTTGATAGTGGTGGGAGGAGTCATAGACTCAGATTATCAAGGAGAAATAAAAGTGGTGTTACTAAATTTGGGAAAGGAAGAAGTGGTGATTACAGAAGGGGAAAGGGTGGCACAATTGCTGCTCATTCCCATTTATATAGCACAGCTAAAAGAGACCTCAGCCCCTACGGAATTGACTGTGAGGGGACAAAAAGGTTTTGGATCCACCAATGAGATAAGTGTAGGAGCCAAGATCTGGACACAGAATCCAGGGGACCCCCTCCCCTGCCGAAGTAATAGCGGTAGGCAAGGACCGAACCCTATTGGTGATGCGGCCAGGGGTTGAAAAGTGGGAGTATATCCCACAAGAAAAATGTTACTTATGGGAATAATGCTGTATTTCTTTTATAGAAAAGAAACCATGTTTATGGCATCGTCCTTGGTCTCCTTGGTATCGTGTTGTGGGCATCATTCGCAGACGCTAGAACTCCAGGTCAACTTCTCACACAAGAGACAGGCGAAAATTCATCACGAGGAAGATGGAGCTGGAATAACTCTACAAGAGGGAGAAAGCAGGACAGCTTCACCTGCCAAGCGTCACAGCGATGTGCCATAGCCAACGTAACTTTTAATTCGAGTTCGTGGACGGGTTTTAACCCAAATGCAAGAGATGGTGCGCGAAATACCACGCGGTATGTACTATACTCCACATATGTTCGGGTCCAGGTGAACTCTTCGGTCTTACTACAATGTTGCGTGGTAGACAAATTTATAGGACTAAACTCGACAGCCCGAAAGGAAGTAGCAAAGACCTGTACCACGTGGAGTAGTAATATCATCTTCAATTTGACGCTGACAGATCCTAAGGTCTTCTTGTGCACTAATTCAACAAAAATAGAGAACCGGACAATATGGGCGGACTACTTACTTTTTGCAAACATGGACACGGCCAAAGTGGATCCAGGGCAAGTGAAGAGATTACCCTCAACATGTGAGAGGGTGGGACAGCATGCCCAAAAGACTGAGTTGACTTTTATGATTAGCTTTCCCCCCACTAGGAGGTGTCGATACCGCAGGGCGTGGTATGACACGCTGTTAGGGGGATATGGGGCGTTATCGGGAACTGTTAGTGGCTTTGATATTGAAACATTAGCCAATCGGATGCACAACGCAGGTAGCAAGATAAATGATGCCTTAACATTGCAGGCTAGGTGGATGCCTACTATATGGACTCCACTCAGGATGCAAGTACCTATAGATAATGATTTAATAAATGCGAGTGCCTCAGCCACCCTTGGGGTGGATACTAACGTGAGTCGCATTGTCAATTGGACTATATGTTCCCTACAAACGTTACAACAGCAACAACAAAAAGGGGAATTTAAAGCTATGCTGCTCACTGGAAATGAACAGGTATGTTCAGAAATTGGACAAAGGCTGAACACTGGCTCCATATAGCGGCACAAAAGGCAATATGTAACGATACAACATGTAGTGGACGATTAACAATTTACAATGTGACTAAAAGTAGTATGATGTGTAAATTCATTGTATTACCTTTATTAATGGGACCAAAGGGTAATCAACACTGTTGGATTCCCACATTTAATGGACAAGTAATTGATGGTGAAAATCGAACTCATGATCTAACCTTTTGTGATGATACGTTAGAAGGAAAGATTTGTAAGTTACAGTCTGCTGTATATGAGCCATGCTTGTTACAGAACACTGTAAATAAGTGTGAATGGACTATAATGCCCACGACTTATCGTTGGATGGTTGAAATAAGTCCTCAAACGATATGCGTGGTGACAGATCGTCAGGTGGTCCCTAAAATGGAAGTGCCTTTTGCAGGGTGCATACACAACGTCACTGTGCTCCAGTGGGAAAATGAAACATTTATATTAACTCCCGACTTAGCGGCAAATGCCCAAATTGCTTGGGAGACTCCTAAAATGGAAGTACCAAATTGGGATTTGAATCTGACGCAGTTAAAGCAAATAATAGAACGATCAGAGGAGGTAAATAAATCAATTCAGCATCTGAATAGAAGTATTACGGCCCACTATTTATCCACTACTGTCATAGCGGGAAAGGTGGCGAAGGTAGGTTCTGCGATAGCGGATGCCACGTCACATCATTGGTGGGATATCTTTATGGGATACTCCCCTCAGCCGACAAAATGATGAATTGGATAGTACACCCGCTACTGATAATAATGATCGTGGTGATAGTACTGTCCATATGGAACTGCTACGTAGCATACGGTATATGTTGCCGAAGGAAAAAGGTGGTGATGGTTTCCTATACCAATGGTCGTCATTAAGGACCGAATGTGATACGAATCTGATGTGAGTGAGAGAATGGCTGAAGTAGGTAAGTGATACCATATGGAAGCCTAATATAGGGTAATGACGGCCATCTCATAGTAAACCATTGCAGAGAACATTAGGTTACTGGCGTTCATACAAATATGTTATTCAAGCTGTGACCATGAAATGATCACGAGGCATAAATCATCTCAAAGGCTTGAAGATAGGTTGAGAGAATGCCATACCCCTTTAGAAAAGCTACTGTGTATAACTAGCGCGTGAAATGCTTATATAGGCATATTGTTCAATGCGCGTAATAGACAGCGCGCACAAACAGTACTTAAACATAACTAGTCCTGTTCATGAGAGGGTGGCGACAAGCCAGCCAATCATGGGCTAGGAATATGACCGAGCATCCCCAGGATGCAATGCGATCCACTTATACTTAAGGGGAGAGCAGGCATCATGTAGTTGGGACTCCACCACTGCTGATGAGCCGTGTGATGACTTGTGTATGCGCTGCCTCCTGACGATCGCTGGTCCCCCGATATGGAGTGATGATGCAATATCCGGTAATGTATTGATTCTTACTCTATGATTCATCCATGATAAAGCATAAGGAATATATTGTTAAGCCTTAATCTGAATAAAGCTATTACTGTGTTCAATAGATATATTGTATGCTGTGTAAGTTCTCAGCCGGAGGGCTGATGAGAGTCTTGTGAGGCTTTAGCACCGCCAAAAACATAGCAATACACCTATTCCTATAGAAACCCCCCTAGCCGCTGAGGAATAGGAAGCATGATGCCAAATAGGGAAGTTTTTGCTAAGTACATTAGGGACATGTAAGTGTCTGAAATGGGTCTCCTGTAAGAGCACTAAATCCGAACATTCTTTTCTGAGTAAATGATATATTTGGCTTCTCTTTTGTGGGGTGTTCATGCCGTTCACATTGAACATGACTATGGGCTCTTTCACACTAGCGTTTTTGTTTTCCGGCATAGAGATCCGTCGTCGGGGCTCTATGCCGGAAAAATACTGATCAGGATTATCCCAATGCATTCTGAATGGAGAGAAATCCGTTCAGGATACTTCAGGATGTCTTCAGTTCAGGACCGGAACGTTTTGGGCGGAGAAAATACCGCAGCATGCTGCGCTTTTTGCTCCGGCCAAAAATCCTGAACACTTGCCGCAAGGGCGGATCCGGAATTAATGCCCATTGAAAGGCATTAATCCGGATCCGGCCTTAAGCTAAACGTTGTTTCGGCCCATCGCCGGATCCAACATTTAGCTTTATCTGACTGGTTACCATGGCAGCCAGGACGCTAAAGTCCTGGTTGCCATGGTAAAGTGTAGTGGGGAGCGGGGGCGCAGTATACTTACCGTCCGTGCTGCTCCCGGGGCGCTCCAGAGTGACATCAGGGCACCCCACGCGCATGGATCGCATGGATCACGTGACCCATGCGCATGGGGCGCTCTGACATCATTCTGGAGCGCCCCGGGAGCCGCACGGACTGTAAGTATACCGCTCCCCACTACTACTATGGCAACCAGGACTTTAATAGCGTCCTGGCTGCCATAGTAACCTCAAAGCATTTCGAAGACTGATCAGGATCCTGATCAGTCTTCTAATGCTTTCAGGCGACTTGCGTTTTGACGGATCCGACGGGATGGAAGTGCCTGCCGGATCCTCAGAACGCAAGTGTGAAAGAGGCCTTAATCTCTGTCATGACAGTGAGGTATAAAGCTGAGGCATACAGTTTGACTTACTGGTCATAGGGCGGCACAGGGCTTGAACAGAAACAACTGAACATTGCAATATAGATCTCAGAAAACATTTCCAATTGAAAAAGTGTAAGGTGCCTAAGAGGTCTAGGACCCCTGGAGGGGAAGTGAGTGAGGAAGTACTCAGGTACCAGGTCTCGCTCACTAGGCCCAGGCTAATGACATCATCAGCAGAAACATCTAATTCGCAGGCGGTAGGGATAGGGAACCCGATACAAATGAACAAACCAGACACTTGTATATTCGTCGGGGACTGTATACTCGATGCCAAGGAATTGTCTAAATGCAATGGGAAGGAAGGAAGGAAAGGAAAAAGGAGAGGGGGTGGGGTGGGGGTGTTGGGTGAGAAGTGAAAAAGACGTTAGAAGAAACAGGGGGGAAAGAAACAAGGGGAAAATAAAAGGCTTAAAGTACCCTGGGACCCGAGAGGGTTAAGTGCAGCGTTCGCCGCAGTGGGTGACCAGCAGATGTGCTGAGCCGAGAATATAACCACAACCCGCATAAGTAGTCTCTCAGGAGGCTTTCTTCTTAGGTGACCTCTTCTTTTGAGTCTGGAGCCATCTCTCTGGTCTAGGCAGACTCGGAAGATAAGGGTCGGGTTGCAGGGGAGCCAGGACGGTATGTCGAAAGCTTCCATCTCTAGCGCTTCCCAGACTGGAGGTAGGTTTTCTGACAGTCGGACGGTGAACCATTTTCCCCCAATGTTGGGGCTCAGGCCAAAGGGGAATAACCACCGTACAGGCAGTTTCTTCTCCCGCAGGAGCGACGTGAGCGGGTGAAGCACTCTGCGCTTAGCTAGCGTACTAGCCGCCAAGTCGTGGAACAGAAGTACTTTATGGCCTTCTAGAGTCACATCACCTTTCTCCCTGGCCGCTCTCAGAACAGCAGCGGTGTCCAGAAAGTTCATGAGGGGGATAGGAGGATTGCCCGCTGCAGGCTTGGGCCTAAGGGCTCTGTGGGCCTGTTCTATAACAATGGAGGCAGCCTGATCTTGTCCCACTAGGAGAGCAAACAATTTACGAACAGTTTCTGTTAAATCCTCAGACAGGACCGACTCTGGGATACCTCTCAATCGTACATTCTTCCTCCGGCCTCTGTTCTCTTGATCTTCGAGGTGCAAAAAAGTCGCATTGATCATCTGCGACATGCTGGTCAGACGGCTGTGCACTTTCGCACCATGTTGCAGGAGGAGGTCATGGCCTTCTTCCAGGCTTTCGACATGATGGCCCATCTGAGTAAGCTCAGACTTGATGTCTGAAAGTTCTTTGAGAACTGGCGATTAAAGCCTGGGCAAGGGATTGGGCGAGGGATTGCTGCAAAAAGCCCCTGGTAATCGGGCGGGAGTCCGGTTCGCCTCTGTTGATTGACTCGGCATTGTGTCTCCTTGTGTCTTCTTAGCTTTCAGGGTGGCCCCTGTCGCTCCCTCTCTGTCTCTGTGGGTTTTCCCCATCGTGGAAGTGTGTTCTGCTGAAAATAGCTAATAAATCTGGGCTAGCAGCGAGGAGCTCTGGAGAAGACGTCCTACACCATGGCTGGCTGGCTCCGCCCCCATTCACAAAAATAATGGCAGAAGTCTCGGCTTTCTTTCACCAACAACAGATACTGTTTATTCCCTATCTGGACGATTTCCTGATTGTGGCTCAGAATCAGGAAACCATTCTCCAATACCTTCAGCAGGTGTCACACACACTTCAGTCCCTAGGTTGGATTTTAAACCTAGAAAAGTCAAATCTCCTTCCTTGTCAGAAAAAGGAGTTTTTGGGGGTAATGTTGGATTCAAGACGGATGATGTCTTTTCTGCCAGAAAGAAAAATACGGGACCTGAGATCCAGAATCCACTCTTTCCGCATCCTAAAAGCCGTCTCCTACAGACAGATCATGGCAATCTTAAGGTTGATGACGTCTACCATCCCCTTGGTAAATTGCAGACCAGCAGACCACTCCAGCAGTTCCTTCTGACGTCCTGGAACAAGAGCGCGTTGTCACTAGACAAAAGAGTATCATTACCAACCCAGGTAAAAGCCTCTCTCAAGTGGTGGCTTATAAAAGACCACCTGGCGAAGGGGGTCCACTGGAGACCGACGAACCCTATTGTAATTACCACCGACGCAAGCTACCAAGGCTGGGGAGCCCACTGCCAAAACCAAGTGACTCAGGGTCTCTGGGATCAGTCAGAACTTCACTTATCATCAAACATGAAGGGACTTCGTGCAATTTGGTTGGCTGTAAAAGCCTACAGCCCGATTATTCGCTAGAGAGATGTCAAAATACTGTCTGACAATATAACAGCCGTAGCCTACATAAACAAGCAGGGAGGCACAAGAAGCAGGAACCTAAATCAGACAGCATTCCTTATATTCTCATGGACTCAACGTCAGCTAAACTCGATAACGGCTGTACATCTCAAAGGGAAGGACAATCTACTAGCAGATTTCCTCAGCAGACAACCCCTGAAATCCGGAGAATGGTGTTTGCACAAAAAGATCTTTTGCCTCCTGTGCGAGAAGTGGGGCACGCCAACATTAGACCTGTTTGCCTCCAGGAAAAACAGACAAGTGGATCGCTTCTTCTCCCTCTCCCTCTGGGACAACCCACTAGAGGTAGATGCGCTTTCGTTACCCTGGCCACAAGAACTACTTTACTCTTTTCCCCCGATATCTCTGATACCCAGAACCCTGGCGAAAATTATCGAGGAGAAACGAGAACTGATTTTGGTGGCTCAGTTCTGGCCAAGAAGAACGTGGTTTCCCCTTCTCTTATCCCTTGCAAAAGGAAATTTCTGAAAACTTCCACAAATCCCAGACCTCCTAAGCCAGGGACCAGTGATTCATCCAGAAGCCCAACATCTGAACCTGACGGCTTAGAAGCTGAGCGCTCCCTTCTGAGATCAAAGGGGCCACCTGAGCCAGTAATAATACTCTGTTTTCTAGCCGAAAGCCTATCACTTCTAAGATATATCTTAGAGTATGGAAAGCCTTTTTACAGTTTTCAAGACCGGATTGGGTTCCTTCTGGAAAACCAGAGTTAAGTCCATTCTAGAGTTTCTCCAGAGGGGTCTTTATGGGGGTCTAAAAGTTAGCACCTTAAAAGTCCAGGTAGCGGCTCTTGGTGCCTTTTTGGAATCCAAGTTGGCGGAGGTTCCTCTCATTCATTAAGCGATTTCTTAGGGGAGCCAATAGGCTAAAACCTAGGATTCGTTCCTTTGTCCCTCCCTGGGACCTTAATTTAGTTCTTTCTGCGCTTTTGGACCCTCCTTTTGAGCCCATTTCGGAGATTCCTCTCAATTTGTTTTCTATAAAGACTGCTTTTCTAATAGCCATTATCACAGCAAGAAGAATTGGCGAAATTCAAACCCTGTCCTGCCGTCCACCATACTTGACCATTTTAGAAGACCGGATAATTCTCAAACATGAACCCTCCTTTCTTCCAAAGGTTTTCTCAAAATTTCATTGTGATCAACAAATATCTTTACCAACTTTCTGCCCACAGGCTAAAACAGACAAAGAACTGAAGTTTCACAACCTGGAAGTTAGGGAGGTGTGTCCTGACCTACTTGGATGCAACCAAAAACTCACCACCTACTGGTCCAGTTCGCAGGAAAGAACAAGGGCCAAGGGGCCTCAAAGACAACCATATCCAGATGGATAAAGTCTACTATTTCTAGAGCCTATGAGGAAAAAAACTGCTCCTCACCTTCTCAGTTAAAAGCTCATTCAACCAGGGCCATCTCAGCATCCTGGTCAGAAAGTGCTTCAGCTTCCCCGAGTCAAATATGTCAGGCTGCAACCTGGTCTTGCCCCAACACTTTCTTCAAGCACTATAGACTAGACATCTCTTCCAACTCAGACCTCTCTTTTGGCCGTAAAGTCCTGTCGGCCGTAGTCCCTCCCTAATTGGGTTATTTTTTTCTCTCTGATAATCCTCCTGCTTAGTGCCGTTGTGGGGCGCACTGGAAAAGATATAATTACTTACCGGCAATTGGATTTTCCATGTAGCCCCAAAACGGCACGGGTATTTCCCACCCTTGATGTTCTTTATATTTTGAATTTTTGTCTATATGTATTGTGATATTTTGGTCTAATAAATTGTTATGTTTAGCATCATCTTGAGTCCTCGGATACTTACTGGAGAAGGATAAGGGGAGGAGGCATTTAAAGATTGGTCTCCACGTTGTTTCCTGTCCCTGGGGGCGGGGTAACCCTCCTGCTTAGTGCTGTTGTGGGGCTACATGGAAAATCCAATTACCGGTAAGTAATTATATCTTTCACACTTGCGTTTGTGTGATCCGGCAGGCAGTTCCATCGTCGGAGCTGCCTGCCGGATGTGCCGATCAGTGTGACAACTGACAGCATTTGGAGACAAATGCATTGCAAGAACGGATCCATCTCTCCACTTGTCATGCAGATGGACGGATCCGTCTTGCAGTCTTTTTCACAGTTCTCCCGGTCTGCGCATGTGCAGACCAGAAGGATGGATCAGGCTTTTTGGACGTACATAATACCGCAGCATGCTGCGGTATTATGTCTGCCGAAACCGCCTGACAGTGACTGAACGGAAGGCATGCTGACGCAAACTGAACGGATTTATATCCATTCAGAATGCACTGGGATATGCCTGATCAGTTCTTTTCTGGCATAGAGCCCTTTTGACGGAACTCTATGCCGGAAAAGAATAACGCAAGTGTGAAAGTACCCTAAGAAGAACTCCCTAGAACTAGACTTAAGCTGGTCTATATGTACACTATGACACTATTCCCCCATCTAGTGGTGAAACTAGTGTAGTGCAGTTAATCAGCCTGTGAACGAGGATCTTACAGGATAAATCACAAAAATGTATGACATGAGATAAGAGATGGAATAAAAATACAATAAAACACTTTTGTAGTACCCACGTACATTAGTGGAACGCTGCACACATAAGGGGGTTTTTAGGCTTAGTTTACAAGAAAAAAACAGTATGGTGGCTCAGTAATTAGCACAGAGCTGGGGGTCCTGGGTTCTGACCAGCTGCATGGAGTTTGTATGTTCTCCACGTGTTTGCATGGGTTCCCTCTGGGTTCTCCAGTTTCCTCCCTTCCTTCAATTACATATGGATAGGGAACTTAGATTGTGAGCCCCACTGGGGACAGTAAGTGATCACACTTGTAGAGCGCTGCCGAATAGGTCAGTCCTTTTACAATTGAAATCTGTGTACTTTTTACCATTTTAATACAGTAAATTTCTTATTAATGATTTATTAACCACTTGAGCCCCCCTAGCTTAAACACCCTTAATGACCAGGCCACTTTTTACAATTCCGCACTACACTACTTTCACCGTTTATTGCTCCGTCATACAACTTACCACCCAAATGGATTTTACCTCCTTTTCTTCTCACTAATAGAGCTTTCATTTGGTGGTATTTCATTGCTGCTGACATTTTTACTATTTTTGCTATTAATCAAAAATGACCGAAATTTTTGCAAAAAAATGACATTTTTCACTTTCTGTTGTAATTTTTTATTTTTTTTTTAAAAACTACATTTCTATATAAATTTTTCGCAAAATTTATTGTTCTACATGTCTTTGATAAAAAAAAAAAATCCAATAAGTGTATATTTATTGATTTGGGTAAAAGTTATAGCGTTTACAAACTATGGTGCAAAAAAGTGAATTTCGGCATTTTGAAGCAGCTCTGACTTTCTGAGCACCTGTCATGTTTCTTCAGGTGCTAGAATGCCAGGATAGTATAAATATCCCCCAAATGACACCATTTTAGAAAGAAGACACCCCAAAGTATTCGCGGAGGGGCATGATGAGTTCATGTATCATTTCATTTTTTTTCACAAGTTAGCGGAAAATGACACTTTCTGAGGAAAAAAAATAAAATAATAAAGTTTCTATTTCTGCTAACTTCTGGCAAAAAAAAAAAAAATCTCCCACGGACTCACTATGCCCCTCAGTGAGTACCTTGGGGTGTCTACTTTCGGAAATGGGGTCATGTGTGGGGTGTGTTTACTGTTCTGGCATTTTGGGCGGGGCTAAATTGTGAGCCGCCATGTAAAACCTAAAGGTACTCGTTGGAGTTTGGGCCCCTTTGCGCACCCAGGCTGCAAAAAAAGTGTCACTCATGTGGTATCGCCGTACTCAGGAGAAGTAGGGCGATGTGTTTTGGGGTGTATTTTTACATATAACCATGTTGGGTGAGAGAAATATCTCTGTAAACTGACAACTTTGTATAAAAAAATTTAAAAAGTTGTCATTTACAGAGATATTTCTCACACCCAGCATGGTTATATGTAAAAATACACCCCAAAACTCATTGCCCTACTTCTCCTGAGTACGGCAATTCACAGGAAATCTCTCGTCTCGCGAGATGACGCCCCGGCGCGTCCAAGAGGAACAAACCGACCGCCGCCAGGACGCAATCCTGCGTTCGGCGGTCGGCAACAGGTTAAACATAAGGTGTTTATGAAGTTGCTGGACAGTGGAAAAACAAGAAGTCTGATTGTTTTGTTGCTGACCTATCTGAGGGCAGCAGGGAATGTCTTGGACAACGCATGCGCAGTATACATCAGGTAGTTGTGGCCATCTTGAATGGCAGAAGAGACGCAAGGGATTCGATGGATCTTCAGCTAAAAAGGAGAGCACCAGGCTGTTCTGTTTAGTTCCTCCTCAAGGTGAATTTGGTTTCTTGATATGAAACTTCACAATGAGGTACAAGACTGTCAGAAGCCACCAAAGAGGGACAACCTCATTTTGATTTGGTCATCTTCTTCTACTCATGTCTGTGGATAATTTCATATTCCCTAAAACAAAATCCTCTGAATTAGGCCTCTTGCACACAACCGTGTGCTTCCCGTGGCCGTATTGCAGCCCGCAAACAGCGGGTCCGCAATACACGGGCACCGGTCCGTGTGCATTCCGCAAACATGGAGATGCGCAACGGAGGCACAGATCAGAACACCACGGAAGCACGACGGAGTGCTTCTGGTCGTGCCTCCGTTCCGCAAAAAGATAGGACATGTTCTATCCTTTTGCTGTGCGGACCTACATATGCGGATCGCGGATCCCATTCAAGTGAACGGGTCCGCGATCGGCATGTGGCTGCCCCGCGGTTGGGGTCCCTGCATTGTGGACCGCAATTTGCGGTCCACAGCACGGGCCGCACACGTTCGTGTGCAAGAAGCCTTACCCTTTAGGTATTACGGTGCTCCCCAACACAAGTTTCCGATACCATTTGTAGGTCTCTGGCAATGCAAAGTGAAACTGTCTGTCCAATATTTGCATAGCAGATATCCCTGTTAACTTCTATGTGTAATATCCCCTTCAGAGTTTACCTTGTCATGCAAGATTTAATTTTTATAGTCAACTGGGTTCGTTCAAGGAAACGTCTAGTATAAATACTAGCGTTTTACCGGTCACGTAGTCTCCTTTGTTTACCCCTTTGTCACCTTTATTACCACAAGGCTCTTAAAGAAAGACTTTTAGGAGACACGTACTATGCTATATATGCCACTTTTGTGGGGTCAAAAAGTCCCACATTTTGTTGCACTTTTTTGCAGAATAACTTGAGACTTTTCCCCCTTCATGCCAATTTTCAGAAGTGGTGATAAAAGGGAGCGGTGTAGCCGGCCGGCCACATTTACCTTTATTCACGTCAGTATTCTGGCGTGATTACAGACAGAAATTTACAGAAGCTAGGAGCCTCCCATAGATTTTTAGACTGTCACACTGTCTGTGCGCCTCTGCATAAATTTTGGTGCATTCTCTTTCGATGCAAGGGGAATCAAGACTAGTGAAAAAAATACTGGTCTTGATAAATATCCCTCTTCTTATTGCTTCGGGTCTTGGTTCCATTTACACGTAACCATGATAATTACAGTGTGCAGATGACCGCAGCGATTGTTATTCTACCGACATATGCACACCGCGGAGCAGAGTATGTGGAGCTCTGGTGTTCCATTCTGACCCTGGTTGAGATGCCATACGTACAGAGAAGGTGCTTCTTTCTACCTCTATATAGAAAGAAATCCCCACAATTTGTAGGATGCAGGGCTCCATTACATTACATAAAGCCCATCCTCTTTTTATATGTACAGTCGATATGATGCTGCAATTTGACTGTTTCGATGATCATAGAGCTGGAAAGGTGCATCACTGGTGGTCTGAGACAAGACGTCCTATATATACGACTTAATCCTCAGCAATTCTAGGTTTCGTTACATTAGCAATCACTAGAACAGTATAATGGATATCAATTTTTTTTTATTACACTACAAATTTTTACAAAATATAATTTAGCTCTTGTACTGCCCCAAAGGCGAGCATCGTTGTGATCACTGCACATTACTAATAGTGGCTATTAAGACTTGTGTCCTTTTAACGTCTATGAAATAAAGATATCAGTAATTACAGGAATCATCGAGATAAGAAAAATCTAAACTGAGCATGATATACAGAATAAAGGTTTCTTCAGATGTGATGCATATCTCACAATCCTCACCAGACATGCTGATCATAACTCCGTACGGCTCCTTGTATAGCGTAACGTAAAATGTAAGAAATTGGATGAAAGTTTCTCTTTATACTTGGAGATGTCACTTTGGATTCTCTCAAGTGTTAATTCCACCTGGTCCTTGAGTTTTCTAAGCAGAACATCAACTTTTTCACGTAGCTCAGATGATATTGCTTGCTTCCTCATTCTCCGTTGCTGCTGAGGGTCGACTTTTTCACCGCTCGCAACCATTTCCTGTACAGTCACCTTGTCAACATTGTAGGACTGGTAGTCATCTTCTGTGATTTCTTTGATGATGAAACTATCGTCTTCACTTAGGTGGTAGTTCATGGTCTCCTCATAGTCATAGCCCTTGGCTGCTTCTTCAAGATAGGGCAGCTTGTCATGCCTTTTCATAGGTATATATATATATTGATATCCATTTATTGTAGTCAAGATGGAAGCTCATTGCCTTTAAGAGACAGGCTAAGCTAAAGTTTGTTCGTTACAGAAAAACATTACATGTTTCAAGGTTCAGCCTGGCAGATGTGTGCCTATCTAAGGGAGTAATGTCACCTTGTCCTAGGCTCTGCACCGGGATGGGGGATGCTTCCTGGCATGCCTCTATAATGAGGGTTACTAACAAAGCAAACATATAATCCTATTATTTTATGTGTTGATTATATTTAGTTTTTCACATAAGTCAATCGATATATCACATACGTATTGTTTTATATTGCTACACATATATTGCTTACACATTACACATTATCATTGTGTATTAGCATATATATATATATGTATGTATCCTGTGTGTGTATCACTAGAAGCGTATACTCCTGGGAGTATAAAAGAAAATATTCTAAATTGGATTCCTATAATGAGGAGTTACTCAGAGAAGTTGTGCTGTTTTCATAGTCGAAGCATCCGTGAGACCCAAAACCCACACATTTGTTTTATGAAAACAATCGGACTAGTTTATGGGAATCTGGGTTTTTAATTGCTTCAAGTGTAGGGGGTACACATCCCTTCTGACGTATGTCCCAGGTGCTGCATGTTTAACAAATAACATGGAGTCACATTTTATAAAGTTAACTCTTAAAAGCTTCACATTTATAGCTTATACAACATTGCCGCCTAGGTATCGGCAGGTAACATAACACGTTCACCACAAAATATTTTGGGTAATGTATGATCTCATAGTATCATTACCATATGTGCACACCCCCTGGTTTGGTTGGAAGACCGTTATCTAAAAGGGTGTATGCTTTTGATAAGTCCGTGAATATTAATCATAGACGGTATGAGAGGGGGTCCGAGAGAGAAAAGAAAAAACTACAATCAAAGCATTAAACAGACACGTGGATTTGATCCGAGATCCCGGGAACCCTCTGGAGAGCTGACCGTCCCTCCGGAGCCCTACTCACCTTTTGACCCTTGGTAACGTATATCTTGCTTATTGCTTGCGGTATTGATAAGTTACTTAGCCCGGTATATAGTCAAAGATCCCCAATTGTGGATCTGTAATTGATAAGGCTCCTAATCAAGTCTGATCATTCCCTTAACAAAGATGCATATTGGTAATGGAGCATCAGACATTGATACCTAGTCCTTGGGAACTTTGTTATTCCCTAGCCTGATACCGAGCTGGTAAAATTTATAGTGCCGCCATATACCTCAATTGGTTAAAAGGTGATAGAAAGGGGTACTTTTCTTTAATTTGGATTGTTGCATATCATTGCATTGATTGGCGATATTCAGTATTGATTGAAGGTAGTGGTATTATATTGCATTATCTATCATTGTATAGGTTGTATCATTGGTTTGGTATCTAGCACTTATGTATAATAAACTCACATATATTTTTGCATAGATGATGGTACCTTGTTTCCTTTCTAGTTGCACAAAATAATTAAGGTTCTCGTAAACGAGCTGAGAGGTTATTATGTCGCCCTCTCCTCAATAGGATCAATAACTTTGGTATTTTTCCCTTTGATCCTTTCTTTTGTTTTTTTTTGTATATAAAGCATTTTTGCGCTTTATACCCGCGACATAATGGAGGTTTCCACCGAGATGTCGAGTTAACTTTTGATTATTTGTGCAAATAGTGAAAGTTTCCACATTTCCTTGGCTAGCCAGATTGTTGTTATTATCTGTGTATTGATTATTGATCAAGAAACATGAGTACAGCAGGCAGTGATGCGGGTGATGGCCATGCTACAGCAGATAGTTCATCTTACCCGGAGCAGTTAATCCAAAAGATTATAAAATATATTTATTCCCGGTTTAAAGTGGACAAGGAAATGAGTGAATGGATTAATGAGATACAAATGAGAGCTCAGGAAGAACGTAGTGATGTGTGGAAGTTAGGTGGCATGGTTGAAAGATACCTGACATATATGGATCTCGCAACCGATAATTCCAAAAGGGACCAATACCTATTGTATGCATTGCCACCTGTTTTATATGCACTATTGGCTGTCAGTTCTCTTTCAGAAAAGAGACATGAGACCATAACGGGAACAAAGTCTCATATAATCCAGCTAGAAGTAGAACTAAAGTCTGCAGAGGACACGATCAAGGACTTAAAATACAACCTTGATCACAGTCATGATGCGTATCAAAAAGCAAAACGCGATTTAGAAGAGTTACATCTCCGGTATTCAAAAATTCAGCAAACAGGCGAATCAGCCCATAATGTAGTCGATGCTGAAAGGGATCCGCCTAATGCTGTGGGATCTTCTGACCCCCATTTCTTATGCCCCAGCATATAGACATGTCATCACATGCTCTTAAAGCAGACTCCATCCAAGACCCCAAGCCACCTGTAAGTGATGGCATGATCACACAGGAGGCATTAACCCAGTTAAGTAGGGCATTCCAGACTGTAACAGCCTTACTAGGCGCCAGCAACACGGAAGCCCCTAGAACTGTGTCTCCACATATTCCCCTGAAGAGAGACATTAGGGTTAAATCACCTGTGCCAAGTGTGTCTGATGGAAGCGATCGCAGTGTATGTGATACTGACAGTGATGTGGAGAGGCATGTGACTTACTCCCTGCCGAGCAGGTATGAGTCTGCCCCCAGGAGGGACAGAGGTCCCAGGCGACCATCATATGCCGAGGTGGTCTCTAGAGGGAAAAATCCTCAGTGTTCAGAAAAGGATCAGAGCTCCTCAAGTATCATAAAATTTCTAAATGCCACTGTGCCTAAATTTTCTAAAAGGGTTCATCGCAAATTGCAAATCACTTAGAACTGTATGAATCCACTATGGATTCTTTAAAATTGTACTCTGATGCTGACAGGATCAGATTCCTGCCATGGGCATTTGAAGATAGATATCGCCACTACTTTATTTCCTTTAGGGACAGAGGGATTCAGAGCTGGCAAGATGTCGCTCATGAGGTTAAATTGGAATTTGGGCCATACCGAACCATTACTGCCGCAAAACGTGACATTTATAGTCTCACATGCAGGCCCAATCAAAGCCCCGAGAATTCCTCTCCATCCTTAAAAATGCCTATGGATTAGCATATAGGTCCCCAAATTGGGAATCTGAAGAGTTTAAACAGCTGTTCTATGATGCTATGCCGACCCAGATCAAACTCAGCTTAGCCAGAGATCTGGATCTTGAAGCTCCCTTAGACAGGCTGGTGACGGCTGCCACCGCACTGTATAATATCAGTGAATGTCATGCTACAGGTGAGAAGAGATCAAAAAGGTCCCCAGGGCAGAGTGTGGCAGAGGTTAAGGTAAACCCCAACCTGGGATTTGAAACGCAGCCACGTAAATTCCCTCAGTCTACAGGACCTGTTCCTCAATCCCAGCAACAGCAGGTAGGACCCAAACAGTCAGAGCCCCGTAACTCCAAAGGATCAGAGGGGGATAACCCTGGTGCTGCAAGGTCTAACTACCGTCCATATTACAATAGGAGTCCCCAAGGATACAGGCGCTGGAATAACAGGCCCAGACAACAGAGGGAATCTAAATCTGCACCCTCTACTCCCCTAGGAGTAGGTCACCCGCCAATAATCAGGGCGCACCAAAAGACCAAAACAAACAGAAACCAAGCAGTCGGCTTGATCAGCTGGCAGATCAAGTGGCCAAGCTAAGTGACGCTGTGAGTAAGTTGTCCCAGGTTTCCCAGGAAAACAACCTGAGTTTTTTTAGGGAAGGCCCCGGGTCCCAGCTCTGCCCCGTAAAGCAGGCAGGGCAGGGTCAGAGCTCAGGCCAATGCAAGGTTACTGAAATGGTTGTGGAAAACTCAAATGTGATTACTAACCGTATCCTGCCTTGCAGTGCTCCTGACCCTAAAAGTGGGGCCGGGAGGGGATGTATAACATGTTGTCTATTTTGCAGTCTAATCCTGTTGATCCCTGCAATGATGCATCTGCTTCAGGGAGTGATCCTGTGATACCGGCATCCAGCCTTGAGCTGCCGTCTGTAAGCTGTGAAGTGATTCAGCGTCCCCGAGGGTGGGGGCTGTCTCTGCTCTTTCCCCGTGCAGGAGGAATGTGAAGAATTCTTCAAAGGTCACAACGCTGCAGAAAGGTCAAACCCTCAGAAAGAATCATATGAGTGATCATCCTAATTTCTTATGTGATTTATTTCAGATTGAAGGACGATATTTCGTTGATGCTTACTTACAAGATGAGCTTATCGGACCAATCAGGGGTTTGATTGATACCGGGTCAGAAGCCACCATAATGTCACACAGTTATTTCCAACAGGTGCTGGATACGACAGCGAAGAAGCCAAGATTAAAGTCGTTTGATGGCTCTTTGATAAGTGTAGGTGGAGACACTTTGCAGGTAAGAGGTACATCATGGTTAACATTCAGGATTGGCAAAAGACATTTAAACATCCCACATTGGTTGTGGACCTACCCAATGATCGGCTGATCATTGGAATCGACCTCCTGAAAAGGTTGAGTTCCATTGTAGACTTCATCAATGAAGCAGTTTGGACTCAGGTGAAGGCACCTATTGCCTATGAGTACTCTTGCAATGCGCAACCCCAACGTAGTTGTCATGTAATCGAGGAAAGGCTTAATTCTGTTGAAGTTCATTTTAGGAACAATCAAACACCTGATGTTACGATCCTGAAGAATGGTAAACTCGAGGAAGCTGTCAATGGTACCGCTCACACCATCACCATCCAGAAGGACAGGATTGAAAAGGTAACCTTGGACGGAGATGCATTAACCATTTCTCTTAAAGGGGGAAGTGAAGAAATCGCGGACCTGACCAAGCATACTCAAGCCCTGGTACGGATTGAGAAGGTCAATGACAGTTTGTTGATTCCCACACAGGTGAACAACATAGCCCGAGTGAAGTACGCCAAATTGGATCTGAAACCGAAGCCAGTTATATAAGCCTAAGCCTTTTGAAACAGGTCGCCAACCCAAAAGTGATAAAAGTGTCCTCGCCACAGGACCAATGGGTTCATGATCTGGACGGAGATTCTCAGAGTCATAATGTGGTTGCAAGATGTCTTTTGTCTATTTCCATAGGAGATAAAACTACAGAACACTTGTTTTTCGTGCTGAATGAACCACGGTACCAGATGTATTTAGGTAACGACCTTCTACACCGATTTGCTGTGCAGATTGATCTGGTCAACAACACCCTATGGTCCAGGCTACCTGGAAACCCGGAAGAGTTCCAGGATGATGAGCAGGCCTTGAGATGGGGGCAACAGATGCCCTATGCTGTAAGTATCATGGTTGCTGATGAGGTTAAAATCCCTGAGGGATGCAAACCATTTCTTCTTCCCATTCAAGTGAAAAGGGGACAAAATTTGAAGAATGCGGATGCCCTAATATGTCTGTCCAACCGGATGCAGCAACTTGGCCTGAGGGTAAGGCCCACTCCTGTGATAAACATCCATCAGGATCCATTGCACATGGTAATCCACAATATGGCCTCCCATAGCATATCCTTGCAAAAGGACACCATAATCGGTCTGGCTATGGATTCAGAGTATTACACTTTTGGATTCCAAAATGATGTCATTGGACTTATTCCTGAGGAGTACCTAACGGAAGAACAGGTAGTGGAACAGTGCTTTACCTCAACACCGGAAGGGTTGTTTAATGTCCACTCTGTTTATCCTTTCAGTTCCAAAGAAGGTACATGCCACATCGAGGAAACATCATTGGTTTTCAACCAGGAGATCAGTGAAAAGAGTACGAGTCATGTCAACAAGGAGAAAAGAAGGTACGTGATGCCCAAAGTGATTTAACTAGTGAGCTTGAGGAAGCTTATGAGTTAAGTCAGCCTGAGATTTTCCCGGAATTTCAGGAACGGGTGGAAGAGCAAATCTCCATCGCCGACGCATGCGCTGGTGAGTCGCAGCGTCTACAATTGAAGGGGCTTTTCGCAGAATTCCAGGACATGTTTGCTAAGGATTCTTATGACTGTGGCGAAACCAACCTACATGTGGCAAGAATCCAAACAGATCCCAATGCACCCCTGTGTATGTAAAACAGTACCGACTTCCGCTGGCGGCTTACGAGTCACTATCGGAAATCGTCAAGAACTTGGAAAGGCGGGGCATCATCCGCCCGGTACATAGTTCGTTCAATCATCCTATAATTGGGATTCTCAAACCCAATGGTCAATTTCGTCTCTGTTCGGACCTTAGGCAGTTGAACAAACGCGTATACATGTCCGGATGGCCCGTACCATATATTGACCAGTGTTTGGCGCAAATACAGGGATCAAAAATTTTCACTGCTCTGGACTGTGCGCAAGGATATTGGACAATTAAGGTGGACGAGAGGGATCAATACAAACTGGCCTTCACATTTGGAAAACAACAGTTTGCATGGACCCGATTACCTTTCGGGTACATTAATGCAGGTCACGAGTTCGCTGTGTTCATGCATAAGGCGATGCCTGATGCCGCTGAACGGGGTACCTTATCTTATGTGGATGACATCCTGATTAAAAGCACAACCTTTGAGGAACACATTGCAGAACTGAGACATGTGCTAACCCAGCTGAGAAAAGCTGGTGTCAAACTTTCCTTGCAGAAGGCTCAATGGTGTCGTACCAAGGTTAACTTTTTAGGTCACGAAGTCACTGCTGATGGGATCAACCCACAGAAGAAGAAAGTGGAGGCAGTGATCAATACAAAGTCACCTGCAAATCCCAAGGAGTTGAGATCCTTCTTGGGTATGATGAATTATTCACGTAAGTTCATAGATAATTATGCCGAAATTACGAAACCTCTTTTACAGTTGCTGAAGAAAGGAGTGAAATGGGAATGGAGTGAGCGTCATGAACAAGCTGTGATCGAACTCAAAACCAGACTTGCTCAAGCTCCGTGCCTTGCTTACCCTGAAGGTGGGAAACCTTTCTTCATTGAAACTGGCTTCACAGACAAAAGCGTGAGTGCAGTTCTCTTCCAGAAACGGGAACACCTAAACAAGGTCATCGCCTATGCCAGCAAATCCTTGTCACCGGTTGAGGTAAAGTTCAATGATTGTGAAAAGCATTGCTGTCAACAGTGTGGGCTTTGCAATATTTCAGGAGCTTTATCCAAGGCGAAAAGATCATTGTGGAAACTGCACATCAACCACTGCAGTATTTGCAAAGTGACAGAATCAAGGATGGAAATCTGTCAAACAGCAGGATAACCGCCTGGACAATGTCCTTAATGGGATGGCCGCTGGAAATCAGGTACAAACAAAACAATAAGAATCCAGTCGCTCAAGGACTAGCTGAACTCCACGATTGTACTAATGTGGAACATAGAGGTGAGATACCGGAAAATGATTTCCTAGAGGAGCAAGTTTCATCTCCATATAAATCTTACGAAGAGGAGTATTGCCAATCATTACCGTGTGTCTATATTGACGGTTGTTCTTTCCATACAGATTCAGGAACTGAACGCACATTGGTTGCAGGTATCGGGATTGCGTGGAACAATATCTTCCATGATTTGTCCGTGGGATACAAAATTGGCTCCAAAAGTAGCCAGGTCGCGGAGCTCACCGCTGTGTACAGAGCTGTACAAATGGCTATTGAAAATGATGTTAGGGAGTTTGTCATAATCACGGATTCGGAATATATTCGCAACAGCTTTGTGGAGTATTTACCAGGATGGAAAAGGTCTAACATGGTAAGGAGCAACAACAAGCCAGTTAAACATGGTAAAATGTTTTGCAGGATCGACGAAATGGTCACCGCCCACGGTCTTACCATTTACTGGAAAAAGGTAAGAGGTCACTCAAAACATCCAGGGGTGGATAAAGAAGGAAATGATCTAGCAGATTCCCTCGCCAAGAGAGCTGCCCTAGATGGAGAAGTCTTTGATGTTGATGACCTCATGGGGACCATCCAAGTGGATGCAACAACAAGGAGACAAGCACGGAAGGAAAATGAGGCCAATGTGGCTCAATGGAGTCAAGATACCCCTAGTGAGGATCTCATCGCGAGCCAAAAGGGGGATCCGGTTATTGGCGTCTTTACAAACACATTGAGGATCCACAGAATTGTCCCATAACCGTGAAAGACTGTGCAGGTAAAGAAGAGTTGCGAATTTTGATGAAGGGTAAGTCCCAATTCTCGTTACAGGATGGATTGTTGATAAGGACCTCGAAGAACGGTATCACACAATGGGTAGTGCCAGCAGCATACCGAGGTTTAATGTTACAACATGCTCACGATGCCCCAACAGCTGGCCACCGGGTGAAAAGTTAACGTACGAATTATTACGGGACTATGCTTATTGGCCACATATGTTACAAGATGTTCGCACATATTGTCAAGGATGTCTAATCTGCCCTCAATTTCAACCGCAAGCACCCACTCACCGGGCACCGCTTATGAAAAGGGGGATGTCCATGCCATGGTCTGACATCCAGATCGACTTCATCGGACCAGTAACAACTTCATCAAAAGGCAATAGATACATGCTAACCGTAACTTGTCTATTTACAAAATGGGTGGAATGTCTGCCTTGCAAATCATGCAGCTCAAGTGTATGTGCCTCTCTACTCATTAACCACGTATTTTCCAGGTTTGGTCTTCCCCAACGTATCGAGTCCGATCGTGGGAGTCATTTCACTAGTGAGGTCATGTCAAAGATGTGGGAGATACTGGGAGTAAAGAGGAAACTTCATATAGCTTACCGGCCAGCCTCTAGTGGTGGAGTGGAGCGCTACAACCAGACCATTGTCAATATTTTAAAGAAGTTTGTCAACGAATCCGGTAAGGACTGGGATGTCAAACTGCCTTTGGTCCTGATGGCCATCCGGGCCACCCCGAGCACAGCAACCAGACTTTCTCCCTTTGAAATGCTTACGGGCAGGAAGATGGTGCTACCCCAGCATTTACTCTACCGACAACGGACTACAACTTGATAAACGCTTCAACTTCTCATCAATATATGGAAAACTTACGCAAGCATCTTCAACACGCTTTTGCGCTTGCCCAAAGGAACATGGAAAAGCAGCAGTGGGCACTAAAACTTACTACGATCTAAGGACGACTCAGAAGGAATATCAAATTTCCGATCAGGTCTACCTGTATAATTTTGCCCGGGATCAGGTGAAGGAAAGGAAATTTTTGCCTTCTTGGAAAGGACCATACGTCGTCATTGACAAATTGTCACCTGTGGTCTACAAAATCAAAATTCCTAAGGGGGATGAGTTTGTGGAGAAATGGGTGCATATTAATCAATTACGAGTTTGTCATCCTAGCTCACGACTTCGTGAAATAGAAGGAGTTGGATGAAGAGAGGTGAAGAGATATTGAGGTTCCAGCTAAAGACGGAAACCCAGGATGGGTATTGTATAAACAAACAAGTGTACTAACCAATCCTCATGTGTGTTTCCTCTGTAACTAACTATCTCTTAACTCACTTCTGAATGAGAACTTGTTCTGTTCAACAAAAGGACCAATATCAATTGAGGTATATGGTAAGATAAACTCTTTTCTTGCAGAATAAAAAGTGGAAAATGTGTATATTTATATTTGTCATACAATATTTTGTAGGCAAGATGACGCCGAGAGTTATCGCTGTTGTCTACGCCATTCTGATCTTGGGGAAGGAGTTCCACGCTGAGCCGATTGCTGTACCAGGCCCTTCATCCGGGATTATGCTGCAGGATACTGCGGGGTTCATCTTGACGAACAAGAGGGTCCTGTCCCAGAAGATCTACATCAGTCTGGATCCACGCACCTTCGTTGAAAGACAGTTCAACGTATCCGAGATCCTAACACCGGAGATTCAGTCATGGTATCAAGCACACATCGGTTATTCCCAAGAACGGATTACACAGATCCTGGAACAGGCGAGAAAGACCCTGACCAGGGAACAGTTTTCTACAAGCCAAAGGCCAAAGCGATTTATTTCTGCGATTGTCGCCGCCATCATCTTTGGCGTTGTGGGTGCTGTTGTTGCCACCGGAGTATCGGCCTGCTAATTCCATCTCTATTAAGACATTGGAACTTGAGATTGGTTCATTGAAAAGGAACTTGCTAAGTATTCATGCAGAGATGGAAAATCAAGAGAAACATTTGTCGGACTTATGATCCTTGAAGGATCCGTATGAAAAGCTCCTCTTGGACATTCCAACCTAATCCAATTGACTGTGTTGGTTTAGGCTGTAATGAAGGGGGAATTTGTCATGCCTTTTCATAGGTATATATATATATTGATATCCATTTATTGTAGTCAAGATGGAAGTTCATTGCCTTTAAGAGACAGGCTAAGCTAAAGTTTGTTCGTTACAGAAAAACATTACATGTTTCAAGGTTCAGCCTGGCAGATGTATGCCTATCTAAGGGAGTAATGTCACCTTGTCCTAGGCTCTGCACCGGGATGGGGGATGCTTCCTGGCATGCCTCTATAATGAGGGTTACTAACAAAGCAAACATATAATCCTATTATTTTATGTGTTGATTATATTTAGTTTTTCACATAAGTCAATCGATATATCACATACGTATTGTTTTATATTGCTACACATATATTGCTTACACATTACACATTATCATTGTGTATTAGCATATATATATATATGTATGTATCCTGTGTGTGTATCACTAGAAGCGTATACTCCTGGGAGTATAAAAGAAAATATTCTAAATTGGATTCCTATAATGAGGAGTTACTCAGAGAAGTTGTGCTGTTTTCATATCCGAAGCATCCGTGAGACCCAAAACCCACACATTTGTTTTATGAAAACAATCGGACTAGTTTATGGGAATCTGGGTTTTTAATTGCTTCAAGTGTAGGGGGTACACATCCCTTCTGATGTATGTCCCAGGTGCTGCATGTTTAACAAATAACATGGAGTCACATTTTATAAAGTTAACTCTTAAAAGCTTCACATTTATAGCTTATACAACATTGCCGCCTAGGTATCGGCAGGTAACATAACACGTTCACCACAAAATATTTTGGGTAATGTATGATCTCATAGTATCATTACCATATGTGCACACCCCCTGGTTTGGTTGGAAGACCGTTATCTAAAAGGGTGTATGCTTTTGATAAGTCTGTGAATATTAATCATAGACGGTATGAGAGGGGGTCCAGAGAGAGAAAAGAAAAACTACAAACAAAGCATTAAACAGACACGTGGATTTGATCCGAGATCCCGGGAACCCTCTGGAGAGCTGACCGTCCTCCGGAGCCCTACTCACCTTTTGACCCTTGGTAACGTATATCTTGCTTATTGCTTGCGGTATTGATAAGTTACTTAGCCCGGTATATAGTCAAAGATCCCCAATTGTGGATCTGTAATTGATAAGGCTCCTAATCAAGTCTGATCATTCCCTTAACAAAGATGCATATTGGTAATGGAGCATCAGACATTGATACCTAGTCCTTGGGAACTTTGTTATTCCCTAGCCTGATACCGAGCTGGTAAAATTTATAGTGCCGCCATATACCTCAATTGGTTAAAAGGTGATAGAAAGGGGTACTTTTCTTTAATTTGGATTGTTGCATATCATTGCATTGATTGGCTGATATTCAGTATTGATTGAAGGTAGTGGTATTATATTGCATTATCTATCATTGTATAGGTTGTATCATTGGTTTGGTATCTAGCACTTATGTATAATAAACTCACGTATATTTTTGCATAGATGATGGTACCTTGTTTCCTTTCTAGTTGCACAAAATAATTAAGGTTCTCGCAAACGAGCTGAGAGGTTATTATGTCGCCCTCTCCTCAATAGGATCAATAACTTTGGTATTTTTCCCTTTGATCCTTTCTTTTGTTTTTTTTTGTATATAAAGCATTTTTGCGCTTTATACCCGCGACAAGCTTAGACTTTTCTGGAGAATTGGCAGATACTTTTTCTGCCTCTTTGTCGCTCTCATTCGACAAATTATCAACCAAACGTTCTTCATGCGTGGAGCTGACATTGACCGGAAGATCAGTAGTGTAAGAACAGACCATCGTGGTCTCCTCCTGCTTTGGTTGAAGAAAATGAATGTATTTGGCTATATTCCCAAGTCTCACATTTATTTTGAGTTCAGGTCTTCTCCGATACTTCCATCTGCATTCGGGACAGGTGTATTCTCCTTCCTGATTGTCCCATGTTTTGCTTATGCAAGATATACAGAAGCTGTGTCCACATCTCAGTGTTGCAGGATCTAGATAGATCTCCATGCAGATGGAGCAGAGCAGCTCCTGCCTAAGGGCAAAATCCACCATCTCTAAGTGTATAGTCAGAGCAGGAAAGTGGACAGTAAGACTGATTCCTGGAATCTTATCTTGTATACGAATACGTTTCTAATTCGCTGGGCTGCACGCATGCTTGTTCCGCGAAGCATTGTGGTATAACAGGTTTATCGACTTGAAATACGAGCCATGTAGTGTGACCATAGCCGAGGAAAACTATTTACTGTGTTTTAGAGTTGTATTACACAACAGGGTATCTTAGAGATTTTCTGACCAATCATTGGTCAGATGGCCATTTACACACACAGATCTTTTGTTATACACCCCAAATTGGTCTGATTTGGACAGAAATTGGTCAGATAATCTGTTGGTATAATACAGACCTTTAGGCTCTGTTCAGACCTCATTTCTGCAATTTTGTGAATGTATGTCTACATAACACTCACACAGTGGCCTATATCTCCCAAGAAAGTATATTGCTTGACTTAGGGTGGTATTCCTTGTATTGGAAAGACTGGTCAATGAGGAGAAAAAAGTCATATCAATGTATGTGAAAGGAAGGCTTTTGGTACTTCAACTCATCAACTTTGGACCTTGAAGGCCAGAACATTATTTTATATCTTGGATAGCTGCATTTATTTATTTTGTTTAAAAGTGTGTAAAATGGTTTGAACTGCACCTCTGACCCATTATTTCATGTGCAGGAAGGGTCAGTCGCTAATTCCAGCCAAATTTCTGTGCTGTGTAATAGCTGCTCTTTAGACCCATGCACATTAATGTATTGCTGGTCGAACCAACCAACAAGCTGATGTGTATGGGGAGCTCCTGACTCTCCCCTGATGGGTGCTGGTCAGGAAAAGGATTGGGCAACCTTAAATTTTTTTATTTTTTCTTCCTCCTCGTTCTCCCAGGAGATAAGCCATTGCCAGATTGTCTGACTGGCTTTCTCCTCTCTTCCATTGACAATACATACTCTGTCGGCCAAACTGAAGTACCTATAGGGGAGGTGGAGAGACAGCAGTTGTCTGATGATTGTGTATGGCTACCTTTACTATGACAGGAGAGAGGATTTTATACACCAAAGACTCCGGGAGAATTTGTCGCTACAACAGGTCTTTCCTGTTAGGGCTTTTTTTTTTTTTTTTTTTTAATTCAGGGCTAGTATTGGGCCAATTATTGGGAAAGAACATTCGTACAAATGTTTGTTCGCAATAATTGCCCCATGTAAGTGTGACAGTCTTTCGTGCAGCACTAAGAATCCTCGTTTGTCGGCAGGACATCACTGGGTTGTGCTCCCAACAATTTGAAAACTGAATACAGGGTGAGCGATGGTAATAATTATTCAGTGCGCACCAGTCTTTGTATCGGGCCATGATAAGGGTCTTGTAAACCAAGCTCTGGTTGACCAATTGTAGGTCTTCAAAGGTTTTAGATATTGGCCTTGTATTGGCCTGAGTAACAGGACCTTTGGTGCCCTGATTGGAGGTTGGTTGAGTTTATAAGTTTAGTTATGTGCACTCGACTGGTGGTCATTAGTAAGCCTTGGAGTACTTTAATAAACCATAGGGGTTTCTTCTGCTTTTGCTGGTTTGTCTCACGTACAATTTGGTCATGTTTATTAGATTCTATTGGGAACTACTACTGCTTTATCTTCCTTTTTTAGTTTGTTTAAAAACTCACCCATTTTATTAAAATTAGACTTTCTAATATCCAAAACCTTGGGGGTATGACTGCTTAAAATCTGTCTTAATATCAAACCATAAACCAAATTGGTCATCCCTAAAACCCAAATTTTCAACTCATATGAAGCATTTCACACATCTAAGTATGCATCAAAGTTCAAGGATAAACCCTGGTGATTAATACCTAGACAAACCCAACGAGGCAGGGTGTCCTCTTGTAATAAGGAATTGATCCTTACTTACATGGCAGATCCCACATTGCCACTCTGGTTCTCCTGCTTGGGATATGTTTACTTGGCTACAGTAATGTTACGTTGACAACGCATGACTGTGGAGCACTGCTGAGGCCAGTGATTGGCTGCAGCAGTCAACCTGGGATTTGATTGGGGGTCTGATCTGAGATCTGATGAACATTGAGGATGGAAAATCTATTTTTATGATTTTCCTTCTCTAAAACCTAGGTGCATCTTATCAGGTGCGTAGCATAAGCTGAAAAATACAGTAATTTAAACTTGTACAGGTGAAACTTGAAAAATTAGAATAATGTGCAAAGTTCTAAAGAATGTACTATGTGTTTTGATACTTTTATTGTGATGCCGTACCTTCACAACACGAGCTGATGTAGTCCTGGCCGCAGAGAAGTCGAGGGGGAATTTCTAAAGAATGGACTATGTGTTTTGATACTTTCATGGAAGTTGATATAACAATAACGACAAAATATGCAATATTTGTAATACTTTATTATGCTTTGACTCAGATATATGGATCAATGTACAAGAAATACTTTATTTTTTTTTCTCAAAAAAAAATATACCAGATTTTTAAAAAAATAAAAAAATAGTTATTAATGTATTGTGCTTGTCCATATTGCCTCCTTTGCTGTCTTGATTCATTGTTCACTGCTCTTTTCCAGGGTTTGCGGCCACTGCTGCGACACAGATATGAGGTGGTCTGGATGGGGGCTGCTGTGCATATGCGCACTCCTACGGTCCAGGCCAGCTCTATTTTTTCCTATAGTGTGCAGGTATGGCCACTCCTGCAGTGCATATACTGTATGAGGTGGACGGGAGCTTCTGCGCACACTTGCCAATGCGCATTCCCACCATCCCGGCTACTAGAGAGGCAGGTGCTTTGTCCTATAGAGTGCAGCATGTCCACCTCTGCTGACTTGCAGGCTGATCCCTGAAAACGAGCAGTGTATAATATCATGGAAAAATAAAGCCCCATTTACATCTCCATTCGGAGATCTGGCAGCCTGTTCCAGTACAGAGAAGCCTGTCTGATCTCCCCGATCTGGTGTTGCTGGATCCTCTACTTCACCGTTGATTTCCATTGACTGCAATGGGGTCTGGCGGGCATCCAGCCAATTGCCGCTTTAGGCTGGACTTTTTGAATGCATGCAACAGTTTTCTTCCAGCTGAAACCCAGCATTTTTGCTGAAAATTAGCTGGATCACTGCCGTACCGCATTTCAGCCAAACGGAATCCGGCAGTAAAATAAAGGATCCGGCAACTCCATTTCCAGGAGATCCAGCAGACTGCTCTGTGCCGGAACAGCCCGCCAGATCTCCAAACGAAGATCTAATCGGGGCTTAAATCAAGCTAGCAAAGGAGGCAATATGGACAATCACATACATTAGTAAGTGCCTGGCATTAACTTTCTCTGCATGATAAATGCCATTTTCTGAGGAGAGGTGAGACCCCCCCCCCCCTCCCCCTTTAATCCTGACTTAATAACCAAAGTTACTTACACCTGAAGCCGCCGTACTTCCAAGATTCAGTTCAGAGTAAGGGTACTTTCACACTTGCGTTGGTGCGGATCCGTCTGTTTATTTGCACAGACGGATCCGCACCTCTAATGCAAACGTTTGTATCCGTTCAGAACGGATCCGTTTGCATTAGGTTTAAAGAAAAATGACAAAGTCCAAAACGGATCCGTTTTGAATTACATTGAAATTCAATGGGGAACGGATCCGTTTTCAAATGCACCATATTGTGTCATTGAAAACGGATCCGTCCCCATTGACTTACATTGTAAAAAAAAACGCATCCGTTAGGCTCCGCCTCTTCAGACGGACACCAAAATGCTGCATTCTGCGTTTTGGTGTCCGCCTCCAAAACGCAATAGAGGCGGAACGGAGCCGAACTGATGCATTCTGAACAGATCCTTATCCATTCAGAATGCATTGGGGCTTAACTGATCCATTTGGACCGTTTGTGAGAGCCCTGAAACGGATCTCACAAACGGAATCCAAAACGCCAGTGTGAAACTACCCTAACTAGCATTTTCAATTTCTGCTATTGAGATCCGTCATAAGATCTCAATAGCGGAGGAAAACGCTTCCGTTTTGTCCCCATTCATTGTCAATGGGGACAAAACTGAGTGCACCACAATATATTCCGTTCTGTTTGGTTGCGCTCCCACGACGCACACAAAAGCGCAGCAAGCAGTGTTTTTGAGTGCGTCCTGGGATGCGGGGCAAGATGCGTCTGTCAATGTAAGTCAACGGGGATGGATCCGTTTTCTCGGACACAATAGAAAACTGATCCGTCCCCCATTGACTTTTAGTGGTGTTCATGACGGATCCGTCATGGCTATTTTAAAGATAATACAACCGGATCAGTTCATAACGGATGCAGATAGTTGTATTATCAGTAACAGAAGGCATTTTTGCTGATCCATGACAGATCCAGAAAAATGCTGGTGGGAAAGTATGCAAGGAGTTAACGGGGAGTGAAAACCGAGACGTACGTGAAGCAGGAACACGCCCTGCGGAAGCAGTCAGTCCTCCTGTCTGCATGCAACAATGTCTTCTACTGATCTGAAAGAAGAGCTGACCTGTCCTATCTGCCTAAACCTCTTCACCGATCCTGTAACACTGAAATGTGGACACAACTACTGCCAGGAATGCATCGAGGCCGTGCTAGATACCCAAGAGAGATCTGCAGCCTTTACCTGCCCTCATTGCAGGACTGAGTTTCAGGAACGACCTGTGCTGCAAAGGAACACCACGCTGTGTAACATAGCAGAGCATTTCCTTGCTCAGGAGGAACAGGAGGAGTGTGAGGTATTTTGTACCTACTGTGTTCACACTCCTGTGGTTGCTACTAAAACATGCCTATTGTGTGAAGCTTCGCTGTGTGACCTTCACCTGACAGTACACAGCAAGTCCCCAGAACATACCTTAATCCAACCAACAAAGTCCTTCAAGAACCGTAAATGCTCTGTGCACAAGAAGGTCCTCGTGTATTACTGCGCTGAGGATGCTGAGTGTTTGTGTGTTTCGTGTTGCCTGGGCGAGAAGCACAGAGGACACAACGTTGGATTATTGAATGAAGCCTTTAAACAGAAACAAAAAAAACTAAGGATTATTCGAGACTGTATCCTCGAAGAAAGTGAAGAGATTGAAGAGAGAGTCCAGGATCTCCAGGATCATCTAAGGAACATCCCAGAAAAAGCAGCCAGTATTCTACTGCGAATCGGCATCCAGTTTAGAGACTTTAGGACGAAGCTAGATAACTTGGAGTCTCAGGTTGTGAACGAGATGTTTAAGCAACAAGAACAGGCGCTACTATCGGTCTCTGATCTTATCCAACAGCTGGAATCAAAGAAGGAGAGTCTGTCCAGGAATATATGTACTATCAAGGAGCTATGCGAGATGACTGATCCCTTACTCTACCTACAAGCAGACGCACAGGACTTCGCTCATGTGGTGGATAATGACCGAAACCTCAAAACAATTGAAGCTGACGATCTGGCTGAAGATGTGATCAGCCAGATCCTGATCTCTGGTATACTGAACATCATGTCAGGCCTACAGAAGGGCTACTATGTGCAGGAGGCTTCTGGCATATCGCTGGATGTGAACACCGCCTCAAATAATGTAGACATCTCAGATGACCTGAAGACGGCTTCCTGGAACAGTGTAAATCTGGGTCGTCCAGAAACACCTGATAGATTTGAGAAATCTATAGTTTTGGGCGTGGAGGGCTTTTCCGATGGAAGACTTTACTGGGATGTAGAAGTAAGTAAGGAGGGAGGATGGAGAGTGGGGATGACCTATGCAAGTATAGGAAGAAAAGGATTATATTCCTTTATTGGAAATAATAGCAAGTCGTGGGGTCTGCGTAGGTTTGAGAATCGGTATTCAGTAAGGCATGACCAGAAAGAGATCTCATTAGCCTACCCGCCTACCTGCTATAAAGTGAGGATCTATCTGGATTATACGGCTGGACAGCTGTCTTTCTATGAGCTGGAGGACTCGATGAGACACTTATATACTTACAATGCCACCTTCACCGAGGCTCTGTACCCAGTGATCGTTGTGTGGTCTAATGCTTGGGTGAGGGTCTTAAGTTAGGCTTGTTTGAATATCAAATATATACAATAGCCTCGAACCAGAGAGGATCCTAAAACAAAGAAAAATGTGACTACTAACAATGAAGGATATTACAAGACAATTAGAGAAAAAAAAATGGATGGTATGGCTAACGCCTGGACTCGGTGTTCATTTATTTTACAGCTCAAATCCTCTAATGGGAACACTGTGTAAATACTGAAATTGAGATCTACATAAATTGTCGTGTGACTTGTTATATGCATTTTTACATATATGCAGTTTTACACTGATCCTGTATTATACTCCAGAGCTGTACTCCCTATTCTGCTGGTGAAGTCACTGTGTACATACATTACTTATCCTGTACTGATCCTGAGTTACATCCTGTATTATACTCCAGAGCTGCACTCACTATTCTGCTGGTGGAGTCACTGTGTACATACATTTCATTACTTATCCTGTACCGATCCTGTTACATCTTGTATTATACTCCAGAGCTGCACTCACTATTCTTCTGGGGGCTATTGGAAATGGTCAAGCATCTAACAGCTTACCAGAGCTAAGAGATTTACTTACATCAGATTGCTGTACATTGCTATGTTTCCGTACCATATTTCCCAGAATGGAAATCACAAGAGCAAGCTCTGTGCTGTGAGATTTTAGGTCTGAAGAACTGTGAATGCAGCTCTGGAGTAGAAGACCGTTACAATAAGCAATGTATTTGAGTTGTAACTTGTTGGACAATTTAATTTATGGCATAAGCATACTGGTAGGGTGGCTACTTGCTTCACCACAAAAAGGTTATTGCGTGCCACACTACCTCCCAGTAATTGGGCTGGGCAAAAGTAGAAAAAAAAAAAAAAGACGAGTGCTTCTCTTTGGCTCCATTCACACGTCCGCAAGTGTTTTGCGGATCTACGGATCTGCAAAACACGGACACCGGCGATGTGCGGTCCGCATTTTGCGGACCGCACATCGCCGTCACTATATAGAAAATGCCTTTTCTTGTTCACAATTGCAGACAAGAATAGGACATGTTCTATTTTTTTCGGGAAAGCGATTGCGGACCCGGAAGTGCGGATCTGCAATTGCGGACCCGGGGCGGGACATTGTCTGTCCCCATTGAAATGAATGGGTCTGCAATTCCGTTCTGGTCTGCAATGCGGAACAGAATTGCGGACGTGTGATTGGAGCCTTACCCTCAGTCAGTTACAGAGTGACATGATAAGAGGTTCTAGTGTCTGGCTTGGGGTGAGAAAAGCCTCAGCCACTCAGTTTGTGGCTGCAGCTCATGGTCAGACATTGCAATGCTGTTGTTTGAGTGTGGAGCCACAGAAAAGGAAGACATCTCTCCCTCCGTCCAGGCCTTGCACCAGATGGCGGACAGGGAGCCAGGAAATCGGACTCTGACAACCCTACATCCTGGTGATGGGCCGTTGTGGTGTACTGCAGGCACAGGAAGCGGTAGTATACTGCATATCCAGTCCTGTTCATGTTGCGTACAGCAACAATCTGCTTGTACGTGTGTCGTGCATTATAGCATTTCAATAAACTTGTCTGGATGTGGTCGATGTTAGATCCACATCCGGCTATATACTGTACATTTTGAACCTGATCCGGCAGTATATTGATGGGTTTGGTATCAAGGAATTTTTTTTTCTACATTATATTAGATTTTAGAGAAATATTTGTACTGTACAAAAGATTTTCCCTATGACGGAGAGAGCCGGAGCACAGTGCGGAAAGAAGCAGGTGAGAACAGAGGTGAGTTTTGCAGCTTTTACTTTAGCTCATGTCCAGGGGCCGTCCGGGTTTTTATTTAAATGGACGACCCATTTTGTAAACGTGGACCGCTTACTGGTCTATTCCTTTCTCTTGTGGAAAAAATGGACCAATCTAACAAGCTATGAAAATCATCCATATAATGATACCCTGAATGGTTCAGTGTTCAAACCATGTGCTATCCTTCTAAACACAGGCACCACCAGGACAGACTTTGCTGCCGGGATGAAATTTGGCTAGATGATTAGGACAGAGAATCTTCAAAATGGCTGATCTTGTTGGGGGAAGGGGGGGGGGGGGGGTTTGGGGAGGGGAAGGGGGGGGGGGTGTTGTAGTGATTACTACCTAACAACAGTGGTCCAAGGAAGGACAACTGATGAACAAGCGGCAGGGCCATGGGCGTAACTCCCAGGTTAACAGGTATGGCGGCTGCTATGTACACCTTCGGAGGGAATTTTTGTTTCATTGCATTTTACTCATTTTTGGCTTAAAATCATATGTTCAATTGGCCTACATTAACAATATTGAGCTGTTCTGTCACAAAGAATTAATTGTTTTTCTAGCTGTGTGAATGGTACTTTCACTTTGTGCCCCTGATATCTAAACTACTAAAAGGGTCATAAACACTTATTTAAGCCACATTATTATCAGTGAGATAAGAACATAATGTGGGTTTATAATGTCAGAGATAAGGAGTCAGTCAACTCCCCAACTGACGGAAAAGAGAGAAAATCCAGAGGCTGCTACTAGAGCATCTCAGCTATGTACAGAAAAAAGGGCTCCCTATTTATAATTAAGACCAATTGAAAAAATCATCGCTCAAAATGAGTACAATGCAATAATAAAAAGGTTTACATAGCCTTTAAAACTTTACTTCATTGTGACATCACTGTGTGCATTATCCCTTTCAATTGCGAAAACCAACATAATCATAAGCTTCTCTATTCGTGCTACCGAAGGTGGTCATGGTGGTGTGGTGCCCCATGGGTCTTTGTTACGCCTCTGGTCATGGCCACCCAAGGATCACTGCACATGTGGAGGGAAGGATAGCCTGCCTGGTCTGATCCTTCAGGAGAGGTACTGTATTACAAATTGCTAAAAAGGTTACTACTGGCTGTGCTAGGTGTCAGATCGTTGTCAGGACATTGCAGCTTTTATACCTTTCCATGGTGTTGATATTTCCTAATAGCAGTGTCCTCATTCAGTAGGATAATGCCCTGTCGCACTGTAAAAATCTGTTTATCTATGGGAATTGCTGGAATTTTTTTTTAATGAATGGATACTACACCTCACAATTTACAGCATCAGCTGCTACAGTGCACCCTCAGAGGTGCCTAGATGGGAAGAGGGGGACCAACACCGTATTTGCCAGGTGTTTTTTAAAGAGGACCTGTCTCCTCTCCTGACATGTCTATTTTAGTGACTTCTTGCATTACCCATGCAATAACAATTCTGGAGTATCTGTTCCTATAATCCAATGTTGTACCATCCCTCTGTTATTCCTACTGGGTGATTTGACCTGAAGACGTGGCCGTCTGTAGGAGTGGATTGACCATAGACCTTACAGGGTAATTTCCCAGTGGGCCGATGCCCAGTCGGCCGCCTGGGCCCTCCTCCTGGCCGGCCAGTGAAAGTTTTTGGGGATGTATTTTGTATTTGGCTCTGTTGGGGTAGTATAAAGTGCCACAATATGGCAATGCTGGCCCTGCCTTCCATCAATTTGGACCTGACTACAAAACAGGACACTTTGAGTATTTTTTCCAGGGCCACTTTAAGTTCCCAGTCCGTCCCTGGCCGTCTGGGACAAAAAGCCACTGTAGGTGGCAAGGTGTACTACTGTGGTATCAGCTGACCAGTAAGTAAATTCTATAGTCCTAGACCCAATCGCCAAGAAGTGGGCTGTGCCACTGATCGCTCCTAGTAGTCTCCACCTGTAGCACCCGATCCTATTTCTCTGTCTCAGTCCTTACCTGGCCAGCGGCTGAGTAGTCTGTGATTCATGTCCTGGAACAGATGCTGCTAAATCTGGCTGGCCATGGGACAGAAGACGTGGCGAATACATCTCATGGCCACATAAGCCCTGTGGGGGCTGAACTAAAAGAGGAGGACATTCAAGCACAAACAATGCGTAGAGAAATGGGTGGTTTTTCTACATCGGTGACAGGAGAGGAGGAGCAGGAGCAGCCGGAGGAGCTACAGGGTGATGAGGAAGACGATACAGACCAGGAAGACGATACAGGGGAGGCAGGAAGTCCCTCAGTCACTTGCGCAAATGGCCCCGATGCATGCTCAGTTGCTTGCGTAGTGACAGCCGAATTATCACCATTCGGCAGAGAGATGACTACTGGCTCTCAACCATGTTAGACCCTCGCTACCGGTCCAAAATGGGGGCCTTTTTTCCATCTGCTGACAGGGAGGACAAACTGAACTACTATCGAGACATTCTATGTAGTCAGTTGGCCGCTGCCTATGTGCGCCACCGCCCATCCGCACGCAAGTCTGACCGGGGGGGCCTTCTGCACTCAAGTTCCACTGCTGGGGGTGGGGGGTTTTGGAGCAGGAGCAGTACAAGGTCCATCAGCAGCAACTTAAGTAGAGGGTCGCTGATGAGCAGTTTTTTTTCACCCGCCTACTGAAGAAACTACTCACCAGCAGCAGGTAGACATAGAGCAAAACCTGAACCAGCAGCTTGTGGCATACTTTGACCCCACATAAAAGATCTGCTGGACTACTGGGCAGCCAAACTCGATTTGTGGTCGCATATGGCAGAGTTTGCCTTGGAAAGCTTTCCTGTCTGGCCATCAGTGTGGCATCAGAGTGGGTGTTTAGTGCGGTGGGGCCATTGTTATCCTAAGGAGAACTCTTCTGTCCACCCAAAATGTGGAGAAACTGACCTGTGTGAAGATGAAGCAGGCATGGATAAGCCAGGATTTCCACACACCAGTGTCTGATGCATTAGACTAGATCATCCATGGTGCCACACCTAAACTTTGTCAAAAGAGACCTGTTTCCTCTGGCTACCTGCTTCAGCTACTATTCTGATGCTGCCACCCGCCTGATGCCACACACCTGCTGCCAGGTGCTTCTACTGCCTCCCACGATCTTTAGCTGGTACTGGTATTGCCCCCCACCTCACCACTATGTCACTGGGCCACTCTGTGGTCTCCTCATGCTGTTGCCACCTCACCACTCTGTAGTCTCCTCGTGCTGCTGCCACCTCACCAATCTGTGGTCTCCACGTGTTGCTGCCTTCTCACCACTCTGTGGTCTCCTCATGCTGCTGCTACCTCACCATTCTGTGGTCTCCTCGTGCTGCTGGTTGACCTCATCATTTATTTGACCCTTCTTCTGATCTGTCAGAAGGAAGGAAAAAATTAGACAATCCTGTCCTGTCCCCCAACGGATCCTGTCTATGTAACAGCTGTAATGCCTGTATGACATGGTCCCTATGTTGCATCAGAATTAGCTTATGATTTCGTAGCCAAAAGCAGGAGTGGGTACAAAACACAGAAGACATGCAACTATTCTATTCACGTGTCATCTCTGTTTTGGATCCATTCCTGTTGTTTTTTGTTTTTTTTTGGCTTTAGCAATACTGATGTATTACTGAGCAAATGCTGACCGAGTGAAGGCAGATGCTCAACAGACAGGATCCGTTTTTTTGGGGTTATTGTTCTGACGGATCAGAGGAAGAGCAAAATAATCAGTGACGTCAACATAAACTTACTGCTGACACCCTCTCCACTCTGTCATGGGGGCTCTACTTGTATACGCGCTTTTAATAGAACAGGTTCTGTAGACATCTATGTGGAATCAGCTGACGATGGTGTAAAAGAAGTGCGCTCTTTCACGCTATAGTAGGATCTTGGGCCTCTGCACAGTTCTTTATACCTGGAGCTAACATTGACCTGTAAGGCTGAGTTCACACTTGAGTTATTTGGTCAGTTTTGGCCCCATAACTTCCTAAATTAGTGAAGTGTTCAGTGATTCTAAGAGCGATGCCTGTCATCTGAGTGTCATACTGACTCAAAGTATTGTTTCACTACCACAGCAGACTCCCTATGCGTGTTACTGCAAGGTACAGTGTTCTACACCACTATACAGGCTCTCTGCAGCCCGGAAATAGCTGTTTTTTAACGAGATTCGCCACAAATGAATTTATTTGAATCTTTTTGGAAAATTTGGCGAACCGACCACTCCTCTCTAATTTAAAATGAAACGGATATGGTGAGTCAAAAAAAGCAACAAAGTGCTGGATTCAGCACATAACTTAGACAACCGGATCTATACAGATCCCATTGACTACAGTGGAGTCTGTTCAGTTTCTGCTTGGGGTCCTGTTTTTTTTTTTTTTTACTTTATAAAAAGTCCAGTAAGACCAGACTGGAGGCGAAGTCTTTGGGGGCAGGCCGGCATGACGGGGGTGGTTAAGGACAGCATGCTGGATGATTTGTGGATTTCCATCCCTGATACTATTCACCCACAGAGAGCTGTTCTCAGAATGGAGGTCACAAAAATTAACTCTTAGGAACAAGAAGTATAGGTAGGAGGCAGTATTATAGTAGTTATTTTCTTGTACATAGGAGGCAGTATTATAGTAGTTATATTCTTGTACATAGGAGCAGTATTATAGTAGTTATATTCTTGTACATAGGAGGCAGTATTATAGTAGTTATATTCTTGTACATAGGAGCAGTATTATAGTAGTTATATTGTACATAGGAGCAGTATTATATTAGTTATATTCTTGTACATAGGAACAGTATTATAGTAGTTATATTCTTGTACATAGGAGCAGTATTATAGTAGTTATATTCTTGTACATAGGAACAGTATTATAGTAGTTATATTCTTGTACATAGGAGCAGTATTATAGTAGTTATATTTTTGTACCTAGGAGACATAGGTCTACTGAACTTTACTCACATAATGCAATAACTATAGTTCAGTGGACCTGTGGTGTGATGGAAATTCACAGCATCATAAATCAAGATACTGAGGGTTCACTTCAGATGAGAAGTGCTCGGTCCAGGAATTACTGCTCCCACATGGAGCATGTTTCCTTAGCTGAGTACGTTTGTGCACCATGGGAGATCCATCACCCCATCCAGTCCCAGGTATTCTCGATGGGGGAGAGATCTGGCAATTGAGCTGGCCATGGCAGAAGCTGGATACTCTGAGGAGCACGTGGAGTAGCCTGGACCTCCCGAGTCAAAAAAGTAGGACTGGTTTTACGAGGTCCTGGACATATTGAAGGTGGATCAGTGCTCCCTGAATACCAGACGGGAACAGGTATGGCATCTAATGGTGCCCCATACCATGACACTCAGTACTGGTCCTGTGCATGATGGCAGTAGGTGCTCTTCAGTCCTCCTGCAGACTGATGCGACCATCAATGGCAAACAATAGTGTTCTGTGATGAAAGCAGGTTCTGTCTCGGTGCTAATGATGCTGCATCAGCGTTACCCTGCTAAAACATGTACCCTGATGCAGAACCCAAAATAAAGGGGGCACCATGTTGGTTGAGTGATCATTGACCAAACACCACTAGTATTTTACACATTGTCCATCTCACCTCGATTGCATTGTTTTCTAGTTCTTTTTTTTTTTCCATCTTCTGTTCATGTATCGTCAAGGGGCTGATATGAACTTGTGTTTCAGGTAGCAGTTTACTCCCAGAGAAAGCAATGTGCAGACAGTGAACAAGCAGGGAATGCTGGGAGCTCAGCTCTAGTTTATTACGTAAACTATGAAATGGTGTATAATGTCAGACATCCAAAACGGTGTTTCCCCTTAAAATGAGTTGGGATAGCGTGTGGGAAATTACCTGCTGATATCACCTTTGACTCATGTACGTCATTAGGCATCACGCTTAGTTTCTTAATCTGATCCACCCATCATCATAAACTGCAAACACAGCATGAAGGGGCTGAGTGAAGGTGGTAGTGGTCGTGTGTATGTGAGCGATGGGGTCGGTCAGCTGATAAAAGGACAACTGCCCAGCATCATAATCAAGATATACTCTGATTTTGTCACACATAGGTTTGTTATATATCCTGATTTCTCTATCATTATATCTTAGAAAGTAGCTGTCACTAGACCTTCGTAGACCCAGGGACTTCTCGTTCTTCCCAATCAAAGAGAAAGGTCCCCTTCTTTCCATGTTCGCACAGGCCACGCCAACTCGCCAATGCCCTGACTTGCAGGTATCCAGATCCCAGTAATGTTTACCTGATGTAAAACTCCTAGTACTTAATACTTTGCATTCTTCAAATCTTTGGGTTGTTTCGGGGCGATTCTGGTGTACTTCTGCACAAGATACCGTCTTCAAGTCACCGGACATGCAGACGTTGTTGGCAGCGGTGTTGATGTCCAATAATATCTCGGTAGCTTCTTTCGTCGGAAGATATTTTTTTATGCCAACATCATAGTTGGCAGAGGGGTTGACGTCTAATAATATCTCAGTCGCTTCTTTGGCCTGAAGATCTTTTGTTATACCAACATCGCCCATAATTCCAGACAAACCCACCTGTACCATCTTTGAGACCAGACTCTCTTCCGCGTCATCAACAGCACTGGTCATTTTAACAACTCTCTCGCACAGGTCTTTCAACTCTGGGTCAAAGAAGTCATTGACATCCACTTTTCGATCCTGTAGGAAACTTAGCGGATCGGTCATGTTACACAGTTTCTCCATGTGACGCACCTTCCTGGACAGTTCATCCTTCTTCAAGTCCAGTTGCTGGATCAGATCAGAGACGGACAGTGACGTCTGCTCTTCGCGGCTTGCGATCTCACACAGGACTCTCTTCGCTAGGTCATCCAACTGCCTTTTGATTTTCTTAAAGGTGACATTAACGTGCTGTGTTAAACGTGCAGTCTTTGCCGATGTGCACTTTTTGTGCGTCTGAAGATTTTGGATTTTTTCCTCAACATCTTCTGTCATCAAGGCCTCCTTCGCCATTCTACTTCTCAGTTTGTCCATTTTCTTCCTAAATGCTTCATTTATTCCGATCACCTGATGTTCCCGGTGTTTTTCATTCAGCAAACATGATACGCAGATGCAGATGTTTTCATCACAACAATAGTACGCGAGGGCTTTGTGGTGAGACAGACATTTCTTTACTCTCAGGGAACTGTAGGGCTCCATTAAGACATGCTCTTGAGACTTGCTGTGGACTCTCAGGTGGTTATCACACAGCGAAACCTCACAGTGCAGGCAGTATATTACAGCGGGCACGGGAGCGTCGAAACAGTTGGCGCAGAATACCTCCGTCTCTGTTTGTGCTGGTTCAGTAGAATGGAAATATTCTGCTATGTTGCATAGTTTGAGGTTGCTTTGCAATGCAGGGCGCTCCGGGAATTCTCTTCTGCAGTCAGGACAGCTATAGAGTCCAAACTCCTCCTGTGAATCCAGCGCACGATCAATGCAGAAGCGGCAAAAGTTGTGCCCACATCTCAGCAATACGGGATCTGCGTAGATATTCAAGCAGATGGAGCACGCCAGCTCTTCTTTCAGGGCTGCAAACGCCATTGTAGAAATGAGGCAGGGATCTCGGTGGGGCGTGCTCTGACTGGTTTGCTGCTGACCTTGGAGGATACGTCATAGCAATGTTAACTCTGTGTGTCCCGGGCGGTCCTTGCTTCCGAAAAGACTCGATAGTATATAGGATTTTACTTCTCTTTCAGAGACGTGCACAACTGCCTATCAACGTCGTATTATTTCTGATGTGATCAGTCATGGGACAACCCGATTCAAGTGGTTCAACACCTGGAGATTATAGGGTTAACTAAAACTCCAAACCATTGCATGCAAAGGCGTCCGTGTGTGTGTGCGCAGGGTATTGGAATATGTAAAGGTCTAAAGGTCAGCTTTGTGCTGTACAAAAGTCACACATTTTGAGAAGCCACGTTTTTGTGAGAATACTTTTCAACTTTTTGGAATTCTGCAGGGCTTTCGCTAATTTAATAAAAAGTAGAGAGCGCATAACGGAAATGGACAAGACCTCCCATGGACTAAAAAATTTACGCTTGAACTGTGTTAATAGCTCATAACCCTTCTAGTTCATGGCTGATCGTTTTTGATTTTTCTGGTGCAAAACATAATCCCAATTTATTAACGGGTATATCTAAAGGAATTTCTGCATGGGACCCCGGACTCTTCCCTGAAAGAAAATGTCTTGCAGTGGCTCTCTTCCCATTCAGGACACCTGCATGCTCGGCCCCACAGTCCCATGAAGCCAGGCACAGTATACCTCGCTGCGCAATTTCAAAGCTTGAAAAATAAAATAGAAGAGCAGAGTATTCTTCTCTTAGGTGTCAGCCATTTATCTTCATTCTCCCTCTCCCCCTTTAAAGGTATACTCCCCTTCCATCAGTTCTATTCATCTAAATGAGGTTGTTTCGGGGGGTAAACACATACGTTTCTTCAAGTACCATTTAAGTGAACGGGGCAGTCGTGGAAATTTCTGAAACAAATCAGGCTTGTGAATATATATCCTGACTCTAATGCATGGCAGCCAGGAAGTTTCGGAGGAGAGGGCTTGGTTTAGGTTGCATAAGTTTTGTCTGCACAATGAGAACGACCATTTTGTAGTACACAGATAGTGGCACCAGCCTGATGTTAACCTTTATTCTCTTCACAACAGTGGCACAATGCTGAGCCACGCCCCCTGCACTGATCACATGACAGGTCCTTCGGCTGTTCAACAGTTCGGGTTCGTGGAAGCCGCCCCTTATGGATTCCATGTGCCGCAATAGTCCGCGGTAGTGGAATCCATAACGGGATGCGGCGATTACCACAACCCGAACGCCGAACTTTAAAAAAAAGTTCGCTCATCTCTAGTCGGGAGCAGTGATTACATAAGGGCACACCCAAGATGAACAGGCTCTGGATAGCCCAGACCAGTGATAGGCAACGTGCGGCTCTCCAGCTGTTGCTAAACTACAACTCCCACCATGCCCTGCAGTAGGCTGATAGCTATAGACAGGCTTTGCATGCTGGGAGTTGTAGTTCTGCAACAGCTGGAGAGCCGCACGTTGCCCATCACTGGCCCAGACAGACAACAATGGAGAGGATTGTTTGAACCCGGACAAGCATGAGCAGCTCCCAAGGTTTCATTGTCCACCATCCAGACACAGTTGGCGCCTTCATTACACCCTTGTCTCTGCCCGGACCAGTTCCTGGAGCTTGGCGAAAGGAAATTTGGTATCGCAGCACCCATTACGTGTCCTGCTATTGACAGCCGGCCACCATCCCTTTTGTTAGCAGTTGTCATAAATGAGAAACCTGGACTGGTACAGACTGGAACCGTGTCGTTTTTAATGATGAATCCAGGTCAGGTTCTAGTATGGAGGCTTAGTGGTGAGCGCTTCTATCCTGCCTTTGCTGTGGAACAATACACTGCTGGTGTGATGGTCTGGGGAGCCATCGGATACGACAGTCGGTCACCTCTTGTAGTGATACGAGGGACACTAATAGCTCAGTGATGTGTAGGACATCTTGTGTTCCTTTCATGGCGGGGCTTGCAATTGGTATTGTTCAGCAGGATAATGCTCGCCCACATACAGCAATGGTTTTCCAGGACTGTCTCCTCCCGATTACAACACTTCCCAGGCTGCCAGTCACTAGATTTATCACCAATCAAGCATTTATGGGACCTGTTGGGACACCAACATCAGCAACCTACAAGTGTGCTGGATCCACAGGCCCAGCTGTAACATCTGTGGGAAATGTGCCGCAGGATACTATATAGAAACTGTATGTCCATGGCCAACCGTATCTCATCTGGTATCCAGGTTAGAGGCCGCATCTCATCTTGTATCCAGGCTAGAGACTGTATCTCATCTTGTATCCAGGCTAGAGGCCGTATCTCATCTTGTATCCAGACTAGAGGCCGTATCTCATCTGGTATCCAGGTTAGAGGCCGCATCTTATCTTGTATCCAGGCCAGAGGCCTCATCTCATCTTGTATCCAGGCCAGAGGCCTTATCTCATCTTGTATCCAGGCTAGAGGCCGCATCTCATCTTGTATCCAGACTAGAGGCTGTATCACATCTTGTATCCAGGCCAGAGGCCGTATCTCATCTTGTATCCAGGCCAGAGGCCGTATCTCATCTTGTATCCAGGCTAAAGGTGGCTAACAGGGTCCTAGAGCCTCCTTTAAGTTGTACCGTTTGCCCCAATAAACTTCCTATTTTCTCTAATATTGTGATCACTTGCATTTATCATAACTAGGGCTCATTCAGACGCCCGTATGCTGTCCGCAAAAATGCGGATCCGTTTTTTTTAAGGATTAGATGCAGATGCATTCACTTCTATGGGTTTTAAAAATTCCCTTTACTTGTGAGTAAAAAATCAGGACATGGCCCCATTTAAGTCTATGGGTCTGAAAAAATGCGGAATGCAATCAGTTTTTTTGCGGACACACTGGACTGTCCGCAAAAAAAAATCTGCATTTTTGCGGACAGCTTATGGCCGTCTGAATGAGCCCTTAGAATCGCACAGGAAAAGCTTCATTCCAACAACTTCTTGGTGCAGGATTTATTTTTTTTGTCAATGAGTGTGTAAATGTTTGTTTTTCAAAGCCGGGGTCAGCAATAGGGCATTCCAGCTGCTGTGAAACTACAACTCCCAGCATGCTTCACTCAATTCATTCAAGCAAGTGTGCATACTGAGAGTTAGGCCTCATGCACACGGCCATATGTGTTTTGCGGTCCACAAACCGCAGATCTGCAAAACACGGAAGCTGCTCGTAAATTGCGGAACGGAACACGGCCCATTGTAGAAATGCCTATTCTTGTCCGCAAAACGGACAAGAATAGGACATGCTCTATTTTTTTTTGCGGGGCCACGGAATGGAGCAACGGATGCGGACAGCACACGGAGTGCTGTCCGCATATTTTGCGGCCCCATTGAAGTGAATGGGTCCGTCCCCGAGCCGCAAAATATGTGGCTCGGACGCGGACCAAAACATAATGAGGTGCCATTGCACCTTTGTTTTTACGTTTATATGTGTATTTCACATATATGGGAGGCGTGGTGACCTCCATGCAGTCATGCACACCTGACTAGTGAATCCGCCCTGTAGGCTGGTTTTAAAGTCAGTATAAAACTGAATCTGCTTTATTGAACTTACCAGAAGCCATTTGGTTCCAGGAGAAGTACTAGTGGGCTCAGCATGCATGTTGGTATTTGCATCCCTTGATCTGATGAACACTGTATGGCACCAGACGGGGTTACAAGCAGAGTGTATCTGGCATGCATGCTGCACCTGCACTCCCTGGGTTTTGTGTGGCTGATATGGCCCATAAAAGGTAAGAATTAATGTTAGGGACCACTCGAGAGGCAACCGTGAAGTGGTGGGTGGCTTACATAATTTGGCCAAAATATAAACTAATGCCTCATCTAACATCCAGCATAGTGGCAGGACGGAGCTCTAGCTGCAGTGTGCCATTGCACCTTTGTTTTTACGTTTTTAAGTTTTACATGAATTTTTCCAGAGTACGCTAAAATATTATTATTTTTTTTTATTGAAGTTTTTCAAGTAAAAAGGTTACAAGAAATACGCATCAATACACGGTCAAAGACCAATTGTAAATAACCAGGGGACCAGTGGCCCCAATAGGAACGTCTGTCCTGTCAATCACCATGTATGCGTAACTTGACCACAGCATAATGAGTACAGTATGTAAAGGACAGTCCTAAAAACACTAGGGCACCATCCTGGTGTTATGATGTGCAGGTTATATGATGGCTAACCTCAGGATAGGTCATCAGATCGGCACCCCACCGATCAGCTGTTTGAGGAGACGACGTGGCAGTGTGGATGTGTCATCTCCCTTCTTGCTCTGCTGCTGTGTATGTCTATGGGACAGCAGCAGTGGACAGGAAGGGAGACGGTGCGTGCTAACAGCTGATCGGCGGGGGTGCCGGGTGTCAGACCCCTGTCAATCTGATATTGATGACCTATCCTGAGGAAAGGTTATCAATATGAAAAAGCCTGGAAAACCCCTTTAAAGCTTATCACACAAAATATAAATTGCCAAATTAGGCAGGACTGGCCGACCATCTAATCTCCCCTGACTCCAGATGTTGGAGGGAAAGCAGAATTGGGCATGTTGTATTTTGAGACACCCAATCTTTTTGTTATCAGAGAGAGAAGCTGCGTGCCAAAGGGGTCTGGCAGCAGCTTACTCCCCTCTCCCATTCACATGTGACTGAACTGAGCATGCATGTGTATAGGTCAACCAGGAGTGAGAGCTGTCGGCCAAATGAGGGTTCAGGTGCCAATTGTCTCACATGTATGGCCGGCTTTAGGCTACTCTGGGAGGCACGGAAGAGATGGATGGCTGCCCCAATGAACAGTCAGGCATGCATGTGCTTTGAAAGGGGAGAGGGGGATAAGCGACTGCTAGACTTCTCTGGTTGCAGTGTATCTCTACTGAGAAGTAACTGATTGGGAAAGTAAGGGTCCGATCTGCCACCGGGAGTTGGGAGTCTCGAATACACACTAGAGGGTCAGTCGGTCCTGCCGACATCTGCAGGTTCTGCAACATTAGTCTACCGCAGGGATGGGCAAACTGCGGCTCTCCAGCTGTTGCAAAACTACAACTCCCAGCATGCAAAGACTGCTTACAGCTATCAGCCTACAGGAGGGCATGGTGGGAATTGTAGTTTTACAACAGCTGGAGAGACGCTGTTTGCCCATCCCTGGTCTACCGCAACCTTTACGTTTCAATGAATTGCGTAAATAGCAATCCCCTAATACGCTACTGTTGTTAAATGCTGATCTTGACATAAAGAAATCCTCTGTATATAAGACCATGCAGCTGCCACCATCTTAGAGCAATACTTTGGACCTCAAGAATCTCCTCTGTCCCTTTGGAGCTCTGCTTTCATCCCCCACATCTATTGCAGCCTGGAGTGCAAGTGGTTAATAGTCAAAACACTGGCTCACATGACCATAGGTTGTTAGACATTTGAAGTGATGTGTAAGTTTCATTTCTCCTCCTCAGCCATGGCGAGTGCAGATCTCGGAGATGAGCTGATTTGCTCCATCTGTCTGAACGTATATGCAGATCCTGTGACGCTGAGATGTGGACACAACTTCTGCCGAGAGTGTATAGAGAATGTGCTGGATACCTTTAAGGGGTCTGAAGCTTATACCTGTCCTGACTGCCGAGCAGAGTTTCCGGAGCGTCCTCCACTGCACCGAAACGTAGCCCTATGCAACATAGCCAAGCAGTTCCTGTCTACACGGTCAGAGCTAGTGACAGCTGGATTCTCCTGCACTTATTGTATTCATGCTACAACACCTGCCGTGAAATCCTGTCTGCATTGTGAAGCTTCCTTGTGTGATAGTCACCTGCGAGTCCACAACAAGTCAGAGGAACACGTTCTTACCGATCCCCTGTTTTCCTGGAGAGCCAAAGATGTACCACCCATAATAAGATCCTTCAATACTATTGCTGTATGGATTCTACTTGTATCTGTCTCCACTGCCGCTTGGCTGGGGATCATATTGGACATCAGGTGGAGCCACTAAATGAGGCAACCGAGAAGAAGAAGGAGAAACTAGGAAATGTTCTGAAAGAAATGATCCAAAGCAGAGAAAACACCGAGGAAAGACTTTGGCGCTTAAAGGAACAACAACATAGGTTGCACAAGAAAACAGCCAGAGAATCAGAAAGAGTCACCGACTTGTTCCGAAGCATCAGAAGAATGCTGGATGATCTGGAAAAGAAAGTCTTGAGTCATATCTCCACCCAGGATGACCATGTGTCACTCCTTTCTGATCTAATCCATGAAATGGAAATAAAAAAGGATGAAATGTGCAGCAAAATAAGCCACCTCGAGGAGCTGTGTCGCATGACTGATCCATGCTCAATCCTTCAAGAATCACAATCGGGCCAAGAGGACTTTTTTGTTGTCAGAGAGGAACCCATATTGGTGGAGAGTAAGGAGTTCCGTGCTGCAGATGATCTGGATGCAGTTCAGATCTCAGAAACGTTGTGCAAAGGGTTTACGGATGTCATGACTTGTGCTAGGAAGCGGATCTTTGGTCATGAAGAAACTGACTTATTACTGGACGTAAGAACGTCTGGAATGAACCTGGAGATCTCTGACGACTTGAAACTAGCTTCTTGGTCCCAAATAAAACAACCGGGAGTGCGGAAGAATCTGCAACGTTGTCAGGTCTTGAGCACCCAGCCATTTAACTCAGGACGACATTGCTGGGAAGTGGAAACCAGTAAATCGGGAACATGGAGTTTAGGTGTTTGCTACCCCAGCATGCCCAAATGTGGGGATATAGCTAATATTGGCTACAACAACAAGTCCTGGTGTTTGTCAAAGGTCCATAATAATAACCAGTATTCAGTGCTGCACAACGACCACGAAGTTCTGATCGATCAAAAATCTCCCTGTCACAGATTCAGACTGTATCTGGATTACGAGGCCGGCCAGCTGTCCTTCTTTGAGCTAAGTGACCCCATCAAACTCCTGCACGTCGTCAAGACCAAATTCAGGGAGCCCCTTCATGCTGCTTTCTATGTCTGCAATGCTTGGGTTCGAATCCAGAGCTAAGGTTTATTAGTGTTGTTTGCTGTGTCTTTTTATAGGCTCCTGTTCACCTGGTGGATGGCAAAGAGTGTCCTCCATTGAGCTGGTATACATTAGTGTGCCTCTTCTTTTTGTGTAGAATGACACAGCACACTGCACTATTCTATTCTATGGGGCTATTCACATGGCGTTTCTTTTAATAGATGTCCGATTTGGCCGTATTGATGACCAGGCGGACCCCATGGAAACCAATGGGCTCGGTTTAATGGCCATTAATGGGTACACTGTGGGAAAAAAATACCTTACCACCGGCATGCTCAGGATCACCTGCTCTGCACTGGAGGCAGCAGGACCTGATGCTCCTAACATGATCATGTGACATCAGGTCCTGCTGCCTCCAATACGGAACTAGTTTTCATGCGCGTGCAAGTTGTGTTTTTTTTATTTTTATTTGTTGGCACTACCTGGGGCGACACGAGGATCCATTGGGCACTGTGTGGAAACATTATATATAAGGGGGGCACTGTGTGGGGGGGAATAGAGAGTGCATAAGGCAATATATATATATATATATATATATGCTAAGGCGCTGCAGGGGTTGGGGTTTAAAAAAAAAGCCAATGAAATTCATCCCATTTTTAACGGCCGTTATAAATGGATGCAAAATGATGCCTCTCCCCCTGTTGTACCAGGCTTAGGCTCCACTTGCACGGCGCTGCCATTTTGGCTCGGATTCTGCCTCCCATTGTTTTCAGTTACAGGTTGTGCTGCCATTCGTGCATCTGGCGGTTTAAAGATGCGACCACACCATGAAAGGACGTGTCCTTTTTTTTTGGCTGTGGAATGTGTTCGCTGGTTAGCGCCATTCAATAGGACCCAACTGCGAGACGGTCCGCAGCTGCTTCTGCCATTGAATATGCAACGTATTTTGCTAATGCAGAATCCATTGTGTGAATGGGGCCTTAAAGCGGGAAGCATAGCCTGATGACAGATACATTTTAATGGGGTTACAGAGATCTATTACAAATTTAATTTTAAAAAAAAATGTCAAAAATGGTCAGTAAAATTTACGGGGAAAAAATACATTCAAAAAAAAAATTTTTTTTGGCTCAAACATTATAAAAAAACTTACACTTATTAGGTAGCTGTGTGAGTGTAATAACCTGAAGAATCACTTTAAATTGCTTTTGTTTTTTTCTGCATTTAAACATTTTTAACCATAAATTACTGTACACAGTATTTCATAACATATTTCACACAGCACCTACAAATGTCTCTCACAGCCAGGCCACTGAAAAAATGCTGAGAAAATGAAAAAAGGCCTGGTCATTGCGGGGTTAATTGACATATTTTGTATAACGAGTAATGTTTCCAGAACCTCAGATCTCTGCCAAGAGCCAGACGTGTAAAGATAAGTCATCTTAAAGGGGTGGCATGTGGGTACAAGGATGCTTTTTTTTTTTTCTAAATCTAATCCTAGAGACAGCGCCACGCTTGCCCACAGGTCATGTCTGGTATTGCAGTCTAACTTCATTCCCTTGAATATTGCAATTCTAGACAGATCCTGGGGGCAGGAGTGGGACGGCATCTGATCAATTGTTTAATTATATTTTTATAATTCTGTGCAACGAAATGTATAAAACAAATGTAGTAAAGAGTAAAGTACAGATACAAATTACATTATATATATATATATATATTCACAGGTAAAGGTTTCATGTATGCATGTGGTATATCAATAAAAATTGCATGGGGAAAAAAATGCCCAATTGCATCAGTTGGTTGAATGGGGACTTTAGGTCATGTCTCCCCCTCCAATACTTCATTCTTAAAGGGACAGTACATATTAAGTGTAGTCTGCCTTCCCATTTCCTATACAGTGGAGTGCTCTATTTCTCGTTGTAATCACCCATTTCATACTGTGACGAGGCTGACATTAGTCCAAGTGACAGGAGGTGCCAAAACCCCCCTGCTCTCGATAAGTGAGCATAACCGATCCTCACTCCACAGCGGACTGGCTCGGAAAACATAGAAAAACTGCTGCAAAACCACCATCTTGGTAAGTGCTGTTCTATGCACTTGCGACAATGGTATATTTTTCCACATCGAGTCTTTCCCTCTCAACTTTGAGATTAAAGGCATCAAATTAAGGCAAATATAATTGTGTATGTTTGCAGATACCTGAATGATTCAGATGTACGCAAAACGTATCCCCCATCTCTACTAGCAGATGTACCCTATCCAATGGAAGGAGGATGATCCTAGCCTAACTGAGCTCTAGACCCGACATGTAACCAAATTCCTCCACAATATGGATAATTCCCAGCAGAGAGGTTTCTGGATCGCTCATAGAACAGGGACGCTCAGCTATTTTAAAACTACAACTCCCACCATGCCCTGCTGTAGGCTGTTCAAGCATGCTGGAAGCTGTAGTTTTGCAACAGCTCGAGGGCCGCAGGTTGAGCATGCCTGACGTAGGATATCCCATATTCTGACGATATTCTATCTGCCTCTTCCTTGACCCCAAACCACATTAACTTCTATGGGGCTGAGGTGCAATACCAATCACAGCCACTATACACTGTATGGCTCTGTGCTTGTGTAGCAACCAGACCAAAGGGGAAACATGTGAGGCAGCGGTGGGCCGATGGCAGTAGTAGTTCATTGTACTCACGGCTAGCAGAGCCTCCCTAGGCTGGCATAAAATGTTGGGGATGACAGCACTAAATTCTCCGGGGCATGCTCGGTTTCAGAGAACACAAGCCAGATATTGGTTGAGGTGCCCTTGATGGTATTTGGTGTTGCTTAGGGTGCTTTTGCGGCTGGGCCCCTGTGTTCGTGACGCCAGCACCATCAGGTGCAAATGTTGAGTGTAGTGGTAGAAATGATTAGGAGGCAGTTGTAATCAAACAATTGAACATTTACTGAATCAATTGTCTTCAGGTAGTCAGTATAGATACAGTTCATTTGTATGGCATGAGTGATGATTCGGAAATAGGTTCAGTTGTATTCCTTTTATCAGGTTTAGGCAATTGTCAGTTGAGGAGTTCTCTAGCACTTTAGCTTTACAGGCAAAGAATAGTTAGACTTACTTTAAGGCTCCATTCACACGTCCGCAAAATGCGGAACGGAATTGCGAACCCATTCATTTCTATGGGGACACACTATGTCCCGCCCGGATCCGGAATTGTGGATCCGCACTTCCGTTCCGCAAAAAAAATAGAACATGTCCTATTCGTGTCTGCAATTGCGGACAAGAAAATGACTTTTCTATGAGCGTGCCGGCGATGTGCGGTCCGCAAAAATTCTGAATGCACATTGCAGATGTCCGTCTGAATGGACCCTTATATGTAAATTACTAAAAGGTCATAAACACTTATTTAAGCCACATTCTTATCAGATAAGAACTGAGCTATAATGAGGGCTTATAAGGGCAGAGTTCATAGATAAGGAGCCGTCAGCTTCCTGCCTGACAGAGCAGAGAGAAAATTCAGAACCAGCTACAAGATAATGTCAAAGCTGTGCAGGAAAAACGGCTCAATAATTTTTTTAATAAAGACAAATTGAAAAAATTATTTTAGCTCAAAATGTGTACAATGCAATAATAAAAAAAATAGCCACCAAAGGTGTACATAGCTTTAGGTTTCCAGTCCGCCCATGCATGGCCCTCACAGTCCCCTGATCTGAACATTACTAAAAATCTGTGGATAGATCTCTAAGGCTAGGTTCACACTTGAGCGTACTTGAGACGCGCATTTTAGTTGCGCGTATTACAGCTTGCTTTTGGAAATGGGAAACGCGCGTCATACTCGCGTTCGTGTGATTGACCACTCTGGCGTCAATCACAATATGCGCGACAATACACCCCAAAGAAGCTCCTGTACTTCTTTGGATGTAGGGCGTTTTACAGCGTGTTCTTACGCGCTGTAAAACGCTCAAGTGAGAACCATGCCCCTAGGGAAACATGGGTTTTCGCCTGTTGAGCATTTTACAGCTCGTAGGAACGCGCTGTAAAACGCTCAGGTGTGAACCAGGCCTAAAGAGCAGAGCGTGCAAGACGGCCCAGGAATGTCACTGAACTGGAAGACGTCTGCAAGGAAGAATGGATGAAAATCCCTCAAGAAATGAAAAACTCTTGTCTGGCTACAAAAAGATATTCCAAGCTGTGATACTCGCCAAAAGGGGTGCTACTAGGTACTAACCATGCAGGGTGCCCACAATTCTGCTTTGGGCCCTTTTTCTTTATTGCTTTGAAAATCTAAAAGTAAATCTGAAAAAAATTTAATAAAATGTCTTTGCTTAAAATACAAAGGGAATGTGTCATTTTATACTTTAATGCCTTTTGGAGATTATTTTATCTTCAACTTGCTTAACTGTTCACAGTAATTGTGACCAGGGGGCCCGAACTTTTGCATGCCTCTGTACATACAGTATATTTTCATAAGCAACGTATTCGTGAATGTATTTGGTATGTCACTAAAAATTAATTTTGGTAATAAAGTCCTGATTGCATCAGTTGATGGGACTTTTGTGTCTTTCTTTTTGTATCCAATACTTTATTCTTAAAGTGACAGTACATATTAAGTCCTGCAGTCTGCCTTTCCATTTTAAATACAGTAAAAAGCAGTCTATTGCTCGTGGTTATCACCCATTTCATACTGTGGAGAGGCTGACAGACAGTCAAGTAAAGTGACAAGAAGTGCCTCCGGGAACATGTCCATCTGTGTGACACTCCTACAATTATAAGCCGCACACTTTAAAGTTGACTACAGAACAGCGACACCTTGTGGACTAACGGAGTATTTGTACCTTCATGAATACACAGGATAAAAGGACTGATGTACATTACAGTCTCTATACGAGCCTTGGTCTCGGATGGTCGTAATGTTGGAAATCTAGGTTTGGTTTACTTGAAGCACAGGGGGTCTCTGTATGACAGATGCCTGAATGCAAATTAAAGGCCCTTTAATTGGGGTGATGATGGGGACAACAATGATCATTCATCCTTTTACTGCAGCGATCATTGCCTGGGCCGCAAAAAACCGTGTGACAAAACTGACCTTACATATTTACATAGTTGATATGGTCAAAAAAGACATAAGTCCATCAACATTTACTTAGGGTACTTTATTTCATAAGATATTTTACAACAAATTTACACCCCTCCCCCCATTAAAATTTTAGGATTTACACATATTCTATATTAGGATTTCTATAAACATGGATGACTACGGTGACTGTTACATATATTCCTAGAAAAGGACAACCCTGGAGGTCCCCAACCTCTCCATCTCTTGCAGAACTACAGTCCTCAGCATGCACCGATAACCGGAGACACTGTAAGGCCCCTTTCACACAGGCGAGTTTTCCGCGCGGGTGCAATGCGTGAGGTGGACGCATTGCACCCGCACTGAATCCGGACCCATTCATTTCTATGGGGCTGTGTACATGAGCAGTGATTTTCACGCCTCACTTCTGCGTTGCGTGAAAATCGCAGCATGCTCTATATTGTGCGTTTTCCACGCAACGCAGGCCCCATAGAAGTGAATGGGGCTGCGGGAAAATCGCAAGCATCCGCAAGCAAGTGCGGATGCAGTGCGATTTTCCCGCAAGGTTGCTAAGAGACGGGACCCGATCTTTATTATTTTCCCTTATAACATGGTTATAAGGGAAAATGATAGCATTCTCAATACAGAATGCTTTGTAAAATGTGAATTAAGGGGTTAAAAATAAAAAAATGAACTCACCTTATCCACTTGATCGTGTAGTTGCCGATCTCTTCTTTCTTTTTCAAGCATTAGCTGTCATCCATAAAGGACCTATGATGACGTCACATCACATGGTCCATCACCATGGTGATGAGCTTGGTGACGACATCACAGGTCCAGCTAATGAATGAAGAGATCGCAACTATGCGATTAAGTGGATAAGGTGAGTTAATTTTTTTATTTTTAACCCCTCCATCCACATTTTACTAAGCATTCTGTATTGAGAATGCTATTATTTTCCCTTATAACCATGTTATAAGGGAAAATAATAAATCTACAGAATACTCAACCCAAACCCGAACTTCAGTGATGAATTCCGGGTTCGGGTCTGGGTACCAAACATGCCGATTTATCCCACGCGCGTGCAAAACGCATTAAAACGCTTTGCACTCATGCGGGAAAATCGTGCATTTTCCCGCAACACACCCGCCTCTTATCTGGGCGTCAAACGTGACGCCCGTGTGAAAGAAGGCAAAACCAGCCAGCGCTAGCTGCTAAAGGTTAGCGTTGCTACGGGGAGGATCGGGGCTCCACGTGGACAAAAGTGAAAGTAAACCCCGGCAACAGTTGCCGGGGTTTACTTTCACTTTTGCCCGTGTGAAAGATGGCTAAGGGTTGTAGGATTTGGCCCTGATGAGTGGTATTAACATGGGAAGTACAGAGTACAAGTACATAGGAATTATTGAAAATTAACAGGTATATCCACTCAAAATTGGGGTCACATTATCTCCCAGTTCTTTGTTCTAAATGGTACAGGTTCTAGAATAAGAGATAAAGTGGTTGGATATGAGACAAATGTATTTTCCAGGACACAGCACCACTCTTGGACACAGGCTGTGTCTGGTATTGCAGCTCAGAGCTATTAAATTGAATGCTGCAATTACCACAGAGTGGCACTGTTCAATGTTAAAGGGGGTTTCCACACTCCTGATATTGATGACTTGTTCTCAGGATAAGTCATTAATATCTGATCAGTGAGGGTCTGACACCCGCTCCATCACCAATCAGCTGTTCCCTGTAGCCTCTGGAACTAGCACTGTGAATTGAGGAGGAAGCACAGCACTGTTTAAAGTGTAGTGGCCATGCTGGGGTACTGCAGCTCAGCTGCCATTGAAGTGAATGAGAGCTGAGCTGCAGTACCCAGCATGGCCACTACACCTGGAACAGCGCTGTACTTCCTGCTCTATTCACAGTGCTAGTTCCAGCTCTGGAGGCTGCAGGGAACAGCTGATGCCAGTTTTGAGACCATCAGTCATCAGATATTAATGACCTATCCTGAGGATGTCAGTGTCAGGAGCCTGGAAAACCCCTTTAAAAAAACATTTAGATGGAGTGATCATTTGACTCTCTACAGTCAGGACCTTAAGATCTTTTATTACAAAGGGTGGAGAACGACATTATAGTAATAAAGCTGCTAAGGTAATCAAACAGGACAAAGTATACATGTGGGTGGGCTTGGCCATCACCATACCTAGCTCCTGATTTTGACCCAAGACGACCATACCCAAACGATGACATGTAGAGGTTCTGTGAATGAGGCGGTGAAAGTGTATAAATGTCTGGTTGGAGGACCAAGCTCATAAAAGGACAGCTGCCCGGCCTGATAGTCTACATAGATCCTAAACCTTGGCAGTGAAGGCTGGTGAGGTAGCTCTGACACCCTTCTATCATGTGAGGCTGTATACTCATTGTCGTACCTTCTTATACACCAGGACTTCTTATTGTCTCCAACAAGAGACTCCCGTCCCAGTCTGTCGATGCTGATGTATGCCATTCCGATCATCCAATTCCCAGTTTCACTGGTCTCCACTTCCCAGAAGAGTCTCCTGTTACAGAAGCTCCTAACACTTAACACTTGATTGTATTCAAACCTCTCTGGGTGTTCAGCATGATTCTGGTTCTGTCCAGACCAAGACGCCGTCTTCAAGTCATCTGAGACATGAACGCTACTCCCAGCCGTGTTAATGTTTAAGGTCACATCTAAAGCCCCCTGCACATAGATCCCTCCGGTGACACTGGTCACAATGTCTGCTATACCAGAGTGCAAGTTATCAGAGATCAGGTCTTCACCTAAGGCTAGACCAGCAGCTTCATCCCCACCATTATCTCCTTGATCCGCACAAGACAAGCCATCGATATCCGACTGTAGGAGCGTCAAGTCGTCCATCATGGTGCACAGCTCTTCAACGAATAACGTTTTACAATACAGATCATCTTTCATTACTTTCAGTTTTTGGGATATAGAGGAGGATACCTGCTGCTCTTTTGCGGAGATATCACAGAGGACTGTCCTCTCCAGTACAGTCAGCTGATCCCTCAACCCCTGAAGTAAGACTGTAGTACGTTCCTTCATAGTAGATGCTATATTTTTCATTTTTGTTTGGAGTTGTTGCAGATATTGGGATTCCTTTTCCTGTTCCTCATCCGAGACCAGATATCCATAAATGTTCCTTAGATCTTCCTTTTCACAAGCCACATCCAACGTCAGTAGTTCATGTCCACTGTATTGCGCTGCTTGACAGTAGACTGTACAGACAGGGCCGGTGCAAGGATTTTGCCAGTACAAGCGAAGCTACATTTTGGCGCCCCCCCCTCCCATGATCACATTATGACCCTCTATTGTGTCACACTTCTCTCCCCCCATGGCACATCATCCCCCCCATGTCACAGACTACAGACATTTGATTTGTCCCCCTCCCATCATGTCACCCGTGACCCCCCCCCCCCATTAATGTTGTGTAATAATTATAGACAATATGCGCTCATCACCTACCCTACGGCAGTCGACAGTCCGTCTGGGCTGGCTGTGTGAGACGCAGTCACCAACAGCTGCCCCAGTCCCTGCTGCTGCCCGCCGTGGAGCCACTCGCCAGTCACACACCCCCTGAGTGCCCCCGTGACCGTGTTGCCGCTCTGTGAGTGAGGACCGGGGCCGCATGGCACATGCAGGGTAGGGTGGTTGGCCAGGGGCACTGCGCCGCAACTTGCCGCAAGTGATTTAAAAAAAAAAAAAGTTAATTTTTCCGCCCCCCTCTTCTCTGCACCCTAAGGCAGCCGCTTAGAACCGGCCCTGTGTACAGATCCTGGCAGAGTCTTCAGAGCAGTAATACTCCAGGGGTCTCCCATGTAGGATGCACGTACCAAGCAGCTCCTCCTATTTTTGGATAGAGCGGATCAGTGTCACTCTGGACAGCAGGACGACCACTGAATTGAGCTCTGCACTGGGGACACAAGTAATGCCCAGTCGTATCCTGGCCGCTCAGCAAATTTTCAGTGCAAACCTGACAAAGGTTGTGTCCACAAGGCAGTGTTAAGGGATCGGTATACATATTCTGAGAAATACATGTCAGGTTTTCCACCAGCTCCGCAAATGCCATCATGAGAGAAGCTAAAGCAACAATAAAAGGCAACCACTGAGCAGTGCGAGATGAACCTCAGGGTATTTGCATATTTCGAGATTTTATCGCTTGAACTTTAGATGGTAGGAAAGTAAATCTGCACATACGTGGGCTGTAAAATTCAGGTAAATTCCCCAAAAAATCAACTTCCTTCACACCAAACCTATGGACTACGCCAATTCTTTCTAAGATTCCCATAAACCAAAAGGGTTTTAATGAAATATTAGTGAATGCAATACCACCTACCTCATGAGAACTACTAGAGGAAGAAGTCCAGCGCCCTCCATCTTAGCCACTTGGTACTGCTCGATGCTCATCGATGCTACTGTTCTCCTCTCAAAGTTCAGAAAGTCATGAGGGTTATTTTTTGGGGAGAAAGGGAGGATCCCATTTGCAGGATTAACAGCACTCCTATGAATGAGTGATTTACTTGGAAGGCTGAACTATACAATGCAGACTAAGCTCAAGCTTTCAAGCTGACTGCCTTTTACGTATGAATGATGGTTAAGGTCAAGGATCGCCCTTCGTCAGCCAACCATACATGGACGGGACCCTCAAACATCTAAGAAAAAAAAATGAAGGTCTTGTTTCTCCTGTCCATATGCTGTACTTGGGAGATCACAGAAGAGCTCCCTCATTAACCAGAGTGGAGAGCTGCTGCTACAATGGGCAGATTCTCGGGGAAACCAAATATTTCCTGTTCACCCTTAAAGGGGTTTTCCAGGCTCCTGACATTGATGACCTATCCTCGGGATGGGTCATTAATATCCCATTGGTGAGGGTCCGATGAGATATTATGCATATACTCTTACAATTTTCACACTGGCCGTTAGGACTAATAATAAGTCATGATTTCCTTTTCTGTACAGGGGGCATCATCATCATCCCCCACAGGCAGACTTACAATGACTCCGTATAGGTATAGCTTACACAGGATCCACCATTTACAATAGGCGATATCACAGCTTATCTACTCCCTCCTGAACCTCTGCACAGGTCACATAGCATGCCCAGAAAACTCTCCGATAGAAGACAATGAGGTCAGCTCCTGTCCATTGTGTCTATGGCCCATGTAGCTGCTCTTCAAAGACAGGAAGTTTTAAAGGAAATGTCACCAGCGACCTCCCTATCAAACTGTTTGCATAGACAGGTAGCTGTGGTTCACCCGATTAAAACGGTTTCTCTTTTGTAGATCTGAGGCTTCGTTCCAGAGTTATGATTCAGATGACCGTATAGGTGCCATGCAAACAGCGGGTCCGCAATACACTGGCCGTGTGCAGCCCCATTGACATGAATGGGTCCGTGAGCCGCAGGATATGGCAAAAGATCGGACATGTCCTATCACTTGCAGAGCGGCGGCACGGATTGGAAGCCCACGGAAACACTTGGCAGCACTTCCACACTGCAAAAGAGAGGACATGTCCCATTTTTTTGCAGATCACAGACCCATTCAAGTCAATGGGTCTGCACTGCAATACGAGATTTACACGGCTGGTGCCTGTGCATTTTGCAGTCCGCAACACTGGCATGGTGACCATACGGTCGTGTGAATAAGCCCTGACTATGCAAACTAAGCCTTTGGTGCAATGAGGGTGTCACTATTTCTCTTGTTGCACCCAAGCACCGCTCCTTTCTGTGGCCAGCCCCTCCCTGGCTGCTTTTATTGACAGGGCCAGGCAGTGGCAAAGCAGCAAGAGAGGGACTGGCCACAGAAATAAGTGGAGGTCGGGTGCAACAAAAGCAATGGCGACGCTCTCATTGCACCAAAGTTCTAATTTGCATATTTAAAAAAGTGTCATGACCCGGGAACAGAGACTCGGCTCAACGAAAGAAAACCGGTGCTTTAATCAGGTGAACCAAAGCTACGTGTCTGCGCAAACAGCTTGATAAGGAGGTCGCTGGTGACGGATTTCCTTTAACATATTTAGGACTAGTGGCCAGTGTGAACATTGCAGGAATATATACAAGTTACCGTAGTTTGTATTTTTTTTTTATATAGATCGTGACATCGAAAAATAAAAAAAACTCACAAGAATTTTAACAATGCAATATATTTCACATAAAAATCTAATTTAAACAATAGGTCATTTTCTGATGACACATTCCCTCTAATTGCATAATGGACTACTTTGCAACTCTCTCCCCTTCATCTTTGCTCCCCTCTCCTATAGGCAAAACCATCACACAGCACAAGCCGATCCCGTTGCATGAACAGTCACATCATACCAGTTATTCTGTCGGCGTGTACAAGAAGCCAATACTGGATGCCGACTGTTTAAATAAAAGGCAGAGAAAGCGAATTCTATAATGTATACGTTTATTGTCTTACAAAATTCATTGTCTAGAAATATGGGATATACACGGGGGTGAGGAGGAAAAGAGATCCCGGGGGGACGGGCGGGTGATTTCTGCAGCCGTTATGTATTTAAAAAAAAATAATAATAATAATTGGACAGACATTTTATGCGCACATAGAGATAACCTGTATTAACCCTCTTTGGTCCAGAAGGGGGCGACAACGCCCCTTCTTAACCTGGAGAGTATGAAGCTTTTAATACAAAAAATAAAATAAAATAAAACATGATATGTCCAGCACGTGTTCCGAGTAATACTGACTTCGACTTCCTAGTGATATAATGTACAGTAACGTAATAACCTCATTCAATCTGCTGGGAGGAGTGGATATGTCTTTTGATATTCTTCACTGACTAAGTGTCTAAGGCACCGTTTAAGTCATTAGATATTTTTTTATCCTATTTTTTTTTAAGGTTTTTATAAATTGCAAAGTGGGGTCTGAACAAAGTGCTAATCGCGAATTGAAATGCAATTTGGATAGAATGAATCCAAACTGCCAACGTCACAATGTTGGCAGAAAGCGGAATAACCGGTGCCAGGCGAAAAAAACTAAAACCTCCCCCATACAGTCTGTGCCCGACCCAGATTCCTACAGTTAACGAGAAAGGATAAAGTCTGGCAGATTCACAGTTTAGTCATGAAACTTCTGTTCTGCAGTCCACCACAGACTGGAAGAGAGCGGGACCAGATACAACATGCAAAATGGGGTAGGAATCACGCATTTTCCCTTCACCCCCGTCGTTGCCCACATGAGATAAGGACATGTAGTGTAGGCTTTGTTTATCCACATGATGCTAGAAAAAAAAAAAAAAAAAGCGAAAAAAGTCTTAAAACAGACACCTTTAAAGAAAAGAGTCGGAATAAGTAAATCTCTTGCCTGCCTTCTGTGTATGGGGGGGGTGAAGGAAGGTGGTCTTCACCTCGTTCCTGCAGATATCAAGAAATTCTGCAGGAAAGTGGTTCAAAACGGATTTGTGTTTTAGAGTTAGAAAGACCAAAGCTGTCTTGAGAGAAGTACGATACAAGCTCCTCCAGACAGGCTGACCCCTTGGTGCTCCTATGAGCACCTTAATGTCCCTTCGTTCTTGCTCCCTAGGCGGCCCTGGCTCGGGCATAGGAATGCTGGGGAAGGAGATCACTCGGCTGGGGAAGAAGCAGACGTCTCGTTGACCTCATTGGTTTTACTCTCCGTCTCTTCATCTGAGAGATCGAGGGATGCGCCCTCTATCTGGAGCTGACGGCGACCGGAACGGCTGGAAGATGTTGAGAAGGACATGGGACCACCCCTCCTGCAAGATGTAACACAATAATTGAGAGAGGATCTTCTGGTGAAGGTTACACACGAGAACACTTCTGTATTTCGTCAACTTTTCTAGTCTCAATTGTCCACTTTAGGCAACCAGTCTAAGGTCGTAAACATGATGGTCGTTGGTCCCATGTCTGGATTTTATCTCACCCAAAGATTTTGCTGTCCACAAGCTAAGCGTCACCAGGAGTCTGACGGTCCCTTACCTCCATTCACTTATAGAAATTTTCTCACCTCAGCCTGTTTTTAAGGGTGGACACTTCACGGATCAGACCCTCATTGGCTTCCGATGCATCATCCAGCTCCCGCTGCAACTTGCGCTTTGAGGCGTTTGCACGAGTCGCTTCTTCTTCTGCTTCCTCCAGTTGCCTTTTCAGTTGCTTCATGCGGACGTTGGCTTTTTCCATCTGCAGAAGAATTAACCAGGGATTTATTTCAGTAGTGCACCAATGAGCACTACAATGGGGATGCACGCATCGTTCAACATATGGACATATACCTGCTCTTTGTACTGGTCCGCATGTCGCCTTTCATCTTCCACTTGCATGAACACTTCTTTTAGTTTCTTCTCAGTTCTGCGCACAAGCTTGTTGGATGCGGCTCGCTCTCTGTAGGTGATGAGGTAAAAGTTCATTGAGGGTCATAGACAAGTCTTACATTCACAGGTGAGAGTTTATGTTGACCACTTTGATGGGCGTAGCACCACATCACTCATCTCCAGATACTTACTTGGCCTCTTGTTCCAGCTGCTCCTCAAGCTGTGCGATCTTTGATTCTAGGGTGGCAATAGTGGCTTTAAACTTGGACTTCACGGTTCCTTCCAGTTCCTGAAGTTTGGCTTTCAGCTCCTTGTTCTGTCGCTCCAGTTGTTGCCGTGCGTTTTCACTCTTCTGGGCTGAACTGCGCTCCCCGGCCAGCTCAGCATTGAGAGTGTCCACCTAGTCATGAAAGAACGCGTTAAAGCTATCTTCTAAACTTATGCTTGTGCCTAAAGATCGTAAAGACTGTACTCCCACCTGGAGAGTGGTTTTGCGGAATCGGTCATTTAGAAGCTCCATGTTGCTCTGCTCCTCTTCCAACTCTTCCTCAAGTTGAGCAATCCTGGCTTCCAAACGTCTTTTCTCATCCAAGAGAGCAGACCTGTCAATGATAAAGTCAAATTTATGCCCAACAGAAACTTAGATGTGATCAAAATGAACCTTCCTTTTGGGAAGTAACAACTCTACAACAGAGGAAGACGGAAACTCAGAGTAAGACTCACTTTCCTGAAGTGCTGTTTGAGATCTCATCAGCCAGCTCATCCCTTTCCAGCTCTGCATGACGTCTGGATCGCTCAGAAGCTGCAAGTTCCTGTAGATATTGGTAGGAATATGGTTAACACACATATGGAACAGCATCAGGATCTAAAAACGAGTCATCTGCAATATGTAATGTGGATCTGGCATTACTACAAGAAATCATGGATCATGCTTTGACGAGTTACCTCTTGAAGTTGGAGAATTTCTGCCTCTAGATTCTTCAGCTTCTTCTCATTTTCCTTTGATTGAGCAAATATGTCATCTCGAGAAGCTCTTGCCTCTTCTAGTTCCCGTTGGTAATCCTTCATTTGAGCCTGAGAAGACACAGTTGCTAATTAGACTAAAAGTACGTCATCCAGTCCTCTGTTACATATTTATGATCAGGAGACATTACCTGGAGCTTACGGAGCTGTTTGATGGCATCTTCCCGGCCCTTATTTGCTGCCTCTATTTGTGACTCTAGATCCTTCAAATCCATTTCCAACTTCTTCTTGGCGGCAACAGCCAGTGCTCGCTGCTTACGTTCATCTTCCAACTCTGCTTCCATTTCTCTTACCTTGAAGAGGTAGAAACACAAGTTCAACATGAAAAACTGTATAGACCATCAGTATCTAAAACCACCTGTTACGCCCAGCATCTTCCATCACTCACCTGCTTCACCAGCATGCGTTTCTTCTCTTCATTTTGCTCATCGCGTGCCTGTAGGTCACGTTCAAATTGTGCTTTCATGGCCTGCATGTTGACCTCCAATCTAAGCTTAGCATCTTCTGTGCCCTGAAGTTCATCCTCTAACTCTTCAAGCTGAGTCCTCATTTCTTCCACCTGCTGCTCGAGAGTACGCTTAGACTTCTCCAACTCATGGACCTGCCAAAGTTAAGAGTCAGCAGCAGGGACACGTTAGCCACAAGTCTCACTGCCGCAGTCAGAATACAAATTTTTTTATTTTATTAAATGTGGCTGCAGCTGCACTCACGTTCTTTCCAACATCATCCTTTGAGCTCATGAGATCCTCCATCTCTGCTCTAAGTTGCTTGTTCAGCCTCTCAAATTCATCTCGAGCCTCAAGCGCTTCTTCAAGGGCTCTAGCCAAAGAGAGGGCCTTGGTCTCCTTCTCCCGAGCATCAGCCTCCGCTCGGTCACGTTCTTCGGCACATCGGGCAGAGATGTTTTTCTCTTCAGCAAGAAGCTGGAAACCGAGACAAAGGGAGAAAAATAAGCTCACATAATCTGGCCAGTAGCCTGTATATAATTCTTCCTTCCAAGGAGAAGAACATATACAGTAGCGCCAAGTTTGTGATTGCAGGCCTACCTGGTCAAACTTCTTCTGTTTCTTCTCCAGGTTAGACACAATTTGCCTCTGGTGATCCAGGTCCACTATCAGATCATCCAACTCTTGCTGAAGTCTGTTCTTGGTTTTCTCCAACTTCTCGTAGGCCAGACCTTTTTCCTCCAGGCGCTGACCCAGCAACTCCATGTCTTTCAACAGTTTCTTTTTTACCTCTTCCAGTCCCTCTATTGTTCCCACATCATCCTCCACCCTTTTCTTGGCATCTGTAAGCTAAGCACGAGGAGGACAGCTCATCAATAGAACAGGAATGTAAAAAAACATTAAATCGGTGCAAAACATGGACATCCTACAAAGACCTATGTGACCACCACCTAAGGACTACCTGTGCCTGAAGGGTGAGGATCTGCTTCTCCAAGGCTTTCCTGGCTTCCTCCTCTTCCTCCTGCTGCTCTTGCAGATTGTTCTTCTCCTCTTCCAGCTGTCGAATACGGCTGCTGAGGTTTAGCTTCTGTCGAGTCTCCTCCTGGAGCAGCTCCTATCAGGCAAGTAACAGATACAGTTGGTTGATGTTCTGCATAGGTCAGATTGGACCATTAAACTATGGTTCAACTTCTAAGCAATGCTCAGAAGCTTGGCAGAACTTTCTTTTAATCCTCCAGGTGCTACTACATCAGGTCTGGGAAAATCTTAGCCATGTCTAGGAAACAGCCACAACATGTTGTAGGGCTGGAGTCCACACAACCCACTTGAGCAAGTGTTGCGCGAGCTTTTCCTTACAAGTCATGGTTCTGCCCCCGAGTAGTCAGAATAGAGCTCGCCTCAGTATGTCCTTCTCCTCCAACATTCTGCTTTTCTTAATCACTAGAGACTGAGATTATTTTTTTACCTAATTTCCTGATCCATACAATTCCTTACATATACTGTAAACAATTTAACCTCCATGTAGCAAAATACATTTCTTATACACTCATTGTATAAGACACCATTGATAACTGACATATTCTTACCTGAGTGTCCTGCAGCTGTGACTCCAGACCAGCAACATCCTTCACCAGCTTAATACCCTTCTTCTCAGCTTCCTCAAGGAGACTCGAGACATTATCCAACTCATTCTAAACAGAAGACACAACAAAAATGAATATTACTACCCTCATCACCAAAGGGACAGCATGCCAGTGATATTCTTGTACATAGGGGGCAGTATTATAGTAATTATATTCTTGTACATAGGGGGCAGTATTATAGTAGTTATATTCTAGTACATAGGGGGCAGTATTATAGTAGTTATATTCTAGTACATAGGGGGCAGTATTATAGTAATTATATTCTTGTACATAGGAGGCAGTATTATAGTAGTTATATTCTTGTACATAGGGGGCAGTATTATAGTAATTATATTCTTGTACATAGGGGGCAGTATTATAGTAGTTATATTCTAGTACATAGGGGGCAGTATTATAGTAGTTATATTCTTGTACATAGGAGGCAGTATTATAGTAGTTATATTCTTGTACACAGGAGGCAGTATTATAGTAGTTATATTCTTGCACATAGGAGCAGTATTATAGTAGTTATATTCTTGTACATAGGAGCAGTATTATAGTAGTTATATTCTTGTACATAGGAGCAGTATTATAGTAGTTATATTCTTGTACATAGGAGCAGTATTATAGTAGTTATATTCTTGTACATAGGAGCAGTATTATAGTAGTTACATTCTTGTACATAGGAGGCAGTATTATAGTAGTTATATTCTTGTACATAGGAGCAGTATTATAGTATACCGATACCGATATTCTGTGAACTTTCAGGCCGATAGCCGATATTTTATACCGATATTTTGCGCATTTTAATTTTTTGATTTTTTTTCTGTTACGGCGTCCGACGCTTTTTTAAAAAAATATATTTTAATAGTTTGGACTTTTTGGTCACGGCGATATGTTTTTTTATTTATTGTTTATATATTTTATATGTAAAATTGGAAAAGGGTTAATTTATACTTAATATTTTGGTGTTTTTTTACTATTTTAAATTTTTTTACTTTCTATTTTATTACTATTTCCCCCCCTAGGGGTAGAACCTGGGCTCTTTACATCCCTTGTCCTATTCACCCTAATAGAGATCTATCAGGGTGAATAGGACTCTGACACTGTCCCTGCTGCCCTGTGCTATGGGCACACAGCAGCAGGAACCATGGCAGCCAGGGCTTCAGGAGCGTCCTGGCTGCCATGGTAACGATCGGAGCCCCAGCATTACACTGCTGGGGCCCGATCAGAAGAGAGGAGGTGGGGGACCCTGTGGCCACTGCCACCAATGATATCAATACTGAAGGGATGGGGGGAGGAGGGGAGGGAAGCACTGGCCACAATGATAGGTTTAAGATATTACAGCACATTGCCCAGACCCTGCCTCTGATAGATGGCTGCGATCCGCGGCAATTAACCCCTCAGGTGCGGCACCTGAGGGGTTAATGGCCGCGGATCGCAGCTCTCTATCAGAGGCAGGGTCTGGGCAATGTGCTTGTAATATCTTAAACCTTATCATTGGTGGCCAGTGCGCCTCAGCCCCGCCTCCTCTGCTCTCATTGGTGGCCAGTGCGCCTCAGCCCCTCCTCCTCCTCTTCTCTCCACTGGCAGCGCGGCACAGGGGGAAGGAGGGACTGCCTCCTTCTCCCTGTGCTGCTGAGGGAACATGGCCGCTGAGAGCAGCGCGGCAATGTTCTGTTAGAGCACAGTTATCGGTATATCGGCCTGGTTAGGGGCCGATACCGATAACTGTGCAAATCATCAATATCGGCCGATAATATCGGCCAAACCGATAATCGGTCGACCCCTAATTATAGTATTTATATTCTCGTACATAGGAGCAGTATTATAGTATTTATATTCTTGTACATAGGAGGCAGTATTATAGTAGTTATATTCTTATACATAGGAGCAGTATTATAGTAGTTATATTCTTGTACATAGGAGGCAGTATTATAGTAGTTATATTCTTGTACATAAGAGCAGTATTATAGTAGTTATATTCTTGTATATAGGAGGCAGTATTATAGTAGTTATATTCTTGTACATAGGAGGCAGTATTATAGTAGTTATATTCTTGTACATAGAAGCAGTATTATAGTAGTTATATTCTTGAACATAGGAGCAGTATTATAGTAGTTATATTCTTGTACATAGGAGCAGTATTATAGTATTTATATTCTTGTACATAGGGGGCAGTGTTAAAGTAGTTACATTCTTGTACATAGCAGCAGTATTATAGTAGTTACATTCTTGTACATAGCAGCAGTATTATAGTAGTTATATTCTTGTACATAAGAGGCAGTATTATAGTAGTTATATTCTTGTACATAGGAGCAGTATTATAGTAGTTATATTCTTGAACATAGGAGCAGTGTTATAGTAGTTACATTCTTGTACATAGCAGCAGTATTATAGTAGTAGCTCAACCAAAGTACATTATCCAGCAAGGGGCAAAAATAAGCAGATGGTTAGTCTGAGGGTGAGTCTGTGTTCCATCCTGCCGCATGATGAGAGAGACATTGAGTAAAATTGTGGATTCTGTGATGTGATATTCAGTGTATAAGTAGGGAGCACACAAGTACTGATTGACATGCCATATATAGGAGCCAGTACCTGTAGCTTACTGGTCTTTTCCCCAAGTTCAGCCCGCAGCCTGTCCCCTTCTGACACTTTGGCATGGAACTCTTGCACCTGCGCCTCCAACTTCTTCCTCTTGTATTCGGACTCTGTTTTCTGCTGCTGCAGGACCTTCACCTCCCCGGCCAGCTCCTTGTTATCAGACTCTAGGGTCTGCTTGTTCTTCTCTAGATTCACCTTAAACTGTGGTACAAGAAATGTAGAGATGAGTACAACATGGTACGATCCTGACAATGCCTGGCCTGCACTCCTGCTTGCGCTCTCCTCTTACCCTCTTGGCTTGTTCTAGTTGCTCAGATAGCTCCTCCAAGGCTGTGGCCTGCCGCTGTCTCATCTCCTGAATTTGGGCTTCGTGGTTCTTTGTCTCCTCTTCAATGCTTTTCTTCAGTTCGGCCACTTCCTGCTCACGCTTGGTCCTACAAATGAATCACATTAGTTACAGGTATGGCAGAGCAACTGGCCACTCGTCCATTTCCGCAACTCTGCCCCCCCTGGATCTCTGCTGGCTGTCAGTGAATGGGAACATTCTTGTTTAGGGTTTATCCACACATTACAATTTTAGAAAAATTACACAGGAGAAAAAAAAAAAAAAAGTCACACCGTAACTGTAATTTTGTGAATAAACCCTTCCATCCACAGGCTAAAGTCTCACCCTGATCATATCCAAATGACAAAGTAGAAGGGCTCGTTACAGTGTATCAGATCTCTCGTCATGAGCCATGCTCCTGTATCATAGCCGTAACACTGATATAACAGGCGAATCCTGCGTTCACAGTTATGGTACCTCAGCTCCTGCTGGGCGGCCGTTGTGTCCAGAGTGTCCTCCAGCTCGGTTTTCAGGGCCTCCAGCTCCTCGCTTAGGTCTCGCTTCTGTTTCTCCGCTTTGTTACGAGAAGCCTTCTCGGACTCTAGGTCTTCCTGTAACTCAGCGATCTGCGCCTGCAACTCCCGCACTAACTTTAGAGCATTATTCTTCTGAACCGCTTCATCATCTCCTCTGTGTGCACAATGAGTGGGAGAGAGACAATCACTAATCATAATCAGCACCCCAGCGTGAGAGCAGACCGTCTTCCTGGCTGTCCACCATAAGGCGGTCTGACAATGACCATTGGTGTGCTATATGTCATCGCTTATATCACCTTGCTAACGCAGCCTGCAGCTCCTCCTCCTTCTTGGCTAGCTGTAGCTTCAGTTCTTCAATCTGTGCCTGGAGCTCAGCTATTTGGTCCTGTAGGTCGGTGGTCTCTCCGTCAAGCTTCCGTTTGGCCTTCTCCAGCTCCTGACGCGTCTTTTCCTCCTTTTTTAACCTCTCTAAAAAGGAAGACAGGCAGGCAGGACAGTAAATTTACCCGGAGGGGGATACCAATGATGGAAGAGTCTAGGAATCTGACCACATCAGACCTTCTAGATCAGTGATCATCATCTCCTGCTTGTTCTTCAGCTTGGCCAGGTTCTTGGCCTTCTCCTCTTCCTCCGCTAGCTGAGCTGTGCATTCTGAAATCCTCTCGTCCATTAACTTTTTCTCCTGAATAAATATAAATGCAAATACTGTTGACCAACTTTTACACATTCTTACTTTTTCTTATCTCGTTCTCATCTTGTTTGTATTACACTCCATGCACATAAAACACTGCAGTCAGATTTCTGCTGGCTACCACCATCATAGCCCAGTGTTTGCAGTCTTGCATGTTACACTGTGGAAGGTAGTGTCTTCTGGTAAAAGGCAAAACATTTTTAATGCAGATTTGGATGTGGCAGGAGTATAATATGAAGTAACTTGAAAGGCGTTATCAGAGATGCAGCTGCTATTTAGTGTGGCAGCCACTTCCCGGATCATGCGCCGTAGATTCAGGACATGATCTCAGCCTAGGAATACAACCTGCAGCGCATGCGCGACTCTGAATCTCTCACTATCACTTTAGCGAGAGATTCAGACTCACAGAAGCACTGCAGGTTGTAATCCCATGCTTGGATCACATGGCAAATGTACCGCACGTGATCCTGGAAGTGGCGGCTGCACAGGATCATGGCTCCATCTCAGATATCCCCTTTAAGACCAATGTACTATGAAACAAGGTCTGAAAGGTATATACAGTTAAAGGGTCCATGCAATAACCACTCTGTGTGTTGTCCACCCCCCCACCTTAATAAACTTTGAGTTCTGGTCCTCCAGCAGCAGAATATCCTCTTCCATCTTCTTTATTTTGGCCTCTGCCGTCACTTTCTCCAGCTGTAGCTTCTGTCGAGCTGCTTCCTCCTCATCCAACTGTTCCTCCAGGTCCTAGAAGAGAAAATGGGGTAGCACCCAGGTTACACTGGAGCATACTGGTATCCCACAGGATACTAGATATGTGAGAAATGTAACTGGCAGGGAATATATCCGACACCTAAAGGGGCAGTCCCATCTTGGAAACTGGGGGCATATCACTAGGATATGGTCCCAATGTCTGATAGGTGCGGGTCCTACCTCTGGGACCCACACCTCTACTTAGAAAGGAGCCCCCAAAATGCCAGAGGGTACACCGCGCATGCCCCCCCATCAATTTCTATGGAACTGACGAAAATGGCCAAGTGCTGGCTCGGCTATTTCCAGAAGCCCTACAAAAGGGAATGAAGCGGTGGCCGCGCTTGCCATTCATTTCAATGGGACTTCTGAAAATAGCCGAGCACTCCCATAGAAATTAATGTTGGGTTGCAGCGCATGCATGATGCGCACTCTGTCACTTTGTGGGCTCTATTCTAAGTATAGGGGCAGGTACCAGAGGATCCTAGTGATATGCTCCCTATGTCCAAGATGGGACTACCCCTTAAAGGTGATATGTGACTGTCCACTTACCTGGATGTGAGTTTGCATCTTTTTCTTCTCATTCTGCAGGACCTGGTTCCTCTCCTCCTCTTCCTCCATGCGGATTTCTAGATCTCTCAAGATCTCTTCCAGTTCCTGTTTCTTTACAGCGAGACGGGCCCTCATCTCCTCGGCCTCTGCAAACAGCTCTGTCTCGGCCTGGAGCTGCTCCGCCAGGATGTTCTTCTCCTCTACCAGCTGAAGGAGGTGATCATAGGTTAGTGCATGGGTGTAGCTATAGGGGGTGCAGAGGTAGCAGTCGCTACCAGGCCCAGGAGCCTGAGGGGGCCCAAAGACCCTTGTGCCGTATAAGAAGACACACAAAGCACTGAGGGAAGGGGGGCCCAAGCAGAACTCTTGCACCAGGGCCCATGAGCCGTTAGCTACGCCCCTGGGTTAGTGGGTAACACTGACTACCACTGGCTTCAGATGACCAATACAAATCTTTACTTACTTGCTGGTGCTTCCTCTCCATCTCCACAAGTTCTCCCTCCGCTTTAGATTGCTTCTCCTTCACCTTCAACAGTTCTTCGTCTTTGGCCAAAAGCTCTTCTTCTTGTCTGGTAACTTGCAGGAGTGGTTTTACCTATAAAACCAACACAGTATGTTTCAGGCACAAAGTGTCCTAGCGACAGTGGCTGAGAGGTCAAATGACCCTGAAAACCAATAAAATGCAGGACTCACCTTGGTGAACAATCTCCACCATTGCCAGTGCCGCAGTTTCAGGTAGGCTGCGCAGTTTCTCTGTAGTACCTTCAGGGCGCTCAGCTGCTGCTGCTTCTTGGCGAAGGCCCTAAGAGATTAAGATGCCACATGTTATATAAGAACAACAAGAGGAAACTTGGGCAACATGACGGCTTTAAGTGGCAATAACTCATAGTAGCACTTCTGCCCCTTTAGGTTTTGTTTTTTCTTCAAATGTTGAGGTACCCTTTAAGGCCATGGGCCATGTTGTTGCTTCGTCACCTTATTGCCCAAGGGTCATAGGGCGGCTTTAGAAGCTCGGGATTTGTAACTACTGCAAATCCACAGTGATAGAAAAATATAAACATGGAAGATAAAGCATGCTCATATTTTCAGGGCCACAGCATCTCAATTAGGGCTCATGCACATGACGATGTGCCGCTGGGCCCATGCTGAAGTCCACAGTGCACTGGCACCAACCGTAGGTCCGGACCTATTCACATTCGCACGCACTACTTTTTTGCGGTGCGGAGACACGGACGGAAACCCCATGGAAGCATCACGGAGTTCCGTGCCTCCGTTCCTCACCGGACCTTCCGGATTGCGGACCCTTTCAAGTAATTGTGTCCACATCCGTGATGCAGTGCAAAAACGGCTGGGGCTTTATGAGCCCTTATGGTGTAGATTTTCACTACCTTCAGTATCAAGCCTGCAGTGAAAGAATTTTTTTTCTTCTTGCATTACAATAGACAAATGGCACAATGGAAGCTAAGCCCCAGTGGTCGATACTGGCACTGCAGGTTCCAGGATCCACAACACCCACACTGTTAAGTCCGCTAGATATTTACTCACTTTCTGGCGATGTAGCCTCTGCACACCGCTTGGAAGTAGATAATGATATCAGTTATCTTGAGGTCGCGCTCCTCCTCCAGGTGCGCCAGCACACCCGCACGGAAGAAGATCTTACTCTGGCCGATCCGGAAAAGGTTTGGATCCAACTCAAGAGCCCGGATCTGTTGGAAATGGTAATGGTCAGAAGCACCACAGACAGCTCTATGATACAGTCATCATATAGGAAGCCTCTTCCTTACCATCCGCTCACAAGCTTGCTTCCCGTCCATGAATCCTTTAGGTATGGCGTTGGGGGTAAGAATTTCATATCTAGAGAGGAAAGCACAAAAAAGAATAAATGCCTTCAACTTCAGTTTTAAAGACTCCGATGTCATTTTTGGAATTCAGTGGTTGGAAAACAAGGTGCAGTCCCTTTTTATATTAAATGGGTCCTGCTAGGCTCTCACGTTATCCCCTCCCTATCTACAGGAAAGGAGATAAGCATTTGATTAGGGGTCCTATGCCCCATATGAATGGAGTGGCAGGTCATGCATGTCTGCTACCGCTCAATCAGCAATCTGCGGCAGTCTCATATAGAGCATCAGCGGAGACATGCGTGACCTGTCGCTCCATACATATGGGTGCATCGGACCATCGATCAGATTGCATATCCCCTTTCCTGTGGATGGGGATAAGTTGATATCTTGGCACAACCCCTTTAACAGGTGTTTATCCGTTACCTTTGTCTGAACTCCTGGAAGACGATTCGGTTGGGGAATCCCTGGCGGCAGATACGGATACCTTCCAGAACACCATTACACCTTAGCTGGTCTAGTACCAAGTGAGGGTCCAGCTTACCGGCCTGTGTGAGACACAAACAGGAGGTCACTACAGGGAATGCAACATTTAAAGGAACACTCCAGGCATGACTGATCTGCGTTGTCATATCTAAAGCACCACCCCTTAGGCCCTGCACTATGCACAGCACATAATATGCACAAAATATAATACGCACAGAATCTGTTTCACCCATAGTGTCCGGGAATAGACAAATATGGCTGTTTATTTCTAGAAAGTGCACCACACCGGTCGATTGGTTGCAAATGGAATTGCAATCACTTAAGTGAGCTGTGAAACCACATGCAGCCTGTGGACAGACGTGCTTGTGTTTGAAATGTGGATTCCTTTTTTTTTTTTTTTTTTTAACATATATTTTATTGTTTTCAATATGAAAATAAACAATATTTTGTACAATTTCTAGTAGTCTTGTCTCATTTTTCCAATAACAGTATAAAATTGTACACATTTGACTGTCCCCCAACATAGGGGCTTGCAATAAAAATAAGTCCAATAGTACAAATACTACAACAAAGGGGTAAGACAAGGAACAGGAAGGGAAGAGAAGAGGGGAAGAAGAGATTGGGACAGGGTGACAAGAAGTCGGGTTAGCATATTCTCATCACAAGTCTGTAGAAATCCTATTGTATCGAGAATGGAGCCAGTGATGCCAGTTGGCCTCAAATTTGGCCAATCTGTTAGTAATAGTAGCATTAATTTTTCATATAAGCAATTGTTATTGACAGCGGTAATAATTTCCCTTAACGGAGGGGGCTCTGGGTTTTTCCAGTATTGGGCTATTTTAGTTCTGGTTGCAATGATAGTATGAATTATCACTGTTCTATATAATGAAGGGAAGACATCCAAACTAATAGAGAGGAGACACTGAGCCATAGATAATGCGATTGGGGTATCGCAGATCTGTGATAATATCACATTGATTGAATTCCAAATAGATTTGATTCTGCTGCAATTCCACCATATGTGCTCAATATTTGCCTCCTCCTCCGAGCATCTCCAACAAGTGTCAGATGCGGAAGGAAATAATTTAGACAACCTATGTGGGGTGTAATACCACCTATACAGGATTTTCCTGGAATTTTCTAGATGATTGACACATTTAGAATGTGAACCTATGATGGAAAATGATGAGTTCCATTGTTCTGGGGTAACCACTAAGTTTAGTGTCGTTTCCCACTTGGGTAAAAGTGGAATTAAAGGAGAGTCCATATTATCAGACATGTGATGATAACTCAGAGAAAGAGCCTTGAGATTGGGTAGAGGGTTCCTCAGTAATTTCAGCAACTGGGAGGTATTGGGGGTCTCCTGAAATTGTACCTTGAGTAATAAATTCCTTATTTGCAAATATTTAAAAAAATCTTTAGTGGGAATTCCAAATTGTGAGGTTATATCTGAAAAAGATTTGAGAATATTATTCTCATATAGGTCTTCGATTCTGAGGATGCCCAAATCGATCCAATTACGGATCTGTAGTCCTGGAATACAAATTTCGACCACCTCAAGTGGAATGTCAGAAGGGGATAGCGAAATACTTCTCAATTTAGTAGTTAATAGTAACCATAAGTCTATTGCCGCTTTAATTTTAGGCGGAATATGTATATTAATAGGACTTCTATGTAGGGATATGGCATAGTAGAGAGTTTTAGAGTCTTTCACTCCCATTATATGATTTTCTATGTCAATCCAATGTTTATTAGATTGGACTAACCATGCAAATCTCAGTTGTTCAAAGATACAGGCCCTGTAATATCTAATGATGGATGGGCAACCCAGACCGCCCTCAGAAATAGGCATAAAGAGGATATTAGATTGGACTCTCGGTTTTTTATCTTGCCATATGAACTTCAGGAGTAATGATTGAATTTCTTTTAGATATTTCAGAGGTATAGGGATAGGGAGGTTACGTAGCAAATATAAGATTTGTGGTATGATGAACATCTTTAAAGCTGAGATTCTACCCAACCAAGAGATTTCATAGTTTTTCATTCTAGAGAGGTCTGTTTTGATTTTTTCCTTTAAGGGTATAAGGTAAGATAGGAGTAATCTGGATGAGGAGGATGTCAATTTGATTCCTAAATATGTAATGTGGTCCACATTCCATTTAAAAGGAAAATTAGGTTTTAATGAACTGAGATTTGCATCGTTCATACCTATGTTAAGTACCTGACATTTAGCTATGTTAAGACTATAGTATGAGACCGAGCTAAAGGTCTTTAATATGTCCATAACAATAGGCAAAGATTTCACTGGATCTGTAAGAGCTAAAATAATATCGTCGGCAAACAATCCAATTTTATGATCCGTCTTTCCTATTTTAACCCCAAAGATATGTGGGTGGCTCCTAATGCATTCTGCCAGTGGCTCTATTATTAGTGCAAAGATGATAGGCGAAAGAGGGCATCCCTGTCTAGTTCCATTAGTGATTTGGAATGGGTTAGACATCATTCCATTTATCAAAACTCTAGCTGATGGTTTAGAGTAAAGAAATTTGGATTCCTAGATAACCCCTTGAAAAAGATATTTTTTTGTGTCGATCCTTGTACTGACCACAAGGCGGCATCATTCCAGTATAATATCCTATAAAGAGATGATCAAAACCATATATACAGGACAAGATGACATCTAACGTTGGGGGGGGGGGGGGGTTGCAGAATTGATCAGTCACGTCTGCTCTGACTCCTCACTGATGGCATATCCTAGACACGCGCTTCTGACGAAAGTCAGAAACCTCAACAAACACAGACAAGCACAGCTCTGCTGCCTCTAAAACCGCATGCTATAGCCCCTGGTATGTAGGCTGCAGAGCCATGTGATCACCCTGTGCGCACCTACCCGCTTCTCGTGGTTGGGGATTATACAGCGCACAAAGTTGGGGTTGGTATTACGGAGCGTCGCCATGAGTTTGGTCAGTGACTCCTTGTACAGCTGCCCCACGGTCCTGAACATGCCCTTCTTGGTTTTGTATGCAGAACCAAAGGCCGTCTCTGTCATTCCAGCCACCTGGTCCAGGCCAACAATACGATCCACTGTGGAAAGAAGAAGGGATGGCATAAGGGGAGCCCGGCAAAGCTCAAACACTGGATAATGCGAAGATGCCCTCTTGCTGTCAGTGAACGGAAATATTCTTTACTTTCAGAGGCTGAAAACCTGTCCTGATCAAGCGCTGCAGCAGTGTTAGCAGCACAAGAATGTTTCCATTCACTGACAGGGACAGAAATTCAGCAAAATATTTAAGAAGTATATAAGCTGCTGACAGTAAAATAAAAGCAGCAAGAGGACCATCAGCGAGATAAACGGTCATCATTGTCCTATGTCTTCTATAGGACACATGGTCTATGTCTATTCCTCAGTGCGCGCCCAACATGCAGGCTACGCTACAAAGCGGACTACGTCTACACATTCACCTCCACATAAGTGGTCATAAAAGGAGGCTCTCTGGACAGTCTGTATGTCTAGGAGAGGCGCCGTACAAAAGAAGATATAGACGCTGGTTAGAGTCCACTGAGGAATCGGAGAAGATAATCTCCACTAGTGGGTGACATACCGTCCTTCCAGAGCTCCGCCACAAACTTGTCTGTGGACTGGTGAAGCAGGGTGGCCACGTTGTCATTCAGGGGATCCATGTTCTTCATGAGCCATTCGTCAGCTTTGTAGTCCACCTGAGGTGTGAGATTGAGGAACAGAAGGTGGATCAACTTTCTCATGTCTTATACTCCGGTCACGTCTAAAGCTGCATCAAATATTCCATCGGCTGGCAGAGTGCCCACTTGTTGAGTGGAGATTCCAAAATGTATTCTCTATTTTAATGCATCCGGTGGCAACACTACATCTCCCATAGATGTGAGGAGACGACTTAAGATCAGAATATGCAATTACTTGGTATTAAAAGGTAATTGTCCAGGATTAGAAAAACATGGCTGCCTTCTTGCACAAATAGCACCACACTTGTGCATGGGATGTGTTTGGAACTGCAGCTCTGCTCCTCTGAAATCAATAAGGCTTAGGCCCTATTCACGCGTCCGCATTGTTCGTCCGCACCCGTTCCGCAAATCTGCGGAACGGGTGCGGACCCATTCATTTTGAATGGAGACGTGATGGATGCGGAGAGCACACACTGTGCTCTCGGCATTCGCGGAGCACGCCGCCGATCTTCCGGCCGCCGGCTCCGCAGTAATATAGAGCGTGTCCTATTCTTGCCCGCAATTGCGTACAAGTATAGGCATCTCTATAGGGCTGGTGGCAAGGTGTGTTGTGGATCTGCAACTTGCGGATCCGCAACACACTACGGACGTGGGAATTAGGCCTTACTTGCAATACCATACTCAACCTGTGCACAGGTGTGGTGCTGTTTTTGAAAGGCGGCAGCCAATCCTTTAAGTTGAAACCATAGATTGATGCTACATGCAGACAGATTAGCACTGATGTCCGGTCCTGAGAAGGTCCAAATCAGATATAATCACCACAGAGCAGTAAAGCAACCTACCCTGCCAGCATAATGGATGATGCAGAAGTCAGCCTTGTCCTTCAGTTGCCGCGGCTTCTGGAATTTGGAGTGGGTGCCCTGTTCCTGGACCAGCTTGTCCACAAAAGTCTTGTCTGTGGCTTTGGGGAACCAGCACTCTTCATCCAGCAAAGCCAGGACTCCAGGAGGGTTAGCCTGCAGAGGACATCAAACACGAAAATCAGACAGAAGCCTCAGATGGAGAGGCGTAATCTGTATGATAGTAGATGATAGTAGATGACTACTACTGAGAGAGCGGTTTAAATATGATGCTAAACCAATGCCAGACTATTGAAATTTTACTGTGGTGACTGCAGGACTGCTTCTCAGAGGAAAATCCACTTTGCAATTATGTCACCATGTATAATTATTATTATTTATTATTAGAGCGCCATTCATTCCATAGCTCTGTACATATCATAAGCGGCACACATACATAATACAGACAATTGCTTTAAGCATGAACAAGACGAGTTACAGACTGGTACAGAAGGATAGAGGGCGCTGCCCGTGAGGGCTTACATCCAGGGCCGGTGCAAGGATTTTTGCCGCCCTAGGCAAAAGAAAAGTTTGCCCCCCCGTCATTCTTCACCCCTCCTTCTTTGTCATTCTCCCCCCCCCCGTCATTCTTCACCCCTCCTCCTTTGTCATTCTCCCCCCCCCCCGTCATTCTTCACCCCTCCTCGTCTTCCCTGTCATTCTTCTCCCCTCTTGTCATTCTTCCTTCCCCCTCTTGTCATTCTCTCCCCCCACCCTTGTCATTCTTCCTCCCCTCTTGTCATTCTTCCTCCCCTCTTGTCATTCTTCCTTCCCCCCTCTTGTCATTCTTCCTTCCCTCTTGTCATCTTCTCCTCTTGTCATTCTTCTCCCCCTCTTGTCATTCTTCTCCCCCCTCTTGTCATTCTTCTCCCCCCTCTTGTCATTCTTCCCCCACTCTTGTCATTCTCCCCCTCCCTCCCCCGCCTGTAATGTAGCGTGGCCGAGCGCTTTATGGTCCACGGGTACAGGAGCTTTAGATTCCTGTACCCTGACGGACTGACAGACAGTGCACACTGTGTGCGCACTTCATGTCAGTCCGGCCGGGTACAGGAGACACATGCTCCTGTACCCGCGGCCATACAGAGCTCGGCCGCGCTACAATGGACTGACAGGAGGGAGCGCTGAGCGCTTCCCTCCTGTCAGCTCCTCTCTTCATGCTGAGCCCGGGCGGTGCGTCCTCATGGACACGCCAGCCCGGGGAGTGCTGCAGCCGTCTGAGGCTCAATTCAGAGCGCTCGGGCGGCTGCAGCATGAGGCAGGGCCGGCGCTCCTAGCAGCGCCCCTTGCCAAGGGGCGCTCTACGCGGCGGCCTAGTCCGCTTATAGGACGCGCCGGCCCTGCTTACATCCTACATGGTATGGGAAAAGGGCACAGTAGGTGAGGGTGACGCTGGTCGTGGCGGTATAGGGGCCACAGGGTCACTGGTTGTAGGCTTGTCTGGTGGGTTTTCAGGCTTCTTTTGAAGGATTCCACTGTAGATGAGAGTCTGATATGTTGGGGTAGCGAGTTCCAGAGTATGGGGGATGCCTGGGAGAAATCCTGGAGGCGAGTGTGGGAAGAGGTGATAAGAGGAGAGGAGAGAAGGAGATCCTGTGAGGATCGGAGATTGCGTGTGGGGATGTATCGGTAAAGTAGCTCAGAGATGTAGGGAGGGGACCGGTTGTGGACGGCCTTGTATGTGTTGGTTAGTATTTTGAACTGAATTCGCTGGGCAATGGGGAGTCAGTGCAGGGACTGGCAGAGGGGAGAGGCAGAGGAGTAACGGGGGGAGAGGTGGATTAGTCGGGCAGCAGAGTTGAGGATAGATTGGAGGGGTACGAGAGAGCTAGATGGAAGGCCACAGAGGAGAATGTTGCAGTGGTCTAGGCGGGAGATGATGAGGGAATGTACAAGCATTTTCGCAGACTCAAAGTTGAGGAAAGGGCGGATGCGGGAGATGTTTTTGAGTTGGAAGCGGCAGGTGGTGGAAAGGGCTTGGATGTGCCTGGTCACTACAAGGCAGCGGACTTGGTTGACCGGGGAGAGTGTGCAGCCATTGATTGTGATAGATAGGTCTGCTGGGGGGGGGGGTCAGCAAGATGGGGGAAAGATGATGAATTCTGTTTTATCCATGTTAAGTTTTAGAAAGCGAGAGGAGAAGAAGGAGGATATGCGAGATAGGCATTGTGGGATTCTGGATAGTAAGGTGGTGATGTCTGGACCAGAGAGGTAGATTTGTGTGTCATCAGCATATAAGTGATACTGAAAGCCATGGGACTCTATAAGCTGTCCCAGGCCGAAGGTGTAGATAGAGAAGAGCAGGGGTCCTCGGACGGAGCCTTGTGGGACGCCAACAGAGAGGAAATGAGACGAGGAGGTGGCGTGAGAGTGGGAGACGCTAAATGTCCGGTCTGTGAGGTATGATGTGATCCAAGAGAGGGCCGGGTCAGTGATGCCAAGAGATGAGAGAGTTTGTAACAGAAGGGAGTGGTCGACAGTGTCAAAGGCAGAGGACAGGTCAAGGAGAAGGAGGACAGGGTAATGTTTTTTGGTTTGGGCTGTTAGTAGGTCATTGGTGACTTTGGTGAGGGCAGTCTCAGTCGAGTGATGGGGTCAGAAGCCAGATTGTAGCCGGTCGAAGATGAAGCAGGAGGAGAGGTGAGAGGACAGTTCAGAATGGACATGTTGCTCAAATAGCTTTGAGGCATATGGAAGAAGTGATATGGGTAATTGATGGGGTATAAATGACGGGGACTGCACTACTGATGGAATGAAGCTAGATAATGGGAAGAACTAGGCCACGTACAGCGCTGACATACAATACTATACTGTCTGTACAGTTATTCCACATGTTGTCACCAGATGGTGCCAGAGAGATTCAGTCTGAATCAGGAACAGAACTTTGCTGCCGTGAGGCTCTTTCCATGCTGCATCTGCAGTGTCCGCCTGAGATCTCTTTCAGGGGGATAATCTGACGGAAACGTTTAATGGATGCCACTGAGCGGCATCTGTCACCCAAATATGCCCATGTTAAAAAAAATATAGCTAGAAGTATGTTTTTTTTTCTTACTAGATATTAGTGTTACGTGAGGTAGGGTTATCTAAAAATTCAGTTATGGATTCCACTACCACGGACCATAACTTATGGTATGTAGTAGCTGAATCCATAACAGAATTCTTAGATAACCCGAACCTTGTATGCCGAACTTGAAACACAAAGCTCGCTCAACCCTACTGGATATCTATGCTTGGAAAAGGACAGTCTGCTGCAACATGCAGAAAGAAAACCAGAAATGCTGGTGGACACAGCTGAACAGAGGATATAAAGACACTATGGCCTCTGTCATTATGTAAGTCCGATTTAATTCTCCAATTGCACATGGTGATGTACACTGTAGATGAAAAGAAGTGTGAACTGACTCTAAGGGTATGTTCAGACGACGACAAAAAGTCGCGCGACAATTTGGGAACCACTACACTGCAACATTTGTAGCGCGACATTGATGTCACATTAATGTCGCGCGACAATTTTTATAATGGGTGTCTATGGTGGTGTCGCACGTGCGACATGCAACATGTTGCGACTGCGACACAACAGTCGCAAGAAGTCCATCCCGGATGGATTTTTGTCGACTGTCGTGTCGCAGTCGCAGCATGTCGCACTGCGACACCATAGACTCCCATTATAAAAATTGTCGCGCGACAATAGTGCGACTTTTTGTCGCGCGACAATTGTCGTCGTCTGAACATACCCTAAGAGCCATTCTATGGTTCACCATCAGCTTCTATGGTAGAGAATACCTTGTGATGAGCTAATAGAGAACCAGGGAGAACAGCACCTCACAGAGACATCATGATCCAGGCGAAGCAGCTGGACGCGTCCTCCCCAAATGTGATTACCCTTCTCTAATCACTATCAATGGCGGCCGCAAGACTTACCGGCCTCTCGATGAGGTCAATGCAGGGCTGTAGGTCCAGGCCGAAGTCGATGAAGTTCCACTCGATGCCCTCGCGCTGGTACTCCTCCTGCTCCAGGATGAACATGGTGTGGTTGAAGAGCTGCTGCAGCTTCTCGTTTGTGTAGTTAATGCAGAGCTGTTCAAATGAGTTCAGCTGCAAAAGAGAAACATGGTGAAATGGTGAGGAGACTGCCGCCGTTCTGCGGGGGCTGTCACCAAGGATCTGTCATCACAGCGCTGACGGACACTCCCCTATGGGCTTAGGGCGGCCACATACATTCAATATCGGTCGGCAGCTCTCTCTCTCCCCCATACACATACATGGCCAAACATGTATGTGTATTCACTGGGGAGAGGGCACAAAACTGCTGCCAGGCACCTCTAGTAGGGGCTTATCTCCGGGGAGAACAAAAGGATAGGGTGGGAATATTCACTTCGCCAAACATCATCATCTGTCGGGGGAGAGGCGGGAGCTCCTCATGTACGTTAGACTGACGGTTAAGCCTGCTGTTCTCAATACACTAATGTGTACGGGGCTGTGCTGCAATCTGGGGATTTAGCATTTAACAAGTGCAAACTCCCTATACTGCAGAATCATTGTACAGAGTCAGCAGCAGGGAGAAAAAAATGGATGTAACTAAGGGTACTTTCACACTAGCGTTTTCTTTTCCGGCATTGAGTTCCGTCCTAGGGAAAAGAACTGATCAGTTTTATCCTAATGCATTCTGAATGGAGAGAAATCCATTCAGGATGCCTCAGGATGTCTTCAGCTCAGTCACTGTACGGCGTTTTGGACGGAGGAAATACTGCAGCATGCTGCGGTATTATCTCCGTCCAAAATGCCTGATCAGTTGCCGGAGTGCCGGATCCACCATTAATTTAGATTGAAATGTATTAGTGCCGGATCCGGCATTAAAAATACCACAATGACGGATCCGGCATTCTGGTCTGCGCATGTGCAGACCTTTAAAAATGTGAAAAAAATAAATACCGAATCCATTTTTCCTGACGACACCAGAAAAACGGATCCGGTATTGCAATGCATTTTTCTGATCAGTTTTTTGCCTGATCAGTCAGATAAAATGAAATGCGTTTGCATACAGTTTGCCTGATCAGGCAGGCAGTTCAGGCAACGGAAATGCTTGCCGGATCACACTGCCGCATGTGTGAAAGTACCCTAAGGGCTCATACACATAAACTTATTTTTTTTACGTTTCTGTGCCATTTTTTTGCGGCCCATATGCGGCTCCATTCACTTCAATGGGTCCGCATAAAAAACTGAATTTACTCCTCTTGCATTCTGTGTCCGCATAGCCGCTTCGCAAAAAAAGAGAACATGTCCTATTATTGTCCACATCACAGTTATGGATAGGACTGTTCTATCAGGGGCCGGATGTCCAGTTCCGCAAAATGAGGCGTGCACACGGGCCGGTACCCATGTTTCGCAGATCTGTAATTTGTGATCAACACATGTGGTGTGCATGAGCCCTAAAGTATATGTAAAAAAAATATATATGTAGATTAGATAACAACCTACGCTTCAAGGGCATCGGCACCTGAATAAATATTTTTCACGTTTTTATAAAGTTTGAAATAGAAATTTTTCAATAAAAGATCAAATATTGTTTCCGTATCTTCTCTTTCTACTGAGTGAAATATCCGGGTCATATTGGAGCATCATATAAGACTCATGTTCCTTAATCACAGACATTAGATTATAAATTATACAGCACATCACGCCGCCTATCTATGAATTACATTATAACCGCCTCTATCTTGAGATGGCTGACCACAAGATCAAAATTTCCTGACGCAGACACCAAATTACCTCTTGAAATCAAGGTTTAAAGGGGTTATCCAACACTGAACTTTTTTTTAACAGACCCCTTCGGGGAAGCTGGACTTGCAGTGGGGTTCATACATACCTGGTCCCTCCCTGATGCCTGTTCACCATATCCGCCTCCACAGTTCCCAGGTCTCTGGTAATCAATATTCTGTTGATGGGTGCCACACGACTACTGCAGCCAATCACTGGCCAGTTCAGTGACATATCACCCATGCAGCATGTGAGCCAGTGACGTACCACATGGGTGACGCCCGTCAACAGCAGGTTGATTACCAGAGATCTGGGACCTGTGGAGCGATGCAGTCGGAATCCAGCGGCAGGGACCAGGTAAGACTGAACCTTACTGCGGGTCCAGCCACTCTGAAGGGGTCTGTTAGAGTTTACTGAAGTATAGCCCCTATTAAGAAGTGTCTTTTGGGATCAGATGAGTAAAAATACAGAGGCACTTCATATCCTGGTCTTAGCCCAAACTATGCTGCAGTAAAATGCACCACATTTATCAAGAGGGGGGGACTGCATCAAATAATAAGAGAACCCCCCTCACCCCAATGTATAAAACAAACCTCAAAGATCTCAAAGCCAGCAATATCCAGGATGCCGATAAAAGAGGCTCCTTGGCGCTTGGTGCGGTCCAACGCTTTGTTGATCCGATGGACCAGCCAGCGGAAGAGTCGCTCATAGGTCGCTTTGGCCAAAGCTTCTATGGCAAAGTCCGCCTGCAAAGGGGGAAAAAAAAAAAGAGAGGCGTCGAAGAGGTGGTCCGCTTTAAAGTGTCCCTCCCACACTACATTTACCTTTTAGGTCCAAAATTCTGCTGTAACCATTAATATATGGCCATGGACATAAATTATAAAATTCTGGCTGCCAGCAGACACCACTAGGGGGAGCTCAATACATATCATTGTATACAACTGTCCCTAAAACCTGATCACAAATCCAAATGCAGAAAACTCCCCCTAGTGGTGGCTGGAGGTAGACAGAATACTTCAGACCCCTGAAAAGATAGAACACTAATATGCTGGATGAAATATAGAGTAAAAATTCTTCACAGCTTCATCTGCCCGTGACTGGGCCTCCGCTCACCTGCTCCTTTGTCTGTGCCTTCTGCACGTAGTCCCGGCCCACTTTGATGCGTGGCGTGAGGATGGCTCGGGTAAACTCCATGACGTTCATGCCCAGAAGATGGCTGAGTTTCTGTGCGGCTGGGGAGAGGATACAGGATGAGGCCTTGCACCTGATCTACGGCAAAAACATGGCTCACTTTCTTGTAACCCCCGCAGTATGATGGCGGCCGACGGGGGGATTGCGGGGGGAGAGGGGTTCAATGCTATCAGCTTCTGGAGATGAGCCCCCCGCACTCTGCTTGCTAATAACCGACAGATCTGGTCCATGTCTCCTGAATAGTGCTCTGGGGGAGGCCAGATCCGACCAGTGCATGGACCCAGAATCCATCAGACTTATAATGGGCAGTGAACTGGGTGAATTTAAGCTGCTTCATTAAATGGCAGGCTTCCTGGGGTATCACTATGACTAAGGGACACACCTGCAGCCACAAACTGACCCCAAAAAATGTTAATGGAGGGTCAGTTATGCATCCTGTTACTTAGAAGTCAATACTATAAGGAAATGTGTCACCAGCTTATCTTGGCTCTGCAGATCAGAGGGGCACATCTACGTGTAATACTGTATGGGCCCCCCTTTATTCAGACCCTATTTCACGCTCTGTTCTTGCCAAAGCCCTGACTTTCTAACGAGAAATGCCCCCCGACGACAATCTCTGTGAAGCGGACTGTGAAGATGTTGGATTCGTCCAGCTTGGGTCTGCGTAAGATCACAAAATTCTGTGACTTCCGAGTTTGCTATGTGCTTGGAAAGACGGGTCTCTGGGGAGAGACATGCATAGCGCAGGCCTGAAGTCACCAATATTAAATTACTGTCTTTTCGGCACGTCAGAAATGAAGGAACGGGGGGAGGGGGGATGTTTAAAAGTGGACCCATTCAAGATTGGAATGAGTGCAAGTCTGAGAGGACAGCGAAGAGATCAGCCAATGAAGCATCCACGTACTGCAGGCTGTCGAGCCATGCTGGGGGTTGTAGTTTTCCCGCAGCTGCAGGACCCTTGCAAATTACTGAGGGGCGTGGAAGCTGTCAGCGGCAGGGTGACAGCTCTTAAAGGCCAGTGTGGGCGACTATGTTGTACGTTCCACCATTCCTCAATCAGCCGCTGGACCACAGCTTGTAATAAATTCCTGGGCAACAGGAAACAATAGGTTAGAGGGTCCAGCGAGCGATTTTTTTTCCCGGCTTGGCTCTCACACATCCCTTGGGGTTTGGAGCTTGGCTGCAGATTCTTGGCCTCTGCTCTGTTCTCCACAGTCCGGACCCAATGAAAATAAACACGAAGAACGCTCTATGCAGATTCTGCCTCCACCGCATGTCCCCCCTCCTGATCAGCAGGGAGGAGCGACTGCACGCGGGCTGCCCCGACAGGATAAGCGCTAAGTATGGCACTGATAGGGTGGGGAAGGGGATAATACAATCTTTGTATATCTGTCCCAGAGGTATATAATCACACTGATAAACAGCGGCAGACCTCCTGTGAGAACGGTCTCTGCACGTGTTCCCCATGACAACTCTTATCTGCACTCTGCTTTATCATAGCAATTATCAGGACCAAACTTTCTCTAGCACATACCAATGCAACTAGCTGCACTGAGGCCCTGTGTCTCTATGATGGCACTGACCAGGGAGTGTCGTCATGTGCACAAAGGCACAGAAGCCCTTCTCACAGAAAATAGTGGTGATGCTTGACTTGAAAGTTCTCCTTTAAAGGGTATGTTCAACTGTGGAGAGCTTTTCTAGAACCCCCCCAGCATGGTGGGACTCATACCTACCTGATCCCCGTCGCAGCTCCTGGGTCTCCCTATGTCAATATCCAGTTTGGATCACACGACGCTCGGGTGACACATCCCTGCTGCGACCAGTCATTGGCTGTGGTGGCCATGTCAAACCGGCTGTTGGTGCAGCAGAGTTGGGGGAGCGAAGGCTTTAGAACCCAGCGGCGGGGGATCAGGTAATCAAGATTCCTACTGTGGGTCTGGCCAACGGAGGAGGGGGGCTTCGGGGATTTCTTGAAAAGGTTCCAGGGTTGAACAACCCCTTTAAGGTTGGCGCCTACAAATCACTCCCTCCAAAAGTACCAACCTGTGTTCTCCGGCATGGACGCCTGGTCTGTGTTCCTCTCCTTCTTGAAGACGATGTTTCCAAATTGAAGGACTGAAGAAACGACCTTGAGCATCGCTGTGGAAAGAGGGGAGATCGAAAACATGAGGGGGAGGCACAGCCAATATACCGCTACCCCCAACTCCCGACCGTTGAAACGACAACCCTCAACTTGCCCCGCCAGCCGCGTATCTTACTTACACAGTATCTCATCATGAGAGAAGCCCATGATGTGCATCGCTTCCATGGTCTCCTGAAAGTTGTCCTTGTCCTGCTGCCCGGGGATAGGTATGTAGCCATTAGAGACAAATTTGTAGTTGTTGAAGCCCTCCAGCAGCAGGTCCGCTACATTCAGAGAGAAAGTCGCAAGGTTAATGACGTCCGTCCGTCTACAGATGGTCCGCCACGTGATCTGAGGCCAGGACAATAACAGAGACAGATCAAGAACGAGACTCACATTTCAGGTGTTCTCCAGACCCTGCGAGCAGCTGGTAGAAGATGTGAAAGGTCCTCTCGTCCTTGGCCTGTCGGATCGCTCGAGATTTCTCTAGCAAGTCTGGAGAGTGGAGTTAAGGAGCCTACAAAGATAGTGGAAGACCCAGGAACCCAGTTCCACAACAGTAACTGGGAGTTACTGGTATAGACCTCGACATGAAAATGATTAAGATCCGGGCTGCAGTGCCACACTTGTCCGCAGTTTGTGTCTGGTCTTGCAGCTCAGTCCTGCTCTTTTCTATGGAACTCATCTGCAATACCAAATGTAACCTGCGGACAGGGGTGGCGCTCTTTCACGAAGAAAGCAGCCATGTTTTACTAACCCCTTCATCCATTACTTCCAGCTCACTTTGCCAGTCAGACAATGAATCTGACAAGGGAGGCATCCATAAGAAAAGTCAATGGACCAACCCGGGGCCCTAGGATGACATCGAGGGCTACTGGAGGGGCTTATCAGCCTGTGAGATGCCCTATTTAATGGGTACAGTATACCAGGGGGTCAGCAACCTAAGGCAACCCCAGCTGTTGAGAAACAACCACTCCCAGTTGAACTCCCGTAGAAGTGAATGGAACATGCTGGGAGTTGTAGTTTCACAACCGTTGGAGTGCTGGAGGTCTCTGAGTAGGACAGGTTAGGCGCCAGGGCCTATCCTGAAATATTAGTTTAACCCAGCCGCAGGCCTCATCTGTAGACCCATAGAGTTGGCGTATACACGTCGTACCCGGCACAGCAGAGCGTTAAATCCGCACCGGAGAGAAGTCAACTGGTTTTAATTAAGAAAAGCTGAATCTCATCTGAAACTTGGCGGTGCGAGGAATCCCAGGAATGATATTTAATTTCCCTGCCGTAGAGATATTTTCTGCCGAGATGCCACAGGTTGGGTTCAGCTCCCCCCACGGTGTCCCTACTAATAACAGCCTGTGGCGTAACGTATAAACACTGCGTCCCAGGCCGGTAACATGAGCAGCGCACAAGATTCCTGGCTCGCACGGTCTGAAGAGCACGGTCCATTACCCCCGAGGACATTTTTGGGGGCAGGGCTTCTGGGGAAATGATAAGCTTGTGAGAACGAAGTGAAGGCTCTCACAGGGAAAAGGAAAAAAAAGGACACAGTCAAAGTCCCCTGGTTTTGAGCTGCTAATTATTTCTACCTGGAAACCATCAGCAAGCAGGCTAGTTTCTGATGACAGATCTCATGGTTTGCAAGAATACCAAGGAAAGAGGATTAGATTAATATGTGAATGGCAAAGGCAGTAGCGGTCAAGCCATAGTGGCTTCAGGTGTGGCCCATGTCTGCGGCGGAGAAGGGGCCACTCTGAACTGTAATACATAGGAGATATGGAAATGGCCCCAAGTGCACAAATCCCTTAAACTAGGGTTTGTCCAGGATTGGAAAAACATGGCCACAACTGTCCAAGGGCAGCATCTGGTACTGGCTCCATTGAAGCTGTTTTCGGAAGAAGGCAGCCATGATTTCTCTAATAATGGACAACCCCTTTAAGTACAGGTACATGACCCCAATCAGGGCCAACCGCATACCTCATACACAATAAAGCCTATTGCCCCTGTAGATATGGAGCAGCTACATAGTTCCAAACCTGGCACATACCCCCTATATAAAGGGTCGGCCCTGCCACACCCCTCCCTATGCCAGGCGCCATACACGCCTTCCCTAAGCTCCCGTTATAGCGCCACCCGCTGGCCAAAATAATGATGTACATTTTTAGAGGGAAGAGAGGCGTGTAGCCGCCTAGTTGGTCAACTGTGGGCTGCGTGGTGCCCACCTGAGTAAGGTCTCACACGTTCTACACATGTACGGGGTTACTGAGGTGTAACTGACCCCCGTTCACAGCTGGACACGATAACACGCCATTCATGCATGAACTTCGCACACGCCAAACCACTTCTACACGATTCACTGGTCCCAAAATAACCAAGGAGGTAGCGTTCCCGGCTGCCAGAGGAACGCGGCGTCTGTACCGGATCCAAACCAGAACAAGGCGGTGAAAACGCGTCTCCTCGCTCCGATCACAGTATGGGCGTGAGGTTGACTATTTTAGGAAGTTCTCAGCGAAGATCCGTATCCCGTGTGATCCAGCGGGCGCCATAAATTCACTGCGGCATTTACATAGATTTAGGAGTTAAGCCCAATTTGGCAGCCACGTGGAAGAACAGGAAATACGAGTTTATCCTATTCCTGACTTCTCGCCATTTATTGAATTTCGTGGGGCTTGGAGGCCGGGCGTGAGGCGACAGCATGAAGTAAAAGGATACAGGTCTCGATATTGGCCCCTACGATGTAACCGGTCACATCAAAGTTTATCCGGATGAACTTGCCCTGTGGGGTGGGGGAGGGGAAAGAAAATCAGAATCTTTCCGCATCAAGAACCGACGGCTGGAAAAAACACATTCGTACGTGTCCCGTGGCTCCGAGCTGGGGGACTGTACGCAGGTGGATGAAAAGCCTAGTAATTGTATAATGAAAAGCTCTGCAACTTTCTAATATACGTTGTGTCTCAAATGCTCACCCTAGTTAAGATCTCTGCTTGTTATGAGTGAATAGAACTATGCTTGTGGGAGTCTTAAAGCCTCTGAAAGATGGATCTCTGATGGTGTAGCCCCCCAGCTGTGTAAGCTGCATGTTCTTCGCATTGTTCTAAATACAATCACGAATATTTTTATTTCCTTACAGCAAGCAGAGATCTTAAAAAAAAATAAGTAAAACAAAGTATATAAAAAGCCATGGAATTTACAGGTACGCCCCTCATGGACACGATCATATCAATTTTGCAAGGCCCTAAATAGCGGATCAGTAAAATACGGATGTGGTCCGTGTGCCGTCAGCTTTTTTTTTTTTCGCAGACCCATTGACTTTAATGGGCCGTGGTCTGGGATTTGCAGACATATTTTATCTTTCTGCAGAACGGACAAACGGATGATCCGTGCGCTTTCTGCATCCATATGTTTACTCTGCAAAAGAATAGAACACGTCCAATATACCTGGACGCAAAAAAATGCAAACCACGGACCCACTGAAGTCAATGGGTCCTCAAAATATGTGGATGCAACACAGACGGTATCCGTACCTTGTGGATTCCAGTTCGCGGCCCACAAAATACATATGGTTGTGTTCATGAGGCTTAAAGGGGTATTCCTATCGCTAGGATATGCCTCTATTGTCTGAAATGTGGGACACACAGCTACGCCGTGAACGGAGCGAGGAAGGTGGCGGCCGGAGGACCTCACCAAGCGCTCTCCCCATAGTAGTGAATGTGAGCGCACTGCACTTGAACGGCCACCGCTCCCGCGCCAGTGCGCGGCTATTTTCAGCAGCCCCATAGAAATGAATGGAGGGCGGCTGCGCATGCGCAGTGTGCCTTCCACAACTTTTTGGGGATCCAGAGGTGGACCCGCACCTATCAGACAATGGGGGCATATCCTAGCGATATGACCCCATTGTCTGAGATGGGAAAACCCCTTTAAGATGCAAGAAGACGGCGTAGAGAAGGTCAGAAACAGAGAAGGCGCGGGCAGTGCATCCCCGGGAAGCCTCTGGGTGACCTCATAGCATTGCCTTGCACATGAAGCTTGAATTTTACGTGGGCAGCGCGGTCATGTGATCAGGTGGCATCAGGAAAAGGGCGTCTCTGCCGGGAGGAAGCAGATACTGGGCGGACGTACCAAGTCTCTGCAAAGAGCTTTACAATGAAGAAGCCCAGGGGCTGCTCTAGGAATGGCCGTCTTCTCATATATCAGGGGGCACCTGTACGACGTCCTGAATGTAAAAGCCAATCAGGGGCTCACTCCTTCTAGTTGCAGGAATTGGACCCCAATAAGCTCATGAAGGAGGGAGCCATTTTTTCACTCTCATACTTACAAAACGGGAAGAGTTGTCGTTCTTGACTGTCTTGGCATTGCCGAAAGACTCCAAAATGGGGTTCGCTTGCAGCAGCTGGCGCTCTAGCTCCCCCTATAGAGAAAAAAAAAATAAAGATATACATTCAGGGCAAATAGGAGACGAGCCCCGCCATACCGCGATGACCACCACACAGCAAGGCATCATGGGAATTGAAGCCTAGACCAGGGGACTAAAGAAAAGCATGAAAAAGCATAAGCTGGAAGCAGGATACCCTCGTCAGGATTTGATCGCTAGGGTTGTCAGAGACCTCCACCCCCCATACGGTTTTATTGAGCGGAGGACAGGAATCCCTTTTTTATTTCGACATCTATACATATTTTGAGGAATACTTACTTACACATAAGTAACTAAGAACTGGACTAGCTTGATCAATTAGCACCACTAGAGGGACCTCCTGAGCTCAGTAAGCCATCTGTCTTCAGTAAGCTCCTGAACTCCCCCTAGTGGTAGAGCAGGAAGCCAAAAATGTTATAATTCAACCATGTTTCTGTCATATCACGTTGCCAGGGTGGGGATCATAATCCTATGATTAGTGAGATTTTCTACTGGAGACGCTCCTTGGGAAATAAAAAGTACTCCTTAAATATGTAATTATCAGCTTGAGCATTAAAGGGGTTGTCCAAGTTATGAAAAAAGCAAGTTTTAGGTAGTAAAAAAAAAAAAGAAGTTTTTCCTCATTTCCCTGGTTCTCGTCTGGCCCTTTGTTTACCTGCAATAACAACAATCTCTGCCTCTCCCCCTACTCTGCAAAGGGAGTGAATACAAGAGCTGCCCTGAGTAACATGTCTGTCTGCTGGGAGACTCAGCAGCATGTTGTATGTGTCGCAGGTCCTAGCTGTACAATGACACTGCTGATTGCTGATACACACAGCGTGTTCTCCCTACCTGTTCTTGTGCAGAACTCCTCTAGTCTGTGAGCTCCTGTGCCCAGCATTTGTCTCCTCACTGCCTACTCAGTAAAGCCTTCAGCCCCGAGTCTGTGCTCCTGAAGGGGTTAATCTTTCCTGACGGATCCAGTGGGAGGGAGACACAGGGCAGAGAGCAGAAGCAGCAGAGCAGGAGAGGGAAAGGGGGGGGGGGGGGGGGGGAGTTGGGTGGCCGGCACAGTGACATCTCCTGTACAGACTCAGATATCTGATCTCTAAGGCTCCATTCACACATCCGCGTATATTTTGCGGATTCACGGATCCGCAAAAGAAGGACACCGGCAATGCACATCGCCACCACTCTCATAGAAATGCCTTTTCTTGAGTGCAATTGCGGACAAGAATAGGACATGTTCTATTTTTTTGCAGAACGGAAGTGCGGACCCGGAAGTGCGAATCCACAATTCCGGATCCGGGCGGGACATAGTGTGTCCCCATAGAAATGTATGGGTCTGCAATTCCGTTCCGCAAAATGCGGAACAGAATTGCGGACGTGTGAATGGAGCCTTAGGCTTTGTGCACAAAACATCATCAGGTCAGGGAGAGAGGCTGACGTCACAGGTCATGTGACCCATAAGTGAAATCTGAGAAACCAGCAACTGGAGATAAAGTAAGTAAATTGTAAAGTCCTTTCATTTGCCTAGTTAGAAACATACAAAGAACAAAAAAGTTACTCGGGCAACCACTTTAAAGGGTTACACCCAGCATGGCCGGTACGAAGTAATCCATACAATGGCATTTAAATATCCATCCCTGGCTCACATGCTGCTAGATTACTAGTGAGAATGGTCATTCTGGAGTCTAGGAAAGCTGGGTGACAAGCTGTAATGGTACCTAACATTTCCTGGAGACAGAAGAAACCGCTGAATTGATAACAAGAAGAATCATTTATATTGCTGCTCCCTCCCCTATAGCATCAGTCATAATTAAGAAGCCATCACTGCTTCCTCCGCTACAACTCCTCCGTATAAGCGTCACAGTGCAGAACAAAGCGCAGCGTGCACTGGAGAGGCACATTGATGTAAATCTCCTTATTGGAGAATAAATCAGCCATTTTGTTAGTGTCACGCCCCCCGCCCCAGCAGATCGCCTGGGGCCAGCAGGTTTTGTTTATAACCATAGCACTTATCAGACTAGCAGGTGAGTGCCAGGAATTATGGGTAGGCTATTGGCGTCTCAAAAGCTGGAGAGGAAAAACCCTGCAGAGAATGATTACTGAGCGGGAGGACTGCACAAAACACCTCGGTGAGAGATTAATGCCGGGGGGAGAAGAAATGTCTCTAACAGAAGGGCAGGTGACTATGTGCAACATCTGAATGCTACTGTACAGGTTACATATAGAATTAATCTACATAAACTGTACATTACTGATCCTGAGCTACATCCTGTATTATACTCCAGAGCTGCATTCACTATTCTGCTGGTGGAGTCACTGTGCACATACATTACATTACTTATCCTGTACTGATCCTGAGTTACATCCTGTATTATACTCCAGAGCTGCAATCACTATTCTGCTGTGGAGTCACTGTGTACATACATTACATTACTTATCCTGTACTGATCCTGAGTTACATCCTGTATTATACTCCAGAGCTGCACTTACTATTCTGCTAGTGGAGTCATTGTGTACATACATTACATTACTTATCCTGTACTGATCCTGAGTTACATCCTGTATTATACTCCAGAGCTGCACTCACTATTCTGCTGGTGGAGTCACTGTGTACATACATTACTTATCCTGTGCTGATCCTGAGTTACATCTTGTATTATACTCCAGAGCTGCACTCACTATTCTGCTGGTGGAGTCACTGTGTACATACATTACATTACTTATCCTGTACTGATCCTGAGTTACATCCTGTATTATACTCCAGAGCTGCACTCACTATTCTGCTGGTGCAGTCACTGTGTATATACATTACATTACTTATCCTGTACTGATCCTGAGTTACATCCTGTATTATACTCCAGAGCTGCACTCACTATTCTGCTGGTGGAGTCACTGTGTACATACATTACTTATCCTGTACTGATCCTGAGTTACATCCTGTATTATACTCCAGAGCTGCACTCACTATTCTGCTGGTGGAGTCACTGTACACATACATTACATTATTTATCCTGTACTGATCCTGAGTTACATCCTGCATTATACTCCAGAGCTGCACTCACTATTCTGCTGGTGCAGTCACTGTGTACATACATTACTCATCCTGTACTGATCCTGAGTTACATCCTGTATTATACCCCAGAGCTGAATTCACTAATCTGCTCCACTGTGTACATACATTACTTATCCTGTACTGATCCGGAGTTACATCCTGTATTAAACTCCAGAGCTGCACTCACTATTCTGCTGGTGCAGCTATTCCAAGTGCACCTAATATCCCCGACCAATAAACCATTGTTATAGCGGGGAGGAGCAATGCACATTTTGCAGCTCGAGCAGAGCACCTTTCGTCACAGGTAGCAATCAACACCCTAGACCTCAGAGCTTTTCCATTTGGGAAAAAAACAGGTTAAAAATGGCGGGAAAGGCGATTATACTGAGCAGTCGGATGAAGTTAGACAGGAAGACAGGCAGAGCGCGACATGCAGAGCGCGGTATGAGCCAGGACGGAGATGAAATGATAGCGGGATGTGAGGTCGGAAAGGGAAGGGGGTGTGAGTGGGTAGGAAGGGGTCGTGAAAGAGAGTCGGAAATTAAAAGTGGGTGCTGGGTAAGTGTCGGGGAGAGCTACATGCTACTCACATACAACAAGGATCCACTCTGTAGTTTAACAAAATGACAGTGGGGGAGGGGAGAAAAAAAAATACGTTAATGGTTATGGTTTATGCAGCACACCAAAATCAACACAGGGATTAGAGTAATACATAAAGGCTGTGGAGAAGGAACCCCGAACCCCCACCATAATAGAAGGCGTTAGGTCAATGGTTTACCAGTGACCCCACCACCACAGCAGGTCTACTTTGCCTAGGATAGACGCTAAGAGTTGACAACCCCCACTGTGGATGGCACAATATGGCTCCAAGAGGGGGTTGTCACTCTGGTTTTGCTTTGGAGAGGTGGTACAGATTTGGCCAACACCCGCCTGGGCGAGGATCGGACACAAAGAGTGTTAAGATGAGGTGAGCACCGAGGACGGAATGGTTACGTCATCAATGTAAGTGAGAGAGCGGACTACATCCTTATGGGTACAGATAAGACGGGCGAGGATAGTGGCGCTCAGGAGTTGTGTTACCGATCACGTCCTGACTGGTAACACAACTCCTGGGCTCCCCACGCCTGGGGTGAAAAAGTGCCTGATAATGGGCTACAGAGAAAGGATCGAGGAGGGGGAAAGGAGTGAGAGGAAGAAATCCACTTGCCTGATGTTTGATGGGTTTAGGGGATTCCGTCTGTTACGGCAAACAAATAAACACAAGTTAGTAATGAGGCCGTTATTAATTATCAACAGGAAGAGCACTGACCAGCCAAATCATGCCCCCAAACATGGATCCCACGGTACCTCCCTTGGAAACCAGAATATCACAAAATACATGTAATGGTAGACCCCAAGAATTGACCACAGTGGCCAGTAGCGCCAATGGGGACATGTACAAAAACTCAACCCAAGAAGTTCCATGTAGGTTGGTTGGTTCTACTCATCAGAGGTCCTTCATCAGCTGTTTTGACCCAAGAATGTTGTCAAGGTCAACTTATGGTATTTTATTTTATTTTTTTTATTTAAAAAATGGTTGAAGCTTGGCCAACCTAAAAGACAACGGTTATTTAGCCAACATGCCCATTGTCTCCCCGATCAGTAAGGAACAATAGGATCAGACATGTCTTTTTTTTCACCAGTGGAGACAGTTGGGTTGTTCCCATAGACCTGAGACCACTGGAAGCATGCCATCTCAGGTCTACAGCCAGATCTACTCTATGGAGCAGCACCAGCATACATACATCACCACTGGTTGGCATGCAGAGCTGATGAGAGCTCCTGAAGGGTGAAGAACGGAGGAGGACAGGCACTAAAACCAAGGAGACCTTCACATTTCACGAATGATTAGAGACGGACTCGAAAGATGGGGCTCCAACAACTCACAGGAATCGTATGGTCCTTCTTTCCCTTATGTGAAGATGCCACATGAGCCAAGTACTGGATGACTTTCTTGGTATTTTCTGTCTTTCCAGCTCCGGATTCACCTCTGAGGAAACAGAAACAAAACAGAGCGACCCAGAAAGATTACATACCGGTTTGGTAGGAAAAATACCAAAAGCTTCACTTGAAATGGGCATCTAAAAACTAAAGGTTCTCAGCCCTGGAGATGTAGGACATAGTGGTGACCATGGTGGCAGAGACAGATCTGGACTTCCCACTGAAGAACACGACCCGTCAGCCAGAAGAGCAAATACCAGCGAACAGTACACTGCAATAATCTGGCACTCGATGATCCAGAAATTATAATGGCGATCAAAGAGTAGAAGTCTCAGCAAAGATATCTAATAACTGATATACTTTTCTATGAAAGCCTTATCATCTAGATTATCTGATATTCTGGAATCTTCTTGATCCCTTTAATGCCAGTTTATAGACCGTAGTGAATCACATTTGAAATTCTTTGCTTTACTTGTGACGTTCTATAGTCCCACCATATCATACATCAATCACGTCCAGAGCAGAATTCATAATTCTGTTTCCTGTCACATCTGCAGCACTAAATCACCACTAACCACAGCTCTTATAATGCCGAGTAGGGCAGCTGCTACAGCGCCTGAAGCAGGACGTTCTCTGTGGAGCCCGGATCGGTACACTAGGTCAGCACTTTCAGGCAGAGGTGAAGACCCCAAAGTCGGGACAGGTTAACATATTTGGGGGGTCTGGCATCTGAGTTTTTTTTTTATCTGATCTAAAGTTTGATAATTAAATGGTCTGTTCTGAAGGCTGATAATTCATTTTTGGAGTCTCAGCATGATTTTTGTGTGTCTGGTCTGAGGTCTGGTAAGGGGGTCAAACAATTTAGGGGTCAGATGAATTTAGGGATCTGGTCTGGGGTTTGAATTCATTTTCGAGTCTGGGTATGAAATTAATTTTGTCCGGTCCTGATGTGTTTAGGGGTTTAAACAATAAGTTAGGATCTGGTCAGGTTTCAGATGAATTTAGGGGTCTGATTATTTTTTTCTAGTGCGTAGTCGGATTATGAAGAGGTCTGGTGTCTGAAAATTTAAACGAGTCTGGTCTGGTGTCTGACAATTTAAACGAGTCTGGTCTGGTGTCTGACAATTAAAACGAGTCTGGTCTGGTGTCTGACAATTAAAACGAGTCTGGCCTGGTGTCTGACAATTTAAACGAGTCTGGCCTGGTGTCTGACAATTAAAACGAGTCTGGCCTGGTGTCTGACAATTTAAACGAGTCTGGTCTGGTGTCTGACAATTTAAACGAGTCTGGTCTGGTGTCTGACAATTTAAACGAGTCTGGTCTGGTGTCTGACAATTTAAACGAGTCTGGTCTGGTGTCTGACAATTTAAACGAGTCTGGTCTGGTGTCTGACAATTTAAACGAGTCTGGTCTGGTGTCTGACAATTTAAACGAGTCTGGTCTGGTGTCTGACAATTTAAACGAGTCTGGTCTGGTGTCTGACAATTAAAGCGAGTCTGGTCTGGTGTCTGACAATTTAAACGAGTCTGGTCTGGTGTCTGACAATTTAAACGAGTCTGGTCTGGTGTCTGACAATTTAAACGAGTCTGGTCTGGTGTCTGACAATTAAAACGAGTCTGGTCTGGTGCCTGACAATTAAAACGAGTCTGGTGTCTGACAATTAAAACGAGTCTGGTGTCTGACAATTAAAACGAGTCTGGTGTCTGACAATTAAAACGAGTCTGGTGTCTGACAATTAAAACGAGTCTGGTGTCTGACAATTAAAACGAGTCTGGTGTCTGACAATTAAAACGAGTCTGGTGTCTGACAATTAAAACGAGTCTGGTCTGGTCTTATTAAGGGGTCTGAATAAATTTTGGGGTTTGTTATTTGTTGCCCGATCTGTAGTCTGATAATTAATGGGTCTGGTCTGTAGTCCGACAAATAAGGGGTCGGCTCTGGTGTCTGATAATTACCGTAATGGGTCTGGTCTGGAGCACGACAAATAAGGGGTCAGGTCTGGTGTCTGATAATTACCGTAATGGGTCTGGTCTGGAGCCTGACAAATAAGGGGTCGGGTCTGGTGTCTGATAATTAATGGGTCTGGTCTGGAGCCTGACAAATAAGGGGTCGGGTCTGGTGTCTGATAATTAATGGGTCTGGTCTGTAGTCCGACAAATAAGGGGTCGGGTCTGGTGTCTGATAATTAAAAGGTTTTGTATGTTGTCTGATAATTTAGGAGTCTGGTCTGGAGTTGGATACATTTAGTGTTCTGAGGTCTCAAATTCATTTTTGGCTCTGGTCTGGTGCCTGGATTAATTTTGATGTCCAGGGAAACATTACAAACCAGTGCCTATGTTTGTCCTTTCATTACCTTTTATATGGAGCTGGTAAGTGTTCACCAGACTAGAGCCAACAAGAAAAAGATTACAACGCAGCTCTAGATGTGACTGGAGAATAACATTAAGGGATGTTTCACACAAGCGTGTGCAGGAAATCCTGCCCCGTGTGTGAGCGTGATCCTCCATTTTGGACACTGCTCATCTTCCCGGAGCACACGGCATTATACTGACTTATTATGCTGTGTGTCTCCGCATGACCTTACCGTTACAGAATCATACTGACAGCTTTATGTCAGTACAATTCTGTAGAAGTAGGGCCATGCAGAGACACACAACATTATAAGTCAGTATAATGCCGTGTGCTCCGGCAAGATGAGCAGTGTCCAGAATGGAGGATCACGCTCACACACGGGGCAGGATTTCCGCAAGTTCCCCACTCCCCAATTTAACCACAATCTGCCTGTAGCCTGAAGAAGCTGCAGCTGCCAGCCAAGACATTCACAATAGGACTGCCATCATCTGCAGTTACTGTGATAAAAGGTTACCAGTCCACATCTCCTGCCGCCCATTAACGTGCCCGTCTGGCCGCGGCAGGCGGGTTACCTTCCTTTTATGGTGCAAAAATTTAAACTGTCTTCTTGGAACTAAAAAGGCAGAAAATGTGAGAGCCAATGGTCCATTTATCAATCAGAGGGAGATTCTTGCCCAAAAAGTGTCCGCAGTAAAAAATGTATATCCAGTCTGAGGATTTGAAGCAGAAACTTCTGCCTTTATCCAGGAATGCAACTTATTCCAGAGGAAGAAAAACAATGAGCTGCAGCCCGACACCCTGACCAGCTTGGAATGTGGAGAAAATACGGTGCATTGCTTGGTAGACATCTGCTGCATCCTGTCAGCCGGAGGGCTCGCTGGAGCAGACAGACACTGGGCACTCACATGATGCTGCACACAGATTCCTGCACTCCAGACCTCTGCTTGATGAAAAGTCTGGACAGTTTGTTGGATGAAGCAGCAGACAGCTGCAGAACATGGTATTCATTCCTTTGTAATGATGCACAGTGTGGCGGGTATATAAAAAAATCCCTCACCCTAGAACTGTATTCTCTGGACACTAAGAAATGCGAGCACAGGCCTGGGAAATATACTGGATTTATAGCTGCAAGGAGGTACCCTGCAGTCTAGGTGGTCTCCAGGGTAATATATGTGTATTAGAACTAATCTACATAAGGAGGAAAGTCTCTTTGTAAATACCGTGTTCTAATTTAGAGTTACAAATGTATGTTTCATACTGCAGAGCTGCACTCACTATTCTGCTGGTGGAGTCACTGTGTACATACATTACATTACTTATCTTGTAATGATCCTGAGTTACATCCTGTATTATACTCCAGAGCTGCACTCACTATTCTGCTGGTGGAGTCACTGTGTACATACATTACTTATCCTGTATAATACTACAGAGCTGCACTCCCTATTCTGCTGGTGGAGTCACTGTGCACATACATTACATTACTTATCCTTTACTGATCCTGAGTTACATCCTGTATTTTACTCCAGAGCTGCACTCACTATTCTGCTGGTGCAGTCACAGTGTACATACATTACTTATCCTGTACTGATCCTGAGTTACATCCTGTATTATACTCGAGAACTGCACTCACTATTCTGCTGGTGCAGTCACAGTGTACATACATTACTTATCCTGTACTGATCCTGAGTTACATCCTGTATTATACTCCAGAGCTGCACTCACTATTCTGCTGGTGAAGTCACTGTGTACATACATTACTTATCCTGTACTGATCCTGAGTTACATCCTGTATTATACTCCAGAGCTGCATTCACTATTCTGCTGGTGGAGTCACTGTGTACATACATTACATTACTTATCCTGTACTGATCCTGAGTTACATCCTGTATTATACTCCAGAGCTGCACTCACTATTCTGCTGGTGGAGTCACTGTGTATGTACATTATATTACTTATCCTGTACTGATCCTGAGTTACATTCTGTATTATACTCCAGAGCTGCACTCACTATTCTGCTGGTGGAGTCACTGTGTATGTACATTACTTATCCTGTACTGATCCTGAGTTACATCCTGTATTATACTCCAGAGCTGCACTCAATATTCTGCTGGTGGAGTCACTGTGTATGTACATTATATTACTTATCCTGTACTGATCCTGAGTTACATTCTGTATTATACTCCAGAGCTGCACTCACTATTCTGCTGGTGGAGTTACTGTGTACATACATTACATTACTTATCCTGTACTGATCCTGAGTTACATCCTGTATTATACTCCAGAGCTGCACTCACTATTCTGCTGATGGAGTCACTGTGTACATACATTACATTACTTATCCTGTACTGATCCTGAGTTACATCCTGTATTATACTCCAGAGCTGCACTCACTATTCTGCTGGTGCAGTCACTGTGTACATACATTACATTACTTATCCTTTACTGATCCTGAGTTACATCCTGTATTATACTCCAGAGCTGTACTCACTATTCTGCTGGTGGAGTCACTGTGTACATACATTACATTACTTATCCTGTACTGAACCTGAGCTCCATCCTGTAATATACTCCAGAGCTGCACTCACTATTCTGCTGGTGGAGTCACTGTGTACATACATTACCTTACTGATCCTGCACTGATCCTGAGCTCCATCCTGTAATATACTCCAGAGCTGCACTCACTATTCTGCTGGTGTACATACATTATGTTTATGTAGTAAATTACCTTTTTGTAGCTGGGACCTCCCCCTCCATCGGTTAACATGTCCATAGTCAGTGAGCCCCATAAGATGGTGTATAATGGAATATAGACTGGTTTAAAATTTTTTTTACTAGACTCTACTACTGCTGACCTGTCCTCAGGATGGGTCATCAGTATCTGATCGGTACGTGTCCCTCACCCGGGACCCCATCGATCAGCTATTCGAGAAGGCAGCGTGGCTCACAGTAGTGTCACAGCCTTCTCAGCTTTTCCTAGGCCAGTGATGACACGTGCATCGGTCACACCTCCTCCAATCAGCTGTGTGAGAAGGCACTGGCAGCAATGGCGTACCGCCACACAGCTGCTATGGGGCCCGTGGGTGACCGGACTGCCGTGATCGGGACCCAGCATCACCCTGCAGAGAGAGCGACTTACCGTCTCCTCCAGGATTCAGTTTGTTTGAAGATCTACTCTGCCTGCCGCTCTGCCACAGCGGGACAGCAGCAGCAAGTGCACAGTACGTTAGCGGCAGTGTTGGGAGGCAGTATTCACCATAAGCACCAATAGCAAACGCAGTTCATTTATAGGGATCGGAGCTATGGTCGCATACATAAGCAGCAGAGCAGACAGCAGGCACAGTCCGTAAGGAGGGGCTAAGGTGGCACTGGCACAGTTCATAAAGGGGGGTGGGGTCTATGGTGGAAACATAGCTCCCACTTATGAACTGTGCTTGCTGTCTGCTTAGGTGTGCACCACAGCCCCCACCATTTTGAACTGTGCTTCCTCTTATATATTGCAGGGATGGCCAACCTGCACCTCTCCAGCTGTTGCAACACTACAACTCCCAGCATGCCCAGTTTGCCTTCAGCTATCGGCCTACAGCAGGGCATGGTGGGAGTTGTAGTTTTACAACAGCTGGAGAGCTGCAGGTTGGCCAGCCCTGATATAGTGCGACACCATAGCCGCCTTCCCTCCCCCATGAACTTGTCTGGTGGATTGCCTCCTATTATATAGTGTGCCACCATAGCCACCCCCCATGAACTGGCGCTCCTGTGAGCGTCTTCTCACCAAATACAGCGTTGTACATTGTATAGCGGTTGTGCTCGTTATTGGGGCTTAACTGCTCCTAGGCCAAGTGACCGAACAATGTGTCAGTGGTGTACAAAAAGCTGTGAGCGTCGCGGCCTTCTCCAACAACTGAACAGTGGGGTCCCAGGGGTCAGACCCCCACGATCAGATACTGATGACCTATCCAGAGGACAGGTCATCAGTATTAAAATCTTGGAAAACCTCTTCAAGGGTACTTTAACACTTGCGTTATTCTTCTTTTCCGGCATAGAGTTCCATCCTCGGGGCTCAATACCGGAAAAGAAGTGATCAGTTTTATCCCCATGCATGCTGAATGGTGAGAAATCCATTCAGGATGCTTCAGGATGTCTTCAGTTCAGTCACTCTTACGGTATTTGGCCGGAGAAAATACAGCAGCATGCTGCGGTATTATCTCCGTCCAAAATTCCGGAACACTTGCGGAGTGCCGGATCTGGCATTAATTTACATTGAAATGTATTAGTGCCGGATCCTGCATTAAAAATAGCGCATTGACGAAACTGTTCTTCAGGCGCAGACCTTTAAAAATGTAAAAAAAAAAAATAACGGATCCGTTTTTCCAGACGACAACCGGAGAGGCAGATCCGTTATTGCAATGCAATTGTATCAGTCTACAAATGCTGTCCGTTTGCCTACAGATTGCTGGAACGCAAGTGTTAAAGTACCCTAAGTAACAAACCCCCCCCCCCCCCCCCCCCCCCCAAAAAAAAAAAAAACACACAGGACAGGACAGGACACAGACACGAATCACTGGCGTCCGGGATTTACTTACGTGCAAAGTATTGATTGGTCTTCGCGATCTGAAAGACAAAAATAAGAAAATAATGAAAATTCTGAAACTTAAAGGGGGTTTCCAGCCTAATGTGCGTGAATCAGACAATCGAAGGGACTCCATTCTTGCTTGGTATTGCAGCTTAGTCCCATTCACTATTACCGGGACCGACCTGCAATACCGGGCACAGCCACTACTAATAGTGGCGCTGTGCCTGGAAGACAACAGGGGGCTCGAGCGCGGTGGTCCCGTCAATCAGCTGATACCAAGGACTGTCAATCAATTCTGTAGAGAGCCCCTTGTGTTTCAGTTTCTTATCACTTTTAAGACCTCTGCTTGCTTTCAGTGAATGGAAACATTCTAGCCCTGATATCACATCCTCCTCCCACAGGCAGAGGGTTCCCTGATACACTGCAATGATTCCTGCTCCTGTATAAGCATCTGGATGTAAATCATGTTCCCATTCACTGACAGAAGGTCGATAAATCGGAAAAAAATGAACCGAAATGAACTGAAACGCAGAGTGCATCAGAAAGCAGCGATTAACAGGTATTTAAAACATTGTTACAATGCAGGCACCCCAAAAATGCAACATTGGACACCCCTCCCCCCTTCCAAGTATAAGACGGAGAGACTTCTGGGAGCTGGCACTGTGGCTACGAAACGCGTCAGAGAGCAATCAAAACACCAATAAGTCCCCAAAAAATGTACCATTCAGATGAACGCCCAAGCACAGTCAGGAGGAACACAGTATGTATACGGCTTCTTCCCCGGTAGACGTGGCGCAGGATCGGGCGCTAACATGTCTGCCATCTTGTACGTACACGCTGAGCTAACGGCAGGATTAGTATGATGAATGGCGGCTGTTACACGCACAATATTATTATTATTACCGTAGCTGAGGACTGTTTATACGGCCATTAATCTCCATCGTCTGGGTGATGTCACCGCTACTGTATATACCCCCGCCGCTCAGCGCCAGGCTGCCAAACAGACACATCTTACTGTAAGCAAACGCCAAGGATAACAAGTAGAGGCTGATTTATCTTCCCAAAATCTCACAGATTTATGGCGCTAGCGCTGCCAATCAAGAACGGGAACCTAAAAAACACGCTGAGAATATGGGGATGCGGAATACCTGTCCAAACATGGATCCCTCTTCCCTTAGGCTCATTTGCATATTTATTTACCCATGGAGCATTGCCATGAAACCGCAAGTACCTCTCCATAGACCCTCCAGGTCTCCTCAATGAGAAGCGATCAAACCCCCCCCCCAACCTTTGTCCTGCTACCCCCTGATCAGCTCATTTGCATTCTTTTTTCCCCAGGAAGCACTGCCTTGAAGATAAACTGGGTCTCCTTAATGAGAACCAGCACCCCACAAGATAAACATTAGATCTATGTACAGAGTACAGACATAGATTTTGTCGGCTGGGCCACGCCCTCAGTGGCTATTTTTTAAATTAGAAGTGGGCCTATGACTTGGGAACGCCCCCTTATGTGACATCCTATGTACAATAGTGGGGGATGAGCAGGTCTCATAGCTATATCACTACATACAACGTGGCCCACACCGCAAAATGGCCGTGTTGACCGTTTCTTATCCCTTCACTACCACGGCTTGGACGGTCTCCTTGGGATATCTCATACGTATATGGCGGAGATATGCACTGCAGTATGAATTGCTGCTCTGTTCTCTTATTTATAGATCACAATGATGAAGAATTCCTTTAACACCGCCTTTAAATGCAAGATGGCTGCTCACATGTAACGCTACAAGCGCAAATAAACACAGGCATCGCAACAGATATCAGCGGCGGCCACGTGCCCATGCAGTATGGATGCACTTCATTTCGGCACTGGTGTGCGGCCAGAATGAAGAATCCCTTTAACCCCGCCCACAGTGCTAAAAATCCATATGACCCCACACCAATGACTTTGCCGTATGCGTGACAAAAAATGTTGCCAGCCTATTCCTCAGCGCTGTACAGAGACGCCAGGTGTGTCTTCCCTTGCTCCCTCCTCTGGAGGCTGCAGAGCATCGCTCCCACCGTTGTCATCATGCTTTAGAGACTATCACTCTCTGACATCTGACCCAGGCAGACACCAGATTGGTAACGGATTGGGCCGCGTGTGTTCCTGGCCGCCCAGACACGGCTAATCGTTCCCGGCACCAGCTGGGAGCATCTGTCACAGGCCGCAGGGCGGCTAATGAGTAACAGGCCCCACGCTGCCCCTTGCGTCGGTCTAGTTACCGCAGCACGTGATCCATCAGATTGTCACGTCACCGCCGGGGCTATGTGTTCTGCAGCTGTCACTCAGCTCTCCGAGAATCCTGAAGGCCACACCCGCCTCGCTATGCCTTCCCTTCTCTAGGAAAGCTGGGTGGACCGAGGGGCAACGCTGTACCATTGAGGACGATTCCTGAATGGGCGCTAGCGAGGACACACAGAAATCACTGATCGGATGCTAGCACAGCCTCAACACGATGGGTGTTATCCTCCTCATCTCAGAGCGCCCCCTAGACACAGAGGAGTGTATCCATACACAATCCCCTGCTGCTGTAGATAAACCAAGGACTCCAGAGGATCGTCAGCATGTCCGAAACGCGTTCTAGGCCCCCAAGCTGGAATAATAGCACTACCTATAGAGACACAACCTATAGGCAAGGCTTTCCAGCAGAATGCAGCCCACTGCTCACTGGTATCAGTCAAATAAGATGGTTAATGATTTTATGGCGTCGGGTCACATGTGCATTTACAATCCTGCTGACTGGTGCCGGAAACAGTCAACAAACCCTTCTAACAGCAACTGATCATGCAGGAGGGAAGTAAGTTTCCCATACATTGTATTACTGCACATCGTCTGCTGAGCCCTGAAATGAAAGCAGCTCTGGAGTGCACAATAGGAGTACACAGGATCGATATAAGTGAATAGCGAGTGCAGCTCTGGAGTATAATACAGGATGTAACTCAGGATCAGTACAGGATAAGTGATGTAATGTATGTACACAGTGACTGCACCAGCAGAATAGTAAGTGCAGCTCTGGGGTATAATACAGGATGTAACTCAGGATCAGTACAGGATAAGTAATGTAATGTATGTACACAGTGACTCCACCAGCAGAATAGTGAGTGCAGCTCTGGGGTATAATACAGGATGTAACTCAGGATCAGTACAGGATAATAATGTAATGTATGTGTACAGTGACTCCACCAGCAGAATAGTGAGTGCAGCTCTGGAGTATAATACAGGATGTAACTCAGGATCAGTACAGGATAAGTAATGTATGTACACAGTGACTCCACCAGCAGAATAGTGAGTGCAGCTCTGGAGTATAATACAGGATGGAGCTCAGGATCAGTACAGGATAAGTAATGTAATGTATGTACACAGTGACTCCACCAGCAGAATAGTGAGTGCAGCTCTGGAGTATAATACAGGATGTAACTCAGGATCAGTACAGGATACATAATGTAATGTATGTACACAGTGACTCCACCAGCAGAATAGTGAGTGCAGCTCTGGAGTATAATACAGGATGTAACTCAGGATCAGTACAGGATAAGTGATGTAATGTATGTATACAGTGACTGCACCAGCAGAATAGTGAGCTCAGCTCTGGAGTATAATACAGGATGTAACTCAGGATCAGTACAGGATAAGTAATGTAATGTATGTACACAGTGACTCCACCAGCAAAATAGTGAGTGCAGCTGTGGAGTATAATACAGGATGTAACTCAGGATCTGTACGGGATAAGTAATGTATGTATACAGTGACTGCACCAGCAGAATAGTGAGTGCAGCTCTGAAGTATAATACAGGATGTAACTCAGGATCAGTACAGGATAAGTAATGTAATGTATGTACACAGTGACTCCACCAGCAGAATAGTGAGTGCAGCTCTGCAGTATAATACAGGATGTAACTTGGGATCAGTACAGGATAAGTAATGTAATGTAATGTACACAGTGACTCCACCAGCAGAATAATGAGTGCAGCTCTGGAGTATAATACAGGATGGAGCTCAGGATCAGTACAGGATAAGTAATGTAATGTATGTACACAGTAACTTCACCAGCAGAATAGTGAGTGCAGCTCTGGAGTATAATACAGGATGTAACTCAGGATCAGTACAGGATAAGTAATGCAATGTATGTACACAGTGACTCCACCAGCAGAATAGTGAGTGCAGCTCTGGAGTATAATACAGAATGTAACTGAGGATCAGTACAGGATAAGTAATGCAATGTATGTACACAGTGACTCCACCAGCAGAATAGTGAGTGCAGCTCTGGAGTATAATACAGGATGTAACTGAGGATCAGTACAGGATAAGTAATGTAATGTATGTACACAGTGACTCCACCAGTAGAATAGTGAGTGCAGCTCTGCAGTATAATACAGGATGTAACTGAGGATCAGTACAGGATAAGTAATGTAATGTATGTACACAGTGACTCCACCAGCAGAATAGTGAGTGCAGCTCTGGAGTATAATACAGGATGTAACTGAGGATCAGTACAGGATCAGTAATGTATGTACGCAGTGACTTCACCAGCAGAATAGTAAGTGCAGCTCTGGAGTATAATACAGGATGTAACTCAGGATCAGTACAGGATAAGTAATGTATGTACACAGTGACTCCACCAGCAGAATAGTGAGTGCAGCTCTGGAGTATAATACAGGATGTAACTGAGGATCAGTACAGGATAATTAATGTCATGTGTTCACAAATCTGACCTGTAAAATGGTCGTTCATAGGTGATACAAGCCCAATGCTCCCTTGAAATCTCCGTAGCCTGGGCATTAACACCCTCACTGCCAGAGCAGACTAGAATAACAGGCCACTAGAGGACAAATCCCGCTAGGATCTAACTTGTAACATCTGGGATATGTCAGGGCGGCGATACCACTACAATGAAGCCATTATACACTACCAGAGGGATGATCTGGGGTTAATCGCTGCAGTAAATCACTTCTCTATTAAGAGCTCTGCACATTACAGCCGCCATGGCAAGACAGTTGTCTGCAAACAATCCCGGTGAGCGTTCCCACAGCCGTCCTCAGGCGGGCACAGAGAGGCATGAACACGTGGCTAGGATACGTGGGTGCTCAGAGGGCAACATACCAGGGCGGACAGAGGAAAACGGGTCATATAAAGCGCTGCTCCATCTGCACAGGCCTCGGAGTCAGCCACGTAGATGCAGTAATGCTGTAGGACAAGGATATATGAACTCGGGGGCTGGACTCGGGCAGTTGTCACTTGGTTTTCTGCACCCCCATAACCACACGGGCTGGGGAGTAGAGGGGAACATGTCAGGATAATGGCTGGGGGGCTGAGGGACATCTCTACCAACCATGTTATATAGTGAAATTCCCCTTTAGGTAAACTCTATATAATGGATGGCGCTGCGCTTGGCGAGCAGTGCTCCTACTGCGAGCACTGGCGCCTTCTCAAACAGCTGATCGGTGGGCGATCAGATATTGATGATCTTTGCAAAAAGCCTCTTTAATTCTACAATTTTAATACCCCATCTTCAATTGCTTACTTCACAGGAGTCATCATTGTAAATCGACGTTCTCCTTTAATCCCAATCCCTTTAAGAGCATTAGAGGAAAACAAAAAAAAAAACTGCTGTTGTTTTGACAAAACAGTGCCACACCTGCCCTCAGGCCGTGCGTGGTATTGCGGCCCGTTTCCTTTTCCTTTCATGAGGCTGCCACACCGCTGAGGTCATACTACATAAGGCCTGGATGAGGCTACTTTCCAAGAACAGGGACTCCCTGACTCATCTCGGGAATCCAGACTGGTCACTAAAAAAAAAACAGGGTGATGTAGACGTCACCACCTCCTGCAGGCACCGTGAGGCGCTATCAATATCTCCTCCAGTCATGGTGACGGGATTACCATGCGAGTCACTACTCCTCAAGGAGGGCGCCCATGCAAGGCAATGAGAGGGGTGTGATGTGGTCAGGAGAGTATACTTAAAAACCAGTAATGGTCACGGTAGGAAGCTCCTGTGAGGGTCACGCTCCCTGGGAATCCATCCTCTGTATGTTCAGACACGTCACTACTAGGGTTGTAAGTCTAGGGGGAGCACAGGGAACTGTTACACCACGACCCAGGTGCCTGAATCGGCACGTGGTTTGCATCCCACATCGCTGCCCAGGTCAAGTCAAGGATAGTCCTATTGACTTCTAAAGGGAGGAAGAAGACCACACACCTCCAGTGGCATTAATCTTGCGTCGTGCAAGTACTTGAATAGCTCAAGCCAAGGCCTAGGACTGCCCAAGTGCACAATCCCAGACAGAAGCTTTCTTAGAGCCCCCCATGCTTTGTTGCGTGCAAACCAACGTAGACCTATGGTGGCATGTAAACATGCGAATAATGGCCCCATCCAAAGTCAATGTCTAGTGTGGGCCTTAGTGTGCCCATTTAGGAAATGGGCTGATTAGGTAGTGCTTGTTTAGGTATACATTACACGTAAACTTGGCTGATGCTCCGACATATGGGAACATAAAAGGTTAATATCGTGATGCAGTATACATAAGTAATGCAATGCACGAGATGACTGGCGCGGCCACTGTGTTGGATATCTGGTATCCCGGCATCCGTGAATCCTTGGTTCGCACCTGTCGTTCCGCCCAGGCACATGCTGGTCATATGAATGCAGTTAGTGTAATTGACTTTAACCCAAGCATGGCTGAAGGCACGTCCCTCATATTTAACTACACACCAGAGAGGCCGTCTCATCACTCCAGACAAGACAAATGGACGCGAGCTTCTGCAGTCAGTAATGTTTGGAGAAAAATGACTATACAAAAGTAGAGTTGAGCGAACAGTTTTTTTTAAGTTTTTCGGGTTATTGAAGCATCCCGTTATGGATTCCGCTACCACGGACCATAACAGCATTTGGAATCCATAAGGGGATTCTTCAATGAATCCGAACCTTGGACAACACGGAGGACCTGGGGTGATGTCACCGTCATGTGATCAGTGCAGGGGGCGTGGCTCAGTACTGGATTGGATAAGAAGTGGTAGCCTACGACCTCTTATCCAATCCAGTACTGAGCCACGCCCCTGCACTGATCACATGACGGTGACGTCACCCCAGGTCCTTCACCCAGTGTTTCAAATGCCGTTATGGTCCGTGGTAGCGGAATCCATAACGGGATGCTTGGATAACCCGAACCTGAACTTTGGAAGCCGAACTTAAAACACAAGTTCGCTCAACTCTATACAAAAGCTAAAAACTTTAGATACACTGGTCCACCTAGGTCTAAATGATCCACCAAAGATCTCCAGATCCATCAAATGGTGGACCATATAGGAGTAGACCACCTCTCCTTAACGTCAAGGTGTTGGGTGGCTTCTGTGTAGGCTTCCTGGACCCTTCATTCTGAACGTAGTAGTAATATTTCTCGGAATAGGTCATCAAATGTTAAATCCTAAAGATTCCCTTCTAAGAAAACAGTAATTAGTGAGTCTACGTGAAAACAAGTCACTTGGGTCATTTTCAGTGAGGCCTCCTGAAAAAAACTGTAGAATGAGCTAGAAGTGTAGTCCTCTCAAAGAGGCACAAAATACACCGATAAGCTACAAAATAAAAAATGAGCGACAGATGAATAACACGGACTCATGACGATGGGACCTGTCCAGGGGTGAGATATATTAGGCAGCAAGTGAACGGTCAGGTCTTGAAGTCGAGAGACCATAGAGCCAAATGTCTAGATGACTGGGTCAGAGGCCTACAAACCGCCTGGTCTTCTGGGGTGTTCCTGGTACATGGTGGTAAGGACCTCGTAAAAGCGGTCCAAGGAAGAAGAACCGGTGATGTGGTAACAGGGTCATGGGTACCCAAGGCTCACTGGTGTGTGCAGGTAGTGTAGGCTATCTCGTCTGGTCCAAACCCACAGAAGCTGAAGAGAACATTTCTGATAATTCCTGCTGCCAACGATAGATCACACAGGACGTTTTTTCTTGCCATTAAAAGGGCTGTAGACTGGTCAGAGCACACATGCTGACCCACGTCCACCACGGAAACCACCCACAATGGGCATCAGAACTGGACCAAGGAGTAATGTAAGTAGGTGGTCTGGCCAAGTGCGTGTGCGTCGCTTATCTGGGGAAGACTTGGCACTAGGATGCACAATGGGAAGAAGACTACCCGAAGGAGACAGGGTGATGCTCCATGCAGTTTTCTGCTGGAAAAACTTGGCATCATATCATGTGGATGTGACGTGTACCACTAACCTAACCACTGTACAAGCAAGTGTCCCACTTAACAGCAGTGATATGCCCCAATGGCAATGCCCTCTTTCAGCAGGATAATGCCCCAACCCTAACGAAACATGACAACGTGATGACTTGTCTCCAAATTCCCCAGACCTCAATCCGATTAAGCGTCTGTAAGATGTGCTGGAAGTCAGAACCATGGTGGACCCACCTCACAACTTTCCTGGTACCACAGGAAAATGTCAGAGGTCTTATGGAGTCTCTGCAAAGACGGGTCAGAGCTGTTTTGGTGGCACAAGGGTGGAGGAGGCAAGGGGAAAGTGAAAAGCTGTCACAGACACAGTGGTGTCTTCTCACGAGTTGGACCTTTGGAGAGATCAGGTGTCCAGAACTAGGGTTTGAGCCTAATGCTTCTGAGTCCTGGGCAGAAGACCTCCTGAGATACAGACATATCTTACAGCTGCGCACAGAAACCCACAAGATCCACCTCAAGATGTTCTACTAAATTCTTACTCATGGGCATGGGCGTAGCTATAGGGGGTGCAGGGGTAGCAGTCGCTACTGGGCCCAGGAGCCTGAGGAGGCCCAAAGACCCTTGTGCCGCATAAGAAGACACACAAAGCACTGAGGGAAGGGGGGCCCAAGCTGAACTCTTGCACCAGGGCCCATGAGCCGTTAGCTACGCCCCTGCTCATGGGTAAAGCCTCTTGCCAGGGTCAATGCTAATTAATGAGAGGTCAGAGGAAGGGTCTTTCAGGGCGTGGAAAAAAAAAAAAAACTGAATCTGCAGGGAGTTTATAGGTTTATATGGGATATAAGTCTCCAGTGTCACCAACCTGTGGATTTTATGCTGAAGGCGTTTAATGGGCAGTCAGTAATTAAAGGAATAGACGCATCATTGCATCGACTGATGACGGGTGGTTAATGGTCCTTCACCAGCATGGGAACCAAACACACACCATAGCTGAATCCTCACGCTAAACCCGACAGGCTCCTAGTGCAGATAAAACCTTACATATTTCAGAGTATGCTATGAGCAAAGTGGGTCTAAAGCAGGGGTGCACGACCTTTTCTGGTTGGGGGCCACATTATCCGCCTGAACCAATTCCAAGGGCCGAAAATAAAACTTTAAGGGGTATTACCAACTGAAATACTGTATTTTTGGCATATTGAACATACAGTATATACTATAAATGTCTAATAACAGTTCTAGAACTCCCATCTAATAGGAGAAGCCATAAGACATAGACCTAGATGTCTTTTACCAGATGTTTGGGGGCCACACAGAATGGTATCGAGGGCCGCAGGTTGTGCACCCCTGGTCTAAAGCAACCAATGATGTTGCCGACTATAGGATGTCCACGGCCAACAAAGAAAGACGTCAATCAAGCCAAGTCTAACTTCAACAGTCACTCCTGGTGCACACAGCCACGTAAAAAGTTTGCCATTCGTGACAAAATTAGGTCTGTAAAACTACAAGGAGGACAAGGCCCGACGATCCCCTCCAGGACCCTCATTCCTGTGGTTTAGACAATTTCATTACAAGCGAGAACCGATACATAAACAGGCCTCTGGTCAGGAGCGGTGGAGTCTGGTCTATACAGCTGGAGCGGCGTGCCCTAAAAATAAACCAACGGGCATAAAACAGGAACAGATGGGCTGTGTAGATTGTTCTGCTTAACAAAAACCATTAAAACAAATACAGTGCAGATGTAGACATCATCGAAACCTCAGAATACCTGTGGGACACAGCCTGAAACCATCAGCCAACATGGCAGCGGGTAGACACGCTGGCCACCAAAACCAGGTGGAAGTGAACAACCCCTTTAAGAGAATTTTACAGTCTAGCAGGCCGCTCCCCGAATCATTCTCAACTCCAACCGTTGAGGTCTTCTAGGAGGTCGAATCTGAGTTGGGTTTGTTCCATTCAAGGCCGCACCATCGTTTATCATGCACTGACACCCTCACAGTGAATCCCGACCTGCTTTTGTATATTAAGGATTAATTCCTTGTATAATACTAACGCGAAAGAAGAGCGCGGCAGGAAATTCCACTCTGCGACTTGCGGAGGTCGTGTTAGTATTACTTCCTTCCGGTATTTTAACTAAAGGACATTAAGGAGAACATTTTTCGAAAGAAACTGGCCTCGAGTCAAAACCGGCCTCAAGTACAGACCATAAAAAAGGACGTGAAATAGACTCCTTTATAGCCAACCAAGCTGCCTGTCTCACAATTTGCGGTCCCCAATGCACGGGGATTCCGCAGACGGGTTCGTGGTCCGTCCGCATCGAGAAAAAAAAGTAGTGCATGCACTACTTTTTTGTGGTGCGGAGGAACGGAGAGAAACCCAACAAAAGCACTTCATAGTGCTTTGTGCCTCCGTCCCGGACCTCCTGGATTGTGGACCCATTCAAGTGACACGAGTGAGCCCTAAGCACGAGGTCTTACTTTGGTGCGGTGTTGATTGCGCCTCATGATACATCCCTTTGGAGAGTACCAAGACCCAACACTCTTAGGACAAGCCCTACCAGTCACCATGGATTCTACACGGAGGTCAATGAATACATTTTAGGTCAGGACATCTTTGAAATCTCCAATTAATATACTGCTCTGCAAGAAAACTGAGGCTGCACTGACTTTCGGGACCCAAAGTCTTAGTAGAAGGCAGCTAGATGAACATCTGGATTACGAAAGTGAACTCAAAGGGACTTTGGCACACGCAAGTATTAAAAATATCCAAAAATGAGACTCAACAGCCGGTGCATCAAGACAGGCTGATTCCGTTTACGAGGGCCGTGAGCCGCAGCCAGACAGGTATTACACATTGTGACGAAGGTCACGTCCCTTTGTTTCCATGGACTGAAAAATAACAAAACCCTCCAAAGCAGACAAGTAATAGATCAAAAAGTTGAAACATTCCTGCACCTCGGAGGAATGTTATCACTTAATGGACGCCAGGACTTTAAAAGACTTTGTGAAAGCTAAAGTTTAGAGAGCTGCTTTGAGTCTCTACGAGAGGCTTATTGGGCGAGTGTCAAGCAATTTGGTTACGTTTGGTTTTTATTATGCACACGCTGGTATTCCAAAGTCGCCCCTATATCTGCTCCTCTACCTTTCCACGGCAAATGTGTTCATGTGCTGAACATAGAGAATTCTGGGTCCTTACCTTCCCATCTTACACATAGGACCAATGAAGTCACCAACAAGTGGCCAACACCAATGATAGACCTGGCCAAGAGTACCTGGGAGTACCCACAGGTACACAGTATGTGCTAAGAAAGTACCCAATACTCATAAGTCTTCATCCATTTCCAAGGCATCCGACAGACACAGCACATCTGCACAATGAGAGCACTCTGGTCTTCTTGAAAGCTTCTTTCTTGGCACAACATAGGGATGAGACAAGGACATAAGCAGGAATTACTGAGACTAAGTACCAAAAGTCAGTCTTGAGGTGGCCTTAAAGAGGATTAGGGTCATGCTTCTGGATTAGATAACATGGTGTCCCAGAAGATGGAGTGGGTGTGTGCTACCTGGCAAAGCTTGGCACAGACACTCCTACGTACAAGAATATAACTACTATAATACTGCCCCTATGTACAAGAATATAACTACTATATTACTGCTCCTATGTACAAGAATATAACTACTATAATACTGCTCCTATGTACAAGAATATAACTACTATAATACTGCTCCTATGTACAAGAATATAACTACTATAATACTGCCCCTATGTACAAGAATATAACTACTATATTACTGCTCCTATGTACAAGAATATAACTACTATAATACTGCTCCTATGTACAAGAATATAACTACTATAATACTGCTCCTATGTACAAGAATATAACTACTATAATACTGCCTCCTTTGTACAAGAATATAACTACTATAATGCTGCTCCTGTATACAAGAATATAACTACTATAATACTGCTCCTATGTACAAGAATATAACTACTATAATACTGCTCCTATGTACAAGAATATGACTACTATAATACTGCCTCCTATGTACAAGAATATAACTACTATAATACTGCCTCCTATGTACAAGAATATAACTACTACTACTATATAATGGAGTAGAAGGGTACCCTCCCCCTATTCTACCCTCCCCGATCTTCCCTACTTTTATTGTATTGTTCTATTATTGCTTATTTTCTGGACACCATACTATGCTTCCTTATGCAATACTTGGTCACACCAAGGAGATACCTGTACTTTTTCTGTCATACCGTGACTATGTTGATGTGAAACTGTATGATGTCATTTATGCTTTTAATAAAAAAGAAATTTGGTCAAGAATATAACTACTATAATACTGCTCCTGTATACAAGAATATAACTACTATAATACTGGTCGTATGTACATGAATATAACTACTATAATACTGCTCCTATGTACAAGAATATACGGTAACTACTATAATACTGCTCCTATGTACAAGAATATAACTACTATAATACTGCTCCTATGTACAAGAATATAACTACTATAATACTGCTCCTAGTCACATGTAGTGACATCTTTTCACTATAAATACGAGCACTGGGGCCTCCTCCTCCTCCTCTGGTCTGTGCGCTCACACTCACAGGATACTGGATGCCGCCATGCTGTGCTCCATGCTGGGCATTGTTAGAGGGAAAGCAGCAGCTTGATTCAACCCACAAAAATGGCAATCGGCCAGAGCGGGCGGACACTGGGACAGGATGCCCGAACAGATCTCTGTCATCCATGTGCCAATCCTTGGCTGCTGCGGAGGAGAACGGCGACCGGAAGGAAATCCTGAATGTCACGAGCCTTTATCACCAGCGCAGTGACACGCGCCACGGCAGCAGGACCACGTGAATGAGGATTTAACACCCCAGCAGTGGGTAACTGCACGCCGATGTTACTCAGCTACGCTGCCATCCTCTGCGGACCACAACCGCCCCCACACTCTGGGAATCAGCGCAGCACTGCAATCCTGTATTAGGCCGGAGTACCCCTTTAAGAAAGGAAGAATCCTGACGACCATGTCCACACATTGCTGGAAGCAGGGGGTCTCATTTGGGATCTCTATGGGAGACCCTGCAAGTCCTTGATTTGTACAGATACGCGGTTGCGTTCAATGAGCGCCATGTAATACTTTATTCCTCCTGTGGGGGAGCTGTAGGAAAAGTGTACACTCATGGCTAAGTTTTCTCAGCGATCGCTTGGGATCCTAGAGGCGGTACAGCCTGTGATCGCCTTATTTTTAAAGATCTCTTGAAACAAAAAGGCGGACAACCCCTTTAAACTACACAAAGGAGCCAAAAAAAAATTGAATTCTATGCCCGGTCCTGGCAGTGGAGGGGTTAAGAACGTCCACATTCTGAAGACAATGACTCCCAAGACTTGCCAGACATTACTAACCCTGGGAGGTGGGGGGGGAGTCTGGAAGGAAGCGGAGGGTCTGGCCCCGTGACCTCGGAGTGCCCGGATCCGTATGTCTGCTGCGGTTACGGCAGGGTTTATGAGGAGGAAACAGTCAGAGGCAAAAGCTGCTGGATTCACAGTGAAACAACATTTTCTGGCGGAGCGCCAAGGGCTGGGCGGACTAATGGCGTTATACGGAAATAGGCACTTTACCCTGACTCCACTGACACCCTGGGCGCAAGCCTGGCACCGAATGATGGCAAGGCCCGTAGGAGGTGCCATCCAGCTTTCCGGAGACCCTGACTGCCTATTAGTCTATATGTATATTTAGAGGTAATTCCATGCTGCTCTCACATTCCTGCTGTGCTAGCTGTGTGAGTGTCAGTCTACACTGCAATTCCGTAATTCTATTCAAAAAACACAGAAGCACAGGATGATCATATCTATAGGTCACACCCACACAGTAAATGAACTCTTAGGTCCCCCCGATAGAGAATTGGGTCATGCTCCGCCCCCTCAGAGCCTGCTACATATTGTCTGGCAAGGCAAGTGCTGAAATGCTCTGTGCTACAGTTGGCAGACAGGTCCGTCGATCCTGGCGTTTTCATCGATCTGACAGGTTGCACATGTAACACATGACGGGATGACACGGCTTCTGGCGGGCGCTGCAGATGTAAGGCTACTTTTACATTGGCGTTTTTTGCGGATCCTCATGAATCTGCAAAAATGCGTCCGTTACAATATTACAACCACATGCATCCGTCATTAACGGATCCGGTTGTATTATGTCTTCTATAGCCATGAAGTCTTGAACACCATTGGAAGTCAATGGGGGACGGATCCGTTTTCTATTGTGTCAGAGAAAACGGATCCGTCCCCATTAACTGACATTGCGTGTCAGTATAGATCCGTTTTCTATTGCGTCTTGCTCCGCACATCGCGGACAGAAAAACGCTGTTTGTATGGGGACGCAACCAAACGGAACGCATTTTGAAGCACTCCGTTTTGTTCAGTTTTATGAATAGGGACAAAACTGAAGGGTTTTCTCCCGCTATTGAGATCCTATGACAGGATGACACGGCTTCTGGCGGGCGCTGCACATGTAACATGACTGGATGACACGGCTTCTGGGGCGCTGCACATGTAACATGACTGGATGACACGGCTTCTGGCGGGCGCAGCACATGTAACATAACGGGATGACACGGCTTCTGGCGGGCGCTGCACATGTAACACATGACGGGATGACACGGCTTCTGGGGGGCGCTGCACATGTAACACATGACGGGATGACACGGCTTCTGGCGGGCGCTGCACATGTAACATGACGGGATGACACCGCTTCTGGGGGGCGCTGCACATGTAACACATGACGGGATGACACGGCTTCTGGCGGGCGCTGCACATGTAACACATGACGGGATGACACGGATTCTGGCGGGCGCTGCGCATGTAACACATGACGGGATGACACGGATTCTGGCGGGCGCTGCGCATGTAACATGACGGGATGACACGGCTTCTGGCGGGCGCTGCACATGTAATACATGACAGGATGACACGGCTTCTGGCGGGCGCTGCACATGTAACACATGAGGGGATGACACGGCTTCTGGCGGGCGCTGCGCATGTAACATGACGGGATGACACTGCTTCTGGTGGGCGCTGCACATGTAACATGACGGGATGACACGGCTTCTGGCGGTGCAGTGACTATACACACAGATGCTGCGCTGTTTATACAGGCCGATATACATTAAAATTCCACAAACAGCAGAATGTATACACATGTGGTGGGCGAGCGCCAAAATATCCCCCCGTGACGAGAGACAGACCCCGAGAGTAATGGATCGCTGCCCGGAGAGGAAACAACTACATAATAGATGGGTATCTAAAGACAGCGAGATCCGAGGATAACCCAACAAGACTACGAGCTACCCCTCCCCACCTCACAGAAATATATACTTATCAATGTACTCGCTGCCTTATGACTTATACTCCAGCCACATCCAAAGCTGCTGCCACCAGGAGCATTAAATATGTATATACAATGGTGAACGCGCTACATTATGACTTATACTCCAGTCACATCCAAAGCTGCTGCCACCAGGAGCAGTAAATATGTATATATAATGGTGGACGCGCTACATTATGACTTATACTCCAGTCACATCCAAAGCTGCTGCCATCAGGAGCTTTAAATATGTATATATAATGGTGAACGCGCTACATTATGACTTGTACTCCAGTCACATCCAAAGCTGCTGGATGCCACCAGGAATAACATGCTAATTACCTTGTTGAGCCCATTTGGACTATCGAATGGTTACTTCCACCTACTATTTCTCAAAAATGGTACGAACCATCACATACGGGGGAGGGGGGACTCTGCAGCCAACGGTCTCCATTTTCCGCAATCGCCCAACCCACCCACCAGATGCCGACTGCCAAGGCCAGGCATCCTCAAACTGCGGCCCTCCAGCTGTTGCAAAACTACAACTCCCAGCATGCCCGAACAGCCTACAGGTATCCGCCTACAGCCGGGCATTGTGGGAGTTGTAGTTTTACAACAGCTGGAGGGCCGCAGTTTGAGGATTCCTGGCCTAGGCGATGAGATGCCTCCAGAGGGCACGGCAACGCTAACCAACATACTACAGATACCCTTCAAAATATTCCTAAACTACAAAAGGGCGTGCCCCCGTAAAGGCGTGCCCAGGATTACAAAAAAACTGCACCACTCTTGTCCGCAGGTTTTGTCTGGTATTGCAGCTCAGCCCCATTCACATCAATAGAGCTGCAATACCAGAGACAGCCCACGGGACAGGTGTGGCGCTGTGTTTTAACCCCCCACTCCCTGAGGTCTTAAGGTAACTCCACCCGCGGACTCACCTTGGAGCATGCAGCGGTAGGCGGACTCCGATATGGCGTAGATGTGTGGCGGCATCTCGTGGCGCTTCTTCCCCGGTACATCTCAATGATATTTTCGGAGTAGATGGGGAGGTTCTTGTAGGGGTTGATCACCACGCAGAATAACCCGGAGTAAGTCTAGACACAGAGAGAGGAGAGAAATTAACGGTAATTAAAGACCTCGTCTACAGTAAACGACTAACACCCCCCCAGCCCGCCTGCGCGGCGGCGGCGACAAGCGCAATAATACACGCTATTAACTCAGAGGAGTGTAATTAAGATATCAAACCGGCAAAAATCTATATTACTGCAAGTTCAAGCCCGAGACAAAACTAGTGAACGGCACAATAATGTCCCAAAAATTCTCAAAGTGTCCAGCAGGGGGCAGCAAAACTACTTGTTATATTTGCCCCTGCCCTCAGCCAATCAGCAGAGCGATAAGGGGTCAGGTGACCCTGCTGCCCTCAAAAAAACAGGAAGGGGAACTTTATTTTTAAGACGAATAAGGGTGGAAGGTTTTAATTCCCACATATAGGGGTGAGGGGGCATTTGGGGGGTACAAACGCTTTATCCTAGTGCCCAAATGGGGTATTTACAATCATTTTTTTTCCCCATTTCTCCAATGTAAATGAAGCAATTTTGCAAATAGTGTTTATTCTAAATCTCCTATCATTCGTCTGTGTATACAGCTCCTGTGCAGACCTATGCGTCTCCATGGTAACAGACTACAAACCAACTGTGTAGTCGGACCCTCCATTCATGTGTCCCACCACTCCCTCCTCTTGGTAACCGACAGACACTGTAAGAGGCGGCAGAGGGAGAGGAGTAACCCGCAACTTGAAGGGTCAGACTACACGGGGTTGGTGTGTAGTCTGTTACCATGGATACACAGGGTGGCACGGGAGCTGTATACTGAAAACGGCTGAAGCTTTATATTACGAAACTGCGTCATTTAATAGTCTGGTTGTAAAGCAGGCATGTCCAAACTGCGGCCCTCCAGCTGTTTGCAAAACTACAACTCCCAGCATGCCCTAATAGCTTTAGGCTGCCCAGGCATGCTGGGAGTTGTAGTTTTGCAACAGCTAGAGGGCCGCAGTTTGGACATGCCTGTCGTAAAGGAATAGCCCTGAGCTCGCCATGTCCGTCAGTCCTGTACGTGTTCATGGCTGCAATGGAGGCGGACTCGGGACCCCCATTCAGCTGACTGGTGGGGGTCCCAGTGACCATGTGATAAACGTACTGTGAGATTCACTCATTTATTTTTTTCGATACAACAAATTCTGCTCCATCTGCACACCCTGCACATGGGGAGGCCCTGTGCCCATCTCCCTTATCTTCCGTCACAGGACGCTTAGGCCGAAATTCTGGTTGTCTGCAAAAAGAATACATAACTGGGCGTCAGCCCTGGCGCGTTCTGGGGGAGTTACCACAGATGGGTTCAGAGCTGCAGTCCTATGTAATACTGCAAATGTCTTGCAAAGTGAGCCCCGCAGAGAATGCTCAGCTCTGCTATGTGCGTGCCATGTTATGACCGCACTAAGTTTTATTCAGTCCCATAGTCCCCCTCGATCTGCTCACCCTGAACAGAATGCCAACCGCAGTTTAGACTGACGCACAGGAATAATACTATGGAACTCTGCATACTAACATTCACAGCTCTGGTTGAACAGTAGAAAGCTGGGTGACAACCCATAATGTCAGTATCACAGCAGTCACCAGTGAGGACCCTGTGAAGGCCCCTTTAAGGTTATGTCAGTGACCCCCTCGGTGTGCGGAGGGACTCGCCCCCTCAGATCATGCTCGCTCTTGGGGCGATGTCGTCTTCTGTTTACTCAGAGAATTCTTTCTCCATCACGGAGGGCCCCTGAAACGTGTGGGAAAGTGCGGCCCTGGGGCTTCAGCAGATTCAGTGACAGCCAGGATACAAAACAGCTGAGGCGCGAGGCACGGACGCCTTCCCCGGTACTGGCCCCCCGCCACGCTGCTTATTAGATGGGGGGACAGGATCAGCGGCCAAATAAACCTCTTCTCTCATGAAGTGATAGCGGATGAGCGGAGACGTGCACCCCATACGTGCTATACGCCCTTCTCAGTGACCAGCCCCTAGTACTACGGTGGTCCTGACCCCTCCTTCCCAGCAGTATGGACTACGGTGGTTCCTGACCCCCCTCCTTCCCAGCGGCATGGACTACGGTGGTCCTGACCCTTCCTTCCCAGCGGCATGGACTACGGTGGTCCTGAGCCCCCTCCTTCCCAGCAGTATGGACTACGGTGGTCCTGACCCCCTCCTTCCCAGCGGCATGGACTACGGTGGTCCTGAGCCTCCTCTTCCCAACGGCATGGACTACGGTGGTCCTGACCCTTCCTGTCCCAGTGGCATGGACTACGGTGGTCCTGAGCCCCCTCCTTCCCAGAAGTATGGACTACTGTGGTCCTGAACTCCCTCCTTCCCAGTGTGGTCCTGACCCTTCCTTTCCAGCGGCATGGACTACGGTGGTCCTGATCCCTCCTTCCCAGCGGCATGGACTACGGTGGTCCTGAACCCTCCTTCCCAGCGGTATGGACTACGGTGGTCCTGACCCCCTCCTTCCCAGCAGCATGGACTATGGTGGTCCTGACCCCTCCTTCCCAGCGGCATGGACTACGGTGGTCCTGACCCCTCCTTCCCAGCGGCATGGACTACGGTGGTCCTGACCCCTCCTTCCCAGCGGCATGGACTACGGTGACGCCCTCCTTCCCAGCGGCATGGACTACGGTGGTCCTGACCCCTCCTTCCCAGCGGCATGGACTAGGGTGGTCCTGACCCCTCCTTCCCAGCGGCATGGACTAGGGTGGTCCTGACCCCCTCCTTCCCAGCGTCATGGACTACGGTGGTCCTGACCCCTCCTTCCCAGCGTCATGGACTAGGGTGGTCCTGACCCCCTCCTTCCCAGCGTCATGGACTAGGGTGGTCCTGATCCCTCCTTCCCAGCGGCATGGACTACGGTGGTCCTGAGCCCCCTCCTTCCCAGCGTCATGGACTAGGGTGGTCCTGATCCCTCCTTCCCAGCGGCATGGACTACTGTGGTCCTGAACTCCCTCCTTCCCAGCGGCATGGACTACGGTGGTCCTAAACTCCCTCCTTCCCAGCGGCATGGACTACTGTGGTCCTGACCCTTCCCAGCGGCATGGACTACGGTGGTCCTGAGCCCCTCCTTCCCAGCGGCATGGACTCTGGTGGTCCTGACCCTTCCCAGCGGCATGGATTACGGTGGTCCTGAGCCCCTCCTTCACAGCGGCATGGACTCTGGTGGTCCTGAGCCCCCTCCTTCACAGCGGCATGGACTACGGTGGTCCTGAGCCCCCTCCTTCACAGCGGCATGGACTACGGTGGTCCTGATCCCTCCTTCCCAGCGGCATGGACTACGGTGGTCCTGAGCCCCCCGCTGTTTTATGCCTGGTCTGATCTGCCCCTCGTTAGTTCTGCGCCAGCATCAGAAGGGGGGGGAATCCTGCTGTATGAACCCAGCACACTACCAAAAGAGACAACGTGTTTACGTCTGCGCCTCCATGTAGCAGAGCTGTCAGCGTCCATCTGACAATGGGGCAGGAGGATGTGGGGCCAGGTGCGCAGGAAGACCCATTGTATGTGTGCACACGTGTGGAAGAGATGGAAAAGGGGGCGAGTGTAACAGTGGGGGAGGGGCGGGCCAGGTGCGCAGCGACTGTACACAAACACCAGTGGGGAGGGGGTCGGACATGAGAAGACCATGGGGTCCGGAAGCAGCCAAACAGCACCAAAGGGGCTTTATTCACTGCGTTTCCCCAATTTCACGATTCCTGTTTGCTGTCAGTGAATGTACGCCTCTCACAGCAGAGGGTTTGCTACCGTTGCATCCAGTCCAAGCAATTCTCAATTTGCTAAACAGACTGACACATTGTAACAAACGACAGGACAGGAGTGGAGAATTGCACCCACAGAGGGTTGTCTTCTCAGCGGTGCCTAGCCTGTCTTGTACAGGTGCTGTGCCTCTGGGTGCCGACAGGAATGCTTCCATTCACTGACTGCAAGCAGAGTCCTCAGATATAGTGAGTGACTGAAAGACAGTATTAAAAAAACTACAAAACTCTGCGCAGCACAAGGGAGAGCCATAGTTACAGAACGTTACTACCATCGCTATACGTGTAACGAGCCTTGGGGTGATCGAGGGGTTAATAGTTTTAACACTTTCAGTCCTCACATCCCTAGGACTGCGGTGGCGGAGGGGGCAGTGCTCGGTACCCGCATACGTGGCTCCAAAAACGAGCACTGTACCTCAGTGGCGCCTCCACGGGGCAATAGACACACGCGGCGCCACGTAAGAAGTGCCCCCCATCAGACAATGGTCATTCTATCAACCCCTCCCCTTTCAAAGGAAGTGGTCTTGCCCTTTAAGACGGGCACATTCTCAAGGCCCACCACCCCGCCGTCTTCCTGACATTCCAGAACAGAGGGATTACATTCAGGAAACCCCCTCAAGACGGTCAGCCCCTCTACTTAAAATACCGGCGCCCCCTATATCACCAGGCGTGTTGGATTTGGCACCAAGCAAAGTGCTGAGAAATTCGGTGAGAGAAACCCTCTCTTTTAGGAAACTTTCCAAAGAAGCGACCATATGGCAGACTAGCCCGCCCACTTAAAGGGGAACTCCACCCGTGCAGGACCTAAACTGGTCAGCAGTCCAGTAACGCTGCCTGCTGAAGACCACGGTGTGATATCCAACTACTGGTCAGAAGCCTTCGAAATGTGACAACCACCACCTCCGGAGCATGAACTGGGCTCATGAAGGTTGTCACCCTCCCCCACCCGTGAGTATACAGTCCACCCCACCCATGGAAACTGGTCGTGATGCATCATGGCTGGATGTTTGTTGCATTTGTATCTGGTTTACACTGCTGGCTGATACATTTTACCTGAAGTGATACACTGTAGCAAAAAGGCAGGGAAGTCGGGAGACGTGCTGCTGATGTATTCAGACTGGATACAGTTGCAAACCCTCTGCTGTGAGGTCTGTTGCAAGAAACATGGCGGGTTCATTTAAGTGGCAGCACTGACTGGTCTCGCTGACAGCAAGCAGAGATCTTGAAAATGTATATCGATCTACAGCAGGGATCGGCAACCTTTGGCATGCCAGATGCTACGAAACTACTACTCCAACAGAAGTGAAAGGAGGACTCTGGGAGTTGTAGTCTCAGAACAGCTGGAGCGCCGGAGGTTGCTGATCCTTCATCTACAGCAGAGATCAGCGCTCCAGCTGTTCTGAGACTACAACTCCCAGGATCCTCTTTTCACTTTTATGGACATTACAAGAACAGCCAAGTGTGCATGCTGGGAGTTGTAGTTTCACAGCGGCTGGAGCGCCGAAGGTTGCTGATCCCTGATCCACAGGGACGTCTGCCCATGGGGTAGCGGTGACTACACCCGGCCGGCTCTGATGTGCTGCACCCCCCCAGCGCAGGAATAGCACTGCAGACCAGTCAATGCCGCGTCTTAAAGGGACCCGCCATGTTTCTGAAATCACAGGATGTCTGTGCTTCCCGACAGGAAGACTACCTGTGTGGTCTCGGAGCTAGATCTATGGGATCAGAGGACGGCAAGGAACCGGGCGGATGAAATAAAAATACCCTTTTCTCAAAATCTTGCTTCTATACAGAGATATAATTACAGGCCCGAAGCCTGAGGCTGCACTACTGACAGTGTTCTTTTCTGATTACTTTCAGGGGCCCACAGTGATTATAAGAAGGGGGAGATGGGTGAGCCTCAGCAATGCGGCTCCATTCATGCTCTGCTAGTGCTATAGACCTGTGTTTCCCAACCAGTGTGCCTCCAGATGTTGCAAAACAACAGCTGGAGGCACACTGGTTGGGAAACACTGCTATAGACACATACATGGACGACCACCGCCTAATGGGGGTCACCGCCCTCGTGATTAGCAGGGGCTCCAGCCATCAGGCTCTCCCTGATCAGAAAGAGACGATAAGCTGTCATTCTAGGACAATCCCTTTAAGCCTCCCCCATAAGGCTAATACCCAGCTTTCCATGCAGCATACTGAAGACGAGGGGTTTATCACTAAGGAGATTCCTATAAGGGGGGGGGTCTGATAAAGCTGGGTGACATCCCAGGTGGGAGGCTTACAGGTTGATACCCAGCTTTCCCAGGATAATGAATGCATGGAAAAGTATAAAACCAATACCCAAGGGTGTGATATGGTACTACAACCCCCACCATGGGCTAGGACTCTGTTGTGTGGGGGGGGGGGGGGGGCTTCCCCTTTAAGTGGGCATCAATCACTGGAGCGTCTGGATCCCTGGTGATGAATGGCTCCTGCAGTAAGGGAAATAAACATAGTGAAGGAGGAATGCGCCGATCCGGCAGAGGAGGGAAGCCGTCTATCAGGGAGGAATGCGGGAATGTGTCGTACCCTGGCCCCGCTCCAAGGACACACACATACCACCCGGCGCAGCAATCCGGGGACCATCAATGGCCAGATTGGGAACACTAGAGCGATACTTCGCCCCCTCTGCCAGCACCGAGCCGGGCGAGATTTATTATGTACTCCAGAGCTGGAATCAAGCCTGGAACATAGATGAGGATTGGGATTAGACCAACGACACAGACGGTGACATTAATGGAGTCTTGTGAGAAGCCGCTATAAATCACCAGCCTTTTATAGTCTATGAGAAAATAGGAACCAAGTCACATGACCGACGCCGATAGCTGGCCGCCCTCAGAGCAGCACTCCAATTACCAGATTGGGTCATCTGTAACCAGCGCCAATACCTGCCCACCCCAAGAACCTCGCCCCAATTACCAGATCAGGTTTGTTTATGACCAGTGTCTATACCTGGCTGCCCTCTGAGCATCACTGCTATTACCAGATGGGGGCGTCTATGACCAGTATCTATACCTGGCTGCCCTCAGAGCATCGCTCCTATTACCAGATGGGGGCGTCTATGACCAATGTCTATACCTGGCTGCCCTCAGAGCATCACTGCTATTACCAGATGGGGGCGTCTATGACCAATGTCTATACCTGGCTGCCCTCCGGGCATCGCTCCTGTTACCAGATGGGGGTGTCTATGACCAGTGTCTATACCTGGCTGGTCTCCGGGCATCGCTCCTGTTACCAGATGGGGGTGTCTATGACCAGTGTCTATACCTGGCTGCCCTCCGGGCATCACTCCTGTTACCAGATGGGGGTGTCTATGACCAGTGTCTATACCTGGCTGCCCTCCGAGCATCGCTCCTATTACCAGATGGGGGCGTCTATGACCAATGTCTATACCTGGCTGCCCTCCGAGCATCGCTCCTATTACCAGATGGGGGCGTCTATGACCAATGTCTATACCTGGCTGCCCTCCGAGCATCGCTCCAATTACCAGATGGGGGCGTCTATGACCAATGTCTATACCTGGCTGCCCTCCGAGCATCGCTCCAAGTACAAGATGGCGTCTATGACCAGTGTCTATACCTGGCTGCCCTCCGAGCATCGCTCCAAGTACAAGATGGCGTCTATGACCAGTGTCTATACCTGGCTGCCCTCCGAGCATCGCTCCTATTACCAGATGGGGGCGTCTATAACAAGCACCAATACCTGCCCACCCTAAGAGCCTCGCCCCCAATTACCAGATCGGGTCTTTTATGACCTGGCAGCCCTCAGAGCATCGCTCCTATTACCACATCTGATCGTCTGCTCTCACGTAAATCACTGTTTAATGATACTTTTGTTTTTTACTTTCAATTATATCTCTGCTCTCCATTATTCACCTTTTTCTAGATCTCTGCTTGCTGTTGGTGAATGAGCATCTAAAGGCTTAAAATGTCTCCTGATTGGAAAGCTGCAGGTTCTTACAAAGTGCCTGTGTACATCAGCCTGGAGTCCAGGAGTGGACTAAGTTTTTAATTTTTAATTTGGGGGGATTTATCTTAATTTACATCTCATGCTCCAGTCACATCCAAAGCTGAATCGAGATCCCTGCTGACCAGGCTTCGATCCATTGAGACCCTGCTGCGAGACACGAGCAAACAGATCAGCTAGAACGGTCTCATCCTTTAAGAAGTGGGAATGCAGCTTTGGATGTGACTAGAGTAGAGTTTTTAATGAGCATCTCCTTTGCTGGATGTGTTGGACCACAGTGCTGCGGGCACGAGCCGGGCCAAGCTAAACGGGAAGTGTAATGGGGACATATAGGTCCTAGAGGGGGAAAGATGGCGATGCACAGAGGTGGCGCCTGTCCTCGTTGCGCGCAGATCTGCGCCCCGTCACCAAGTTGCACCGAGACAGGCGTGCAAATCTCAAATCTCTGCATGCAGGAAGCGCCAGACCTCGCCCTGACATATCTGTGGCTACAAAAGGGAAGGACTGTGGTTGTGAGCAGAGGACGGCCAGCGTAAGTACAGGGATGGTCTACGGTCGGGGGGCCACCGCCATGATGTGGGCTGAGGCAGGAATGCGGGCTTCAATATGGAATCTCCTCTGGGCACAGGGGTCAGGAAACGGCATGAATGGCACTTCCCTATGAGCCTGACCATTGTGATTTATGGAATTGCTTCTTCGGCAATTGTCCAGGGTAGAGATCGGCACGTTCGCTTCCCCGGCCATGCTACTTTCGGCGACTGAGCTCCGAGATCAAGCGTCTAAGGTTATATTTTGTGGACTCATACTGCATTGCATACTCCACTCACATCCAAAGCTGCACGGAGAAGCCTGCTAGGGAAACGGACTACAATGTGCCAGCACTGAATACCTACAGTGCCCTGTGCTCTCATAAACTAGCAGTGGTCGGGGACGTTGTGAATGCAGCTCTGGATGCGACTAGAGCACAAGGCTCTTTAGCTCAACATTTGTGGGTGGACTGTAACTGTGAAAGGTTGTACGTAAAACGCACTCTGCGGAGTCGCCCTCTGATTTATTTTTTTAAAATCAGGCCACATATTTGAGGATTGCAAAACTTTGTTCCTGTTTATTCGAGAAGCTTCACGTCCGCAATCCAACTATCTGACATGGTGAGAAGATCCAAAGCAGCAAAACGTAATAGAAGTGGGGCTGTCAGATAAAATCATGCTGGGCAGTAGTAATGCCCCTTTAAGGGAAGCCTACTGCCCCCACGTGCTGTGATGCTAATACATACCACCAATTTGGACCCCCCATCCACCTAAAGCTAGAACAGGCTCTGGAGGACTGCAGGCTGATTTCAGAGGGTACAGTGTAATACTCTGTTTTTCCAGTGGGGGCGCTGCAGGGAGAGTAAACATTTACTCTGCCGTTTCCCCGCTGATCGAGGCGGGCTGCTCTTCAGAAGGCTCCGCAGAGAGCGTCACAGAAGGGGGAAATGGCCGCACTCTGGGAGGTCGATGGTGACAGGAATAAGACCTACAGGAACAAGCGGTTCCTCAGACAATTTGGGAGGATGTTTTTGATCCCTCCCGTCCACAAAGAAAAGGGGACCTCAGAACAAATAAGTCAAAGGAAGTCAGGAGGAGACGATAGAAGAAATAACCTCAGAGAATCTGGTAGACCACAGTCCACAGGGAGAAGAAGACCTTCCCCAAAAACTCCCTAGCCGATTCATCCCAGTACCACTCCTTACGTGGTGCTTAAAGGGGCCAAAAAGAATCCCCCTTTGGTAAACTACTTTTATTGGCCCAGCCTATTTATTTGAAAGGAAATGATGTAATACAAAACTTCCCCAGTAGTGGCCACTGCAGCTTCCTCTGGAAATAACAGCTGATCGGAGGCGATCGGAGGCGATCAGCAGAACACCAGGAATGCTTCATTTTGAAGGGGTGACTCATGAAGATAACCTCAGTCTAAGGCTACATTCACATGATCACACGAATACCGGCCCGTGTGCGTTCCGCAATTTGCGGACCGCACATGGCCGCCACTATTATAGAAAATGCCTGTTCTTGTCCGCAATTGCGGGGCCATGGAACGGAACTACGGATGCGGAGAGCATCTTTTGTGGCCCCATTGAAATGAATGGGTCCGCGCCAGTTCCGGAAAATTGTGGAACGGATGCGGACTCATTGGTTCGGTCGTGTGAATGAGCCCTAAAGGGAATATGAAGATTACAGAGGGTGGGATGCTTCAGCTCAGGGCATGAAACGATCTAAGAGCGTCTCCCTTTCTGGAGGTCTCATGCCGTCCTTATCGGAATGGCAGCCATGTCTTCCCCCGGTAAAATCGGCAATTTAGCATGGTCGGCAGATCGTCCAAGTGACTACTTTTGAAAGAGGGTCTGTTTTGCTCCTCCTGGACTGGATTGGGACTGACTAACCGGCCCGAGGCCTGGGAGATAACTCCGCCCACTGCCTGAATCAGCCACAATGCATCATGGTCCTGAAAAAAAAAAAGGAAGGGGGTGCAGACCCATTTCCTTCAAAAGCCACCCCTTGTGCTGTATTTATACACGGGGGCTAATCACATCCGTGTACGAAGATATTCTGAATGGAGCTGCCCTCGAAGTGAGGGAGAGGACCCACTTCACCCTAAAAAAACGGACATTTTTTTTCACTTTATTAGGTCATGAGAAAGCAATTTGATTTTGCAGGCGATGCTTCCCCTCCGCGAGCCGCTGCTTATCTGCTGCTCCAGATAAGCGTTCTCCATGGACCCCTCCAGATGCAGACTGAAATAGAAGGGTGACAGACGTCTGCTTTCTGCAGCGTTCCTCATCTCCGCCGGGCGGCTTATCTCCTGGCCCTCTACACCAGTGACGGCCTCCATTCCTTACCTCTGACACACTGCGTGCTCGGGCAGACCACAACCGTTTCTTGGCTGGGTCTGCAGGACCACAAATAGCCAGCCATATATACCCGGGAGGAGGGGGCTACAGGGGCTGACGGATGAGGGGATGGAAGAGACGTGTCCATTAGACGTATGGACATCCACATGGAAAAGCTGAGATCAGGACATCACAACAGCTTAATAATGCATACAGCATCTCAAAGAATCCAAGGGTGGGGAGGGGGGCTAGGACTTCTTAAAGGGGCTGTCCAGTTTGGAAAACATTTTCATAGAGCGGTCCCCTGTTCAGGATCCTCATTCTCGCTCTGGAGGACCTGTCCTATCGAACTGAATAGGCGTTGCGCACAATGCGCAGTACACAATTCCACCTGTGGTGGCGCTGCAGGGAAACTGAACACTTACTGCCACATTGTATCTGATCGCTGGAGGTCAAGGGACTGAGGAAAACCCTTAGGACATTTGAAAAGCTCCTTAAAACCATAGGATAACATACTTGTTAGTGCACATGTCAGCAGAATCAACCCTGTTAAACCAGGTATACTGCCAGATAGGGCCGATCCTGCTGGTTGAATTCCTGAGAAAGAAAGACTTACTCTTTGCATAAATGATGGCTTCAGGGACGTGGCCAGCACTGCAAAGCTGAGGACCAGCGGGGCTAAACCCCTCCCCTTGGTGCACTGAAGCCCTCATTTGCATAAGGAATAGGTCTGCATAGGAACGTTGCAACACATTTTTAAAAGACATACCACATTAACCAGCAGGATCAACCCTACTAGGGAGTATGTCGACAAGTCCATGTACTGGTCCCCAGACTCTTTACATCTGGCGATAAATGGCCATGATCCCATGCTCTGCTGCAGCCAATAACTGGCTTCAGTGGTGTACCACTTTTTGCCATGTCACCGCTGAAGCCGGTTATTGGCTACCACGGAGCATGTGACCATGCACCGCTGGATGTAAACCGTCCCGGATCAGAACATGGACACATGAGAGCCACCATAGAGAACGGCATTGGCGGGGAGCAGGGAAGTAGGAATCTTCTATTTACAGAGGCAGAACACGGACACCGGCAATGTGTGTTCCGCAATTTGCGGACCGCACATCGCCGGCACTATAATAGAAAATACCTAATCTTGTCCGCAATTGCGGACAAGAATCGGACATGTTCTATTTTTTTGCGGAAACGGAAGTGCGGATCCGGAAATTGCGGATAGCGCATAGCGTGCTGTCCGCATCCATTCCGGCCCCATTGAAAATGAATGGGTCCGCGCCCGTTCCGCAAAATTGCGGAACGGATGCGGACCCATTTTGCGGACGTGTGAATGGAGCCTAACGGGAACCAATCAGCAGGAAAAGGTCCTTTCACCGGTTTACGACTAAGTCCCTCCTCCTATAGAAGCCGCGTGTAAACGGTAAAGTCATGTGACCCCTCCTGGAATAGGGGGCCACTCATTTTCCAGCCCCGATATGCTCTATGGGAGGCCATTATGTTGGTAAATGTCGTCTTCTATGACATAAAACCTTTTTAGGGCGATGTGATGTCACTGTGTGACATCACCAAATCTAAGATCGTAGCTGCTGACCCTTAGAATGAACGTGCTGCAGAGCGGTCGATCTGAACTGGTCACGCCCTGCTGCAGCAGCGCCGTGGCCTGCCCCTTTAAGACACACATGCCAGTGTGGGTCATTACCTAATGCACGGTTATTGATCTGCGGACTAATCCTCGAGATGGAAAAAGCTAGCGGTGATGACAGGCGCTCAAAATCCGGGGGCGGGCGGCTGACAGCGCTGGTGACTGCAGACGGGAACTTGGCTCCGCTCGGCAGGCGACTCAGATAGCGGGAAGACTTCATGACCACCAGGTGACCCTGGAACACTGCCCGGGGCAGGGAACGGGTTAAACACGCCGCCGGCCAGTGGACAAAGTCCGCGCCTCCGCATCAGCCGTAACCCCCGACGGCAAATATTTGGATTAATTGGAGGCTAGAAATTAAAAATGATGTTTACGCTGAACTTCGCCAGGAAGAGCGATTTGTCTTATATTATTACACGTCCCAAAAACTTACAGAATAAAACCCAAAAAATTTCAAAATTAAAGGAAAAGTAACCTAGTGACTCATGCCTCAGTGAGGTCCCGGGTAGAAGACATGGGGCTGGCGCTATGCACACACTGACCCCTGGTCATCAGGGGTCATAGGTCAGTTCATGGATGATGACTACTACCCTGACTGTACTATTCATACCCCACGGCAGCCCCCAATAACACTGTACTAAAGGGCACAATAGCAACCGCTACGTGCAATATATCCAACAATCTGCTTGAGCACCAGTAACAATAAAAAACAGCGCCCCACCCTGTCTATAGGTTGTGCCTGGTACTGCAGCTCTCATAAAGGGATTTTCTGGGAGTCCAATATGGAAGGCCTATCTTCAGGATAGGCCATCACTATCAGATCAGTAGGGTGTGCCACCCCTGTCGATCACGCGTTTGAAGAGGTTGTGGAGCGCTGTGCATTATATAGTGGCCGTGATTGGTACTGCAGCCCGGGCCCATTCCATGTGATCTAGGAAGAGGCGACATCTGATGGACGGGGGGTTTGTCAGACTCCCATCGATTAGATACATGCTGAGTTTAGGTCATCATTATCCAACTCCCGAAAAAGCCCCTTTAAAGTAAATGAGGCTGAGCTGCAATACCACACACAACCTGAGGAGGCGCTGTTTATGGAAGAAGCAGGCGTGTTTTGCTACTCCAGACAATGCAGAGATACATAAGAAGTCACCTTCACGTTTCTGCGGAGTACTTACATAGATGAGTCCCGAGTAATATCGGTCCTTCAGGTTGTGCAGGACGGAGGCCTCGTTGAGGCAGGTCAGTTCCGCCATGTCTTCCACCTTGGAGAACTTGGGTGGGTTCATCTTCTGGATGTCATCCTTGTTCACCATGGCCTTCTTGCCATTCTCGGCTAGCTCCACCACCACCTCGTCGCCTCGCTCCTCCTTGATGCTGGCTGCCTCAAAGCCATGCCGTTCCGACGGCACCCACACCAGCTTCTTGGCCGTCCAGTCTGCCTGCGTGGCGGGGTTGTAGACCACGTCGCGGTCCACGAAGAGGTATCGCTCGGGGTCATCCTGCCCCACTCTCTGAGACATTATGACTTGGAGTCTCTAGCAATCACCTACGGAAAGAAGAAACACATCAAGCTTAGATACAGCAGTTCAGCAGCTTAGATACAAATATAAAGTTTCACTTCACAAAAAAAAAAGAAACAAAATAATTGCAAAATGTTATAACTAACGAAGCGCACGGAACAAGAAATTGTAGAACATGTCCCAAGACCTACACAGTACGGTACCGCATACAAGAACTGCAACGGCTGGCGGGCATCACTTTAACTGCCTGTACATAGGAGGCAGTATTATAGTAGTTATATTCTTGTACATAGGGGGCAGTATTATAGTAGTTATATTCTTGTACATAGGAGCAGTATTATAGTAGTTATATTCTTGTACATAGGAGCAGTATTATAGTAGTTATATTCTTGTACATAGGAGGCAGTATTATAGTAGTTATATTCTTGTACATAGGAGGCGGTATTATAGTAGTTATATTCTTGTACATAGAAGGCGGTATTATAGTAGTTATATTCTTGTACACAGGAGGCAGTATTATAGTAGTTATATTCTTATACATAGGAGCAGTATTATAGTAGTTATATTCTTGTACATAGGAGCAGTATTATAGTAGTTATATTCTTGTACATAGGAGCAGTATTATAGTAGTTATATTCTTATACATAGGAGCAGTATTATAGTAGTGATATTCTTGTACATAGGAGCAGTATTATAGTAGTTATATTCTTGTACATAGAAGCAGTATTATAGTAGTTATATTATTGTACATAGGAGCAGTATTATAGTAGTTATATTCTTGTACATAGAAGGCTGTATTATAGTAGTTATATTCTTGTACATAGGAGCAGTATTATAGTAGTTATATTCTAGTACATGGGAGCAGTATTATAGTAGTTATATTCTTGTACATAGGAGCAGTATTACAGCAGTTGTATCCTTGTACATAGGAGCAGTATTATAGTAGTTATATTCTTGTACATAGGAACAGTATTATAGTAGTTATATTCTTGTATATAGGAGAAGTATTATAGTAGTCATATTCTTGTACATAGGAGCAGTATTATAGTAGTTATATTCTTGTACATAGGAGCAGTATTATAGTAGTGATATTCTTATACCTAGGGGCAATATTATAATAGTTATATTCTTGTACATAGGAGGCAGTATTATAGTAGTTATATTCTTGTACATAGGGGCAGTATTATAGTAGTTATATTCTTGTACATAGGGGGCAGTATTATAGTAGTTATATTCCTGTATATAGGAGCAGTATTATAGTAGTTATATTCTTGTACACGGGAGGCAGTAATATAGTAGTTATATTCTTGCACATAGGAGCAGTATTATAGTAGTTATATTCTTATACATAGGAGCAGTATTATAGTAGTTATATTCTTGTATATATGAGCAGTATTATAGTAGTTATATTCTTGTACATAGGAGGCAGTATTATAGTAGTTATATTCTTGTACATAGGAGCAGTATTATAGTAGGTATATTCTTGTACATAGGAGCAGTATTATAGTAGTTATATTCTTGTACATAGGAGCAGTATTACAGTAGTTATATTCTTGTACATAGGAGCACTATTATAGTAGTTATATTCTTGTACATAGAAGCAGTATTATAGTAGTTATATTCTTGTACATAGGAGCAGTATTATAGTAGTTATATTCTTGTACATAGGAGCAGTATTATAGTAGTTATATTCTTGTACATAGAAGGCAGTATTATAGTAGTTATATTCTTGTACATAGGAGCAGTATTATAGTAGTTATATTCTTGTACATAGGAGCAGTATTATAGTAGTTATATTCTTGTACATAGGAGCAGTATTATAGTAGTTATATTCTTGTACATAGGAGCAGTATTATAGTAGTTATATTCTAGTACATAGAGCAGCATTATAGTAGTTATATTCTTGTACATAGGAGCAGTATTATAGTAGTGATATTCTTATACCTAGGAGCAGTATTATAGTAGTTATATTCTTGTACATAGGAGCAGTATTATAGTAGTTATATTCTTGTACATAGGGGCAGTATTATAGTAGTTATATTCTGTACATAGGGGGCAGTATTATAGTAGTTATATTCCTGTACATAGGGCAGTATTATAGTAGTTATATTCTTGTACATAGGAGGCAGTATTATAGTAGTTATATTCTTGCACATAGGAGCAGTATTATAGTAGTTATATTCTTATACATAGAGCAGTATTATAGTAGTTATATTCTTGTACATAGGAGCAGTATTATAGTAGTTATATTCTTGTACATAGGAGCAGTATTATAGTAGTTATATTCTTGTACATAGGAGCAGTATTATAGTAGGTATATTCTTGTACATAGGAGCAGTATTATAGTAGTTATATTCTTGTACATAGGAGCAGTATTACAGCAGTTGTATCCTTGTACATAGGAGCAGTATTATAGTAGTTATATTCTTGTACATAGAAGCAGTATTATAGTAGTTATATTCTTGTACATAGGAGCAGTATTATAGTAGTGATATTCTTGTACATAGGAGCAGTATTATAGTAGTTATATTCTTGTACATAGAAGGCTGTATTATAGTAGTTATATTCTTATACATAGGAGCAGTATTATAGTAGTTATATTCTTGTACATAGGAGCAGTATTATAGTAGTTATATTCTTGTACATAGGAGCAGTATTATAGAAGTTATATTCTAGTACATCGGAGCAGTATTATAGTAGTTATATTCTTGTACATAGGAACAGTATTATAGTAGTTATATTCTTGTATATAGGAGAAGTATTATAGTAGTCATATTCTTGTACATAGGAGCAGTATTATAGTAGTTATATTCTTGTACATAGGAGCAGTATTATAGTAGTGATATTCTTGTACCTAGGAGGCAGTATTATAGTAGTTATATTCTTGTACATAGGGGCAGTATTATAGTAGTTATATTCTTGTACATAGGGGGCAGTATTATAGTAGTTATATTCCTGTATATAGGAGCAGTATTATAGTAGTTATATTCTTGTACACGGGAGGCAGTAATATAGTAGTTATATTCTTGCACATAGGAGCAGTATTATAGTAGTTATATTCTTGTACATAGGAGCAGTATTATAGTAGGTATATTCTTGTACATAGGAGCAGTATTATAGTAGTGATATTCTTGTACATAGGAGCAGTATTATAGTAGTTATATTCTTGTACATAGAAGGCTGTATTATAGTAGTTATATTCTTGTACATAGGAGCAGTATTATAGTAGTTATATTCTAGTACATGGGAGCAGTATTATAGTAGTTATATTCTTGTACATAGGAGCAGTATTACAGCAGTTGTATCCTTGTACATAGGAGCAGTATTATAGTAGTTATATTCTTGTACATAGGAGCAGTATTATAGTAGTTATATTCTTGTACATAGGAGGCAGTATTATAGTAGTTATACTCTTGTACATAGGAGCAGTATTATAGTAGTTATACTCTTGTACATAGGAGCAGTATTATAGTAATTATATTCTTGTACATAGGAGCAGTATTATAGTAGTTATATTCTTGTACATATGAGGCAGTATTATAGTAGTTATATTCTTGTACATAGGAGCAGTATTATAGTAGTTATATTCTTGTACATAGGAGGCAGTATTACAGCAGTTGTATCCTTGTACATAGGAGGCAGGTTTATAGCAGTTAGATAGTTCCTTTACGTATGTGGAATGGACAATCTACGCAGAAAAAGGGATTTAGCGAAGCCTTTGTCTTTCTCGTGTAATTCAGCAATGATGACAGTGTCTGTACTGATGTGAATATCACCTGGGACTGGGATTGCAGACAACCAGCACGTCCCAATGAAGAGGAGCCACGCTTTCGCACTTCCCAGGAGACCGCCTACTTGGCCGGCAGTCTGGATTTGGCTGTCTCACAGTAGGGGGTGTACTCAGTAATCCGACTGGATATAGTCTCCCCTTATTACTAATGGCTTCACCTGTCGCTTCTTTCCTGGCAGGGCGCAGACTCATGGACCCTTGTAAAACTACAGGAAGCCTATCGGAGTGTGTCACACAGGCCATGACATCATCTCATTGAACTGCGCAGATCTCCGCTTCCTCCCCCCGACAGGAAGATTCACCAGAGGAACAAACCCCTCTAAAACCCAACAATAAGACCCTTGCCAACCCCTGTGCCCACATCTGCCCATCCACAGTCCACAACATGAGACCTGGACAGTTTTTTGTCTCTCAGGCTTGGGCTCTGAACCATCACCCATCTCATCTAGCCAATGGTTTTCAGAACTTGTTAGTATTGCCATGCCACTGACACCAGATTTACGGTGCGGGTACGTGGCGCTCATCAGAGGGTCACCGCAGTGGTATTTTCGCTGTTCTCTGTTACGGCATGCTCCACCATTGTGCTGCACAAAATGTGGGTCCAGACTCTGGCCATCATCGTATTGGAATTTCCTTCCTTCCAGCTCCAGGAATAACAATTTTCCGAAACAATGGGATAGAAACGATTGTGGTAAAGCCAGTCAGGTGCACATGGGGCGTGCCAATGGGGCCAGTTTGCTGCAATCTTCTGCAGAGGCCACATGGCTAAAGTAAAAATCCCCATCTTGACAGCCATGAACGAGGGGCGGAGGTCCCACCGATTGCAAGAACAGCGACCCCCCCCACCAATGGAGAGGTGGTCACGTCTGGCCGCCTCTCTTCATTCTTCTCTATGCCAGTTTCAAAAATAGCCAACTTCAACATTTTTTGCAACTCCTAAAGAAGTGAATGGAGTCGCACATGTGCAGCCATCGCTCCATTCACTGCACCCACAAGATGGGTGTCCCTCACTCTCCACCAAAAGACCACCTGCACAGGTTACGGAGTACGTGCGTTTTTTTTTAATTCTGCGCAGCGTAGTACAGTACTTTTCCGGTGCGAAAATTGACCTGCTGTGCGGATTTCCAAATCCGCAGCATGTCTACGGCAGCAAAACCGCTTCAAGTTCCGAAATTCTAAATTGTGGAGTTTGGTGCGGATATGATGCAAAATTGCGGTTGACGCTAGTGAGCCACCCCCCCCCGACCTTCCATTGGCTGCTCCCCCCGACATCGAATGTCTTCATCCGCGCATGGGTGGTGCGGGGACCAGGAGCGGAGTGGGCAGACAGGTAAGTATATTTATTGTGAGGGGCCCGGGCATATGGGGGTCATTTAATATTTCTGGATAACGCCTTTAACGCTACTGCTCTGCGCAAAATTCTGGAAAACGTGGTTGCATTGTGACCCGACAGTCCATCCATGCTGGAATTCTGCAAGACTACATTTACACTTAGGCCTCATGCACACAAGCGTTTATTTTTTTCCGTTCACGTTCCGTTTTTTGCGTACCGTATACGGAACCATTCATTTCAATGGATCCACAAAAAAATACGGAAGGTACCCCATATGCCTTCCGTATTTATGTTTTTCCGTTCAAAGATAGAACATGCCCTATTATTGTCCGCATAACGGACAAGGATAGGACTGTTCTATCAGGGACCGGCTGTTCCGTTACGGACCGCAGAATACTGAAAAAGCCATACGGTCGTGTGCAAGAGGCCTTAGGCGGCGTTCACATCTCCGGCGAGCGTTTCCAGCAGACCGTTCTGGCAGAGAAGAGCCTGCCACAGTTCACCGGATCCGACAGATCACCACCAGATGCCTATAGATCCTATGGGATCTGGCCGCTTTCCGGCATAGGCGCTGGGTTTCGTCTGGAAAAATACCGGCGCGGTGTTTTTTGTCCGGCTAGCGGCTGACACATATGTCGGATAATCTCCAACGGAGACGTGAATTCGGCCTCACATAGTACATAGCTACTACTAGCTTCGAATGGCGCCGCGCAGCCGTAGCCTGAGGCTGGCCACACACGTCCCGGACCGCAACTCCCTACATCATAGATCCCTAAGAGCTCGGGTCATTAAAACCCGCAATCGGGTCGGGACTAGTATTGAGCCAACTTGTGTTTTAAGTTCTGCGACCAAAGTTCGGGTTATCGAAGAATCCATTTATCGATTCCGCTACCACGGACCATAACGGAAGTTGGAATCCATAACGGGATTCTTCGATGACCCGAACCTTGGACGCCAAACTTAAAAAACAAGTTCGCTCAACACTAGTCGGGCCTGGACAGACGCTAGGATCCTGGCGAGGTTCTGTCTCCTAGGGTGGTCCAACTCTCGGGCGGGGGGGCCACACCGTGACACTTCATCTAGTGACTGCCAACGGGGTCACGCTGCAGACTACGACCCGTGCGTTCTGCAAAAAGGAAGCAAAATGCCGGTCCGTGGAAGTCAACAAGTCCGCAAATTAGTTGGAGGCACCGCGGACGGCATCCACAAAATACATGCGGTCGTATGCGTGATTACACGGCAGGACTGACACGCGTGTTTGGTGGCAAGTTGCATGCAACTGCGACTTGCTTGGAGCAGGAGAGCACATGCTCAAACATGGCTCCATTCCCACAGAGGACGTGGGGGCCCCATTCTTCTGATCTTTGGGGGTCCCAGCGGTCTAACAGTTAACCCTTACATGCTCTAACCAGAATAACCCTCATAGCATTCTACAAGTAACCCAGCAGTGCCTACTCTAACACCCCACTAATGCCCACCTTCTCCAGGTAATACAGAAACTGGGGAAATACATCATCTCCCCCCCCCCCTCCCAGAAGCAGCGGGAGCTCAATCCGCCTCAAGGTCTCCGAAAATGGAAAGAATTAAAAACTTCTTAGAAGAATTCAATCCACCTTGATTCTAACATTTGCATACAAGCTCCTGCCGATTATTAGAAGGTCGGGGAGATTACACACAGGGGCCACGCTCCCATAAAGCGGGCAGGATAACCCCTATCTATTAATCCGGATACAGCCGCACACTGGTTAACACGCCTAGGGGTGTCTCCCCCCCAGACCCGAATGTAATGGAAAGCGTATGGCGGCTGCTGCAGAGACAAAGCCCGGGTGCAGATATCTGGGGCAGGGTGGAGGGCATGCGGCGGGCTACGGCACCGCTGGGCCTGGCGGTTCTGTTCTGCTGTGGGTAGGTTGGGGGGGGGGTGGGGGTGGCACAGAGGAGGGGGCTAGACAGAGCGCATGGAAGCTGCAAGTCATGATGTAGACAGGCTCTTTGTTCCCTGGGAGCTGCTGCAATAAGAGATCTGAGCAGCCGCCCACCTAGTGCCGGGTAACTGTTCTCCACACTTGTTTCTCGTACTTAACCCCTTCCCTGCCGTCCCCTCCCCCCCACCTCCCTAAACAAGGTCATGCAAACCCACCATTCAGGCTGAAACCGGCTGAATAGCAAGTCCTGGGAGGTGCCCCTGATCCGTCTGATGTTCTGCTCGGCTCGGGACCAAGATAAGACACATGCCCCGGCCAGGAGCATGAGACGGCACCCAGCAAGTGCCCGCCCGCCGTGTGCCACAGGCCTGAGACACATGGGCACCAGACTGAGGAGGGGGGAGAAGACCAAGCTGCCCCTGGAGTCACAACCATATGGCTAGTCTGTTAACCCCTTCTCAGCTGCAACCAGCAAAACATGGCTGCCTCCACGATGAGTGAATGAATGGAGGGGGCACCAGCGGCCGGCATGGCACCTTCCCTGGCAGATCCGCGCACGGCAGGAATGGTTAACCCCTTTAGCTACCACAGTGCTGACAATGAGCCTCAATATGGAAACCCCTTGGTTGAGGGGTTAATTAAAGGTCTAGCCCGCTGCCATACGAAAAGGGGAGGGGCACACAAAGGAATTTTTGGGGGGCACCGCTGAGGGTACAGGGAAGAAAGGAGTCACATTCCAGAGAATATCGCGCCCCGAGTAATACATAAAGGATAGGACATGGGGGTCTGGGGGAATATTCACGAGGGGCAAACAGCTTGGCACTGCCAGGCCAGACGGGTCTACCCCGGGCCTCTCCCTACACCGACAGGTATATAAGTGACAGGACACATGGTGGGTGAACCGCTCCATAGTCTGAGTTCAGCACTACAGGTTGGCATCACATACCTGAAGATGGCACATTTGTATAAGGGGGAAGGGGAGAGAGAGGGGGAATTATTTAAAAAGAAACCAAAAATAAGAGAGAGGGGTTTCTAAAGGTATTTGGCTGTCAATGCCCAGGAGTACAGCTGAACTTTAAGGGCTGGGGGGGGGGGGGGGTTCTTAATATATAAAGTGGGTATTTTAGGGGACAAAGAAGTATTTCAGGGGCAGGTTTTGAGACAATGTCTTTAATGAGCGTCAGGAATTCAGAGTGTCTGATAGAAAGGGGACAGGGCATTAAAGAAGGGGTATAACCTGGGTATAGGGTATTAGAAAAGGGGTATAACCTGGGTATAGGGTATTAAAGAAGGGGTATAACCTGGGTGTTGGGTATTAAAGAAGGGGTATAACCTGGGTATAGGGTATTAAAGAAGGGGTATAACCTGGGTGTTGGGTATTAAAGAAGGGGTATAACCTGGGTATAGGGTATTAAAGAAGGGGTATAACCTGGGTGTTGGGTATTAAAGAAGGGGTATAACCTGGGTATAGTGTATTGAAGAAGGGGTATAACTTGGGTATGGGGTATCAGAGAAGGGGCATTATTTAAGCACATGGTATTAGAAAAGGTGTATAACCGGGGTATAGAGTGGGGTGTAGAAAAGAGGCACAGCCTGGGCAGGGGGTATAAGAGAAGGGGCACAGTCAGGGTATCTAGTATTAGAGAAGGGGCACTGCCTGGGCATGGGGTATTAGAGAAGGACACTGCCTGGGTATGGAGAATTAGAGAAGGGGCACTGCCTGGGCAGGGGGTATTAGAGAAGGGGCACTGCCTGGGCAGGGGGTATTAGAGAAGGGGCACTGCCTGGGCAGGGGGTATTAGAGAAGGGGCACTGCCTGGGCAGGGGGTATTAGAGAAGGGGCACTGCCTTAGCAGGGGGTATTAGAGAAGGGGCACTGCCTGGGCAGGGGGTATTAGAGAAGGGGCACTGCCTGGGCAGGGGGTATTAGAGAAGGGGCACTGCCTGGGCAGGGGGTATTAGAGAAGGGGCACTGCCTGGGCATGGGGTATTAGAGAAGGGGCACTGCCTGGGCAGGGGGTATTAGAGAAGGGGCACTGCCTGGGCAGGGGGTATTAAAGAAGGGGTACTGCCTGGGCAGGGGGTATTAGAGAAGAGGCACAGCCTTGGCATGGAGTATAAGAGAAGAGGCACTGCCTGGGTATGGGGTATTAGAGAAGAGCACAGCCTGGGCATGGGGTATTAGAGAAGGGGCACTGCCTGGGCATGGGCTATTAGAGAAGGGGCACTGCCTGGGCATGGGGTAGTAGAGAAGGGGCACTGCCTGGGCAGGGGGTATTAGAGAAGGGGCACTGCCTGGGTATGGGGTATTACAGTAGGGGCACTGCCTGGGCATGGGGTATTAGAGAAGGGGCACCACCTGGGCATGGGGTATTAGAGAAGGGGCACTGCCTGGGTATAACCAGGCCCTGGAATATTACAGAAGGGGTGTACCCACACAGGGGTGTTTGTACCTGGGCATTTAGGGGTGTTATTGCCCCAGGAACCGGGTGGTCAGGGATGGGCACTGGGGAAGGATATTACTTTGGGGAGAAGGGCACTGAGAGGGGTATTAGTGGAGGGCATTACCTCCGCAGGGGGTATTTCAGGGGGTGCACAGAGAGTGATTAGTCCCCAATATAATTTACTAGGAAAGGACTCATGTAAAGGAGCGGGTGAGGGGCAGCCCGCTAATTACCCCGGGTGGGGTATTACAATTGAATACGGTCAATAGCACAACTACCATGAAAACCCTCCGCCAGGAATCCGCCCCAGCCCGCCATCCCCCTCTTACCGGCGGCTCCTGGGCTCCCTCTCTCCGTCTCTGCGCCTCCCGGTAACCACCAGCCCGTCACCTCACCGGCCACGCCCACCGACACCAGGAGGAGCCTTTCTAACCTTTCCGCCTCCTCTATTGGCCACGCCGTCTCCCCTGCACCCCGCTCTGCGCTCTGATTGGCTATAGGAGCCGTCAGTCATCCCGAAACCGTTACTTCGCTCCCTCTCCATCAAATTTTTCCTCTTTTACCCGCCCTCTCCTGCAGGAAAGAGGCTGGAGGCGGCTGTCAATCACCAGCCCTGGGTTCTTATTGGCTAATGTGGTTTCCATGGAATCCGGCAGGGTAGGCGGGGTTATTTGGACCGGATTGCGCAAGTTTGATTGACAGCTGTGTGATCCCCACGTGGGTGTAATGCTGATCAGAGAAGTGCGTCTTCTGGCAGGTTCCTCCCAAATCTTCTCTTACACCCCCTTATAGTGCACCCCATTATATAATATAGCCTTACACCCCCATATACTGTACCCTGTTATATATCCTTACACCCCTTCATAGTGCACCCCATTATATAATATATCCTTACACCCCCATATACTGTACCCTGTTATATATCCTTACACCCCTTATAGTGCACCCCATTATATAATATATCCTTACACCCCCTCATAGTGCACCCCATTATATAATATATCCTTACACCCCCTTATAGTGTACCCCATAATGTAATATATCCTTACACCCCCTTATAGTGTACCCCATAATGTAATATATCCTTACACCCCCTTATAGTGTACCCCATAATGTAATATATTCTTACACCCCCTTATAGTGTACCCCATAATGTAATATATCCTTACACCCCCTTATAGTGACGGACGGTATGAAACGCGGTGACGTCACTGTCTGGCGGTAAGTTCATGGGCAGGATACGGCGGTGACAGAGCCGCTGGTAGAATGTCGCACTGTCACATTGATTAGCTAGTTCTGCCGCTCTCCCCTTTTATTTCTGACACATGACCTAATTTTTACTGTCGCTTTAAATTGTCATGGCTTGCAACGCGTTGCCTCACGTCTGCATTTTTTTTTTTTTGGGAGTCTATATTGTAATATCATTTAGAAATTAGTCCTTGTACAAAATTTTGGAAGACATGGCTCTTTTATTTCAAAAACAGCGCCACACCTTTCTGCAGGTTCTATGTGGTATTGCAGATCATCCCCATTCACTTTAATAGAATGGAGCTGCAATACCAGACACAATGTATGGACAGGTGTGATCGGGGCAGAACTACTGCTGTGGCAGGTGCTTTACAGGTGAGGCCCAGGCTGTAGTGGATATCTGTCATCCATTGCAGCCTGGGCCACATTCCCCGGCCTGTGCACGACACAGTGACATCATCGCGCCTGCTGGGCTGAGTAGAAGAGCACAGGAGCCGAGGATTACTGCTCAGCCTGGCCTTAGCCGTGTACTCTCCTACTCAACAGGCGCGATGACGTCACTACATTGCCCCTTCTGGAGAGAGTGGGATGTGCTCCGTTCATCGGGGGGATCGGGGCTAGGTGAGTATTACTGTTCTTTTCATTTAATTTTCACTGCAAAAGCTTCACTAAGTTAAGGGGGTGTAATTACTGTATTGGGGCACTAAGAGGTTGCATTACAGTGATGGTGGACTAAGGGGGTGTAACTACTGTGTGGGTGCACTAAGGGTACATTAACATGAAAGTGAAAACGTGGCCATTTTCAGAACCATTGGGGGTACTCACTCGGCCATTTTATTTAATGTCCCTTGAATACCGTGCGTCCCAAACTAGGACACGTCCTATTTATGGCTTCTTTGACGACCGGACAGACCACACTGAATGGTCATTAACAACAGATACACTATGAAAAAATATATATACGCAGTCCAGTCCCGTTATTACAGCCACTTCCTACTTTCTATGTCAGCAGCTGAGCTGGCTCTGTGGGTATTTAAGGCGTGCTGAGCTGGCTCAGTGGGTATATAAGGTGTGCTGAGCTGGCTCGGTGGGTATATAAGGTGTGCTGAGCTGGCTCGGTGGGTATATAAGGCATGCTGAGCTGGCTCGGTGGGTATATAAGGTGTGCTGAGCTGGCTCGGTGGGTATATAAGGTGTGCTGAGCTGGCTCGGTGGGTATATAAGGTGTGCTGAGCTGGCTCGGTGGGTATATAAGGTGTGCTGAGCTGGCTCTGTGGGTATTTAAGGTGTGCTGAGCTGGCTCGGTGGGTATATAAGGTGTGCTGAGCTGGCTCGGTGGGTATATAAGGTGTGCTGAGCTGGCTCGGTGGGTATATAAGGTGTGCTGAGCAGGCTCGGTGGGTATATAAGGTGTGCTGAGCTGGCTCGGTGTATATATAAGGTGTGTTATAGGCTGGTGCACACATATGCCTCAACGTTGTCATGGGTAAAAGGGGTGATTTATCAGAGTTGCAACAATGGATGATTATTGGCTTTCAGTCCAAGGGTGGCCGTGTTTTTGAAACTGCACAGTGTGAACTGTTCTCGTGCTGCTGTGGAGAAAGTGTATGGTGGGTGGACAAATAGCACCAGTGTGAATAAGCAAGGTGGAAACTACGGAACACCACGTGCCACTGATGGGAGAGGTGAACCTTGGCTAAGAAGGTGCATGAGGGCCGACCGACACCCTACAGAGGAGCAGCAACTCATCGCCAAAATGACCCAGGGGGCACCAGACATGTGTCTAACACAACAGTTCAGAGAACCCTACTACGTATGGGGCTCCGGAGCAGACGGACGGTCACTGCTCCTCTGATATCAAAAATACGTCAGCAGCAAAAGCTTCAATTTCCGTGGCAGTGTCGGAATTGGACCTTTGGTTGGCAAAGGTTTGTCTTCTCCGAAGAGTCACGTTTTCTGCTTCATGGAACGGATGGAGAAACATCAGAGAACAAACACTCTGCAGCCATTGCTGGAAGAACACAAGCTGGTGGGGGCAGCGTTATGGTCTGGGGATAGTTTTTGTAGCCTTCTCTGGGCCACTTATCCATGTGGAAGTCACTCTCAGCCGATCTGGGTATGGATCCATCCTTGCAGATCACGTACACCCATACATGCTGATTGTCTTCCCTTGGGCGGATGGGATCTCCCAGCAACACAATGCGACATGTCACACGGCTGGAAATGTCTAACATTGGTTGGAAGAGCATGACCAAGACTTCCAGGTACTACCCTGACGACCTCCTAATTCCCCAGACTTGAGCCCAATTGAGCATCAGTGAGACCACCTCGATGTTCGTTCGCCCTTTGGATCCTCCTCCTCGCCCCCTCCAGCAGCTGTGGGATCCACTACAGTCATCATGGCTCCAGATACCTGTGACCACCTACCAGGACCTTACTGAGCCCCCCCAGCCCGTCTAGCTGCTGTTCATGCTGCACACAGCGGTTACTCTGGATATTAGCTGCTGATCAGAATGATGGTATGACGGACCTCCAGTACTCAGGATGGGTATGTCCGCCTCTGCATTCTTCCTTACTCAGGAGATATTGCAAACCACCGTTCTGTAGCTCCCAGTTTCCTCAGTCACTGGTCGAGACTCATTGTAGGTGAAACAAGTACTACCTTTATTGAAGATCAACTCAGTATATATACAGTTCAGGTAGTCTAACAACATACCTTAATCAAACATGAACAGCATGCAACCAGACATCCCCTCCCCAGTGTCTTAATGAAAGAATAGGGAGAGAGGAGACACTACCCCAGAGTCGGCTACTTAATCCCATCACTAACACATTCTGTCTGCACCACACCACAGGGGCCCCCCTGCTAATAGCTCCGGACAGCCCTAGCAAGATCCTGGCCAGAATGGCATTGTTCTGAGCTCCTTCAAAGTACATTGGGAGATAAAGAGGGGTGCTGACATTCTTTTCATAACGAGGTCACACAACCAGGGCCGGACTGGCCTACCGGGATCCCGGGAAATTTCCCGGTAGGCCGCCGGCCCTGGGGCGGCTGGGGCCGCTTTAACATGTGCCCTGCGGGCTGCGGATTTGACTAGGTGGCCGGCCGTGTCTCCCTCCCTCTTCATGGAGACAGGCTACCGCCCGGCCACTCAGCAGGCAGCTAATCTGTCATTTATCCTGTACCCCAAGTGTCAGTGTCATTATCTTGTACCCCAAGTGTCAGTGTCATTATCTTGTACCCCAAGTGTCAGTGTCATTATCCTGTACCCCAAGTGTCACTGTGTCATTATCCTGTACCCCAAGTGTCAGTGTCAGTATCCTGTACCCCAAGTGTCAGTGTCATTATCCTGTACCCCAAGTGTCAGTGTCATTATCCTGTACCCCAAGTGTCAGTGTCATTACCCTGTACCCCAAGTGTCAGTGTGTCATTATCCTGTACCCCAAGTGTCAGTGTCATTATCCTGTACCCCGAGTGTCAGTGTCATTATCCTGTACCCCAAGTGTCAGTGTCATTATCCTGTACCCCAAGTGTCAGTGTCATTATCCTGTACCCCAAGTGTCAGTGTCATTATCCTGTACCCCAAGTGTCACTGTGTCATTATCCTGTACCCCAAGTGTCAGTGTCATTATCCTGTACCCCAAGTGTCAGTGTCATTATCCTGTACCCCAAGTGTCAGTGTCATTATCCTGTACCCCAAGTGTCACTGTGTCATTATCCTGTACCCCAAGTGTCAGTGTCATTATCCTGTACCCCAAGTGTCAGTGTCATTATCCTGTACCCCAAGTGTCACTGTGTCATTATCCTGTACCCCAAGTGTCAGTGTCATTATCCTGTACCCCAAGTGTCAGTGTCATTATCCTGTACCCCGAGTGTCAGTGTCATTATCCTGTACCCCAAGTGTCACTGTGTCATTATCCTGTACCCCAAGTGTCAGTGTCATTATCCTGTACCCCAAGTGTCAGTGTCATTATCCTGTACCCCAAGTGTCAGTGTCATTATCCTGTACCCCAAGTGGTTCTGATTGCCTGATTGGAGTCGGGATGGAACTTTTTGTTCCCCTTTAGTGGGGAAAATTGTCTTCTACCTCACAGGGTTTTTTGCCTTCCTCTGGATCAACTAGCAGGATGACAGGCCGAACTGGATGGACAAATGTCTTTTTTCGGCCTTATGTACTATGTTACTATGTTACATTGCTCTGTCAGGCTCCTTGTACTTTCCTGCAGGGCAGAGTCATGGGCACGGGTGCTGCCTCCAGCACTTGGCAGGGAGCACACATTTCGCTGCCGGCTCTTAGATGGACCATGGAGCCAGGTCGGGTCATCCTCGTGTGTCATTCTGTTTACATACCTTTTTAGTAATTTATAAATACGCAGGGAGTGAGTATCTGGTTATATATAAGAGCGCAGCTCCGGAGGATGACAGTGGCCATGATCATACAAGGATAGATGCCATTGTGTATACTCGCCCATATTATAATATATCTAGCAGAGATACATCAGAGTATATATAGAACGTGACGGATTGTTAGGAGTTTAATTTTCCAAGACCAACACTAGGTGTAATGTCATCTCATCAGAATGCCGGAGATTTACATTGTTAGTGTGGGTCTAATTACGACTAGGAGGCTATGGGGGCCATTTTCTGCATATTTAGCCATTGCACTGACTGCTTCCCCTGTAATAAATCAGTTGCCTATTCCATACCATACAAAATGTGTGCGCTAGAATTCTATGTCATGCTGCCTCCTAGTGGCCACCCTGCTTCACAACAGTTTCAGTACAATATTGTATTAATTTGCCCTATAGAACAACCAGAGCAGCAGAAGAGGAGTGTGATGATCCTGTGGGGGAAAGTGACCTTCGCTAAGGCTAGGATTTCATGTGATGACACCAGTGAGGAGGAGGAGTATGGATCTCACTCATTGAGCATTACCTAGTAGAAGGAGCGGAATCCTCCCAGCAGCACAGAGGATCTCCAAAGAGGAGTGTGATGATCCTGTGGGGGAAGGTGACCTCCACTAAGGCCAGGACTTAATGTGATGATACCATTGAGGAGAAGAATGGAGCTCACACACAGAGCATTTTCTAGTGGAAGGAGCGTAACCCTCCCAGCAGCACAGAGTATCTCAGAAGAGGAGTGTGGTGATCCTCTGGAGGGGGCAGAGACCTGATCACTCATGTAATGATGTTATGGAGTTCAGGAAGTCACAGGGGTGCTTCATGAGAAGTGCATATAAATAATTTTAGATGTTTTTATACCACCTCTAGGGGGAGCTCAACGCATAGGGATTTGTCAAAGAGTTCATTGGGAGCTGTATCAGTCCCTGTGTAATGAGCTCCCCCTAGTGGTGGTTATAGGCAGTTATACATTGATCATGTAACTGTGTAAAGGGAAGCAGAGGATTTGGAGCTGTGTGTCAGGTTAACTGTTGGGAGAAGACAAGTTGGAGGTCACAGACTAATGATTACATAGCGGAAGGAGCAGTGTCCGCCAGCAGCACCAGTCCAGGTTTTTCTTTCACGACTCCAGTGCAAATGAAGGTGGCGTTGGCTGGCTGTCAATGGCAGGACACGTAGTGGGAGCCGTGACACCAAATTTCTTTTTACTAAGCGCTAATGATGGGCCCACCTGTGTCTGGATGGTCGACAACCAAACCGTGGTTGCTGCTAGTACTTGCTGGTGGATCAAACGATGCTTTCTACTGGTGGGCTGCCTGGAGCCATGTGTACATGCCGTCATATAACCACACTCAGCTAGGTCAGAACGGCCCGGGTGGTGGTCAGTTCATCAAAAAAAACATATCGCATCTCTCAGTCGTATGATGAGCTCCCTCTCAAATTCTGTCAACTGGACCAAATGTGTTTGAATGCGTCGTAGAGGCATGTCTAGCACCGATCTCTCACCAAGAGGCACACTACCCAAAAGTAGCCTCTAAGAGTGTTTTTACATGGCAGCGGGTTAAGCAATGTTATGCCCTCCTGTGCCTGTAATCATTTTTATATCTGCCTGAGTCATAACTGCAGGACGAGCTCTGCAGCAATACGACATTTCTATCTGGGGGCGGTATTTTGTCAATGAGTTTATATACAGTATCCAGAAGCCACGCACTATTTTAACGATAGTAGGAATAGCTGAGGGGCTATTTCCATCCCACTAATATTTGGAAAATCAGGAGCAGCAGCCAGGGTGACAAGATTATGGGTTGCCGTCAAAAGTTTCTCGGGGGATGGGAAGTGACACAAGTCACCGAATACCTGACATTGGATCTGTCGGCGGTGAGAATAAAATGAGTCCATCCAGTTATTAACTACTCCCTGGTAATGGCCTGACCTCGGAGGAGGTGACACAGGAGGACTGGCTACAAGCCAGACAGAAGATGAGACAACAGTTCTTTAACTGGTTCAAGACTGAACATTTATTTTCATCGCCGACCAGATGTGTCTGCCAAAAAAAAAGGGTGGCATCAGATGCCATAACTTTATTCAATTATTGTATATTTTTTTGTCTTTTTTTTTTTTGCTGTGGTACATTTTTATTTTAGTATTTTTTGTTTTTACTTTTTTAGCTAGAAAATGTAAAAATAAAGGAAAACAATTCTCATTCTCTCTCTCTCTCTCTGTTTATATACTATATTTTGCACATATTTTTTCATCAGACCTCAGATCAGACCCCCAATCCTCATCAGACCTCAGATCAGAACCCCAATCTTCATCAGACCTCAAAACACACTCTCAATCTTCATCAGACCTCAGATCAGAACCCCAATCTTTATCTGACCTCAGATCAGACCCCCAATCTTCATCAGACCTCAGATTAGAACCCCAATCTTTATCTGACTTCAGATCAGACCCCCAATCTTCATCAGACCTCAGATCAGACACCCAATCTTCATCAGACCTCAGAACACACTCTTAATCTTCATCAGACCTCAGATCAGAACCCCAATCTTTATCTGACTTCAGATCAGACCCCCAATCTTTATCAGACCTCAGATCAGACCCCCAATCTTCATCAGACCTCAGATCAGAACCCCAATCCTCATCAGACCTCAGATCAGAACCCCAATCTTCATCAGACTACAGAACACACTCTCAATCTTCATCAGACCGCAGATCAGAACCCCAATCTTTATCTGACCTCAGATCAGACCCCCAATCTTCATCAGACCTCAGATCAGAACCCCAATCTTCATCAGACCTCAGAACACACTTTCAATCTTCATCAGACCTCAGATCAGAACCCCAATCTTCATCAGACCTCAGATCAGAACCCCAATCCTCATCAGACCTCAGATCAGAACCCCAATCTTCATCAGACCTCAGATCGGAACCCCAATCTTCATCAGACCTCAGAACACACTCTCAATCTTCATCAGACCTCAGATCAGAACCCCAATCTTTATCTGACCTCAGATCAGACCCCCAATCTTCATCAGACCTCAGATCACACTCTCAATCTTCATCAGACCTCAGATCAGAACCCCAATCTTTATCTGACCTCAGATCAGACCCCCAATCTTCATCAGACCTCAGATGACACTCTCAATCTTCATCACACCCCAAAATCAGAACACCATTCCTCATCAGACCCCCAAGATCAATCAGACCTCAGATCAGATACCCAATCTTCATCAGACCTCAGATCAGAACCCCAAACTTCATCAGACCTCAGATCAGAACCCCAATCTTCATCAGACCTCAGATCAGAACCCCAATCTTCATCAGACCTCAAAACACACTCTCAATCTTCATCAGACCTCCGATCACACTCTCAATCTTCATCACACCCCAAAATAAGAACGCCATTCCTCATCAGACCCCCAAGATCCATCAGACCTCAGATCAGACCCCCAAGATCCTTCAGACCTCAGATCAGATGCCCAAGATCCATCACACCCCCAAAGTTTCATCAGACCTCAGATCAGACATAAAACAATAAATTAACTTCTTCAGGACGGTGCTGCTGCTCTACAGGCCCAGCAGTCTCTCCAGTATTCACCACTCCCTAGTCTTCTCCTGGCCCGCGCTGCACTATGACCTGACATCGCACAACAACAGATTATAGTGCGCATCCAAGTGCACTATGTCCTTTACTGTTATGGTGGCAGAGGCAGAACTTGCAGCGTGGGCTAGCGCTGGCTTTTTAAAAAATATTTTTTACATTATTTTACATTTTGTAAACCCCCTTAAAGCTGTAAACAGACCTTTGTGCGGTATTTAAACATTGCCGTTTTTTTTTCTGATTTTCCTGACATATTGGCCCCAGTTACAGGGAAAATACACCCTCCTGATGCGCACTGAAGATCTGATCTGGGTTTGCTAAGACCCAGCAGCTTGTACAGTTACCTGGCCCCCAGTGATCATATGATCGCTAGGACCAGAGAAGGAAACGGCATTGCTGCTGCTCGATCCGATAATAAATCACTCATTCACCCATGAGGTAGGCAGGAACGGTAAAAGAAAGATTGGGTAGCCCGACCATCACTGACTACAGGTCCGCCTCCCTGAAACCGCGTGATCTCTTTGCGGCTGCCATCTCTGCATGGACAGTCAGAGGCATCCACGCAGAGCTGAATGCGGACCGCCCAGGCATTTATAGTCTGTGGACGATCTGGAACTTGTTCATTCTGTTTTTGGGAAACTAGGTGACGACCAATAGTGACTTTGTCCGGAATGTTTGCCAAATAGAGCCTCATTTGTCTGCAGGTGGTGTCCGGTATTCCACCTCGGTCCCATTCGCTTCCATTTAATCAACCAGCGTAGTTATTCATTCAGTCAATTTCCACGCTTGTGTCGCGGGGTGACAACCCCTATGGGAGTTCTGATGTTGCCTGGTTGTCCCTACCTTACTTTGCGAGACCATCATTATGACCTTTTATGAAACTTCTCATAGGGGTTATGAGCACCCAGCTTTTCATGGCAGCACATCGGTCTGCATATGTAACGATATCTCCTCCATGATCACTGTAGGGATTGTCCCTTTAAGGACTTCTATTTAAAGGGGTTTTTGTGGAGACCGTATTTCGTTGGCGGGACACAGATGGTGAAATTTTCATGCACATTGACTGCATGGGATCTGTTTCGGTGCAGGAGCCCAGAGGGAAAATGTCTGAGTTAATTACCGTACATTGCTGGTTGTGTCCTGGCAGGGTCCCCAGTTATGGCGTGGATTCACATCGTCCTGTCTTGTAGGCACATTGTCACCACAGTCATCTCTCTACAGCGAGTACGTCTGGCCGAGATCCAGACCGATTGTTAAACGTTACCAGAAGGCCTGGCCGCCAGCCATCATATAACTAGTTACAGGCCTTTACCGTACGCCACAACGGGTAAGAAACAGGAGGTTATGATCCAAGGAATTCTGTAAGAGGAAGGCCAATCCCGCCAACACTGTATGTGTTATATACAGGGGAAGCCTTGTGTAAGGAAGAGGAGGTGTACTGTACTACAATTTATGTACATAGGGAGCAGTATTATAGTAGATATGTTCTTGTACATAGGAGCAGTATTATAGTAGTTATATTCTTGTACATAGGAGCAGTATTATAATAGTTATATTCTTGTATATAGGAGCAGTATTATAGTAGTTATATTCTTGTATTTAGGAGCAGTATTATAGTAGTTATATTCTTGTACATAGGAGCAGTATTATAGTAGTTATATTCCTGTACATAGGAGCAGTATTATAGTATTTATATTATTGTACATAGGAGCAGTATTATAGTAGTTATATTCTTGTACATAGGAGCAGTATTATAGTAGTTATATTCTTGTACATAGGAGCAGTATTATAGTAGTTATATTCTTGTACATAGGAGGCAGTATTATAGTAGTTATATTCTTGCACATAGGAGGCAGTATTATAGTAGTTATATTCTTGTACATAGGAGCAGTATTATAGTAGTTATATTCTTGTGCATAGGAGCAGTATTATAGTAGTTATATTCTTGTACATAGGAGCAGTATTATAGTAGTTATATTCTTGTACATAGGAGCAGTATTATAGTAGTTATACTCTTGTATATAGGAGCAGTATTATAGTAGTTATATTCTTGTACATAGGAGCAGTATTATAGTAGTTATATTCTTGTACATAGGAGCAGTATTATAGTAGTTATATTCCTATACATAGGGGCAGTATTATAGTAGTTATATTCTTGTACATAGGAGCAGTATTATAGTAGTTATATTCTTGTACATAGGAGCAGTATTATAGTGGTTATATTCTTGTACATAGGAGGCAGTATTATAGTAGTTATATTCTTGTACATAGAGCAGTATTATAGTAGTTATATTCTTGTACATAGGAGGCAGTATTATAGTAGTTATATTCTTGTACATAGGAGGCAGTATTATAGTAGTTATATTCTTGTACATAGGAGCAGTATTATAGTAGTTATATTCTTGTACATAGGAGCAGTATTATAGTAGTTATATTCTTGTACATAGGAGCAATGTTATAGTAGTTAAATTCTTGTACATGGGAGGCAGTATTATAGTAGTTATAGTCTTGTACATAGGAGCAGTATTATAGCAGGGGCGTGGAAATGATATCGCCCGACGCCCGGGATGTGTGGTTTCGGGCGCCAGGCAGGAAGTTTATTTGGTAGCCTAGCCCTGCTGCTGGCAAGTAGCAGGGCTGACCGCGGCTGCATTAGGGCGCAGAGACTGAAAAAGGGGCGGAAAAATTTAACTGAAACACTTGCGTTCCTCCAGCCGGCTGCAGCTGTTCTTCTCTGTATGATCCTGGTATCTTGGGCTCCCGACAAGTTGTTCGAGGACCTGGGAACACTCAGCCAATCAGTGGCTGCAGCTGTATCACGTGTCAGGCCAGTGATATCCTGCTTAGCCAATCACTTTCCCAGGTCCACAAAAAACTTGTCGGGAGCCCAAGTAAAATCCCAGGATCATACAGAGGAGAAGGGGATTGGCTGCAGACGGGAGCAGGTGAGCATAATGGTTTTTACACATTAATAGAGGGGGAAGGGAGAGGGGTGAAATGTGACATGGGGAGGGGGAGAAATGTGACATGGGGGAGGGGGAGAAATGTGACATGGGGAGGGGAGAAATGTGACATGGGGGAGGGGAGAAATGTGACATGGGGGAGGGGGGAGAAATGTGACATGAGGGGGAGAAATGTGACATGGGGGGAGGGGGGAGAAATGTGATATGAGGAGGAGAAATGTGACATGAGGGGGAGAAATATGACATGGGGGGAGGGGGTGGGAGAAATGATACATGGGGGGACGGGAGGAGAAATGTGACATGGGGGAGGGGGGAGAAATGTGACATGGGGGAGGGGGGAGAAATGTGACATGGGGGAGGAGAAATGTGACAGAGGGGGGTAATGTGACATGGGGTGAGAGATGTCACATCTCTCCCCCTCCATGTCACAGTTCTATTATTAAATTATTTTTTGTATCAGGACAAGTAGATTCTAATGAGGGACAAGTAGATCGAGCCCCCACTTTAGTCCTTCGACAAGTAGTTTTTTTTTTACATTTCCACACCCCTGTATAGTAGTTATATTCTTGTACATAGGAGGCAGTAATATAGTAGATATATTCTTGTACATAGGAGCAGTATTATAGTAGTTATATCCTTGTATATAGGAGCAGTATTATAGTAGTTATATTCTTGTATGTAGGTTGCAGTATTATAGTAGTGATATTCCTGTACACATGAGGCATTATTATAGTTATATTCTTGTACACATGAGGCAGTATTATAGTAGTTATATTCTTCTACATAGGAGCAGTATTATAGTAGAAATATCCTTATAAGTAGGGGGCAGTATTATAGTAGTTCTATTCTTGTACATAGGAGGCAGTATTATAGTAGTTATATTCTAGTACATAGGAGGAAGTATTATAGTAGTTATATTCTTGTACATAGGAGGCAGTATTATAGTAGCTATATTCTTGTATATAGGAGGCAGTATTATAGTAGTTATATTCTTGTACATAGGAGGCAGTATTATAGTAGTTATATTCTTGTACATAGGAGGCAGTATTATAGTAGTTATATTCTTGTAGATAGGAGACAGTATTTTAGTAGTTATAATCTTGTACATAGGAGGCAGTATTATAGTAGTTATATTCTTGTAGATAGGAGACAGTATTTTAGTAGTTATAATCTTGTACATAGGAGGCAGTATTATAGTAGTTATATTCTTGTACATAGGAGGCAGTATTATAGTAGTTATATTCTTGTACATAGGAGGCATTATTATAATACTTATATTCTTCTACATAAGAGCAGTATTATAGTAGTTCTATTCTTGTATATAGGAGCAGTATTATAGTAGTTATATCCTTGTACATAGGAAGCAGTATTATAGTAGTTCTATTCTTGTATATAGGAGCAGTATTATAGTAGTTATATTCTTGTAAGTAGGTTGCAGTATTATAGTAGTGATATTCCTGTACACATGAGGCATTATTATAGTTATATTCTTGTACACATGAGGCAGTATTATAGTAGTTATATTCTTGTACATAAAAGCAGTATTATAGTAGCTATATTCTTGTATATAGGAGCAGTATTATAGTACTTATATTATTGTACACATGAGGCATTTTTATAATACTTATATTCTTCTACATAAGAGCAGTATTATAGTAGTTCTATTCTTGTATATAGGAGCAGTATTATAGTAGTTATATCCTTGTATATAGGAGCAGTATTATAGTAGTTATATTCTTGTATGTAGGTTGCAGTATTATAGTAGTGATATTCCTGTACACATGAGGCATTATTATAGTTATATTCTTGTACACATGAGGCAGTATTATAGTAGTTATATTCTTCTACATAGGAGCAGTATTATAGTAGAAATATCATTATAAGTAGGGGGCAGTATTATAGTAGTTCTATTCTTGTACATAGGAGGCAGTATTATAGTAGTTATATTCTAGTACATAGGAAGCAGTATTATAGTAGTTATATTCTTGTACATAGGAGGCAGTATTATAGTAGTTATATTCTTGTACATAGGAGGCAATATTATAGTAGTTATATTCTTGTACATAGGGGGCAGTATTATAGTAGTTATTTTTTTGGTACATAGGAGCAGTATTATAGTAGTTATATTCTTGTACATAGGAGGCAGTATTATAGTAGTTATTTTCTTGTACATAGGAGCAGTATTATAGTAGTTATATTCTTGTACATAGGAGCAGTATTATAGTAGTTATATTCTTGTACATAGGAGCAGTATTATAGTAGTTTTATTCTTGTACATAGAAGGCAGTATTATAGTAGTTATATCCATGTACATAGGAGCAGGATTATAGCAGTTATATTCTTGTATATAGGAACAGTATTATAAAGATATTAAACTGAACCTAGATTGCCAGGAAGGACCACTAGAACTTTAACATAACTAATCTAGACATTTCAGTCTCCTCCTTTCTGAGGTGATCTAGGATTTTGACTGCACACTCCCCACTACCCCGACTTGAGAATAAAGAAGATTATTAACAGTAAATTCTTTAAAAGCTCAGTTCTGCTATCAGCCCATCTGGATAAAACATCACTGCTGCCGATACTGAGCCCTGAGCTTCTGGAATAATACGGGCCATTGGTCTTCGGCCAAAGTAAATAAGCCAAGTGTGACAAGGACAGAAGCTGGTTAGGTCAGGAGAAAGCTGCATCAGAGACGAGTCTCTCGTGACTCCATGTAGATACCGGCAGATCCCATGACCACACATGGTCTGTGCTACCATATGCAAAATACAATATTATTATTGCTGTAACGTTGAGGGAAAATTAGATCTGTTGCTAAACTACAACTCCCAGCATATCCCCAATAGCTTCCTGCTATGAGAACATTCTAGGAATTGTCGTTCTGCAACAGCTGGAGAAACACCGGTTGGAAAAGACTTCACTTGGAAAAACAAAATGGAGAACGGTCTCTGTAGGAAGAAAACTGTATTTCTAGTACCACTTATTGGTCTGCACTGATACATTGTAACAAACTGTCAGGAGAGAAAAGGGATTTGTGCTTCTCATGTGTTCAGCTCACATAGGATTATCCTGATATAATGTAGCATAGATTTATAGGTTCCCCATTGGACTGTGTACGTTCTTCTGCACCCATGGAGTGACCCCCGAAGTGGTGACCAAGGGGCCACACCATAGCCTAGGCTATATGCCAATGAGCTGCACTGGTTCAGTAATACATAGCTTTTATAACTAGATATATCCAAAACTATTCCCATATCAAAGCCAGTGTGCTGCGACTGGGAAGGAAGCGGAACGCTGTGGAGCTGGATGTTTTTGTAGGAATTTGGCCACAATATCACAGCTATTAATATCTGAGCAATGATTTATTGCATGTTTGTTCTGGACAAAAATTCCGCTAATCTAGGATTATTTTCTGCCATTTATTGTTCTCAGTTCTCTCTGCTCTTTTCTTTTCTTTTGTTTTTGTGTTATTAACCATTGGGCACGGCCATATATGGGAAAATGATTCATCTGTAGCCCAGGAGCAACGTAAAAGGGCTGTCCGATCTTGGACAATAGGGGCATTTCGCTAGGATAGGCCCCAATGTCTGATAGGTGTGGGACCCGCTATTTAGAACGGAGCCTGCAAACTGAAGGGGGGCATACTGCGCATGGGTGGCTGCTCTCTATTTCAATGGGACTTCAAGCACACCACTCGGCTATTTTCAGCAGTCCCATAGAACCCTCCGACACTTCAGGAGCAGTTTTATAGTAGTTATATTCTTGTACATAGGGGCAGTAGTATAGTATTTATATTCTTGTACATAGGGGCAGTAGTATAGTATTTATATTCTTGTACATAGGGGCAGTATTATAGTAGTTATATTCTTGTACATAGGAGGCAGTATTATAGTAGTTATATTCTTGTACATAGGCAGTATTATAGTATTTATATTCTTGTACATAGGAGGCAGTATTATAGTAGTTATATTCTTGTACATAGGAGGCAGTATTATAGTAGTTATATTCTTGTACATAGAAGGCAGTATTATAGTAGTTATATTCTTGTATATAGGAGCAGTATTATAGTAGTTATATTCTTGTACATAGAAGGCATTATTATAGGAGTTATATTCTTGTACATAGGAGCAGTATTATAGTAGTTATATTCCTGTACATAGGAGGAGTATTATAGTAGTTATATTCTTGTACATAGGAGCAGTATTATAGTAGTTATATTCTTGTACATAGGAGGCAGTATTATAGTAGTTATATTCTTGTACATAGGAGGCAGTATTATAGTAGTTATATTCTTGTACATAGGAGCAGTATTATAGTAGTTATATTCTTGTACATAGGAGCAGTATTATAGTAGTTATATTCTTGTACATAGGAGCAGTATTATAGTAGTTATATTCTTGTACATAGGAGGCAGTAATATAGTAGTTATATTCTTGTACATAGGAGGCAGTATTATAGTGGTTATATTCTTGTACATAGTAGCAGTATTATAGTAGTTATATTCCTTTACATAGGAGGCAGTATTATAGTAGTTATATTCTTGTACATAGGAGCAGTATTATAGTAGTTATATTCTTGTACATAGGAGGCAGTATTATAGTAGTTATATTCTTGTACATAGGAGGCAGTATTATAGTAGTTATATTCTTGTACATAGGAGCAGTATTATAGTAGTTATATTCTTGTACATAGGAGCAGTATTATAGTAGTTATATTCTTGTACATAGGAGCCGTATTATAATAGTTATATTCTTGTACATAGGACAGTATTATAGTAGTTATATTCCTGTACATAGGAGGCAGTATAATAGTAGTTATATTCTTGTACATAGGAGCAGTATTATAGTAGTTATATTCTTGTACATAGGAGGCAGTATAATAGTAGTTATATTCTTGTACATAGGAGCAGTATTATAGTAGTTATATTCTTGTACATAGGAGCAGTATTATAGTAGTTATATTCTTGTACATAGGAGGCAGTATTATAGTAGCTATATTCTTGTACATAGGAGGCAGTATTATAGTAGTTATATTATTGTACATAGAAGAAGTATTATAGTAGTTATATTCTTGTACATAGGAGGCAGTATTATAGTAGTTATATTCTTGTACATAGGAGCAGTATTAAAGTAGTTATATTCTTGTACATAGGAGGCAGTATTATAGTAGTTATATTCTTGTACATAGGAGCAGTATTATAGTAGTTATATTCTTGTACATAGGAGCAGTATTATAGTAGTTATATTCTTGTACATAGAAGAAGTATTATAGTAGTTATATTCTTGTACATAGCAGGCAGTATTATAGTAGTTATATTCTTGTACATAGGAGCAGTATTATAGTAGTTATAGTCTTGTACATAGGAGGCAGCATTATAGTAGTTATATTCTTGTACATAGGAGCAGTATTATACTAGCTATATTCTTGTAAATAGGAGCAGTATTATAGTAGTTATATTTGTGTACGTAGGAGATAGCATTGTTGCTGTTTTCTTCCTGTACATAGATTTCAGTTTTATAGCAATTCTGTCGGTTTGTTTATAGAATGTGCCGTCTAAGCTGCAGTTTTTTGGGACACATTTGCTATGCTTTTGCATTGTGCCCATCACTTTGAATTACATGTCCCCTTTTCCTACTAGCAATCATTTCTTCTACTCTTTCTTAGTTCCTAACACGGCATTGTGGCAGTAGCCATGCGCTATCGGTACATGTGAATTCTATGTTAGCTGCAGTCATATTTACGCTTTACAGTGTGGTACATAGTTTTTTATGGTGTATTCCTTCTAGTTTATACTGACTGTAAAGTAAATAGTTAAATTCCAGCTTCTTGTTAATTTGTGCCATCTAGAGGCAGAATGTAGCATTACATGCTTTTAGTGGTTGCCTTCACTGTGCTGTAGTGTTTGTCAGTGTCGGACTGGGGTTCCTTGGGACCCCCAGAGCAATTATATTGAGGCCCAACCGCTATATCATGAATATTGTCTGACAGCATTTGAATCAAATAAATATTTGGCCAGTGATTGGCTCCAAAGGCAGCAATCTTTTTTTCTCCTGGACCTTTGGGGCTCACTGGAGGATCCTCTGATTCTGTGGTGGGACCGTCTGACTATGGTGGTTGCATAGGGTTAGATAAGTTAAGGAATACAGTATCTGTCATCTGTATCAGTCAGTGTTCAAATTGGGACTAAAGTTTTTTTTTCCGACATATCCCTATGCCATATATGTCTGCTATATGGGCTCCACCTCTGAGAGAGAAGATTCCCCGACCCACCAGGGGAGGCAGGCAGTGCCATCCACATCCATGCTGACAACCAATTCACAAGAGGCCAGGAGGACGCCTTTAGAAGCAATATTTTTTTTGTTTTTTTAAACCCTTATTTCTGGGAGACATCATTTTTTACTTATCAGTGTAGCCGTGTGATGATTTGTTTTTGTTTGCAGGATTAGTTGTATTTTTCTGTGGCATCATTTTGGGGGAACATGTCATGCACGCACTATTTTTATAATGTCCACCATGGGGTATAAATGACATGCCAACTTTATTCTGAGGGTCAGTATATTTACGGTGATACCTAATGTATGCAATATTTTCATGTTTTATGACTTTTCACCAATAAAAGCTATAACACCATATTTTTCACTTTATAAGACGCCAAAAGTGAGGCGAGAAATGGCATTACGTCTTATAAAGCAAATACTAATGAGCGCCCCCATTATGGAAGTGCTGATTAGTATGGAAGAGGCTCACGTACTCAGCGCTCCTTGGTCTTCCTCCGGGGCTAGCGCTGCACATTTCCTGACTGCCTGCGGTGCCAGGACATAGTGCTTGTAGGCGTGCAGTATGCAGTAAGGGAGTGGTGAGCGGCGAAGAGTGCACTGTGCGGAGCAGGAGAGGTAAGTTAATTTCTTTATTTTATGTCTGATCTGAGGTCTGATACAGATTAGGGGTCTGATCTGAGATCTATTAAAGATTGGGGGTCTGATCTGAGGCGGATAAAGATTGGGGGTCTGATCTGAGATCTATTAAAGATTGGGGGTCTGATCTGTGGCAGATAAAGATTGGGGGTCTGATCTGAGGCGGATAAAGATTTGGGGTCTGATCTGAGGCGGATAAAGACTGGGGGTCTGATCTGAGGCGGATAAAGATTAGGGTCTGATCTGAGGCGGATAAAGATTTGGAGCCTGATCTGAGGCGGATAAAGACTGGGGGTCTAATCTGAGGCGGATAAAGATTTGGGGTCTGATCTGAGGCGGATAAAGACTGGGGGTCTGATCTGAGGCGGATAAAGATTGGGGGTCTGATCTGTGGCGGATAAAGATTAGGGTCTGATCTGAGGCGGATAAAGATTTGGAGCCTGATCTGAGGCGGATAAAGACTGGGGGTCTAATCTGAGGCGGATAAAGATTGGGGGTCTAATCTGAGGCAGATAAAGATTGGGGGTCTGATCTGAGGAGGATAAATATTTGGGCGTCTGATCTGAGGTCTGATGAAGATTTGGAGTCTGATCTGAGGTCTGATGAGGATTGGGGGGCCTGATGTGAAGGCTGATGAAGTTTGGGGGGCTCTGATCTGAGGCCGAATGACGACTGAGGGGTCTGATCTGAGGCCTGATGAAGATTGGTGACCTGATCTGATGTCTAATGAAAAATAATTTTTCAGATTTTCTTCCTGTAAAACCTAGTTGCGCCTTATAAAGTTAAAAATATGGTAAATAATTTAAAAATCTTAAAATTTAAAAATGTAATAATAAATCATTAGTTTTTGTGTTGCCATATTCTGACACCCAGCACTTTTTTGCTTTTGAGTGAGGCTGTTTTTTTATGGGAAGAGTTGCCTTGCATTAGTACCATTTTATATTTATATATATAGCAGAAAAAGGCTCTGGCCCAGAGCCGAAACGTCGTGGTTCCACATGGGTGAATAAACCAGCTTTTTAAATTTATTTTTTCGGAGTGCTGCCCATTTTTTTGCTATAAGTATTGTGGGCAATTGCATATACCCCAAGGGCTTGAGCACCCACCTTCCTTCTTATTGTGCTGCCTTTGTTTCCATTGAAAGTTGTTATGGACGCAGTGATACCACTTATGTTTACTTTTTTAGATTTTTTTTTTAAACTAACACGTTTTTAAGACAGAGGTATTTTTTTATGTTTTTTTATCTAAAATTTTTTTAAGATTTTTAAAGCTATGTGGACCCTGTCATCTAAAGGTTTAAATGGCTGGGACTGGAGGGATTGTTGCTGTTAAATCCAGGTGACGACTACTACTGCTAGTGCAGATTCAGCTCAGCTATGTATATATATGGCGGTATTGGATATGCACAGTGAATATTAAAGGGGTTCTCTGGGACTTTTATATCTTCTGCCTATCCTCAGAAATAGTGTTCAGTATCAGATTGGTGGGGGTCTGACTCCCAGCACCCCCGCCGATCAGCTGCTCTGCAATAGCAGTGAATGGAGGCAGCACTGCAGTATCCAGCTCTACACATTATATATATTCAGTGTCAATGATGACCTTAAATGACCCCTGTCCCCCTCCTGGTTGCTATGATACACATTGCGTGGCAATACAACCCCCTCGCTGCACCGCAAATGCTACACAATGAGCGATCTGTTTATGTCAGCCTGATCCTGTTGCCATGGATACAGTAATAGACAATTCTATACATGTGCTGCAAGAGATACAAAATGTCCTAAAGCTGACTGATCGCCCCGTCCTGCCCTGCACCATGTATTATGAAGAAGGTGGGTGCTTGTGATGCTGGTGTCCAAGCAGGAGAACCTGAAGATCTCCTCCACCACTGAACGGTGACTTGTAGACGGCAGCTAAAGATTTATTCTCACTATGTTAGTTTGGTCTTAAAGGAATTCTCCTCTTGTGTATAAAATTAGGTTGAAATAAGAAACATTCTGTAAACTTGTCTATAGATAAAGAAAAGACAGCTGAGTGAGTAAGTAAGCTGAGGATAAGTAATGTAATGTATGTACGCAGTGACTTCACCAGCAGAATAGTGAGTGCAGCTCTGGAGTATAATACAGGATGTAACTCAGGATCAGTACAGGATAAGTAATGTATGTACGCAGTGACTTCACCAGCAGAATAGTGAGTGCAGCTCCGGAGTATAATACAGGATGTAACTCAGGATCAGTACAGGATAAGTAATGCAATGTATATACACAGTGACTCCACCAGCAGAATAGTGAGTGCAGCTCTGGAGTATAATACAGGATGTAACTCAGGATCAGTACAGGATAAGAAATGTAATGTATGTACACAGTGACTGCACCAGCAGAATAGTGATTGCAGCTCTGGAGTATAATACAGGATGTAACTCAGGGTAGTACAGGATAAGTAATGTATATACACAATGACTCCACTAGAAGAATAGTGAGTGCAGCTCTGGGGTATAATACAGGGTGTAATTCAGGATCAGTACAGGATAAGTAATGTATGTACACAGTGACTCCACCAGCAGAATAGTGAGTGCAGCTCTGGAGTATAATACAGTACAGGATAAGTAATGTAATGTATCTACACAGTGACTGCACCAGCAGAATAGTGAGTGCAGCTCTGGAGTATAATACAGTATGTAACTCAGGATCAGTACAGGATAAGTAATATAATGTATGTACACAGTGGCTCCATCAGTAGAATAGTGAGTGCAGCTCTGGAGTATAAAACAGGATGTAACTGAGGATCAGTACAGGATAAGAAATGTAATGTATGTACACAGTGACTGCACCAGCAGAATAGTGAGTGCAGCTCTGGAGTATAATACAGGATGTAACTCAGGATGAGTACAGGATACGTAATGTATGTACACAGTGTCTCCACCAGCAGAATAGTGAGTGCAGCTCTGGAGTATAATACAGGATGTAACTCAGGATCAGTACAGGATAAGTAATGTATGTACACAGTGACTCCACCAGCAGAATAGTGAGTGCAGCTCTGGAGTATAATACAGGATGTAACTCAGCATCAGTACAGGATAAGTAGTGTAATGTATGTACACAGTGACTGCACCAGCAGAATAGTGAGTGCAGCTCTGGAGTATAATACAGGATGTAACTCAGGATCAGTACAGGATAAGTAATGTATGTACACAGTGACTGCACCAGCAGAATAGTGAGTGCAGCTCTGGAGTATAATACAGGATGTAACTCAGGATCAGTACAGGATAAGTAATGTATATACACAGTGACTCCACTATAGAATAGTGAGTGCAGCTCTGGGGTATAATACAGGGTGTAATTCAGGATCAGTACAGGATAAGCAATGTATGTACACAGTGACTCCACCAGCAGAATAGTGAGTGCAGCTCTGGAGTATAATACAGTACAGGATAAGTAATGTAATGTATCTACACAGTAACTGCACCAGCAGAATAGTGAGTGCAGCTCTGGAATATAGTACAGGATGTAACTCAGAATCAGTACAGGATAAGTAATATAATGTATGTACACAGTGGCTCCATCAGTAGAATAGTGAGTGCAGCTCTGGAGTATAAAACAGGATGTAACTGAGGATCAGTACAGAATAAGAAATGTAATGTATGTACACAGTGACTCCACCAGCAGAATAGTGAGTGCAGCACTGGAGTATAATACAGGATGTAACTCAGGATCAGTGCAGGATAAGTAATGTAATGTATGTACACAGTGACTCCACCAGCAGAATAGTGAGTGCAGCTCTGGAGTATAATACAGGATGTAACTCAGGATCATTACAGGATAAGTAATGTATGTACACAGTGACTGCACCAGCAGAATAGTGAGTGCAGCTCTGGAGTATAATACAGGATGTAACTCAGGATCAGTACAGGATAAGTAATGTATGTACACAGTGACTGCACTAGCAGAATAGTGAGTGCAGCTCTGGAGTATAATACAGGATGTAACTCAGGATCAGTACAGGATAAGTAATGTATATACACAGTGACTCCACTATAGAATAGTGAGTGCAGCTCTGGGGTATAATACAGGGTGTAATTCAGGATCAGTACAGGATAAGCAATGTATGTACACAGTGACTCCACCAGCAGAATAGTGAGTGCAGCTCTGGAGTATAATACAGTACAGGATAAGTAATGTAATGTATCTACACAGTAACTGCACCAGCAGAATAGAGAGTGCAGCTCTGGAGTATAATACAGGATGTAACTCAGAATCAGTACAGGATAAGTAATATAATGTATGTACACAGTGGCTCCATCAGTAGAATAGTGAGTGCAGCTCTGGAGTATAAAACAGGATGTAACTGAGGATCAGTACAGAAAAAGAAATGTAATGTATGTACACAGTGACTCCACCAGCAGAATAGTAAGTGCAGCTCTGGAGTATAATACAGGATGTAACTCAGGATCAGTGCAGGATAAGTAATGTAATGTATGTACACAGTGACTCCACCAGCAGAATAGTGAGTACAGCTCTGGAGTATAATACAGGATGTAACTCAGGATCAGTACAGGATAATTAATGTATTGTATGGACACAGTGACTCCACCAGCAGAATAGTAAGTGCAGGTTCTATAGTTTGTAACTAGTGATATAGGTACCACTTGGAGCTGACTCCGAGTTCGGGAAATGTTTTTTTACAGTACAAATTCATTTTTGAAGTTATTACCCGAAATCTTGCGAGACTTCGCTAAGCCATAACTTCGGCCCATCGGAGCCAATACATTCTAATACTGTACGGTATTGGAACAGAGTTTTATTTGAATCGATTCGCTCGTCCCTAGTTGTAACTTTTTTCATTACATTACCTATCCTATCACACAGAGACACCACTTTTTATATAGATTAGTTCTATATTTTTCTGTATAAATTTTTGGTCACTGCCAAATCATGTTTTTATCCGGAGGATCTTTCTATAAAAATGTGCCATCCCAGTCTGCACGTCTAGGTACTGGTGTCTGGGAGTAGGATGTGAAGGCAGGAGGTTCTGGTCTTGTGTTTTCTTAGGGGAATAGGGAAATCAAGGAGTGAAAGATTTAACAGATCTCAGTCTCGCTGCCCATGGATGACTGATAATGTGTATAGACATAGGTCAGATCCGAATCCTTGTTATCTTATCTGATATCTATGCCTGGTATTTTATGGTGGTCCCATCTTCCCCTTAAGCACCTATAATCTAATACAGTTACTTTTATTTTTGGGGGCGACACAGCAGAATGGGGTTCATTTCATCCAGTGATGGTCAGCCTGTGGTATTGCTCCAGCCCATATTGCTGTCGTAGTTTTATTCCGTCCGCCTCTTGACATGTTTGCCGTGCTGCTGCCGGAACTCCGGCCCTGCCCCCATTATAGTCAACGGGGCCGGAGCGGAAGTCCGGGGGCACACTTGCACTAGCGGCAGCACGGATCTGACAGGCTGTTCTCCCGCCGGAAAAACCTGCCAGAGTTCCTTGCCTCTAGTGTGAAAGTACCCTTAGGACAGAGGATAGGCATACACTGAAAAATATAGGACTTGTGCAGTGGCGTAGCTAAAAATGACTGGGCCCCCAGCAACTTCGCAACCCCCTGCTTCAATGAAATCCCCACTCCTGTGGCTAGTCAAGATTGCTTTCTCAGACGAGACCCAGCAGCCACTCCATCCATTTCCTACAGTGTCTGTATATTATGTAATTTTATAATACTGTTGAGGGGGCATTGACAGTAAAATTGTTTAGTCTTCCTCCTGGGTGGGCCGCTTCGGAGTTCAGGCCCCTAAGCAGCTGCTTCACCTATAGCTACACCCCTGGGCTTGTGCATGTGAGTGTATCTGCTAGTCCGATTTTGCTATCAGTTTGGACTTGTTGGTACCCACAGTTACACTTAAAGGACACACTGAAGATGGCGTTCCTCCAGCTAAGCCTGAAAATGGACTATAGTCTCAAGCCAGAGGATAAGATGGAACCATAGTCAGGCCAGGAGTCGATACTGAAAGGTAGGTGACAAATCGAAAGGGTGGGACAGGAGCAGAATCTAGGAATGCAACAAACTGCAACAGGAACAGTGTGCCTTAAAGGGGTTTTCTTGGACCCACGAATCCTGCAAAGCCAACTAAATTAAACAGAGTGCACCTGTAGAAGGTGCACCTGTTTGTAATTTACTTACCGCTCTAAAGTTGCATGGATCGGTCACTTGGAACTCAGCCACGTTACGCTCCTCTTCTGAAAATCCTGCTTCCACCGACGTCACATCTGTTACCAGGTTTCCCTCCTGGACTCTGAACAGAACGTGTCTTCCCCTTTGGATGGGTCCATAACTATTCCTCTTCTTGGTGTCTGCACTAATAAAGTGGATTCAGGAGTTTGTAAATGCGCCTAGGAGAAGAATGGACCTTGTTTTGTCCATTGACTGAATACCTGGTAGAGAAGGTGATGTCGATGGAAGCAGGATTTTCAGAAGAGGAGCATTGCATGACCAGGTTCCTGGGAGGATGATTCACGCAACTTTACAATGTTGAGTATATTGCAAACTTCGGGTGCATTCACGCGACTGTACCTGTTTTTTGCAAACCGCAAATTACGGGTCCTCAAAACACGGATACCGGCCTTGTGCATTTCGGATTCCAGATCAGAACATCCTGTCTAATGATAAAAATACCTATTCTTGTCTGCAAAACAGACCAGAATAGGACATGTTCTATCTTTTTGGTAGGGCTGCGGAATGGACGTGTGGATGCGGACAGCCCACAAATCTTTTGTGGCCCCATTGAAATGAATGTGTCCGCATCTGATCCACAAAATTGTGGAATAGATGCTGAAAGAAAAATATGGTTGTGTGGATGGGCCCATTCTCCTACATGGGTGTTATGTTAATCAAGCCTGGATTTCCTAACCCGCTGCATCTCAGAACACCCCATTGATCTGTAAGCAAGGTGCAGAACCTGGAGTCCCCACTAAATAGGCCTTCAGGGCTAAGTATCTTGAATTGTGAACATAGTAGCTGTTTCTGGAACAAAGGTGGCTTCAGATGCAGCTGATTCGGGCGAGGTAAGTCACAGTAGTTCGGTGTTGACATTAATGAAAGTGGAAGTATCTAGCGTCTCCCAATTAGGGTTCATGCACAGGACCATTGGTGGCTGGTGCTCGTATTGCAGCCTGCAAACATCAGGTCCACAGTATACCAGCTGTTTGTGCACCGCAACACGGATGCGGACCCATTTACTTCAATGGGTCCGCAATCCGGAAGGTGCGGTGTGAAACTAAGGAGTGTTTCCGTGGGTTTTCTGTCCTTGCCTCCGCACCTCAAAAAAATAGAACATGCGGAGGAATCACTGACCAACTCCGTCTGCGGCAGCAACACGGACGGTGCCTGTGCATTGGGGAATGCAATATTTGGTCCCCAAAGCACGGAAAGGGCGCCACACGTTCGTGTTCATTAGCCCTTAGGGTTATATACAGTGCATTCTGAAAGACTTGAGGCCCTTTTACTTTTTTTCGCATTTTGTTATGTTGTTCCTTGTACTAAAATAAAAAATAATTTATGTTTTCCACCATCGTTCTACACTGAACACCCCACAATGAGAAAGTGAAAATAGAACTTTAGAAATGTTTTCAAATTTATTAAAAAGGAAAAACTAAACTTTCGCCTGGACATAAGTATTTAGAACCTTTGCTCTAACACTTGACATTTAGCTCTGGGGCCTCCCATTTCTCTGGATCATGTTTGAGATGTTTCTACACCTTGATTGGAGTCACCGGTGGTAAATTCTGTTGATTGGACATGTTTTTAAAAGACACAGTCCTGTCTATATAAGATCTCACAGCAGACAATGCATATCAGAGGAAAAACCAAGCCATGAGAAGGAAAGAACTGCCTGTAGAGCTCAGAGACAGGAGTGTGTGGAGGCACAGATCTGGAGAAGGGGACAAAAACATTCTGATCTACTGAAAGTTCCCAAGAGCACAGTGGCCTCCATAATTCTTAAATTGAATATGTTTGGAACAGCCAGGACTATTTCTAGAGCTGGCCGCACCATCAAAACTTGGGTTTTGGTAAGACGGGTGACCAAGAACCCAATAGTTACTCTTGCTGATCTCCGAAAATCCTGCGTGCTGATGGGAGAAACTTCCAGAAGGTCAACCATCTAATTCCACTAATCGAGGCGTTATGGCAGAGTGGCCAGAAATAAACCTTTCGTCAGTAAAAGACACATGAAAGCTTGCAAAAAAAAGCACCTAAAAGACTCGGAGTATGAGGAAAAAAAGATTCTCTGGTCTGATGAAACCAAGAATTATATATGGACTAAGCCCTCATTCTGATGTAATAAAATCTGAGACTCTTTGCCAATATATTTTGATCAAAACACATCTGTGCCCACCTAGCCCCGCCAAGGTGCTCTCAGGTCAGGCAGGTCCTACGCTAACCCTACCTATGCCATTGGGGCATCGATGTTCAGGAGCGCAGACCCTGCACATATATTGTGCTGCTCCTAGTCACCTCTATGTGCATCCAGCAACCAATGAGAGGAGGAGCAAGCACAGCTATATGTACCACCTAATCAAGGCGGTCTGTTTGATAGGAAGGGCAAAAGTGCACATGAATGCTACTCCCAAGATAAAATAAGAGAGCATTCACACTTGAAGGTGCCGCTCCCTCAAGCATATACTACGTAATAAACAAAAATAACAGAAAAAACAAAGATAAAAACATCCTACATGATATAATAAATAAATACGCGGATGTCCCTGGCTACATTTATGAAAAAAAATCACAGAAAAAAAAGATAATAATGCACTAACAAAATAGATACAAGCATTATACTGTATATGGACTAAGCCCTCACTCTGATGTAATAAAATCTGAAACTCTTAGCCAATATATTTTGATCAAAACACGTGTGTGCCCACCTACCCCCGCAATTTCTATTTATCATATCGTGCAGGATGTTTTTATCTTAGTTTTTTCTGTGATTTTTGTTTATTATGTAGTTTTATTTTATTTTAGCACAAGGAGCAACATGAAAGGGTCTGAAGACTTTCTGAATGCATTGTACGTCCTTTGATGTGACTTGAGATAGCAAATAGCAGTGGCCCATAATATGGCACTTGGGGCCCAAACACCTCTGCACTCTGTAGAGACTGGTTGCCACGGTGATTATTCCCACAGCCGGCATTCAAAACCTTTCACGTTGCATCCTGCTGAATGCATCAACATCCGAGACGGCTCCCTGGAAATGCCTGTTTAACGCAGTTGTGTATGCATACATATAGAAACAGGTGTTTCTATAGTGGTCTCCATGGTGACGGTATTACACTGTTCCCGGGTAACTGTCCTTGTACCGTTCTGGTCGTCATGGCTCGCATCTTTTGGCGTGCATTAAGACTTAACAAGGTCAAGATCGTGGGTGGAAGGCGAGAGAAGCTAAAAGAAAAAAGAAACATAATTATCCGTATGCAATTGTGCTGGGGCTTTAATTTTTAAAATGGCTGACCATGCGAGCTAACGAACTGAACAGTGAACCTTTGCAACTAAAAAAAAAAACAGCCGTCAACCTACGTCCGAAATTCTGTAAAGACTGATCAAAAAAGCTTCATATATTGTTTTCTGATGCTGAGCTCCAAATCCCCTGCAATAGACAGATTTAAAGGGGAATTCCGGTGGTACACTTTTCATTAAAATGAGGTTAAAGTGAGGAAAAATAAAAATTTCCTGCTACTGCTGTTCTTCCGCTGCTCCGGTCACCGATCCTCTCCACGTCCTGATCTCAGGCTCGACACCCCTGAATCGGCTTGGACTACCACTTAACCAATTTGTGGATAGACCATCAGTACTAGGTTGGAGGGAGTCCGCCTCTGGCTCTTTAGCATAGACCATCAGTACTAGGTTTGTGGGAGTCCGCCTCTGGCTCTTTAGGATAGACCATCAGTACTAGGTTGGAGGGAGTCCGCCTCTGGCTCTTTAGGATAGACCATCAGTACTAGGTTTGTGGGAGTCCGCCTCTGGCTCTTTAGGATAGACTATCAGTACTAGGTTGGTGAGAATCCATCTCCAGCTATTTAGGATAGACCATTAGTACTAGGTTGGTGGGAGTCCATCTGGCTTTTTAGGATAGACCATCAGTGACTGTGTTGTGGGAGTTCCGCCTCTGGCTCTTTAGGATGGGACCATCACCGATACTGGCTGGTGGAGTCCATCTCTGCGGCTCTTTAGGATGTACTACCACTGCTAGGTTGGTGGAGTCCGCCTGGCTCTCAGGATGGGCATCTCATCAGTACTAGGTTGGTGAGAATCCATCTCTGGCTCTTTAGGATAGACCATCACTACTAGGTTGGTGGGAGTCCATCTCTGGCTCTTTAGGATAGACCATCAGTACAAGGTTTGTGGGAGTCCATCTCTGGCTCTTTAGGATAGACCATCAGTACTAGATTGGTGGAAGTCCATATCTGGCTCTTTAGGATAGACAATCAGTATTAGGTTGGTGGTGGTCCATCTCTGGTTCTTTAGTATAGACCAGTGATGGGCAACGTGCGGCTCTCCAGCTGTTGCTAAACTACAACTCCCACCATGCCCTGCAGTAGGCTGATAGCTATAGACAGGCTTTGCATGCTGGGAGTTGTAGTTCTGCAACAGCTGGAGAGCCGCACGTTGCCCATCACTGGTATAGACCATTAGTACTAGGTTGGTGGGAGTCCATCTCTGGCTCTTTAGTATAAACCATTAGTGCTAGGTTGGTGGGAGTCCATCTCTGGCTCTTTAGGATAGACCATCACTACTAGGTTGGTGGGAGTCCATCTCTGGCTCTTTAGGATAGACCACCAGTACTTGGTTGGTGGGAGTCCATCTCTGGCATCTTAGCATAGACCATCAGTACTAGGTTGGTGAGAGTCCATCTCTGGCTCTTTAGGATAGACCATCAGTACTAGGTTGGTGAGAATCCATCTCTGGCTCTTTAGGATAGACTATCACCACTAGGTTGGTGGGAGTCCATCTGGCTTTTTAGGATAGACCATCAGTACTAGGTTGGTGGTGGTCCATCTCTGGTTCTTTAGCATAGACCATCAGTGCTAGGTTGGTGGGAGTCCATCTCTGGCTCTAGGATAGACCATCAGTACGAGGTTGGTGGGAGTCCATCTCTGGCTCTTTAGAATAGGCCATCAGTACTAGGTTGGTGGGAGTCCATCTCTGGCTCTTTAGGATAGACCATCATTACTAGGTTGGTGGGAGTCCATCTCTGGCTCTTTAGAATAGACCATCAGTACTAGGTTGGTGGGAGTCCATCTCTAACTCTTTAGGATAGACCATCACTGCTAGGTTGGTGGGAGTCCATCTCTGGCTCTTTAGGATAGACCATCACTACTAGGTTGGTGGGAGTCCATCTCTGGCTCTTTAGGATAAACCATCAGTACTAGGTTGGTGGGAGTCCATCTCTAACTCTTTAGGATAGACCATCACTACTAGGTTGGGAGTCCATCTCTCTGCACCAACAATAAGGTGATTGACGCTGATACCTTTTATTGTTTACCAGTCACAGCACCGTACTTTCAGTAGTGGCTGTGCCTGGTATTGCAGTCCTATTCAGGTGAATAGGACTAAGCTGCGATATCTGGCAGAGCCAAAAGGAAATGTACCAACAATAAAGGGGATCGGAGACCCTTTTAGTAAGTTAATCGGTGGGTACCTCTACCATTCTGATTATTGGTATCCTAAGGCAGGAATCAGTAACGTTCGGCACCCAGCTGCTGTGAAACTACAACTCCTAGCATGTACACTTTCTTGGTTGTTCTTGTAGCTTCCATAAAAGTGAAACGAAAATTCTGGGAGTTGTAGTTTTAGAACAGCTGGAGCACCTGAGGTTGCTGATCCCTGTCCTAAGGAGAGGACCCCTTTAAATTTTGATGATATTTGGTGATATTTTTTTCCACCTTGTCTTCTCACGGTTCCATTCTCTGCAGCGTTATTAATCCAGAGCCTTCTGGTTCTTGAAAAGAACCAAAGTTTCGTGTGCATGCAGCAGTCATTATTGACGGCAACCATGTTTTGCCTTGCTCTTTCTTATCCTGTCCTCTCACAATTTCATGCACTGCTCAGCCTGAGCCTCCTGATGCATAAATATAATTCTAAAACTGTAGTGAAGACTGGCACTAAAACCAGTAGGATGTGATTTTATATAGCAGTGCAAATGCATATGTCATTCAGGGTCAGCGGAAAGCTGGGTATCCAAAATTAGTCGTATCTACCCAGCATCTATGACCGAGAAGATGCTCGTGCTGAGCCCTATCATAGATGAGCGTGGTTGAGTTTCCCCGCGGTGAGGATGACAGCGTCCGGAGCGGCTCACATTAACATTCAGCACAGCCCGTGCCGATGAGTCACCCAATCAGGGATACGCGCCAATACATCTAATTCCTTGTCTGCAGAAGATCAGGCCCCTGCACCCCCAGGAGAATTGGGTTTCAGAGTAAATTACAGCAGCCAGCTCTCACCTGCAGCGCCAAGAGTACGGGGGAGCGCTGTCCGCTACAAGCCATTTAGAGCAGGAAAAATGCTATAAATCCAGCTTTTGTGATGATGACAAGGGTGCAGGAGGCCAGACAGCCCTCAGAGCCCTTGGTTTTAGCTTAAAAAGGTGTATTAAAAGAAATTGTGTCAGTTTTAACTGCAGCACTAGCATTATATTCATGAACTAGGAAGCTGCTGAGATGGGCCTAAAAAACTGCTGACCCCTAGCCAGTGCAAAACCTTGTACATCTTTCCTGGAGATCAGGCATGGACACTCACCAGTGAAGTGAATCATGGACACCCAGGGCTCATTGATGTGTGTGGGGAGTAAAAGTTAGCCCGGAACGGCTTGAGGAACATGACTTGGTCTCCATTTTCCACAGATCATGGTCTGTGGGATGTGCTGGAAGTCTGTGGAGGCTTCGCCTCCAGATCTCCCAAGTGTCCCTCTTTTGGAGGAACCATCCCTAGTTTTGACCCAAGTCCCTCTGTGCTCCTTAAATGTCCCTCTTTTTGATCTGAGGTATAAAATTGCATTATTACATGTACAATATTGATCCAGAAAGTGTTTCTCTGGTTCCTCTCTGTATATTAGACCCCATCTTGTATATTATATGATTATTTGATGCAATTTGCATTTTAGAAAATTCTACATGTAGAAATTTTTTTCATTATTGTGTGCTAAGAAAAACTATTAAAGTATATAAATATACAGGAAACGTTGATCTTTTATACAATGAACCATAAGTGTCCCTCTTTGACCGTCCAAAAAGTTGGGAGGTATGCCCACCTCACAAATTGCAGGATCTGCTGCTGATGTTGTGGCACCAGACATTGCAGGACACCTTTAGAGGTCTTGTGGAGTCTATGCCATGCGTTGTGCAATGATCCCCGTCACAGATGTGTGCAGGACCTGCACAGATACGTTCATAGGACTATATGTGCGCAGGACCTGGACAGATGAGGTCATAAGACTGTATGTGTGCAGGACCTGGACAGATGAGGTCATGTGACTATATGTGCACAGGCAAGGGCGCAGCTATAGGGGGTGCAGAGGTAACAGTCGCTACCGGGCCCAGGAGCCTGAGGGGCCCAAAGACCCTTGTGCCGCATAAGGTGACAGATGACGTCATGTGACTATGTGTGTAGTACCTTGACAAATGAAGTCATGTGACTATATGTGTGTAGTACCAGATGAAGTCATGTTACTATACATGTGTAGTACCTGGACAGATGAGGTCATGTGACTATATGTGTGTAGTACCAGATGAGGTCATGTTACTATACATGTGTAGTACCTGGACAGATGAGGTCATGTGACTATATGTGTGTAGTACCTGGACAGATGAGGTCATGACTCATGTGACTATATGTGTGTAGTACCTGGACAGATGAAGTCATGTGACTGTATGTGTGTAGTACCTGGACAGATGAGGTCATGTGACTATACATGTGTAGTACCTGGACAGATGAGGTCATGTGACTATACATGTGTAGTACCTTGACAGATGAGGTCATGTTACTATACATGTGTAGTACCTGGACAGATGAGGTCATGTGACTATATGTGCGTAATACCTGGACAGATGAGGTTATGTGACTATATGTGTGTAGTACCTGGACAGATGAGGTCATGTGACTATACATGGGTAGTACCTTGACAGATGAGGTCATGTGACTATATGTGCGTGGTACCTGGACAGATAAAGTCATGTGACTATACATGTGTAGTACCTGGACAGATAAGGTCCTGTGACTATATGTGTGTAGTACCAGATGAAGTCATGTGACTATATGTGTGTAGTACCAGATGAGGTCATGTGACTATACAGGTGTAGTACCTGGACAGATGAGCTCATGTGACTATACATGTGTAGTACATGGACAGATGAGGTCATGTGATTGTATGTGTGTAGTACCTGGACGGATGAGGTTATGTGACTGCAGATTTTAAAGCCAGAGGGCTGAGAAGTAAGAAGACGCCACAGGTGTGTAGGTGTGTGTGTGTGTGTGTTTGGGGACCGTGTAGGCCGCAGGGTAACTGTATGGGGTCTGTGCAGGGCAACGCTGGGGAGTATGTCAAGTTTTGGGAACAGTCTAGGGCTGTGATGGCTAACCTCTCGCACTTAGCAAAAAATCACAGAAAAAAAGATAAAAAACAAAGATAAAACCTCCAGCACTCCAGCTGTGGTGAAACTACGACTCCCAAAATGTACACTTGCTTGGCTGTTCTCACAACTCCATAGAAATGAATGGAGCATGCTGGGAGTCGTAGATTCACCACAGCTGGAGTGCCGGAGGTTAGTCATCACTGGTCCAGGGTTTATGGTCTACTTAATTCGCCATTGGGGTAGGTAAGAATGACACACGTGTAAATATAGGGATTATACGTCCACCTATATGTCGGTGCACACATATTTTACAGAAACATATCATTTCCATACACAGATTTTACATACTTCGTATTTGTACCAGTGCTCGATATACATTATACAGTAAATTACCGCACAAAAGAAACACAAACCAGTCTGTACAAACACACAGAGCCATCCGACACAGCGAAGCAAATCAGAAGGGTTCCAGGGTCATTCACCATAGAGCTCCGCCTCCATGACTCCTCAGAACCAAGGTTCACAGGAGTCAGCTGCAGGGAGATGTGTCATGTGACCAGTCCTGGCTTTCCTGAATGGCTGAAAGGGATTGTGAAGGGGAGAGGTATAGACATGATTCGTTCAGGGCCTAGATGACGATGAAAACCATTTTGAGTCCCACATATAAGATCCACAGAGGTCTTTTTGTCCCAAATGGACCCGCGAGGCTTTGTGCACCTTCCTTCCCTTTTGTAAAAGAGTTTTTAAAATATATATATACAAAAAGGCAAAAACCATGGCCTCCGGTAGTGAGGGGACCCGGGCCGATCTGAATAGAGGTCTTGTAGGCGGCCATCTTGAAAGCTCCATCTTAAATGAGAAGTGGAGGGTTACATGATGGAGCAGGTGAACCCGCAGCACTCTTTTAGGAGCGTTAACCCTGTTTTCGTGACGTAGGGATTGGAGGTTTGCTGGGAGCGCGAGGTGACTGTAGCCATCTTGTCCTTCCTGCGAACTGGAGAAGGGGTATAAACAATCAAAGATGGTGGACGTAGATAATACACCACAATCCATATACAGTACAGTGTACTGTATTCCTCACCCAAATGACTACCCAAAATGGTGGAAAGTCATGTGACCCTCTCCTCCATTTTAGAAAATTACTCACCTGCTTTCTTCAGGTAACTTTTAGAAAGTTTACATTGTAGAAATTCTGCCATGTCTTTGTCCTCCTCACGTTCCCTGAGAAAAGGTGTGAAACATTATTATATATGTACAGCTGGTATAAGTTATACATCTTCTTCTATATAGTAATATGAAGCATGCTTGTATAACCTGGGTATCTCCTGTATATAATTATATATGTACAGCTGGTATAAGTTATACATCTTCTGTATATAGTGATATGGACCATGCTGGTATAACCTGGGTATCTCCTGTATATAATTACATATGTACAGCTGGTATAAGTTATACATCTTCTTGTATATAGTGATATGGAGCATGCTGGTATAACCTGGGTATCTCCTGTATATAATTATATATGTACAGCTGGTATAAGTTATACATCTTCTTGTATATAGTGATATGGAGCATGCTGGTATAACCTGGGTATCTCCTTATATAATTATATATGTACAGCTGGTATAAGTTATACATCTTCTTGTATATAGTGATATGGACCATGCTGGTATAACCTGGGTATCTCCTGTATATAATTATATATGTACAGCTGGTATAAGTTATACATCTTCTTGTATATAGTGATATGGAGCATGCTGGTATAACCTGGGCATCTCCTGTATATAATTATATATGTACAGCTGGTATAAGTTATACATCTTCTTGTATATAGTGATATGGACCATGCTGGTATAACCTGGGTATCTCCTGTATATAATTATATATGTACAGCTGGTATAAGTTATACATCTTCTTGTATATAGTGATATGGACCATGCTGGTATAACCTGGGTATCTCCTGTATATAATTATATATGTGCAGCTGGTATAAGTTATACATCTTCTTGTATATAGTGATATGAGACCATGCTGGTATAACCTGGGCATCTCCTGTATATAATTATATATGTACAGCTGGTATAAGTTATACATCTTCTTGTATATAGTGATATGGACCATGCTGGTATAACCTGGGTATCTCCTGTATATAATTATATATGTACAGCTGGTATAAGTTATACATCTTCTTGTATATAGTGATATGGACCATGCTGGTATAACCTGGGTATCTCCTGTATATAATTATATATGTACAGCTGGTATAAGTTATACATCTTCTGTATATAGTGATATGGACCATGCTGGTATAACCTGGGTATCTCCTGTATATAATTATATATGTACAGCTGGTATAAGTTATACATCTTCTTGTATATAGTGATATGGACCATGCTGGTATAACCTGGGTATCTCCTGTATATAATTATATATGTACAGCTGGTATAAGTTATACATCTTCTGTATATAGTGATATGGACCATGCTGGTATAACCTGGGTATCTCCTGTATATAATTATATATGTACAGCTGGTATAAGTTATACATCTTCTTGTATATAGTGATATGGACCATGCTGGTATAACCTGGGTATCTCCTGTATATAATTATATATGTACAGCTGGTATAAGTTATACATCTTCTGTATATAGTGATATGGAGCATGCTGGTATAACCTGGGCATCTCCTGTATATAATTATATATGTACAGCTGGTATAAGTTATACATCTTCCTGTATATAGTGATATGGACCATGCTGGTATAACCTGGGCATCTCCTGTATATAATTATATATGTACAGCTGGTATAAGTTATACATCTTCTTGTATATAGTGATATGGACCATGCTGGTATAACCTGGGTATCTCCTGTATATAATTATATATGTACAGCTGGTATAAGTTATACATCTTCTGTATATAGTGATATGGAGCATGCTGGTATAACCTGGGTATCTCCTGTATATAATTATATATGTACAGCTGGTATAAGTTATACATCTTCTGTATATAGTGATATGGAGCATGCTGGTATAACCTGGGTATCTCCTGTATATAATTTTATATGTACAGCTGGTATACGTTATACATCTTCTATATATAGTAATATGGAGCATGCTGGTATAACCTGGGTATCTCCTGTATGTAATTATATATGTACAGCTGGTATAAGTTATACATCTTCTTGTATATAGTGATATGGACCATGCTGGTATAACCTGGGTATCTCCTGTATATAATTATATATGTACAACTGGTATAAGTTATACATCTTCTTGTATATAGTGATATGGACCATGCTGGTATAACCTGGGTATCTCCTGTATATAATTATATATGTACAGCTGGTATAAGTTATACATCTTCTGTATATAGTGATATGGAGCATGCTGGTATAACCTGGGCATCTCCTGTATATAATTATATATGTACAGCTGGTATAAGTTATACATCTTCTTGTATATAGTGATATGGAGCATGCTGGTATAACCTGGGTATCTCCTGTATATAATTATATATGTACAGCTGGTATAAGTTATACATCTTCTTGTATATAGTGATATGGAGCATGCTGGTATAACCTGGGTATCTCCTGTATATAATTATATATGTACAGCTGGTATAAGTTATACATCTTCTGTATATAGTGATATGGAGCATGCTGGTATAACCTGGGTATCTCCTGTATGTAATTATATATGTACAGCTGGTATAAGTTATACATCTTCTTGTATATAGTGATATGGACCATGCTGATATAACCTGGGCATCTCCTGTATATAACTATATATGTACAGCTGGTATAAGTTATACATCTTCAGTATATAGTGATATGGACCATGCTGGTATAACCTGGGTATCTCCTGTATATAATTATATATGTACAGCTGGTATAAGTTATACATCTTCTTGTATATAGTGATATGGACCATGCTGGTATAACCTGGGTATCTCCTGTATATAATTATATATGTACAGCTGGTATAAGTTACACATCTTCTTGTATACAGTGATATGGAGCATGCTGGTATAACCTGGGCATCTCCTGTATATAATTATATATGTACAGCTGGTATAAGTTATACATCTTCTTGTATATAGTTATATGGACCATGCTGGTATAACCTGGGTATCTCCTGTATATAGTTATATATGTACAGCTGGTATAAGTTATACATCTTCTTGTATATAGTGATATGGACCATGCTGGTATAACCTGGGTATCTCCTGTATATAATTATATATGTACAGCTGGTATAAGTTATACATCTTCTTGTATATAGTGATATGGACCATGCTGGTATAACCCGGGCATCTCCTGTATATAATTATATATGTACAGCTGGTATCAGTTATACATCTTCTGTATATAGTGATATGGACGATGCTGGTATAACCTGGGCATCTCCTGTATATAATTATATATGTACAGCTGGTATAAGTTATACATCTTCCTGTATATAGTGATATGGAGCATGCTGGTATAACCTGGGTATCTCCTGTATATAATTATATATGTACAGCTGGTATAAGTTATACATCTTCTGTATATAGTAAAATGGAGCATGCTGGTATAACCTGGGTATCTCCTGTATATAATTATATATGTACAGCTGGTATAAGTTATACATCTGTATATAGTGATATGGACTTTGCTGGTATAATCTAGGCATAAAAAATTTTTTTTTAAATGGGGTTTTGGACAGTACTTACCGTAACCTCTCAAACTCTACATCATCTACTAGGAAATCTCGGGTCTCCACCAGTTTGTGGATACGCTGTAAGAGTTCCTCTTCTTTCTTTTGGTCTTCCTGAGTTTTGTCCTTATCTAGGGAAACAAATTCTATTACTTTGGCCGGCCCCTGCAGATCTTCTGAGGTCCATCCTCTAGGTTTCCCAGCCTCCTGAATGGCAAATCTGCTTCAGTGATACATTCTCTTCTTTTCTTCCCCTGGACAAAATTGCCATTCGGGAGTCTGAAAAAATTGCTGACAACCGACTAATGGTTGACATATTTGTTGTCAGGCAACAGATATATCCTCACACAAAAGTAATGCCACGGGGCTAGAAGAGCGGACAAGTGCTACATTAATAAATACTGTGTTATTGGTAGGAATGGGATTACCGGGTGTGGAGACCAGAATCTGAAGATCTTTCTTGAGGCGCGTAATTTCTTGACACAACTGAAAATCATCCATCCTGTAAAAAGATCCCCCACCAAAAAAAAAAATTAAAAATTAAAAAATTTACAAAAATTAAAAATCCTATTATACACGACCAATCATAAGCTGAGAGCAACTGACACTTTACTGTCCCCATTTCTTATATTACTCAGCAGAGGGCGACAAAGAGCACGAGAGAAAGCTCTGCCCACAGCAAAGATCTGCTTCCTGTTCTCTGTCCTGATGCATGATGGGAGCAACACCCAGGATTATAATAACAGAATGTATGTGTGTATATATATATATATATATACTCAATGTATAAAGTATCTTACGAATAGAATTTTGTAATATTTACCGCACTGTTCATATCTACTGGGAATGGAACTCCCCTTTAAGGCCTCATGCACACGACCGTTTTTTTATGCTGTCCGCAAAAAGGGGTTCCGTTGTTCAGTGATCCGTGTCCGTTTTTGCCTTCCGTTGTGCTTCCGTGTGTCTTCCGTTTTTTTAGCGGACATGACCCAAAAGATTTTACCAAAAGACAGGCTGACAATGTTTCCCAAGTGCCTGCCAAGGGATCCGCAAAAAAAACGGACACGGAACACGGATGACACACGGATGGCCATCCGCATTTTTCACGGACCCATTGACTTGAATGGGTCCGTGAACCGTTTTTCACGGACAAGAATAGGACAGGTTATATTTTTTTGACGGACTGGAATCACGGACCACGGACATGGAGGACAAACGGTGCATTTGCCGAGGTTTCCACGGACCTATTGAAAACCAATGGGTCCGCAGAAAATCACGAAAGACGGAGCAACGGACACGGAAACAATCAACGGTCGTGTGCATGAGGCCTAAAGGACATCTGTTAGCAGTTTTGTACCTATGACACTGGCTGACCTGTTACATGTGCGCTTGGCAGCTGAAGACATCTGTGTTGGTCCCATGTTCCTATGTGCCCGCATTGCTGAGAAAAATGATGTTTTAGTATATGCAAATGAGCCTCTAGGAGCAACCGGGGGCGTTACCATTACACCTAGAGGCTCCGCTCTCTCTGCAACTGCCACGCCCTCTGCACTTTGATTGACAGGGCCAGACTGTGTAAACATCATCACGCCTGGTCCTTTCAATCAAAGTGGAGAGGGCGCGGCAGTTGCAGAGAGAGCAGAGCCTCTAGGTGTAATGGTAACGCCCCCGTTGCTCCTAGAGGCTCATTTGCATATATTAAAACATTATTTTTCTTAGCAATGCGGGCACCTAGGAACATGGGACCAACACAGATGTCTTCAGCTGCCAAGTGCACATGTAACAGGTCAGCCAGTGTCATAGGGACAAATCCGCTGACAGATGCCCTTTAAAGAGAACCTGTCACCAGGAAATTCCCTGATAAAGCAGGCATGCTGCCTTGTAGGGCTCACTCTGCTGAATATAATGATACCTTTCACTTGGTGATCTGTTGCTTTATTCTGGAGAAATAGTACTTTTAATCCATATGCTAATGAGCTGATTTGAGTCCAGTAGTTGATTTGAGTCCAGCATTTTTTCTATTCAGAGCTGTAGCCCCTCCCCTATTCACTTCTTCAGATGTAAAAGGGGCGTGGTTTAAAAAACTGACCTGCATTATAGCCAATACAAGCCTTGCTGCCTTTCACTTTAAAGCCTAACTGCCATACCCACAGTGACATGTCCCTTATCAGCCATCATGTGTTTATCACCCCATGAACAAACTATCCCTTATTATAATTACTAACTTCAATAGTATATTCCTCCTCCTTTTTTTACCTTAGTAATATAATACCTTAGCATTCCCGGTTATTCATTTTCCCGCCAATTATTAAAATGAATGAATGATGTAATAAACCACGCCCCTTTACATCTGAAGAAGTGAATAGGGGAGTGGCTACAGCTCTGAATAGAAAAAACGCTGGACTCCAATCAGCTCATTAGCATATGGATTAAAAGTACTTTTTCTCCACGATAAAGCAACAGATCACCAAGTGAAAGGTATCATTATATTCAGCAGAGTGAGCCCTACAAGGCAGCATGCCTGCTTTATTAGTAAATTTCCTGGTGACAGGTTCCCTTTAAGTCCGTCAGTAAATTATAATTTGTGTAGATATTGGCCTAGGACAAGGATCCTTTGACAAAACATTGACATTGTGTCCCACCTTCTAGTTCCCCAGTGATCGGCTGTCGCCTGCAGAGATACTTGGCAGTAAGTGTTCAGATTTCCTGCAGCGCCACCACAGGAGAAATGAAGAATTGCACATGTGTCCATTTAGATTAGAGCTGGGTGCAGGACAGGACAAGGTCCTCCAGAGCAAGAGAGGCTCTTTGGATCCGCTCTTTACTCTGGCCATGAGATCTATTAGGGCGTATGATGGATTTTCATTAAATTTTTCGGGAATTAGGTTTGGTAGGGATCCGACTCCCGATACCCTCATCTGTTTGACTGGGCCACGGCAGTTGGTTGCCTCCTGGCAGTACACCAAGCTCAGTGCCGCACATGGTATGATCAGTTCTTTTCACTTGACCAGTGAAACTACAACTCCCACCATGCCCTGACAGCCTGTGTCTTCTTAAAGTAATACGGCACGCCCTATAATCTGCATTGCAGAAACGGGCCGCACTCCCTTCCTCATAAGCAGGGATTATAGTTTGCTGCGCACCTGGCGAGCCGGCAGAGCTGTCAGCGGGGCGTCTGCCATTCACCTCCCCGCTCGCATGTTCCTAACAAGTCTGGTTAGAGGCTCGTTAATAAGACTGGACGGGCCCTCGCAGCGCCGCATCCTGCCCTGTTGCTAGGCAACCTGTGGAGCGGGGCACGCAGTGACTCATCGCTCGGTGACTCACACCTGCGTTCCTCTGCTTCTTCTACCCAGAAGGAAGATGCCCGCTTAACCCCTCTTATGCCATAATCAGTCTTTACCATCACATTTCTAATATCTGCCAGGAAAGGAGAAAGAGCCCCAAAATAAGCAGGTGCCATGTTCTCAAGGTCACGTGAGGACAAAATGTGCGCAGTGCAGCACAGCAACCCATTCAGCTCTGCTTCATCTGGTTATCGTGATATCGAGATGTCATCAATTCCCTAAGCAGGTCTTGTCTACATCAAAACTGGCGGACCCGATTAGTCAGGTGTGAACCCAACCGTACTGAAGTGCACAAAGGAACAGCTCTATGACAAATTCAGCTCTGCTACACCTAAAAACAAAGTCCATCGCTTGGCCGCCCATCCTCGGGGTTGTTCCAGACATAACACTGGTCCCTTCTCCGATAAGTATCTGATTGCTGGGCACTGTATCCGTCTATCTCCACCAGTCCCATAGACTTTAAATAGGGAAGTAGTGGGCGTGCCAGACTTGAAATGGGGGACAGGCCCCTATTCTTGTGGTCAATGCAACCTCCGGTGCTACAGCTGTTCTAAAACTACAACTCCCAGAATCCTCCTTTCACTTCTATGGGAGTTACAAGAATAGCTGAGTAAGTATGCATGCTGGGAGTTGTAGTTTCACAGCAGCTGGAGTGCCGAAGGTTGCTGATCCCTGTCCTAGTGTATAAATGCTGCCCCTTCAAGGCGCCTACAGAACCCCTGTAATGAAATACCTTTTTATGCATGGCCCCACCCATTAGGGAAAATTTACTATGCTAAATTGTGCCTTAAAGGGGTATTCCATTTTTAACAAGAATAGGATGTTGATCAATTTTCTAATATACATCTATCATATATTATATCCATATAGTAGCCTCTCCCTAAAGAAAAAAAAAATAGTACGGCCCGTTTAAGTCCATTAAAATGCATCCATAGGACAGAGGGATAGGACTAAACATGGTTTCAGTCATGTGACCCTCACAAGTGTCATGTGAGCCAGCTTTCAGTTAACTGCCCAGGTGAATAGTCATGTACTGAATATATACAGTATTGCCACCTGCAGCAGTATCCAATCATCATATCTGTCATTGTGTAGAAGCAGATCTGTGTGTGTTGTGCCTTTTTTTTTAATTGTACACTATATTATCATTATGACAGCATCACCTACAGACAGGCATCCATTTTACAAAATCACCTATAGACAGGCAGCCATGTAAATACACACAGTGATGTAGTTACTGTAATAACCACAATAAAAATGATTCCACCACTAGTCCTATGTACTTGTCACATGTATGTGTGCTGACACAGGGATGTGTCACATAACTGATGCCATGTTTCAGGTAGGCCATGGATACATTACACATAATACCATTGGACTAGATATAGGCGTCAACTGCATGATATATACCTGTAGGGATGCATGCAGAATTTTAAATATGACCACTATGGGGCGGGGGCCCGACATTGAACTGTTTCTTCTGTTCCCGACATGAACACACTGCATTTTCATGCAGCCGCCATTAGGGGTTGCTCAGTGCAAAGGGATTTTACAGCTCCCATTGCAATTGGCGGTAACTGTATAAATTCCTATGCGCTGAGCTCCCCCTTGTGGTGGCTCTGATATCTAATTTTATAATAGCCTGTGTACGTCAGACATAGAGCTGTATGGGGGAGAGTTATTAATGTATTTATGCCGCTTGTCTGGTAGAAATACGGTGCCGGATAGTGGAACGGGCCGAAGGTAACAACTTTTTTTTACTAAAATTATTTCTGATCAGTTTTTTCCTTTGGTCTTGCACCACATTTATTATGTTAGACCTGTGTCTGGCACAAAAAAAGGAGTGGCTTATCAAGAAAGGGGTGTGTCTTATTGAGAAAGGGTGTGGCTTATCATGAATGGGGTGTGTCTTATTGAGAAAGGGTATGGTTTATCATGAATGGGGTGTGTCTTACTGGGAAATGGTGTGCCTTATCAGGAAAGGGGTGTGTCTTTGTGGGAAAGGGTGTGCCTTATCAGGAAAGAGGTGTGTCTTTGTGGTAAAGGGTGTGCCTTATCAGGAAAGGGGTGTGTCTTTGTGGTAAAGGGTGTGCCTTATCAGGAAAGGGGTGTGTCTTTGTGGGAAAGGGTGTGCCTTATTAGGAAAGGGATGCGTCTTTGTGGAAAAGGGTGTGTCTTATCAGGAAAGAGGTGTGGCTTTGTAGAAAAGGGTGTGTCTTATCAGGAAAGAGGTGTGGCTTAATAGGTGCAGCCTCCTCATCACTGAGCATTGGGATCTGGACCCCTTGCTCTCCCAATCAGTGGGGATCCTTGGGGGCAGACTCCAGCACATTACTAAGCACCCCTCCCCCCCTCCCCATCATTGTTCCTTTCTGTGGTGAGCCCCTTTAAATGATCCTTCAGTAGAATACACCGCACTCACATGTATCGCAGCTCAGACTCCCTCCTGACCAAAATCTCCCGAATCCTCTCAATCTTAAAGAGCTCATCTTCGATATCATCCACTGTTGTGGTGGAATCGGCCATGGATATGACATCATCAGCTGCAAAAGAAGGCAAAAAGTCCAAAAATCTAAGTTTAACCCCGACATCCTGATTCATGAATACAATGCCAGCTCCAGTGAAGACTGACACATGCAGAATGAGAACAGACAGTTGTGAAGGTGAGTTTTTAGTACACCATTCAAAGTCTAGGGGAGCAATAAGTGGTTGAATTACAAAAACATGGCCATTTTCTTCCCAAAACAGCGCCACGCCCGTCCGCAGGTTGCGTCTGGTACTGCAGGTTAGCCCCATCTCGCTTGGAAACATTGGAGGAGGCGATGAATTCTCCCCGACAACGGTTATATCTAGAAGTGGATGCCGGTTCATGGCCACCGCTCTCATATCTCCCATTTCTAAGGTTACGGAGGTAGAACCATCCATTACCTTCAGATGGATGTTTTCTATATAAAACCTGCCGGCGATCGCGGTGCGGACCGGGGGGGCTCAGGGGAAGATGTGGAAGATTATTGATCGCGTCTGCGGTGTTAAAGTATCCCTCCTCCTCTCATGCACACAAACGTATTTTCTTTCCGTGTCCGTTCCTTTTTTTTTTTGCAGACCGTATGCGGAACCATTCATTTCAAAGCGTCCGACAAAAAAACGGAAGTTACTCCGTGTGCCTGTATGTCCGTTGCGCAAAAAAATAGAAAACGTCCTATTATTGTCTGCATTACGGAGAAGGATAGGACTGTTCTATTAGGGGCCAGCTGTTCCGTTCCGCAAAATACGGAATGCACGCGGACGTCATCCGTATTTTTTGCGGACTGCAAAATACATACGGTCGTGTGCATGAGGCCAACGTGTGACTCTGCGGTTGTAGAGTTGTAATACATTCATATCGGTTTACTGACTTATCCTCCAGTCACATCCAGAGCTGCGTTCATAATTCTGCACTTGGCTTGGCTAAGCTGCCGTGACGCTGTGTTCTTTTTGTCAGTGTATTGTACGGGATACTGCGCAGAGATGCAATGCGCCGCAGCAGGGTGCGCTTTACACAGACACTGAGGCATTTGCAGTTAGCATTATGACTTGTACTCCAGTCACATCCAAAGCTGTCTTTAGGAAACTGCATTGCGTTGCATGGAATCTGCGTGGCTGAGAGCGCGTCTTCTAAATTGCACCGCGGGAAAGCATGCTGTGCACAGACACCGATCCAGCAGAAGCCGCAGGGTGATGCTGCAGCATGAGAGCTGTCAGGAAGTTAGCAGAATTTTAATTGCAGCTCTGGATGTGATTGGAGCATAAGGTCTGGAGATTGCAGTACACGTTATAAATGATCATATGCTGTGGGTGGCTCACTAGGATGGCTGCACTTGAACAGCTGTCAGGACAGACATCCATGATCTCCGGAGAGCGCAGGGTGTCAGTATGTACTGACACTTTCTTCAGCACTTGATGGACTGTGAGCAAAACAAGCCGCTCTGGTGCTCCATGAGGCGTTCAGTAAATGTGTGCAATGTTACGCTGCGTTCACCGCAGAGATCTTTATTTTGACAACTGCAGTGATCACACTGAACCGAGGAGAATCGGGGGGCCCTGCCGTCCAAATGGTTTCCATGTGCTGCTGTGGCGGGGTATCTAAGCCATCATGTGTGATACGATCCCCTGAGCTGCTGTATCTAAGCCTGCTATGCGATATTCTCTGTTCAGCTGTGTATCTGAGCCTGTCATATGTGATACTGTCTGCTGAGCTGTGTATCTAAGAGTGTCATATGTGATACTGTCTGCTGAGCTGTGTATCTAAGCCTGCTATGCGATACTGTCTGCTGAGCTGTGTATCTAAGCCTATCATATGTGATACTGTCTGCTTATCTGTGTATCTAAGCCTGTCATATGTGATACTGTCTGCTGAGCTGTGTATCTAAGCCTGTCATATGTGATACTGTCTGCTGAGCTGTGTATCCAAGCCTGCTATGCGATACTGTCTGCTGAGTTGTGTATCTAAGCATGTGATATGTAATACTGTGCTGCTGAGCTGTGTATCTAATTCTATCGCGTGATACTGTCTGCTGAGCTGTGTATCTAAGCTTGTTACGTGATACTGTCTGATGATCTGTGTATCTAAGCCTGTCCTATGTGATACTGTCTGCTGATCTGTGTATCTAAGCCTGTCCTATATGATACTGTCTGCTGATCTGTGTATCTAAGCCTGTCATATGTGATACTGTCTGCTGATCTGTGTATCTAAGACTGTCATATGTGATACTGTCTGCTGAGCTGTGTATCTAAGCCTGTCATATGTGATACTGTGCTGCTGATCCTATTATTCAATGTGATTCTACGATGTGTGAAACTGATGGGTAATCTGGTGTATCTAAGTATATCACGTGTGATACTGTCTGTTAAACCCGTGTAGCTAAGCTTATCATGTGTGATACAGTGCTCCTGAGCTTATTAGTATATCTAAGCCTATGATGTGTGATGCCGCTGACTGAGCTGGTGTATCTAGGCCCATCATGTGTGATGTTGTGCTGCCAAGTCTGTGTATCTAATCTAATAGTGTGATACTGTCCCCTGAGCTGCCGTATCTACAGTAATGTGTGATTCTGTCTTTTGAACTGGTGTATCTGAGCCTATCATGTGTGATACTGTGCTGATTTATCTAAACCTAAAATCTCATACTGTGCTGCTAAACTGGTGTATCTAAGCTTATCATATGTGGTAATAGGCTGCTCAGCTTGTGACTATTATTTGTGATATACTGTCCTGTGTATCTAATCCTACTGTGTGTGATACTGTCTGCTGAGCTGTGTATCTAATCCTACCATGTGTGATACTGTCTGCTGAGCCACTGTATCTAATCCTATCATATGTGTGGTATCCCACTGGTGTCACAGGCTTATATATATACATCAGCTCACAGGGTGACTTTCAGGAAATACTCCGGCTCACGGTATCACATAGGATACGATTAGATACATCGTCTCGGCAGAAAGTATCACACATGATAGGATTTGATACACCAGCTCGGCAGACCATATCACATATAATAGGATTAAATACATCAGCTCGGCAGACCGCATCACATATGATAGGATTAGATACATTGGCTCTGCAGACCGTATCACATACGATAGGATTAGATACATCGGTTCGGCAGACCGTATCACATATGATAGGATTAGATACATCGGCTCGGCAGACCGTATCACATATGATAGGATTAGATACATTGACTCGGCAATCCTGCCCTATGTGATACTGTCTGCCGAGCTGATATATCTAATCCTATCAGATGTGATACTGTCTGCTGAGCCGGTGTATCTAATCCTATCAGATGTGATACTGCCTGCTGAGTCAGTGTATCCAGTCCTATAATATGTGGTACTGTCTGCCGAGTCAATGTATCTAATCCTATGATATGTGATACGGTCTGCCGAGCCGATGTATCTAATCCTATCATATGTGATACGGTCTGCAGAGCCACTGTATCTAATCCTATCCTATGTGATAATTTCTGCAGAGCCGATGTATCTAATCCTATCATATGTGATGCAGTCTGCCGGGCTGGTGTATCTCATCCTATCATATGTGATGCAGTCTGCTGGGCTGGTGTATCTAATCCTATGTGATGCAGTCTGCTGGGCTGGTGTATCTAATCCTATCCTATGTGATGCAGTCTGCCGGGCTGGTGTATCTCATCCTATCCTATGTGATGCAGTCTGCCGGGCTGGTGTATCTAATCCTATCATATGTGATGCAGTCTTCCGGGCTGGTGTATCTCATCCTATCATATGTGATGCAGTCTGCCGGGCTGGTGTATCTCATCCTATCATATGTGATGCAGTCTGCCGGGCTGGTGTATCTCATCCTATCATATGTGATGCAGTCTGCCGGGCTGGTGTATCTCATCCTATCATGTGTGATCATTTCTGCTGAGCCAGTGTATCCAATCCTATCCTATGCGATACTGTGAGCCGGCGTATCTCCTGAAAGTCACCCTGTGAGCTGCTGTATCTAAGCCAGGGATGTGTGATACACCAGCAGGACGGCTTTTTTCCTCCCTCATTCATGAGGCCGCACGTGATGGGGGAGACTTTCTGAATGAATGGAGTTGTGCAGAGCTGAGGAGCTGCCTCCCGATCCTGCGCTGTGAACCGCCCTGGAGGATGGCCATGGCATATGTAAGGAGTCAGGACACCCCGGTGCCCGTGTGTGCCACCCTAGTGCAGTGCTGAGGGCACCCACATACCTGAACCCCAGGACATCTCCCCAGGACATAAGTCTTAGATTCTGGAGTTCTATTCCTCAGTCATATGTATAGCATGCAGTCCTGGTTCCTGGGGGACTCCTGCAGGGACTTACCTGTGGCTTGTTCGCCGGCTTTCCACACGGTGGATTCCAGGGATCCGTACTGCTTCGATGATCTGCGTTCCTTCTCCATTGTCAGTAGCCAGGTATAACCTGCGCCCTGTGCGCTCCTATGTGTGCAGGTGGAGGTCCTCCGACCGCAGCATCACTGCAAGAGAAAGAACTACATGGCAGAGGGGCACGGTGCAGGAGGAGGGCGATCGTGCCGACACTCGCTTGGCTGCTGCCAAACCATTGGGGATGGGAGATTCAGGGATGCTGAGGACCAGACTGCTGGGCTCGTGTCTGCTGGGCTCCCTCTGGTGGCCGTTCTTTGCATTTGCAATCAGTCTGCAGGTTCCGTAAAATAAGCTGAAAGTCGCAGGACACCCTTTTATTTCAGAAACGAAAGGGAAAATAAAATATCTGAACATCCCACTGAGGGAGCTTATCTTTTATGCTGGAACATGGCCATATTGGATCAATTTTTCCAATGCGAAGGGGGTCATGTAGCATTTCAAAGAAGACCTGAATTTTCTCAGAAATCGGTTGCCGTAATCAGATTTGCAATATCTCTTGTGGTTCAACACCGAAAGTTAAAAACTTCAAAGTTCTGTGTTCAGCACCAGATCAAACAGATCAAGTAGCTGTGCATCACAGGGAACGGTCCCGGTTGTTGCAGCTTTCTGTGTTGATAACTTTTAAATCACAAGAGATATTGCGAATCTGATCGTGGCAATCGATTTCTGAGAAAATTCTTCTTTGAAAGGTCTCCTATTTTCCCAATAGAAAAATTTGGTCTTAATTCAATATGGCCGCTTTCAAGATAAAATATAGGCCCTCTCACCCATTACTTGCTGGGGTGTTCAGATATTTCATTATTCCCTTTTGTTTCTGAAATAAAAGGGTGTCCTGAGACTTTTGACCCACCCTGTAGTTGTGACCAAGAGCCTTAAAGGCCACACGTGTCCACAGGTTGTGTCTGGTATTGAAGCTCAGTTCCATTGAAGTGAAAGGGGTGCTGCTTGCTGGAGCCTTTGATATGGCTGCACTTTTTACACCACCCATTTGCAAGCAGAAAAAAAAAAACAGTTCCCTTCACTGACAACAAGCAGAGGTCTTATAAACGGTGAGGAATGCAATAGATAACGTGCAGATGTGTCCAGCCTTAGCTTTGCTTGAAACAAATTTAATACAATATCGTGACATGTTGGCAAAATTTTGACAGGGTGCAGTTCACATCACAACCACCAGGTGGACACACACACAGAATAGACATCTCAGGGCAGAGCGTCACAATTTTTTGTTGGGTGGGGGGCTCAATGCTGCTGACCTCGATTCACACATCTCAGGATACGTTGGTATATTAGAAAGCCGCCAAAGCATCACTTTATTTGCAATCTTCCACCTGCTCCTACCTTAAAGGGGTACTCCAGGCTACAGATATTGCTGATCTATCATCTGGATAGGTCATCAATATCAGATCGGTGGTGGTCCAACTCCTCGCTCCTCCACCGATCTGCTGGAGCGCTGAAAATTACACAGTGTAAAGCGTGGAAGCAGACAGCGCCATCCACTCTGTGGTGGCCGTGCCGGGTACTGCAGCTCTGTTACCATCCAAGTCAATTGCAGGTGAGCTTCAGTATGACGGCGCCGAAAACTGCACAGCGGATGGGCGGGCCCTCTGAGCGCTGTACAGCTGATAGCTGGGGGTGCCAGGTGTCAGACCCCTACCAATCTGATATTGATCACCTATCCTGAGGATAGGTCAGCAGTATCTGTACCCGGAGAACCACTTTTAGTATGGCACACTTCATTATCTGTAGCCCAGAGAACCCCTATTAAGCATAGCACGCTTCATTATCTGTAGCCCTGAGACCCCTTTAGGCATAGCATGCTTCAGTATCTGTAGCCCGGAGAACCCCTTTAGGCATAGCATGCTTCAGTATCTGTAGCCCGGAGAACCCCTTTAGGCATAGCATGCTTCAGTATCTGTAGCCCGGAGAACCCCTTTAAGCATAGCACGCTTCAGTATCTGTAGCCCGGAGAACCCCTTTAAGCATAGCACACTTCAGTATCTGTAACCCGGAGAACCCCTTTAAGCATAGCACGCGTCAGTATCTGTAGCCCGGAGAACCCCTTTAAGCATAGCACACTTCAGTATCTGTAACCCGGAGAACCCCTTTAAGCATAGCACGCTTCAGTATCTGTAGCCCGGAGAACCCCTTTAAGCATAGCACGCTTCAGTATCTGTAGCCCGGAGAACCCCTTTAAGCATAGCACGCTTCAATATCTGTAGACCGGAGAACCCCTTTAAGCATAGCACGCTTCAGTATCTGTAGCCCGGAGAACCCCTTTAAGCATAGCACGCTTCAGTATCTATAGCCCGGAGAACCCCTTTAAGCATAGCACACTTTAGTATCTGTAGCCCGGAGAACCCCTTTAAGCATAGCACGCTTCAGTATCTGTAGCCCGGAGAACCCCTTTAAGCATAGCACGCTGGCCACTATAGCTACCATACGACGACTGAAGAGCCCAGTGTGCAGGTCCTGTTCCGCTGGCGTAGTTCGGAGACTGCGGCAGATGGCGGACGTGTTGTGAAGGCTGGCGGAGCTCATATTCTTCGCCTGCCACGTGATTGCCGATCCCGGTGGGGCTGATAATTAGCGAGGCGGTGGGAGCTGCGTGAGATTATTATTTTTTTTCTCAAATTTAACTATAGTTGGAAAATCCTTACAAGACAGAACCGCCTTCTTCTACCTTCCAAGACGATCGGCCGTTTCTTCTGCTTTTCTGGGGTCATTTAGGAGACTTTGGCAGCGTGACCTTACTGTCCGAGACGGTATGCACTACCATAGCCGGTAAAGGGGTCCTCCTAAGCCACAAACCTATCCCCCAGCTTAAAGGGCGTCTGTCAGCAGAACTGTACCTGTGCCTTTCGCAGCTGACGACATCTGTGTCGGTCCCATGTTCATATGTGCCCGCATTGCTGAGAAAAATGATGTTTTATTATATGCAAAAGAGCCTCTAGGAGCAATGGGGGCGTTACCATTACACCTAGAGGCTCTGCTCTCTCTGCAACTGCCGTGCCCTCTGCATTTTGATTGACAGGGCCAGGTGTGATGATGTTCTCACTGCCTGACCCTGTCAATCACAGCCCTTGCAGAGAGAGCAGAGCCTCTAGGTGTAATGGTAACGCCCCCGTTGCTCCTAGAGGCTCATTTGCATATATTAAAACATCTTTTTTCTCAGCAATGCGGGCACATATGTACATGGGACCAACACAGACCCTTCAGCTGCCAACAGGTCAGTCAGAGCCATAGGTACAGATCTGATGATAGATGCCCTTGAAGTATCTGATTGGTGAGCTTCTGACCGCTGCCACCGATTACGGATGAATGCCGCTCCATTCATTCTCCATGGCACAGCCAGGCACAGCACTCGGATCTTTCAGGGACACACTATGGGACTGGTTTATGCCTAGTCCAGGACCTGATGGAGTTTAGTACACCTACCTTACGTAGACCTCTCCAACAACGCTTCGCAGGGAGGACTGGACTGGCTGTGGAAGCGACAAGGAGGGCAGTGGGGGAACCCTACCTTTTTGAGGATGGAACTGTGACATGCCGAACTCGGCAGCGAGGAGACACAAGCCGCTTTTGGATGGACCCGTGTAGTCATGACGGTCGGTCAGGGTCATCAATGGCTTCCTGTGGGGACAACTGGGTGGCTGGGGGACACTGCGTCCCAGGGGTTGCCATCTGGTGTCGTGCTGCGCCGCTGTATACACACAGTGTCTGCTAAATAATGACTTGCTGACGCCTTCAATTTTGCTCCGGGCAAGACAGAGTCTCATGCTTAGTGTAGAGCCTTAGGCAGGGGCGTAGCTAACGGCTTATGGGCCCTGGTGCAAGAGTTCAGCTTGGGCCCCCCTTCCCTCAGTGCTTTGTGTGTCTTCTTATGCGACACAAGGGTCTTTGGGCCCCCTCGGGCTCCTGGGCCCGGTAGCGACTGCTACCTCTGCACCCCCTATAGCTACGCCCATGGCCTTAGGGCAGCGGTGCACAGAGACCGTCATCACCCACATCAGGATCTGCCCCTTCTGCGTCTACATAATCTGGCCGTTCGGGTTAGATCAGCGGTCAGAAACCCTCGGCCCTCCAGCTGCTTATGAAACTACAACTCCCAGCATGCACACTTGCTCGCTGCTCTTGTGACAAGCAAATGGAGCATTCTGGGAGTTGTAGTTCCAGAACAGCCAGAGGTGACTGATCCTTGCATTTGGTAGACATTGGCTGAATGTGACGGTAACATTGCTAACTACTGAGCTCTCCGAGTCCTTGTGCCATGCCATTGATTTCAGGGGATTCCGTGTGGCCTTCAAAATGGCCCAAAAATAGGACATGTCCTAGTTTTTGATGGTCACTATTCACTGTGAACAGCCCTATAGTCTGCAATGGGTTAAAAAATGGCCGTGTGACGGCTGTTTTTCACGTTCACGTGCCCTAATGGTGGATTTACACGTGCTGTTCATTGGGAATGAACATTCACCACAAACACTCGCTCCCGATAATCTGCCTCTCTTAAGGTGCGGACTGGGAATTTAAAGTGGCCCCGTTTTGTAGTTGGGTCCAAATTGATGGAATACCATATGGCGGCACATTATACCACCACAACAGAGCCAAACAGCACAGTCCATCACACAATACTGCAGGCAGCAGCACAGAATACATCCCCAAAAAGTTCTACTGTCCGGCCGTGAGGAGGGCCCAGACGGACCCCTGGGCATCGGCCCACCAGGAGATTTCCCTGTCCTCTCTATGGGCAATCCGCCTCTGCAGCCGATCACCGATGAATGAGCGAGACGCCTGGTCATCGGGTGAAACTGTTGTTCGTGCAGGTTCCTAAATTATTGTTTCTGGGCAGCCAATCGTGGTGTCTAAAAAGCCTCTGCTACCCCAAAAACAACTCAACGGCATTAGTGATACTCATCCTCATACTGTGGAGGAGATCGCTGCATGTAAATGCCCCGGGCTCCTTTACTGAACGAGCAGCCGACTATTGGGAAGGAACGCTTTCTTCCCGACAATCGTCTGCACTTCGGGCTGTGTAAACCCACCTTAAAGAGGTTATTCCATATCACAAACAGCCCCCCCCCCCCATGTGCCGGGCCCCTCAGAGGTAATATACTTACCCCACAGCACTCCTGGTCCCTGCACCACCGCTGCTGCTCCCTGTACACGGATGAAAACAGGCTGGGTAAGTATATTACCGCTGAGGGGCTCGGCCGCTTCTGATATCGGATAACCCCTTTGTTGTTAATGTTGAGTTCACACATGTCAATCTTGTGCGCTCCTGTGTTATCGATTGGGGCGACGGGGGCGTTTCCCTCCCAAGTTCAGTGTAGGAGATGCCAGAGAGGAAAAAAAAAAAAAAAGAGTGCCCTCTGGTGAGACCCTCACTGATGGCTCCAGACTAACGCCTCATTGACACATCAGTGTTTCCCGGACGTGTCCTGTACGCGTTCTCCGCGGACAGCAAACGTCCCCATTCATTGGAATGTGTATATTCACACATAAGTGTTTTAGAACGGTCCTTGGGTCCGTGTTTTCAGCAGGGATGCATGTCCTATCTTGTCCGTGTTCCCGGTTCCCTCACGTCCATTATGGTCAATGAGTCCGTGAAAACCACGGATGCCCTCCGTGTTGCATCTGTGTTTTAGGGATCATTAAAAAGAGATTGTTTGCAAAAAAAATTCCAGCTGCTCAGCGTCAGTGAAAAACGGATGGCACACGGTCAGCAAAAAACGGACCCAACACGGATCTGTTACGGGAGGAAACACGGATTGAACATTGTCCGTGTTACTACTGATCCAAAACTGACATTGACGTGTGCATGAGGCATAAAGTGCACACGGCTGCAGTTCTGGGCCGAACCCGATCTGCATTTTTTGCGTATCGGATGCGGACTCTTTCTTCTCAATGATGCCACAAAAGAAGTGGACAGTATACCATGTGCTGTCCGCATCTGTATGTCCATCCCGTGGCCCCGCAAGAAAATAGAGCATGTCCGTCCTCAGGATGGGACATTTATGAAGGGTTAAAAAAATATTAATAAAGGGCAGCAGGCCCTCGGCCGGTATTCGTATTTTGCAGAACGCAAAACGGATACGCTTGTTTACAGGAGCTTTAAGGCTGCTTTAACATAGTCAGTGTTCGGTCAGAGATTTTAATCAGTTGTGCGCCAAAACCAGGTGTGGGTCAAAAACACAGAAATAGGGAAGATCTTTTCCTCATCTCTGCATAGGCTTCACTACTGGTTTTGGCGCACAATAAAGGCTCTTACACACCGCCGGAGCCATTTTTGCGGATCAGCAAAACACAGATATAGGCCGTGTGCGTTCAGCATTTTGCGGAATGGAACGCCCGACCCTCTACAGACCAGTCTTCTCCTTGTCTGTAAAAAGGACAAGAATAGAAGTTCTACTGCGGAATGGACATACGGATGTGGACAGCACACGGCGTGCTGTGCGCATCTTTTGCGCCCCATTGAAGTCAGTGGTGGCTCAGTGGACAAAAGCACTGCTGCCTTCAGGCCGTCCGTCTCTGAGCCGGACTCCACAGAGCCTGGCGTAGGGCATTAGTCGCACTGGTGCTCTGTCCGACACCAATAGCCTATAAGTTGGAGTGCCGACCCTTTCCTTTCTTTGGGATGACATAGGAGGGAGGATGACCACCACAATCTAGTAACTAACACTCACGTGGCAATACCATGGCGCCGCCTGAGCAAATTTTAGTCTGTAGTTCTGGAACAGGACCACTTCTGGTATGGCAGCTCAGCTCCATGGAAGTGAATGGGGTGGAGCTGCAATACCACACACGACCAGGTGTGGCGCTAGAAGAAAGCAGCCATGTTTCTTTACTCCTCAACAACGCATTTCCAGAAACACATGGCCTTTATTCCTCTTGTGTGTGGGGTACTGCAGCTCAGGCTCGGGCTTGCTTTCAGTCACTAGATCTCCAACTCAAAATTGCCCAATTATAAAAAGGGCTAGTAGTTGTGCTCTTGGGTGGAGTTGTCCGACGAAAAAAATTCTACATTTTTTAAACCAGCGCCTGGATCTGAATACTTTTGTAATTGCATGTAATTAAAAATGTATTATGCCTACTGAGTTATTCAATAAAATATATCTGTATAGCGCCATCTGCTGTTTCCTTTTTTTAATTTCTCTGCACATGCTCAGTTGCATCCTTCAACTGCTACCAGCTGCAGCAGAAAGGACATGCTCCCTGATAACGTGTCTGCACCCTAAGCTGCCAGCTTGAAATTAATCTAGCAGAACAATTGGAGCAGTGGATGAGGAGATCCCTGGGTCCATGTGAGGTCCAGGGCTGGTTCTGGCTTTGTTAGAAGGAGATTGTCATGTGCTATATGACGTCTGATTTTCATTTTTCACATTGATCATGGCACAACCCCTTTAAGTCATCTGACTGCAGAGAGCCTTTATAGTGGTGTAGAACACTGTGCCTTGCAATCACACGCATAGGGAGTCTGCTGTGGTAGTGAAATTATACTGTGAGTCCGTATGACATGCAGGTGACAGGCGTCGCTCTTAGAATCACTGCACACTTCACTTATTTGGGCAGTCACAGGGCCAAAACTGACCAAATAACTCAAATGTGAACATAGCCTTACAGGTAGATGTTAGCGTCGTCAGCTGATTCCACATAGATGTCTACAGAACCTGTTCTATTAAACCAGGCATCCTCAAACTGCGGCCCGCCAGCTGTTGGAAAACTATAACTCCCAGCATGCCCGAACAGCCTACAGGTATCATCCTACAACAGGGCATTGTGGGAGTTGTAGTTTTACAACAGCTAGAGGGCCGCAGTTTGAGGATGCCTGTATTAAATGCATAGACAAGTAGAGCCCCCCGACAGAGTGGAGAGGGTGTCAGCAGTAAGTTTGTGTTGACGTCACTGATTATTTGTCCTTCCTCTGATCCGTCAGAACAATAACCCCAAAAAAACGGATCTTGTCTGTGGAGCATACGCCTTCACTCGGTCAGCATTTGGTCGGTAATCCATCAGTATTGCTAATGCCCAAAAAAAAAAAAGTGGATCTAAAACAGAGATGACACGTGAATGGAATATTTGCATGTCTTCTGTGTTTTGTACCCACTCCTGCTTTTGGCTACCAAATCATAAGCCAGTCTGATGGGACCATACAGGCCTTACAGCTGCTACACAGACAGGATCCGTTGTGCGTCTCATTTTTCCTTCCTTCTGACAGATCTGAAGTGTCAAATAAATGATGATGTCAGCCAGGACAGGCAAAATAGTGGCCCAGTCATGAAGTGGGGAGGGTGGGAACAGCTCCAATTACAGCCCAATAACAAAAAGCTGGAATGACAGACCTGTCTAATGACTATTTGGATTCCTAAATAATCTTTCCCTGCACTTGTAAATCACTTTCCTATCAATGTCCCTAGCACCTTCTGACATCTCTCCCTGCACTAAGATGCTGTGAAATGATTCCTCCCTGTCCTTTCCCTGCACTTATAAAGTTTTTTTCTGTCTTTTTTTTCCCACTTGCTGTCCCTAGCGCCTTCACACGCCTGTCCCTGCACTCTGAACGCTGGAAAATGTCTGACTGTAAGATGGCCGCCGTATATAGGGCTGTGACATCACAGGGCTGGCTGCATACAGGCATGTCAATCTGGGTGATCCCGCCTTCCCAGAGTTCCTTGCCGCATGTCCTCAGTCTCCACACATGTAGCCGCCATTTTAGGAAAATTGCGATTCGTTAGAAATTCGCATTCGTTGCTAATCAGATTTTTCCTGAAATTCTAAACGAATTCCACTTCGTCAGATTCAATTCGCTCATTTCTAATCGCAACCAATGTGCAATACAGCAAATTCTGCTATGGGAATAACTAGAAATCACTCAGCAAACTCGGGGGTCCTTCAGAGTAAGAATAGGACCCCCCCCCCCCTCCAGTGCATAATGGTATAACCCAGGGATGGGCAAACTGCGGCTCTCCAGCTGTAAAACTACAATTCGCACCATGCCCTGCTGTAGGCTGATAGCTGTAAGCAGTCTTTGCATGCTGGGAGTTGTAGTTTTGCAACAGCTGGAGAGCCGCAGTTTGCCCATCCCTGGTATGGCCCATAAATGATCGATCTGTGCGGAGGAATTCAGCCTGATGGCTGCACCTGCATCTAGGGGCTACACAGAGGGTGCAAAGACCTTCAAAAAACTCGAATGCAAAAAACAAAAAAACAAAGTGTAATAAAATATTATATATTATCATCATTTTCATGGAGTGACACGGTACATTCGAGGTGACGGTCCACAATGCCGTCGGTCATGCAGTTTATATCAGGCTACAATTTCTTGCCATCGTCTTTCATGGCTTTGACAAGCCAGTCCCTCTCCTGGTCGTCGTCGGAGTCACTCATGTCGCTGTTGTCTGCGGCCAGGAGCCGCGAATAGTTAATTTTCTTTATGTGGGGAAGTCTGGGATGGACCAACAAGAACATACAGATCCAGAGCAGCAGAGTTACGCTGCACGCTTGGAACAGCACAGGGAGGCCGAAGCTGCCGACGATGAAACCGCCAGCAAAGCTGCCCAGGCCGGCGCCGCAATCGTGCGACAAGCAGTGCAGAACCAACTGCAGAGACCGCTCCGTCCCCGGCGTGGCCACGTCATTGGTTTGGGCATTCACGGCCCATATGAGGGCTCCATTGCTAAAGGCACTCAAGACCTGAATGGGCAACACGGCCCAAGGCGTCCACAAGAACGAGTAAAACACCATCTGTACCGCCAGACAGCCAAGGCCTATGACCACCGTCCATTTGAGGGAAAAGACTCTCAACAGTTTACCCTTAAACAAGTGAAGGGTGACTTCGGAGAAGAGGGCGACGGCCACGGACAGTCCCATATAGAGCTCCGTGCTGCCCACATCCTGCATCCGCCAAAATAAGAAGTTGTGAGCTGTGGACCAAATGGCGCCAGTCAAAAAGACGGTGACAGACAGCAGGATGACTCGACCGTCGCTTCCGATGAGACCCAAGGCTTTGATGGTTTTGTTGGCGTGTTCACTTTTCTTGGAGACGTGTATAGGATAAAGTACGCTAACGAAGACGGTGATGACCATAAACGCAGAGTAGCTGTAGAAATGAAGGTAGATCCTGGGGATATCAGTGGTGAGGAAGCAATGGAGATTCTCAATCCACAGCACGATGGTACATGAGCCAATGCAAGCGCCCATGTGGCCCCAAATCCAAACTTTACCATGCCGGTCTGTGGCGTCTACAAAGTCAAGATACTCATAAAGGCTGTCGTCTGCTATCCACTTCAACGGAGCCGCGAAGATGGACCAGACCATTATCATGCCCAACACAACCAGGAATATCTTATTTTTGCTGTCCAGGAGATGTTCTAGAACTGGGAAGGCCAAGCTGACATCTCTGACTTTCTTACGGTGTGCAGAGTGGTTGGACGGTTTATGTTTCGGAGATGGTACAGGAGAAGGACTCGAACCTACGTGAGAAGAGATGTCCTCAACCTCATCATTGTGGCTGGTGGACTTCTCTCTTGCTGGTGTTTGCTTGGTAACTGGTTTACGTCTTTTCTGATGTGGAGTGCTGGTTTTGAGAAGTTGGGTAGGACTGGAAAGGGCTAAGGTTATATCTATGGTGTCCTCATTCTCCGTAGTGATGGCTTTCATAGTCAAATTCTCTACTAGTTTATCGCTGCTGAGTTCTGTAATCATGACTGGTGCCAGCTGAGGTGTCGGAGAAACTTTAGGAACCAAAAGACTTGTATTATCCTCAGGACCAAACAGAACCAGATCTATGGCACCCGGGGTGGTCAACTTTTCCTTCCAAGGAAGACTACCGTTACAGTATCTTAAGACTATATCCCTTTCCAATGGTGGAAAGAAAGTGAAGGCTAAGCCTGTGCCGGCCGACAGCAGCAGTGACGCCGTGATGAGAACCCTTCTCTTACTGTTCGTTTTAGCCATAAAAGAGCAAACAGGTGCCCAAAAAACATGGATCATGTGCTTCAGGCCTATGATAATCCCCACCAGAGCAGGGCTCAGTCCCAAGTGTCGGAAGAAGATGGTTAAGAAAGGGATAAGGCAGAACTTTCCAATGCCGTGGAAGAAATGGAACAGGCCGGCCATGGCCAGAGCCCTGCTGATGTCCCATTGCTTGGTGACGCTCATGTCTTCAGCTGGGAAGAGCCTCGTCCAGGAGACCTATGAAGACAAAACGGCATGAAGGTCACAGGCACTCACATAGTCTTCTGACGGGAAGGTAATAAGGATCAGGCGTCTATTCGATGATTACGTTAACAATATCTTAGCAGAAACCATGCATTTCATTGGTTTACCTAGGACGGTTTTGGACCAAAATTTGGAACTTTTCCCTCTTGTACTGTACGCTCGGCAGGGTGTGGGCCCCTGGGAGCAGGGCCTATGTGGCCCCATAAATCTCACAGTACGGAAAACAGTAGAAGTTTCCATCTCTGGTGTACAGGCCTTACCAGAGACGAACCCCCTTATAAATTTGGTGCATCTTACTCAACTGGTAGTCTTGATGGGAAGATCCCTATAATGGGATTATTCCGTAAGATTCTTTTTTTTTTTTTTAAAGCTCTCAGACAGGGATAAAAAAAAAAAAAAAAAAAAATGAAAATTTTTTTTTTTTTAAAAATTGACCCCCATTCTGATGCTTCCCAGGTCCCCGCTGTTCTCTACTTCCTGGTCCTGTCTCGACACACAGGAAATACCCAGGAAGTGGAGACCAGAGGGGACCTAGGAATGGAAGCGGTGGGGGATACGTAAGGCAAGTGTCAATTCTTCCCTTTTCCCAAAAATTTTTTTCCTGGATCTTAAAGCGAACCCCCCCGGGCTGTCTTTACTGGACTTCTGCATTGTCGGGGTCACGTGCACCACTGCAGCCAATGGCCGGCCTCAGTGATGACACGTCCGAGCAGCGAGGTGCCCCTTTGTGGACATGTCTTGCTGAGGCCGGTTATTGGCTGCAGTGGCGCACGTGACCGTGTCTATGTGGAAGCTGACAAGTGTCGACCAGAAGTCCAGTGAAGACAGCCTTGGAGAAAACAATTTAAAAATAAATCCTGGACAACCCCTTAAAGGGCCGTGTGTCTTCTATGCAGCACTCCCTAACCGGTTAGTGCCCTCACATTGCATTCGATCACTGTACCCCGGCCTGGGCTGTACCGGTGACTTCCTACAGAAGTTCCTGTGGGCTGCCACGGATTATGGGCCACACACGCGGCTCACTGGGGTATGTATAGTATACTTTTCATAATGTCGGTGTGCATAGCTCTGGCGGGACACTGCCTGGTGCGCTGCAGCGAGTGTCGGCGCAGGGTGTGAGTGTTTGCTCTCAGCAGCAGGACGTAACTTCCTGGTGCGATAATGAGCTCGCTCACCGCCCCCCTCCCCCCACCATAAATGACCTGAGGGGCCGCGTGATGGTCTGCTGGAGGCTCTGGAGGGATGTAGACCCCCGTCGGTCCAGCGTGGTCACCTCTGCCCGGTCACGGGCCCCCGCCCTAGTACTCTCAGACACTCCCTGATAAGCTCTGCACTTTACATGACGGACTGAAGGTCTCTCTATGCAGAATTTACAATGGGAATATTTTCACCTCGTTTACAGATTGCGCAGCCGGGGGATCGGGATCACCACCGATTGGGCATTGATAGGTTTTCCTAAGGATAGGCAATCGATGCTTATGGCTGGAAACCCCCTTTTAAAGGGGTACATATTGATGTCCTATCCTCAGGAAAGGATCAGAGATTCCTTCAGTCCCGGCCATTTAACCTCTCAGATGCCGCGGCCAATAGCAACTGCGGCACCGGGACAGACAGAGGGAGCGGCTCCTCTGTCCCCACGACGCAATCGTAGGGTGGTATCGCCGTCAATATTGTGACCCGCAGAAGAATGTTATGTCCTCTTACTGCACCTCGAACGCCATAAAAAGGAAACCCAAAAATAATAGTGGAATTGCATTAAAAAAAAAAAAAAAAAGTGGTTGTCAGGTTTCAGGATAAAATCTGACAACCCTGCAATACAGAACAGGTAAGTACTTACTGACAGATCGCGCACGGCCGCTCTGGTTACCAGCTGATGTCACGCTGACCACATGTGACCGCTGCAGCCAATCACTGGCCTCTACAGGTGAACCACTGAGGCCGGTGAATGGCTGCAGAGGTCACGTGTTGTTTACGTCACGGCTGCAGCCAGGTAAACAGAGCGGAGGTGTCGGATCTGTCGGGTAAGTACTTACCCGTTCTATAGTGGAGGGTGGTCCGGTTTTATCCCGAAATCAAGAATGGAAACGCAAAAACACAGCCCCCATAATTAGGGGTGTTCTGGCTGACAGTGGGGGTCTGACTGCTTGGCTAGATGCCCCCTCCACTATTAGACCATTGCAGTGCTGGGCATAGAACCGGGATTACACCACCCACCGATCAGCACGTGGCGGCGTACCCCAGCGATATGCCTTGACTTGCTATTCTGCGGAAATATCCCTTTAAGAATTACATTTCTGCAGAGAAGATATTGGACTAATATCTATATCCACATTTATGGGGGGTGGGTCACTCTATTAGGGAGTGGGGGGTCCTACAACTATCAGCTCATCTGAGGGGGGGGGGCGGCGCAGTGCCTCCATCTAATAATGGGGGCGCCCTGCTGACAATAACTAGACACCCCCTTTAAGGCTACAGCCTGTCAATCTGGTCTCCGATGCCCAGAGGGTTAACAGCCCCGGTCGGCTGACATAACGCACTTCAGTCCGAACAGGTTGAGCAGGATGTAGTGCAACAACGGCCACAGGCGAAGAGTTATTTCTTCAAAGGAATCGACCGCTTTCAGGGAAGGAAAGTTCAGTGAACGCGCTCTTCTGCAGCTTTTCACCATAGGCTTTCAAAGCCCTGCTTGCTGTCAGTGACTGGAATCCCTCAGAGAGATTTCCGGACGTGTTGCTGTCTATCTGATTTACACGCGCTGCACTGAAGGTGGGGTCTCTGGCGGTGCCAGGTCTAACCTAGGGGGTTGGGGGAATGCCAGGGGCTATAATGCAGCAGTTATGACATCACCATGACGCCATAAAGAGCCAGGTGCACCATACAGATTTAATAGACCTCCATTCTGACTAAGGCAGCTATTATTTTACTATGATGACGTCACTACACGAGAACTATACCAGAGATGTATACAGACTGACCTGATGCTGTTAGGATGATGCAGGGCTCCCCTCCGCGCAAGGAAGGGTCTCCCGGAGGGGTGAGAGCCGCAGGAGCCTCCACATCTCCGGACAGGACACGGTTACACCTGCAGCCCGCCTCCGCCTTCCTCCTTCTCACCTGTCTGAGGTGGGGGACACGTCACCGGCCTACAATCTGCAAGCAACCGCCCAGCCGCCCGTAACCACGCCCACCAGCAGGTGTCGCTGCTCATACACCTGCCAAGCGATGGATGACTCCGTCACCTAGATACGGCATGTAGCAGAGGGAAGAGAGTAGGATAGACAAGAGAACGAGAGGACCGCGGCAGCTACCGCCATCTAGCGGTCAGAGAGCGAATGGTGATTTTACGGTGAACTACAGCAGCGGGGGATTCCCGAATGAAGTGGCGACGTGAAAACGTCACATCATTAAATCTACCTGCCTAATAAACTGTACTGAGAGCTTCGCTAGCAAAAAATCTCCTCAGGGAAAAAAATTGCCGCCTTTTTCCTAACCGACCAATCAGGTGGCAAGTTTTATATTTACATTGTAGTTGAAGGAATGAGAACGAGATTCTGATTGGCTGCAGGCTGAGGCGGGAACTCGATGTCTCTCTGAGGGGAACAGCCCACAGACAGGAGGGTTTCACCTCATGGGGCTTCTCCCTGTGAAAATGTGAGGGAATTTTGACCAGTCTTACTTGAAATATTGGAAGGGCTGCCATTTTATATGTGGCAAGGCTTCAGAGCAGTTGTGGTGATACATTATGAAGGTTGTATGTGGCCCCAGCTTCCTAGGGCCACAGGAAAAACTGCAAGCACTTTTTAAGGAGCTATAGAGATCTTACCGTCCATGTATCCAATATTATGCCATCTCACAGCTTAATACGTTCAAGACGAAGCCCATTTTCGTTTTTGCATTTCCGTTTTTTTCTCTTCACATTCCAGGAGCCATAACTTTTTTTATTTTTGCGTTTACCAATCCATGAGAGGGCTTTTTATTTTTTTTTGCTGGACATGTATTTTTTAATATCACCATAAAATTTTTGTGTTATATTGGAAAATGGGTAAAACATTTTTTGTCAGATAAATTTGAAAAAAAAAAATTGGGGGGTTTTGACATTACAGCGCTAAAAATGACACGACGTCCTTATTCTGTGGGTCAATACGATTACGGCAATACTAAAATTGTATAGTATTTCATTTTGATTTACTACTTTAAAAAATAAAAAATTTCTTTCCATCACCGTAAGTTTTTTAAAATTTCCATCCACGGAGCTGTATGAGGGCTTATTTTCTTGCTGAATGGACTGTAGTTTTAATTTAGTTACGTTTACTTTACTTATTAATATTTATTTTATGACTTTTTGATCACTGGTATTCAATTTTTTGGGGGACAAGGTGACTAAAATGGCGAATCGTGTTTTTTTGTTACGGCATTCACTGCACATAAAAATTATTTTATTAGTTCTGACATTTTCGGATGTAGTGATACCTGATTGATACCTATTTATTTTTATTGTTTATTTTTATATGTAAAATTAGGAAGGCACTCCATAGTGCTTCGTGAGTTTTCCGATCTGTGCCTCTGTTCCGCACCGTATTTTATTTTTGCACTTTTTTCCATTACAAAGCTTTTTTCAATGGAAAAAAAGTGTATTTTTTACTTGAATTTTTTTTTATTTAATAACGCTTTTTTTCAACCATTTAATAGTCCCACAAGGGACCTCTAAGGGCAGTTTCGCACGAGTGAGTCCATTGCGGGAATCATATTCCATGTGAGCGTGACCCTCCGTTCTGGACTTGCACTGATTTATAATGCTGTGTGTCTCAGCTTGACCTTACTTCTACAGGATCATAGTGACATAAAGCTGTCAGTATAATTCTGTATCAGTAAGGTCAAGCAGAGACAACACACACCATTATAAATCAGTGTAAATGCTGTGCGCTCCTGCAAGTCCAGAACAGAGGATCACGCTCACACGGAATGTGATTTCCGCAATGGACTCACTTGTGCGAAACTGCCCTTAGGCCTCTTTCACACAAGCAATACAGATTGTGTCAGGAAAAAACGGATGGTTTTGCACTAAAGTTCAGTCAGTCTTGTCAGCGATTGTGCTCAGTGTTTCAGTTTCTTTCTGCACGGGTGCAGTCAGTTTTTGATGCGTTTTTCACGCACATGGAAACAAACCTGAAGAATTACAAACTACATTTCCCAGCGTGAAAAATGCAGAATATAGAACAGGCTGTGATTTTTCCTGCACACAGAAATGATGTGTGAAAAACGTATGTGTACAGAACCACTGAAATGAATGGGTCAGGATTCAGTCCGGATCCTCATGTGCACAGAACCACTAAAAAGGATGGGTCAGGATTCAGTCCGGATCCTCATGTGCACAGAACCACTGAAATGAATGGGTCAGGATTCAGTCCGGATCCTCATGTGCACAGAACCACTGAAATGAATGGGTCAGGATTCAGTCCGGATTCTCATGTACACAGAACTACTGAAATGAATGGGTCAGGATTCTGTCCGGATGCTCTTGTGCACAGAACCACTGAAATGGATGGGTCAGGACTCAGTCCGGAACCTCATGTGCACAGAACCACTGAAATGGATGGGTCAGGACTCAGTCCGGAACCTCATGTGCACAGAACCACTGAAATAAATGGGTCAAGATTCAGTCCGGATGCTCTTGTGCACAGAACCACTAAAATAAATGGGTCAGGATTCAGTCCGGATCCTCATGTGCACAGAACCACTGAAATGAATGAGTCAGGATTCAGTCCAGATCCTCATGTGCACAGAACCACTGACATGAATGGATCAGGATTAAGTCCGGATCCTCATGCACAGAGCCACTGAAATTAATGGGTCAGGATTCAGTCTGAATCCTCCTGTGCACAGAACCACTGAAATAAATGGGTCAGAATTCAGTCCGGATGCTTATGTGTACAGAACCACTGAAATGAATGGGTCACGATTCAGTCCGGACGCTCATCTGCAAAGAACCACTGAAATGAATGGGTCAGGATTCAGTCCGGATCCTCATTTGCACAGAACCACTGAAATGAATGGGTCAGGATTCAGTTCGGATCCTCGTGTGCACAGAACCACTGAAATGGATGAGTCAGGATTCAGTCCGGATCCTCATGTACACAGAACCACTGAAATTATTGGGTCAGGATTAAGTCCAGATCCTCATGCACAGAACCACTGAAATTAATGGGTCAGGATTCAGTCCGGATCCTCGTGCACAGAACCAGTGAAATAAATGGGTCAGAATTCAGTCCGGACGCTTATGTGTACAGAACCACTGAAATGAATGGGTCACGATTCAGTCCGGACGCTCATCTGCAAAGAACCACTGAAATGAATGGGTCAGGATTCAGTCCGGATCCTCATTTGCACAGAACCACTAAAAAGGATGGGTCAGGATTCAGTCCGGATCCTCATGTGCACAGAACCACTGAAATGAATGGGTCAGGATTCAGTCCGGATCCTCATGTGCACAGAACCACTGAAATGGATGGGTCAGGATTCAGTCCGGATTCTCATGTACACAGAACTACTGAAATGAATGGGTCAGGATTCTGTCCGGATGCTCTTGTGCACAGAACCACTGAAATGGATGGGTCAGGATTCAGTCCGGAACCTCATGTGCACAGAACCACTGAAATGGATGGGTCAGGACTCAGTCCGGAACCTCATGTGCACAGAACCACTGAAATGAATGGGTCAGGATTCAGTCCGGATGCTCTTGTGCACAGAACCACTGAAATGAATGGGTCAGGATTCAGTCCGGATCCTCATGTGCACAGAACCACTGAAATGAATGGGTCAGGATTCAGTCCGGATCCTCATGTGCACAGAACCACTGAAATGAATGGGTCAGGATTCAGTCCGGATCCTCATTTGCACAGAACCACTGAAATGAATGGGTCACGATTTAGTCCGGATGCTCATCTGCAAAGAACCACTGAAATGAATGGGTCAGGATTCAGTCCGGATCCTCATTTGCACAGAACCACTGAAATGGATGGGTCAGGATTCAGTTCGGATCCTCATGTGCACAGAACCACTGAAATGAATGGGACAGGATTCAGTCTGGATCCTCATGTGCACAGAACCACTGAAATGAATGGGTCAGGACTCAGTCTGGATCCTCTTGTGCACAGAACCACTGAAATGAATGGGTCAGGATTCAGTCCGGATCCTCATGTGCACTGAACCACTGAAATTAATGGGTCAGGATTCAGTCCGGATCCTCATGTGTACAGAACCACTAAAATGAATGGGTCAGGATTCAGTCCGGATCCTCGTGTGCACAAAATCAACAGAACCACTGAAATAAATGGGTCAGGACTCAGTCTGGATCCTCTTGTGCACAGAACCACTGAAATGAATGGGTCAGGACTCAGTCCGGATCCTCATGTGCACAGAACCACTGAAATGAATGGGTCAGGATTCAGTCCGGATCCTCATGTGCACAGAACCACTGAAATTAATGGGTCAGGATTCAGTCCGGATCCTCATGTGAACAGAACCACTAAAATGAATGGGTCAGGATTCAGTCCAGATCCTCATGTGCACAGAACCACTGACATGAATGGGTCAGGATTCAGTCCGGATACTATGTGTTTGCTTCATGCATCGCATCCAGGTGAAAAGCTTGATCATATGAAATAGAGTTTAGTGACCGTCATAATAAGGCGCATTGGTGGTCACTAAGAGTACTTTTACACTTGCGGCAGGACAGATCCGGCAGGCTGCCGGATCTGTCCTGCCGCAAGTGCCCTTGCACTGCCATGCTGCCGCTCCGTCCCCATTGACTATAATGGGGCGGGGGGCAGAGCTACATCGCAGCACGGCCGGAGATCGCCGGACTAAAAGTCCTGCATGTCCGACTTTTCAGTCGGGCGATCTTTGCCATGCACTGCCGTGCTGCGCCGTAGCTCTGCCCCCTGCCCCATTATAGTCAATTGGGACGGAGCAGCAGCACGGCACTTGCGGCAGGACGATCCGTCCTGCCGCAAGTGTAAAAGTACCCTAAGTGGTTGAAAAAAGATGCAATAAAAAATAATCAAAAATCTGCAAGTGCCCAAAACAGCCCAGTATAATTGATCTCCTGTACCGTACATGTGCAGCAGATTGCAGGAACTCCTTCCTCACCAAAGGGGGCACACACTGAGTTTTCCCATGTGGCCCTATGCAACCTGTGTAGGCTGTGTACACCCCTGATCTGGACTGCCTATCAGTCATCTTGCCATCAGGGGATCTACTGTGACCTTCTGTAGAAATGGAATGGGTAATTTTAACAAATTATTTTTAATCTGCATTTATTTCTTTATAGGATTTTCCATAGATCTACGGCAGCAAGTTACAGCAGTTCCTCCTTATGGACACGTCATACGTATGGCGGAGGCTGAGCAGGTAATCTATGGTATCCATATGCCCTAGTACAGCGTATGGCAGAGGTCTGTATGACAGCCCTTATACACATGAGATGTCGGCTGAACCCATTGTTTTCCGCAGGACCGGATGATGGTGTATGGCGGTGTCCAGACCGCCCCTCAGTATCAGATGTTGGGGTGAAATAGTGGTCAGACATGTCGGAGGATGCATTTATATGGTGGGGCTGGAGGGATAGCTGTCGGTCTAATGAGAGTTCACACTGCACCCGCGCTCTCTGTGACCCGGCACACAAACCTTTTATTGTCCAACCTTCATTCTGATTCATTTCTGAATCTCTCGGCAGCCTGTCCCTAGGATCTGATTGGGACCTTTTGGCAGCTCCGGCACCATTGGGGCACGGTGGGACAACCATCAATTAGCTTATCGTTTGAGGACCTTTCTATCAAGATGAAAAACCCCTTTAATTATTATTTCAGGTGTGTTAGCAAAACGATCAGTCCTGACGAGACAGGTTCAATGGCTTACATGCAAAATTGTGTGAGCATTGGACGCCATGAGTGCTTCGGGTGCAGGCTCCTTGTGTAAACCCGACCTTAAAGGGGTTATCCAGGAAAAGATATTTATGACTTATCAGATTTGCAGGGGTTCGACACCCGGGACCCCGACGTTCTGCTGTTAGAGCACCGCAGCCTCCTCCTAGGCCAGTGATGTCACTGTACATCGGTCACGTGGCCTATTTCTAGCTCAGCCCTATTCAAGTCAAAGAGGTAGAGCTGCAATACCTATCACTGCCACTATTCGATGCACGGCGCTGTGCTTGTAAAACTGCCGGAGCCTGCATCGTAAGTGTGGCGGCTCCCTGCAACAGCTGATGGGGTGGGGGTGCCAGGACTTGGACCCCTGCTGAGGTGATATTAATGACCTGTCCTGCGTATAAGTCACCATTATCTATTCCAGGATAACACCTTGTGTTGCAGGCAGTTTTTTCTAAGAAATCAGCAGCTTTAATGAACTGAAGATTTAGTTTCGTTCATACCGTGGCACCTCAATTTCGTAAAATCATTGCCACCAGTAGAGGGCAGTCTTGCTGTACTGAACTGCTGTGATTTAAAGAGGACCTGTCACCGCTCCCGACATGCCCGTGTTCATAGCTTCATGCATTCCCCATGTAATGACAATTCTTATGGCTCTATGTTGTGCCATTCCTTTATTATTTCTACTAAAAGTCATTAATGAATTGCTAGCAGTCTGCAGTAAGGGTACAGAGGGGTGGTAACCGGCTTAGGGTGTGTACCTGCACAGTCTGACAATGGCAGCACTGATTGGATAGAGTGAGTCTGTGCAGGGACACACCCCCAAGTGGTTACCTCCCCTCTGTACCCTTACTGCAGACTGCTAGCAATTCATTAATGACTTCTAGTAGAAATAATAAAGGAATGGCACAACATAGATCCATAAGAATAGATGCTGCAGAATTGTCATTACAAGGGGAAAGCGTGAAACTATTAAAACAGACATCTCAGGAGCGGTGACAGGTCCTCTCTAAGTAGCTATTGTACCAGAGAATGCATAGGGAAAGCATTCTGGTTGCAGTTATTTTGCAGTGTGTGGCTCTTTAACGACCCATGCCCGGTCGTGAAACATATATCGGCCGGCCATAAACAATAATATTAGGCCTCTTTCACACTAGCGTTTTAGCTTTCCGTCCTAGAGATCCGTCCTCGGGTCTCTAGGACGGAAAGCTACTGATCAGGATTATTTTGCTCCGGCCAAAAATCCTGAAAGCATGCCGGAAGGACGGATCCGGAATTAATGCCCATTGAAAGGCATTAGTCCGGATCCGGCCTTTAGCTAAACGTCGTTTCCGCGCATCGCCGGATCCGACGTTTAGCTTTTTGTCAATGGTTACTATGGCAGCCAGGACGCTAAAGTCCTGGTTGTCATAGTAAAGAGTAGGGGGAGCGGGGGAGCGGCATACTTACATTCCGTGCGGCTCCCGGGACGCTCCAGGATGACGTCAGGGCGCCCCAGTGCATAGATCACGTGATACATGCGCGCGGGGCGCTCTGAGTCATTCAGGAGCGCCCCGGGAGCTGCACGGAATGTAAGTATGCCGCTCCCCCGCTCCCCACTGCTACTATGGCAACCAGGACGCTAGTAGCATCCTGGCTGCCATAGTAACACTGAAAGCATTTTGAAGACTGATCAGTCTTCAAATGCTTTCAGTTCACTTGCGTTGTGCCGGATCCGGCGTGCACTTCCGCGACGGAAGTGCACGCCGGATCTTCACAACGCAAGTGTGAAAGAGGCCTTACCCAGTTGTTACTTTTTATCATCCCCCCCTCAATTTTTCAGACCTTAGTATAAAAGCTTTACCTGGGGCCAGTACTTAAAGGGGTTGTCTTGATTCAGCAAATGGCATTTATCATGGAGATGCAGTTAATACAAAGCACTTACTAATGTACTGTTATTATCCATATTGCTTCTTTTGCTGGCTGGATTTATTCTTCCATCACATTATACACTGCTCGTTTCCATGGTTATGACCACCCAGCAGTCCATCAGCGGTGGTGGTCGTGCTTGCTATAGGAAAAAGCACCAATCTATGAGCGCTCCCACGGTCCCAGCCACCAGAAAAGCCAGCACTTTTTCCTATAGTGTGTAACTATGACCACCACTGATGGATTGCAGGGTGGTCGTAACTATGGAAACAAGCAGTGTGTAATGTAATAGAAAAATGAATGAAGCCGGCAAAGGAGGCAATATGTATAACAACAATACATTAGTAAGTGTCTTGTATTAACTTTTCTCTACATGATAAATGCTATTTCGTGCAGTGACAACCCCTTTAACCTCCAGGGATATATACTGACATTACGCTACATAGTAATTTACTGTATATACTGTATATGTAGCAGTAGCCTGCTTGAGACACTAGGTGGTGCCATGATATAGTTTTCAGGATAAAAGACCCCTTACCCCCATTTATCAGCCCTTGTAACAAGTTTATTCTTGGAAGCAATTTCAATAAATAAATATATTTCTCTTCTCCCTTTTAAACAGCAGAAATCATCCTGATCGTCCCAAGAAAACAAAAAAAGATTCAGTTCTATGTCCAGGCGGTAAAAGCAACACACGGCTCCTCACTTCTGCCTCCTTCCCAAGGTGCCGGGCTAACAGTAGGTATATGGATTGTTAATCTGAGTTTCTTTCCAGTGTACAGTATATATGTGCCACATCTGCAATCTTAAAACCACCGCTCCACGAAGCAGTAGTGTGTCGGTCGCTATATGTGCGCAGTGGGGCGGTTCATACAGAGCCGGGAGTCCAAGCAGTCACTGAATTATTCCTGCAAATGTGTTGATGGGAAGCAGGAGCGATTTGGTCATGTATCTGCTCAGACCACAGTCTTCTTTACCGTCCCCATGAGCGCGTGATGCCCGCAGTCTCTGTAGGCTGTACCCAGGCTCCTGGCAGGGGGAGACCTCAAAGCTGAAGGAAGGAATTACATGTTAAAAGGTTAGTAGCTTTATAGATTACACAACAGGTTTCTGGTATAATGTGTATCAATTATGTGTATTATATTATTATCAATGTGTATTATCATATTATCAGCTTTATAGTAGTTATATTCTTGTATATAGTAGCAGTATTATAGTAGTTATATTCTTGTACATAGGAGGCAGTATTATAGTAGTTATATTCTTGTACATAGGAGCAGTATTATAGTAGTTATATTCTTGTACACAGGAGGCAGTATTATAGTAGTTATATTCTTGTACATAGGAGCAGTATTATAGTAGTTATATTCTTGTACACAGGAGGCAGTATTATAGTAGATATATTCTTGTACATAGGAGCAGTATTATAGTAGTTATATTCTTGTACATAGGAGCAGTATTATAGTAGTTATATTCTTGTACATAGGAGGCAGTATTATAGTAGTTATATTCTTGTACATAGGAGCAGTATTATAGTAGTTATATTTTTGTACATAGGAACAGTATTATAGTAGTTATATTTTTGTACATATGAGCAGTATTGTAGTAGTTATATTCTTGTACATAGGAGGCAGTATTATAGTAGTTATATTCTTGTACATAGGAGCAGTATTAAAGTAGTTAAATCCTTGTACATAGGAGCAGTATTATAGTAGTTATATTCATGTACATAGGAGCAGTATTATAGTAGTTATATTCTTGTACATAGGAGCAGTATTATAGTAGTTATATTCTTGTACATAGGAGCAGTATTATAGCAGTTATATTCTTGTACATAGGAGCAGTATTATAGCAGTTATATTATTATACATAGGAGGCAGTATTATAGTAGTTATATTCTTGTACATAGGAGGCAGTATTATAGTAGCTGTATTCTTGTACATAGGAGCAGTATTATAGGAGTTATATTCTTGTACATAGGAGCAGTATTATAGTAGTTATATTTTTGTACATATGAGCAGTATTGTAGTAGTTATATTATTATACATAGGAGGCAGTATTATAGTAGTCATATTCTTGTACATAGGAGCAGTATTATAGCAGTTATATTCTTGTACATAGGAGGCAGTATTAAAGTAGTTAAATCCTTGTACATAGGAGCAGTATTATAGTAGTTATATTCTTGTACACAGAGGCAGTATTATAGTAGTTATATTCATGTACATTGGAGCAGTATTATAGCAGTTATATTCTTGTACATGGGAGGCAGTATTATAGTAGTTATATTCTTGTACATAGGAGGCAGTATTATAGTAGTTATATTCTTGTACATAGAAGCAGTATTATAGTAGTTATATTCATGTACATAGGAGCAGTATTATAGTAGTTATATTCTTGTACATAGGAGGCAGTATCATAGTAGTTATATTCTTGAATATAGGAGCAGTATTATAGTAGTTATATTCTTGTACATAGGAGGTAGTAATATAACTTTGTGTAGATAAGGGCAGTATTATAGTACAAGTAAAAAATGAAGGTCAATCTGGCACTCAATAAAAACAGGGTACTTTATTTGCTCAGAACATATGAAAAAATATTAAAAACACTCCAGCTAACAGGCCTTTACTCATAGCATAACACGTATAAAATGATAAAAGATCTATATACTAACAGGCAGCATGGGAAAAAGGAGGCAGAGAAAATATGAAGTGGATTGGAGCAAGATGCGCATAAATGACCAAATAAAGCTGTAATAGCAAAAACACTGAATAATATAGCAGCATAAACATTAAACTAATACCAATAATAATGGTGATATGTGGAGAAGAGGGGAGAACATACATAATATAGGAGAGGATATTTAATGTTAGCGTATATATCTTTTATCATGTTATACCTATGCTATGAGTAAAGGCCTGTTAGCTGGAGTGCTTTTAATATTTTATTATATGTTCTGAGCAAATAAAGTACCCTGTTTTTATTGAGTGCCGAATCGACCTACGTTTTTTCTCTGTACCTGTGTATGGTTGCTAGCCCTAATCCTGAGCACCGTCTTTGCATGGAGGTGAGCCGATCTTCATTATTGTCTAATGTGGGCAGTATAATAGAGTAATGATGATATGTCCTGGTTTATGGAAGATAATGGAGACAGACCATAAGATTTACTTACAGGGATAACCTACCTAGACACATTATTGTATACCCTTCGACTGTCTTTGTCCAATTGTAGCCTCAGTGTCCTGAGATCCAGGCTTCTCATTTGGATACTCGATGCCTTCAATCCATTAAGTTGACACTGCAATCAACAACACCATCACTTCATTAGATTTGCTGCATGACATCCAAAGTACTGTAATAGGCAGTGGGTGTGAACCCACTGTACCAACTAATCAATCTGACTTTGGTCTAGTCCTAAGGGCGTTATCCTGGCTTTCACCCTTTAACCCCTATACAGGGATAGGGTCTTATCTGCAGGGGCCTGACCAGGCCAGTACATCTTGGAATAGTCCCAGGGTAGTTGGCAGCAGACACATGGGTGTCAGAAACACTGGTGCGAAGCAGCAAGGGGTCAGGCAGAGTTTGTGAAATTCCGTGGTCAGGATCGATCCAGTAGACAGGCTAAGGTCAGGGCATGCAGCAGAGAATCAGAGTCAGTTAGCAGGCAGAAGTTCAGTACATGGGCAGACAGACAGAAGAGCACACCTTCAATGAGTAAACTAGGAACCTAAGCTTAGGCAAGGAATGAGAAGTCAGCCTTTTATAGCAGAAGCTGATTAGCAATTAGAAGCAGCTCGGCAACACATAGAGCAAGAGGGAAAGTAGTGATGGCAAAAAAAGAAAAGTAGTAGTTCAGTGAATAATGGTTCTACTAGAAGTAGCAGAGCAGCGATGGGCACAGGCCGCTGATGTAACAGATATCTGTGCCAGATTTGAACTCACCAATGCAGACCGCCCAGATGATGATGACTTCCCTGTTTCATCAATGTAGACATTCAGGCACACAAAATCTAAAAAATAAAGTGTGCATGATGAGATATGTACACGTCTGCATACGCCCCCTACTGGTCACAGGGCAAACAGTTCTCACCATCTGTCTCGTTGCTTGGTATTGTTTTAATAATTGCCCCAGATGTTTTCAGCACCAGGGATCCTTCTTTCTCTCTATTGCTGGCTAAAGCCTGAAGCATCAAAATATTTCAATTCATATTTCAGCCATTTACAGACATAGTGTAAAGATTATATAAAGGGCCTTATTTTTGGGTACCTTTTGATAATGCACCTGGATCCCTGCACCTCGAGAATCCACCACCGTCTTCTTTCTGGTTATTGTGTTCACTGAAAAAAGCTAACTTTATTAGCAAAATGCACAGAACGGTAAGGTGTTATTTTATATATCCATTTGGACATACAGTTGAGGCTTTATTCACATTGAGTTTGCTAAACACAACCATATTCCATTGAAGGGGTCGCAGTGCCGTTTTAGAGCTGCCGCCCGCTCATTGCCTTTCCCTGCACAGCAGTACACCTGGCCACCCTCCTGCCGTGCAGCGAACAACGGTGCAGCTCTAATCAAGTAAACTTTGAGGCCCCTTTCACACGAGCGAGAATGCCGCGCGGGTGAAATGCCTGATGCGAACGCATTGCGCCCGCACAGAATCCAGACCCATTTATTTAAATGGGTCTGTGTACATGAGCGTTGGTTTTCACGCATTACTTTTGCGATTCTATATTCTGCGATTTTCATGCAACGCTGGCCCCATAGAAGGGAATAGGGCTGCGTGAAAATTGCATCGCATCCGCAAGCAAGTACGGATGTGATGCGATTTTCACGGATGGTTGCTAAGAGATGTTGTTTGTACACATTCAGTTTTTTATCACGCGCATGAAAATCGCATAAAATCGCACTGCACCCACGCGATAAAAAACGAACAACTGAACGTGATCGCAAACAAAACTGAATGACTGTTAAATCGCGCAGTTTTCACTGAACACATCCGCAACGCATTCGGACAAAATCCGGACACACTCGTCTGCAAAGGGCCTGAAGGGGATGCAATGCTAAACCAGCGCTATGTTCTCTTCATTCATCCAGATGAGTGGGGTCCTTCAGTTTTCCATGCCGCACACAAAAACGCTGCTTGCCGCAATTTTGTGTGCGGCCTGGGAACGTAACAAACCGGAACGGAAATAACAATGAATGGGGACAAAACTTTCCTCCAGTTTTAAGATCCTCTGCCGGACAAGACAATGCAGATGTGAAAGTACCCTTGCAATTTAATGTACCTTATTTTCCAGCTCTATGAAAATTTATATAAAAGGGAATATCACATACATTAGTGCGACCTACTTACACTTTGTAAACGTACAATCTTGCGGGTCGATTTTAAGCTCGCTGAGAAACACATCTTCCACTGGCTCTAGAGATAAATCCCTGAATTGGATCTGAAAGGAAGAAATGTCAAAATTTGTAGACCTTATTTCTTGCAAATGTCTTTTTTGGGGTTTTCCACTATAGATATTTGTCATATCGAGTCTTTCTGTATGTTCCTGTCACTTCAGTGGGAGAGCCTCTTCCCCATCAAGAATGGAGATTGGGAAGATGGGACTGGTGCGTTACCCACTAATCAAACTTTTTATTTCATTAAAAATCAAAATGCCATAAAACTGTGGTGGGAAGATACCTTCAGGGTGCTTTCACACATAGGATTTTTCTGGTGTTTTTCAGTACTTTTACACTTTTTGCAGTGTTTTCTGCTGTACAAACTCCAGCTCCAGATGTTAGCTGGAGGTCTATGAAACGCAGGACACACAAACTTTTGCTAGTGGGGTTTTTGTTCATTAGGTGGCTTTTTTTGTTTTCTTGCTTATTTTTAAAAAATGCAACTTGCTGGAGTTTTTCCAGGCACCTGCTACATAGGTGGAAAAAGCCATGAAGATGATAATGCTGGTGGTAATTGGTAAGGCACACTGCGTAAAAAAACAGCTTAAAAAACACTATCCTGGTGTTTTTTGTACCACAGGTAAATTCATGTCTATAAAGGGTTTTCCGAGATTTATATACTGATGACCTATCCTCAGGATAGGTCATCAGTATCTCATCAGAGAGGGTCCGACACCAGGGACCCCCATTGATCAGCTGTTTGAGAAGGCACCATGGCCTTCTCTCTGCTTTTTCATATGCCAGTGATGACACATTCAGCGGTCACATGGTCTAGGACAGGGATGGGCAAACTGCGGCTCTCCAGATATTGCAAAACTACAACTCCCAGCATGCAAAGACTGCTAACAGCCATCAGCCTACATCAGGGCATGGTTGGAATTGTAGTTTTACAACAGCTGGAGAGCCGCAGTTTGCCCATCCCTGGTCTAGGAGCAGCACAGCCCCATAGAAGTGAATGGGGATGAGTGCAATACCAAGCACAACCACTATACAATATACGGCGCTGTGTTTGGTGAGCAGGGAGAAGGATGCGGTGCTCACAGGAGAGCAGATGCCTCCCCAAACAGCTGATCGGTAAGCTTCCCGAGTGTCGGACCTCCACCAATCTGATACTGATGACCTATCCTGAGGCTAGTTCAAAAAAAAATCCCAGAAAGCCCTTTTAATAGGGAACATTGAAGGGGTTCTTTTGATATATTGGTGACCTTCAGTATCCTGAGGATAAATCATCAGTATCAGATCGGTGGGGGCCGACTCCCAGCACTCTCTCAGATGAGCTTTTTGAAGAGAATGCAGCGCTTGTGCTAGCACTGCATCCTCTTACCCGGGTTTACCTGCTCGCCATCGACATTGCAGTGGCGGGCAGGTCTAATTTCCGCTCCAACATTCCATTCACTTCAGTCGGACAGCCCCCTCCTATTCGTGAGGTGTGATGGAAGGGACATTCAGAAACTGAAAAGGTGTTTAACTTTCATTATTGTCTGTTATATACTGTAAGTTGTGTTTACTGCACTACATGACCATTAGCATTGCTCTAAGTATTGTATTAGATATGGAACTTACCTTGACAGAGTAAATCTGAAAGAACACAGGTTGTAATCCAAAGCGTAGATAGTAGGAGGCCACATCCAGGATGAAAGGGTCAGAAGTGGAGTCTCTGGATGGACAGGCTGGCTGTGAAGGACATGACAATGTATAAATGGATTGACAGCTGTGCGTTACTGTTTTTCTTGTGATTGGGATGTGTCTCAACACACCGACACTGTCCAATCAGCACTCAGACAGCTTATTGACAAGGAGAATGGCAACACCCAACCACCACCTCTACATAACTGCGGCGGATCCACCGCCAGCTTAAGGCTTTATTAAGACCGGCATCTAAAACGCCGGTCCTAATAAATGTGACCCTATGTTCCTATGGAGCCCTGCCACAGGGGCTCAATAGGAACTAGTTTCCGAGAGCTTCAGTTCATTCTGGAGAAATCCTTGCCAGGGGGAGCCAGAGCACACTCTAAAGTGCTTTTGACAATGACATTTTAAGGGTTAAAAGTCTGAGCCTGGCTTACCGCCGGTCGCAGGCATCAGTGTACGCCGCTAGTCGGGAAACTGTTAAGGACAAGTAACATTTCCTCCCTCTGTGTTCCAGCGATCATAACTTTTTTTATTATTTCTTTAGTTTAGCTGTAGGACAAGTTGTAAATTTTTTTTTAGGAACCATTTTGGGGTTCATATAATGTATTAACCCATTAGTGACCAGCCTGTTTTGGGCCTTACTGACCAAGTGTTTTTCTTCCTTTATTCAACATCGCATTCCAAGAGCTGTTGCGGGGCTGTTAGAGCAGGGCCGCGACTCTTACGTAAGAGCTGAGTTCCCCCTCCCCGCTGCACTGTTTATAGTTAAACTCAGCCGATTATTATGAACCGTTTTTGTAAAATGTTTATGTCCTCATACCATCCCAGACTAATAGAGAGAGAAGCAAGGCAGATCATGTATGTACACCGTAGACACAGAGAGTGCCAATAGAAACAGTAGGTGGCGCTGTACTTTCATTATTCTGAGAATATCTGGGGGTATGAACATATTTTAAATAAATGTAAATATAAAAAAGTTTAACTAGGGCCCGGATTTAATTAGAAACGAAATTATTTGTGGGACAACTAGGGCTGAAACGATTACTCGATTGACTTGAGTAATTCGACACCAAAAAAAATCCTAGATGCAAAATTTTTGTTTGCCATGTGACCACAGAGCAGGAGTGAAGCGCTTGCTATTACTCACCGCTCCGTGGTCACCCTCCGGCCCGCACCACGCTGCACTTTCCTCCTGACACATTCTGTCGACCTCTTTAAGTGACACAAATGTGTGATAAAAATCATATCTGACTTGTTGGACTGTATCTGGTCCTGGTTGGTAATTCTTATAAACTTCTTTCTGCCAAGATTTGACCTCAAGTCAATAAAAGCTGATGTCACATGAGGGCAGTTTGGTTGTCAATTTGCCGTTTTAACTAAGGACATCCGAAACTACAGCCCGTGAAAAACAAGTAATTTAGAAAACAAAGATCTCTAGTGTACGGCCAACTGGTCCTTTTACACGCCAGATAATCCGCACGTAAACCAGCACCGATCGATGATGTAGCATGTCGACTGGCTTTTGCTTAGTACTTTTTAAAGTAGCAGATCATCGTACGATATGGGAATGAAAGATTGCACTCCTGACAAACAATAATTTTTATGCCTGTATTTGCCTAATCAGTTAGTAAGTGCAGGTAAGGAGAGTTACGCCAGAGGGTAGTTCTGCCCAGTAAACTGCCACCAAAATGCCGCACACTGGGGCTGACAAGTAAGTACTATTCTGCATTTGTGCAGTTAGTATAACCCTGTTAGAACACTGTAAGGCCTCTTTCACACGGGCGTCATGTTTGACGCCCGGTTAAGAGGCGGGTGCATTGCGGGAATATGCGCGATTTTCCCGCGCGGGTGCAAACGTTTGAAATGCGTTTTGCACGCGCGTGAGAAAAATCGCCATGTTTGGTACCCAGACCCGAAGCCGGACTTCATCACTGAAGTCCGGTTTCGGGTCTTCTGGAGAATTGATTATTTTCCCTTATAACATGGTTATAAGGGAAATAATAGCATTCTTAATAAAGAATGCATAGTAAAATGAAGTGGAAGGGTTAAAAATAATAAAGTTAACTTACCTTAGCCACTTGATCGCGTAGTTGCGATCTGTCTTCTCTTTTCAGCATCAGCTAAGATCTACAGGACCTGTGATGACGTCACATCACATGGTCCAATCACATGGTCCATCTTACCATGGTGATGGACCATGTGATTGGACCATGTGATGTGACGTTATCACAGGTCCTTTAGTTCTTAGCTGATGCAGGGAAAGAGAGGAGAGATCGCAACTACGCGATCAAGTGGCTAAGGTAAGTTAACTTTTATTATTTTTAACCCCTTCCACTTCATTTTACTAAGCATTCTTTATTAAGAATGCTATTATTTCCCTTATAACCATGTTATAAGGGAAAATAATAAAGATCGGGTCCCGTTGCTAAGCAACCATGCAGGAAAATCGCAACGCATCCGCACTTGTTTGCGGATGCTTGCGATTTTCCCGCAGCCCCATTCACTTCTATGGGGCCTGCGTTGTGTGAAAAACGCAGAATATAGAGCATGCTGCGATTTTCACGCAACGCAGAAGTGATGCGTGAAAATCACCGCTCATGTGCACAGCCCCATAGAAATGAATGGGTCCGGATTCAGTGCGGGTGCAATGCGTCCTCCTCACGCATTGCACCCGCGCGGAAAACTCGCCCGTGTGAAAGGGGCCTAAGGGTATGTTCGAACAACGGATTCCTCTCCAAGATAGAGCATGCTGCTTCTTTTTACCAAGCTGTTTTTTTCAGCATGTTCCGCCACCCACTTAAATAAATGGGAGGCTTTTTAGAGGGCTTTTTCAGCACAAATTTAGTGCGGAAAACGCATAAAAACAGTGCCAAAAAGCGTCATGTGAACTAGCCCTACCAGTGTTTTTATTTTAATAGATCCATCATGGTAACAGGTTCTCTTTGATCATAAAGGACTTCCTCCAGCAGACGTTCTCCCCATTAGTCAACTAAGCAAGTTTGATCTCACATATTACTACCATCCACTAGTACTGCATTACAAGCCTGTACTCACCATCAGTGCAAGTTTGGTAATTCTGTCGTAGAGGGTGTTAATGTTTTTGTCATACCACGGATCCACCTGGCCCAGATATGTGCTAAGCTCACACATGTCGCTCATGGTGGCCGACTCCTCCTAAAGAAGAAAAATCACATTCTTGGAAGGATTGTCGTTCACATTGTAATTGTAAAGAGCACCAGAAAGACAGCAAAGACCTCAGTACAGGATGGTTAATATGTCCTTTTTAGCTGTCGGTCATGGGCAGCTTTTTAGCCATTTATGTGACAAGTAGAGTTGCCTGTGATTAGTTGAAAAACCGCACATAAGTACAGAGGGACTCCTGCAAGCAGAATATGCATGGGAAGATTATGGGACTTTGGTCTCCTCTATAAAGCAATTTATAAAACTGCGGGATAACATCTAATATTGTGTTTTGGGCCAGGACAGTCTCCACAGGGAAGAACAGGAGACTGGTTCTCCTTAACTTGGGTTTCTGTCTGTATTTCCCTTATGCATCATTCAATTTTCATATTGTAAAGCATGTAGATCAGGACAGACATGGACAGTAAGCCCTGACCTGGAACCCAGCCCACTTCCCCTACCTACTTGCAGTACAAGCCCTAGGTAGCAAGACCGCAACTAGTCGACGGTCCCTATGCTACTAAGGTGCAGAGACAGACAGACGCCAAAAGACAAAACAACACAAAGTGATAGTTGTACAAAAATTAGTCAGAACCATGTGGACAACGCAGTACAAAAGTGAGAGACAGAGCATAGTAAAAAAACAAGCTGAGATCAAATACCAGATTTGATGCACAGTACAAATCACGTGAGACAGAGAGTGGTCAAAAGACAAGCCAAGGTAAGAAACACAAACAAATCCAAATGAAACCAGGAACCTAGTTAGTGAGCTTGTACAGGACTATCACTGGTGTATGGCAAGGAAGGGGTTTAAATAAAGCACTGAGTCCCAGGATCAGAACCTGATAGGTCAGGTCTCGGCGCTCCATTAGTCAGAACACTAGCACATAGCAATAGAGCAGCTGAGCAATCAGCCCACTGCTAGTCTCCTCTAGCACAGATGCTCCAAAGCTGGAGATTTAGCCGCTGGAGCCCGGACAGGTATGTTTTCTTTTTTTTGCATTATAGTGGCAGTAAAAATAAGAGTTTTGATCAGTTTTGTAGTAATTAATGCAAGTGTATTGAACATTTTTGCCAGACCAGGAGCACATTTCACATCCAAAATTAAAATAAGCAAAAAATTACATTACATTTTTCTCATGTTTATTGTGCCAATGAAAGGTGGTATTAATTGTGAATAGAGTTGTGCCTTCATGATGAATGGACCTGTCAGTCAATGACTGCCCTGCAGGACCCTGCAACAGTCAGGTCTGATGACATACAAAGGACACGTGCAGCTATAAGCATGATAGATTCATTGATATATAACCTTTACCATGTCCGCTGAGGTATCGCTTCTATCTCCTTGGATAGGAATGCAATAAAACTGAAGATTGGCCTTCAGGGTCCGATGTGGCCTCCTGGCTTCTCTCTTCCTGAAGGAAAATATTACTGTTCACTTTGGTGGTGGGAACGTTAATTACATTACCTGTATGCACTAATATCCCAATAGACTGTCTGGACCACTGCAGCGTGATGTGACCTCAGGAATCATGACTCCTCTTAGGCGCCTGTCCAATTAGAGCTGTTATATCTGTGTCCTCATGTACCCCATAGCTTCTGTCAGTGGACAGCACTATACCATCATCCCTTTGCATATAATATCTGTGGTCTGGAAGGTTTCTAGCACTCCAGAACTTAGTGTTAGGGCTCATGCCCACAAACGTATTTTTTTTTTTCTGTGTCTGTTCTGTTTTCTTTTGCGGCCCGTATGCAGAACTATTCACTTCAATGGGGCCACAAAAAAACGGAACTGACTCTGCATGCATTCCGTATCCGTATGTCCGCAAAAAAATAGAACATAGAATAGAATATGCACAGGCACCATTTGTGTGGTTGCCATACACTGATCCAGACCCATTCATCTTGAATGGGTCCGTCATCTGTCCGCAGCGCAAAAAAATAGAACATGTTCTATTTCTTTGCGGTGCGTAGGCACAGAGAAAAGCCCCACGTAATCACTCCATAGTGCTTCCGTGGGGTTCCATGCCTCTGTTCTGCACCGCACCCTCCGGATTGCGAACCCATTTAAGTGCATGGCTCCGCATCCGTGATGTAGTGCACAAACAGCGGTGCCCATATATTGCGGACCCGCTGTTTGTGGCCCACAATATGGGCACGGCTGGGCAACGACCGTGTGCATGAGCCCTTATTGTCCTTGATTCATTGAAATGAATGGGTCCGCATCCTATCCACAAAAACTATAGTGTAGGTGCTTAAAGGGGTTGTGCAGGTATACTGTCCTACTGGATCTGACAGGAGGCATGGAGAGGATTAACTGCACGCAGGGACCTCTGTGGAGGAACCCGTCCGACACCCACAAAGCATTGAGTCCCATTAATAGAATAGATCCAATGCACGAAACTTGCTGGGCATCAGACCACCCAGCGTGCATGCATCTCTCCCTGGCCGATGTCAGATCACGCAAAAAAAATATACCTGGACAACCCCTTACAGGGTACCTATGGCTAAGATTGACCCCTCTACATATACCTTCAGGTAGTCCACACCCCAGGGCTGTAAAAGTCTTAGGTGCTTTGCTTTGGACAGCTGTGTTTTTCTGTGGATGTCTATGGAGATGTGTAATATGTGAGCACTAACAAGGTCGGCTCCATAAGGAGTTTAGCTTGGTGATAAATTTATAGTGTTGTATCCGTCCCCAGTTTCCTCTTTCCAGCCGTTCAGTAGAGACGACCACATTAAGTGCTCATGTAGAGTCATGGGCCATTTAGTGGTGGCATTCTGCCACTAGTTGATATTTTTTATAGGACATCAAAGAGATTTGCCCTGATGACAAATTGCCTTCTAAGGACCTCAGCTGGTAAAGTTAGACTGTCGTACATTTATCCATGGTTTCACTGAGACTTAAGTACCTGAAGGAGTAATATGCTTTAGCCAATCTCCCCAGAGCTCTGTCATCTCCTAGGACCACCACTCGAGCAGTGGGCAGCTTATCCGGTCCAGTTGGGACCTCTGTACTCTGTCCTGAGAGCCTCTGTAGTGTGGCTGCCCGGCTTCCCTTGGGTGCCTTGGTGAGGTTTTGAAGAAGAACAGCAGAGTCCACATCTGCGCCTTTCTTCTTAATGCATGGTTTCCTATATAACTTGCTTGATTCTTTCTCTTCTGTCCCAGCTAAGTCTCTCTCTATCCCGCTGTCATTAGACCACACAGAGATGCGGTGCTGCTCGTTGCCCTCTGGGTCCAAGGAGAGTTCTGGCTCCTTGACATATTCTGTCTCTGCATCTGTGGTCAGGGTCTCCCTCATGAACAGCATCAGCTCTTTCCCTGGTGTAAAGAAAACCTTATTATTATCATTACGCTGATACATTTAAAGTTACTCCATATGACCATTGTATTTCTCTACATAACCATTAGTAAAGACAAAGGGGGGCGGCATTTATCATGACTGGCGGTTTACACTCCGGTCTTAAAGGGGTTGTGGGCTGTAATGATATTGATGACCTATCCACAGGATAAGGTCATCAGTATCAGATTAAAGGCTCTTGCACATTTGGCGTCCGCAATTTGCGGTCTCCAATCCACATGCACCAATGGGTCTGTGATCCATCCGCATCGCAAAAAAACATGTTCTATTTTTTTGCGCTGCAGAGGCACAGAGAGAAACCCCATAGAAGCACTCCGTAGTCCACACCGGACCTTCCAAATTGCAGACCCATTCAAGTAAACCGTGATACAGTGCAAAAACAGCCGGGACCCGTATATTGCGGACTGGCTGTTTAAGGGCCTCAACACAGGCCCAGCCGGCACATGTTAGTGTCCTAACAGAGGTCCAACTCCCAGAACTCCCACTGTTCAGCTGTTTGAAGGGATTGCAGTATTTGTGAGAGTGCTGCGTCCTCTTCCAACATTTACCTGCACGCCGTCTAGATTATGGCAGCAATGCAGTGTAATTACAACGTCCCAACCCCTGTCAGGAGTTAGACCCCCGCCAATCTGATATTGGTGACCTATCCTAAGTATTATCACAGCGTACAACCCCTTTAATCTATACACTGATGGAATCAGATCCTCCACAGTTAAGAGGGGGCATAGCGTGCATAGTTGTCGGACCCTCTAGGTGCAGGGGATTGACCCTTTTTTCCAGTTCTGAACGGTAGAGTATTCGTTAAAATGCACACTGTAAATTAGAAAGAAATAACCCCATTACATAGTTGATCGTCGTCAGTCCAGAGATGAACGCTGAATTTTGGGCTGGGCAACGGGATTCTCTGAAGTTTTGACATTCCTGATTCTATAAGAGAATGCAGAAGAACAGTGAAGATGCAGAAATGTTGCCTATGGCAGTCAGTCACGTCAAAGCTTTAATTGTGTAAAAAAGATAATGGCTGGAATGTATGCTGTACCAGTTACTGCGATCAGCATGAAAACCTAGGCAGATAAGATGGGGGCAGTATGACTTTCTAAGGCCCCTTTCACATGCCATGATTTCCGCGCGGGTGCAATGCGTGAGGTGGATGCATTGCACCCGCACTGAATCCAGACCCATTCATTTCTATGGGGCTGTGCACATAAGCGGTAATTTTCACGCATCACTTCTGTGTTGCGTGAAAATCGCAGCATGCACTATATTCTGCGTTTTTCACGCAACACAGGCCCCATAGAAGTGAATGGGGCTGCGGGAAAATCGCAAGCATCCGCAAGCAAGTGCGAATGCAGTGCGATTTTCCCGCATGGTTGCTTAGCGACGGGACCCGATCTTCATTATTTTCCCTTAAAAAAAGATGGTTATAAGGGAAAATAATAGCATTCTTAATAAAGAATGCTTTGTAGAATGAGGATTAAGGGGTTAAAAATAAAAAACTTAACTTTAGCTGTAGTGTAAAGGACCTGTGATGACGTCACATCACATGGTCCATCACGGACCATGTGATTGGACCATGTGATGTGACATCATCACAGGTCCTTAGACTACAGCTAATGCTTGAAGAGAGATCGCCAACTACGCGATCAAGTGGCTAAGGTAAGTTAGGTTTTTTTATTTTTAACCCCTTAATCCTCATTCTACAAAGCATTCTTTATTGAGAATGCTATTATTTTCCCTTATAACCATGTTATAAGGGAAAATAATAAATTCTCCAGAAAACTCAACCCGAAACCGGTCTTCAGTGATGAAGTCCGGCTTCGGGTCTGGGTACCAAACATGGCGATTTTTCCCACGCGCGTGCAAAACGCATTACCAAAGTTTGCGCACGCGCGGAAAAATCGCGCATATTCCCGCAACGCACCCGCATCCTATCCAAGCATCAAACATGACGCCCGTGTGAAAGAGGCCTAAGAATACAGGCTAATGAGTTTATATAAGAACCTTTATAGAGCCCCTAAATGGCCGTATGGTTCAGTCAGTCCCATGAGGGTACACAGTTGAATGGCCATCTATATCTAACTGGTACCTTCTTGAGGTGAAATGACTTTCTTATAGATCTCCTGCAGCCGTTCACTGTGTCTCTGCCTGGTGCCGGCGCTTTCCTGCTCACCGCGCTCCACCACCAATAGAACCTCTTGAAACCAAATTTCCACCTCTTCAGCAGATTTATCCTGGAGAAAAGTAGCAGCAAGAACGCGTGAGACTTTTATTATTATTTTTACTGTATTTTCCGGCGTATAAGACAACTGCGCATATAAGACGACCCCCTACTTTTCCTGTTAAAATATTAGGTTTGGGCTAGACTCGCCGTATAAGACTACCCCTCTTCCAACGCACACCAAATAAAAATTAAAAACAGATGAGAAAATCACTGAGAGCAGGGAGAGGGGGCTGCTTCAGGAGCAACTGGCCGGGATGCAGCGCATGGTGGCTCAGCTAGAGGGCGCCTGTCCCTGAAGCTGGAGGAGAACAGCTTCTCCAGCCCGGCTCGAAAGTAAAGGGGACCTTTCACTGGTCCAACAATTGTTACATAATGATATATACCGTATGTGTAGAGCGGCGCCATATACCGTATGTGTAGAGCGGCGCCATATACCGTATGTGTAGAGCGGCGCCATATACCGTATGTGTAGAGCAGCGCCCAGGGATAATAGTAAGTGCAGGGAGATCCCTGGCCGCCGCTCTACACATACATATCATTATCTAACAATCATTGGACCAGTGAAAGGTCCTCTTAAGTTTCAGCACGCAGTATACCGGCGTGTAAGAGGACCCCCGACTTTTGAGAAGATTTTCATGTGTTGAAAAGTAGTCTTATACGCCAGAAAATACATATTATTATTATTATTATTATTATTATAATAAGGACCGCCCATACCATCACCACCATCCCTCTTACCTTCAGCACCTGTTGCAGCAATTCTATGTTGCAGTCTTTGCCAAGTGAGGCCTGAATACAGTTGGTAATGACATACGTCATACAGGACACGGGAGAGTGAGACATCTGACTGGCTTGAGTCTCGCGGAGAAGTGTATTACACACAGCCTCCGAAATCAGCGCCGGATCCAAAAACAGTAGCACCCTGCGAGGAATATTTTCTTTAGTATGACACTTCTTATGATTTATCCTCCTTTTCAGATACCCAGGAACGTTAGTAGGAGCTCCTATTACGATAGTGGACTGAACCAAATATTTTGTGCTTTTTTTTGTCATTTTCCTGATGTTAACCTTTTAATAATGATCATTTCCATTACTGAGAACAGATTCTGTCAGCAGATCTGTAATTGCGCATTTTTTCTTTGGTTCCTTTGGGTATTCCACAATGGATATATATCCAGGAGATTACAAGAGATCATGGAAGGTTGCTGACAAAAGTAACTTGTTGGAGGGGAAGTTATAAATGAGATGGCTAGTGGCCAAGGGTTACCCCTCATGTTAGGTGTATCTTAAAGGGATTGTTCAAGTGAATGAGGCTGAGCTGCAGTACCAAGCACAGCCGCTATCCAATGGACGGTGATGTACTTGGTAAGCTGCCAGGAGGCCATAGTGTTCAATGGAGCGGGGGGTCCCGGGTGTCGGACTCCCACCAGCCAAATACTGATGACCTATCCTAAGGATAGGTCATCAGTATTAAACACTCAGAAAATCCCTTGAATTTTCCAATCCACTTTATGGTAAAAAATTATGAAGAATTCAGCTTACTTGTCTTGGTGATGATTAAGATCCCTCTTGAGGTTTTGCTCCAACACCACCATCTTTTGATATGAAAAACCTAAAGAATCATGTAAACTATTATTCACTATGTACAATTAATATGCAGCGGTAACCATAGTAGTTGTAGTAACTGATTAGTAATATGCCTAGTCGCAGTACTGAAGATGAATTAGGCCCTGTTCACCTGACTGTGCTCGGCCTAGAAAACACGGCACATGTGTCGGCTGCATCTCTCGGAACGATGATGGCTCACCTGACTCGGACTGACTACATCATAGCGATTTATAATACAGTCAGTTCCTATCTGACTGTGGGTCTAATGTACTGTACTCATAATGATGATGTGAGTACTGTACATTAGACCTGCGATCAGATAGGACCTAACTGTATCACTAATCACTATGCTGCAATCAGTCTGCGTCAGGGGAGCCGCAGTCAGTCCGGAAGATGCAACCGACCATGTTTCCCGGACTGAGCACAGTCGTGTGAATCAGGCCTAATATCCTCAGTTCAGTAATAAGACATGTAATAATCTAAAGATTATGGGGCAGATTTACTAATCCTGTCTAATAGTTAGACAAAGTAATGCTGGTCCAACAGTCTAAAGATCCCTCAAATTTATCACATTGGCTCTTGCTGGATGATACATTTGGCACACTGCTGGACTCTAATGCCTAGCTTTACACCGCTTACTTTGCGCCAAAATTTAATGCAATTTTGGAGCATATTGTCACATTTTAACCCACACCCAGTTTCCTTCTAATCCACAACCACTTGACGAGTGCAGCACACTTGCGCGTCTAAAACACAAAATAAATGTGGTGCACCATTTTTTTTTTTTTGTGCAAATTGAGACAGAATTCTGTTGCATTTAATGTAGCTTAGTAAATCTCCCCCAATGTCTGCTAGTATATTTATTATGGGTTTATGCAGTAATGGTGTCATATGTACCTGGAACTTTCTTCTCGGTCTTTAGTCTTTGCGCGTAGTCCAGACCAATCGTACAGTATGGCTTTGGTAGAGTGAGTATCTTTTTGCAAAAGACGTAAACTCGTTCATACAATTCATCAGAGATATATGCAGCCTGGAATGTAAATTACAAGGCCTGTAAAGATTGTTTTTTTTTTTCCGTAGGCCTGTTTCACGCTGGAGTTAATGGTTCTCTAACTAGCCGTGCCCTTCCGGAAGTCTGTCCGGCCCCATTCACTATAACTGGGACCGGCGGAGATCCGGCGGCAGCACGGCAAATATGCAGAGAGGAGGTCAGACAACAAACACTGTATGCATATTTGCCATGCTGTGGCCGGATCCATTATAGTGAATGGGGCCGGACGGACTTCCGGCTGCACACGGTAGTTATGGATCCGTCACCTGCCGGAACAGCCTGCTGAAACCACTCATGCCAGTGTGAAACAGACCTTAAGGATGAATAAGATTTTGGCGGCAATTGTTTGCATACTCTGTCACTGTCTACTGTACCTTTGTGATGGCGTACATAAGCGTGTGCAGTAAAGGGATGATATAATGCAGGTTGTCTTCTTGTTCTGCCTAGAATAACAGTACAAAAACTGCATTACTTCAAAACACAGAAATGATGGCTTCATCTGATGATTGTGTGTTAATTGTAAAATTTGGCGTAGAATATAAGAAAATTCATGCATTTCCATATGAAAGGGGTATTCCGTCAGAAAAGGAAATGATGGCACAACTGACCACAACTAGAAACAAATTTTACAGATGAACCTTCAGTAAACCTTATCAAGCATTCCAGGACTTTTTGGCCTCTTTGTTACTTTCATTCGTTCTGCACAGTGGTGACCATGTGCCTTGAACAGAGGGCACGGACCAATACAATGGTGCCGCTATAGGGGTAGGTATGAGTACAGTGTGTTGATGCTGATGAGGGGGAGAACCCAAGCAGAATGGCCTGGAACAGCCAAACTCCTGGGATACATGCTCTGCTGACATCTCGACAAAGAAGTGAGGGGGGCCGTGTCCTCCCATGTTGAGATCAGCTAGAATATGAAATTCCGAAAAGAGAGAAAGGGCCAAGAAGTCCCAGAATTATTGAAAACGTTAAGTGACGGAACAGTAATAAAATGTAGGTATTGCTGACAGCTGTCATTTGCACCCTCGTTTTTTACCCTATTCATTTGGGCCAGGACTTGTTAAAAATAAAAATAAGAGTCATTACTCACCTTCACCGATCCCCATCGCTGACATTCAGACACTGCTCCTGTCCCCGATGCTATAGATGTGCCATAAAAGGGCCGGTCAGCCAGTCATTGCCAGAGACACGTCAGTACTTCTTCCAGTGATTGGCTGAGTGGGCCTTTCCTAGTAGTTTCACCATTGGACTGGAGCAGTGTTCGGGGATCCGTGGAGTGAGTAATGATTCTTTTTTATTTTGAACCCCCTTTCTGACCCGTATTCGTACAAGAAGAATTCTACCGGGCAAACTGCTTTGAAAGCAATACATGAATTACCAACTTAGGTGATATACACCCTTCTATACGTAGGATACTTAGTCCTGTTATTCATAATACTTTATTTCTTGTGCATCCTCCAATTATACAGTCAAAGCAAGGGCAGAGCTTTAGTCACGATTTAAGTGTGCATCTGTTAACTGGCCAACGCCAAGTGTGTTTATCTCCAGAGACATGACCAGATATCAGAAAGCTTGAAAATCTGTTTAGAAGATTACATTGTCTTATCACATTTTAAGTGCAGTCATATGTCAGCTGCTCATCGTCCGCCTGCTTCCTGAAAAGGCTTGTCCATTAAAAAAAATATTTAACCTAAAAAAAATGAAAACTAGCTAATGCTTACTGTCTGTGTATTCTGATATCTTGCAGGAGAAGGTGCTGACGGCTGTGCGCTCCCCTGGTCGCCTTCCTATCCCTGCTTCTGACGCTTAGTCAGTTACTTTCACTGACTCATCTACAGTAATGAATGTTGAGTCAGTGAAAGTAAACCGTACACAGGACGATTCTAAGGCCCAATTCACACGTCCACAATCTACGTCCGCACCCGTTCCGCAAATTTGCGGAACGGGTGTGGACCTATTCATTTTGAATGGGGACGTGATGGACGCGGAGAGCACACACTGTGCTCTCCGCATTCGCATTTGCGGAGCGTGCCGCCGATCTTCCAGACGGCGGCTCCGCAAAAATATAGAGCGTGTCCTATTCTTGCCCGCAATTGCGGACAAGTATAGGCATCTCTATAGGGCTGGTGGCAAGGTGTGTTGCGGATCCGCAAAACACTGCGGACGTGTGAATAAGGCCTGAGGGTTGGCTGTGCGTTCAGTGAAGGAGACCAATGCATTTACATGGAGCGATCACCTCCACAGTATGAGGACGGGGGATGGCTCATACAGAATCATGGCTTCTCAGTAGCAGATCGCTGTTTAGACCACATAATCTGCTGGCCAGAAACCTGCATCTGGACGATTATTGGCTTGCGTAAATGCAGTAAATGCAGTATCAGAAGGAAGGGATAGGAAGGTGACTAGGGGAGTGCACACCCGTCGGCACCTTCTCCTAGTTCTAATGAAGCAGCGCTCATAGCACAGAACTAATGAATTGATTTGAAAGCAATGTATTAAAAGTTACATTTTACAGCATTAATGTCTAGGGTATAATAAAGCCAGGGTGGCAATGATGAATTAAATTACTTTCGTAATACCTATCCTTACCCTCAGTTCACACTTGCGCGTTTTACAGTGCGTTCGAATGCGCTGTAAAACGCATAACCGATGCAAACCAATGCTTCCCTATGGGACTGGTTTACATTTTCGCATTTTACAGCGCGTTCGAACGCACTGAAAAACGCCCGACGCATAAACAAGTACTTGAGCTTTTTTTGGGGCGTTTGTTGCGCGTTTTGGCCCATAGACTTCAATGGGAACGTGCGAAGCTTGTATTTTGCGCGTTTTTGACACTGAAAACGCGCATTCGAACGCGCGTTTATGAATTTGCAACATGCTGGAAAGGCCAAACCCCAGGTGTTTAGGCACTCTGATTGGCCAAACTTCATATAGACAGGGATATTTGGTCATTGGACAACACTGCAGTCAATCACACAAACGCGCGTAAAACGCGCGTTTACTATTGCCAAAAACGCGCACAAAAACGCGCGGAAAACGCACGTCTCAGAAACGCTCAGGTCTGAACCCAGCGTTAATGTCTTTCTGGGAGGACATATTATTACAGAGAGTCGGTATAAAAGGCTGGGTTCACATCACCATTTCAAAAAACAGGATCCTGTGCATCCGTTGTGCACATTTGACATCCGTTTGTGCCATTTCCGTCTGAGATCGTATTTTTTAGACGTGTGCATGCAAGACTTTTTTTCCCATCTAAGGCTACATGCACACGACCGTTGGTGTTTTGCGCTCCGCAAACCGCGGATCCGCAAAACACGGAAGCTGTTCCGCGTTCCGTTCCGCATTTTGCGGAACGGAACGCGGCCCATTATAGAAATGCCTATTCTTGTCCGCAAAATGGACAAGAATAGGACATGCTATATTTTTTTTGCGGGGGCACGGAACGGAGCAACGGATGCGGACAGCACACAGAGTGCTGTCCGCATCTTTTGCGGCCCCATTGAAATGAATGGGTCCGCGGCCGAGCCGCGAAATATGCGGCTCGGACGCGGACCCGAACAACGGTCGTGTGCATGTAGCCTTAAAAACGGGTTTCAGACGGAAATGACTCAAACGGATGCACAGGATTTATTTTTTTTTTTTCGGGATCCTATTGACCCCAGTAAGGTGTCTGCTATTTGCATAGTGTTTGGGGACATGAGCTGCGCATGCGTTCAATGTATGTTCTATGGGTAAGTAGGTCGTGCAGAACACCAACCTATTAATCCACCAAAATAATGAATTTTTGTATGTCTAATGGGAAGTACTAGATATTTGTAGGTACCACGCTGACCGAGCGCATGCAGTTCTTGTCAGAGAAGTTGCTTGGCCGGTGCTTTCTGGAAATTACAGTATTTCGGCCTCTTTTTTTCATTTCATTCTTCCTGTTTTCATAGAGATTTCTTCTTAGGGACCAAAAGCCATTTACTCTGTCCTGTAAACCAGTCTCATGGGGAAGTTTTCCTTCCACAGACTCTGAGCTTTCAGGAAATGCTAATTAGCTGACAAACCCAAAAAAGACACCTCTGCCTTCTGCTTTATGCTTCTCTGGAAAGGCTAGCCTCTTGTGCCATGTCTGTATCGCAAATAATTATGAGTTGTCATAATTGTAGTCAAAAAGGCAATACCGACTGCAGAGGAGAGTAATGCAGCAGTCTCTGGATGCTGATGGAGGTCCCGGGTGACTTCGCTGGGTCACTAGGAACTGAATACTATCCCACTGACCCACTCTGCTATGTCAGTGCTTGCATGGGATGATAATATACTGATCATACTGAGTATTTGCTCTGAGTGCATCACTGAAGTCTGCAGAGTAGATGCATGCCGCTGGTTCACAGGGGGCAGCTGCTATCACGCTGGGTCACCAGGGACTAAATATAATGCACTCAGTGGTGGCAAATGCTTGGAGCCCCAGAGATCAGGGCACCCCCTCCTTATCCTGGCCACAAGTGGTTAGCTTAAAAAAAATGACTAAAGAGGTGGCCAATACCAGTGTGCAGCTAGTTCAGCTACACAGGGGCCAAAGGGGGCCCTTCCAAGCTGTAGAGCAATAACAGAAGTATCCAGGCTGCACTGCTAAGCAGAGAGTGGGGCTTAGAGGTCTGATGAGGATGGTGCTTAGTGGTGAGATGGGGCGGAGCTTAGCATGCAGTGGGCAGAGCATAGCAGTGTGATGGGGCGGAGCTTAACATGCAGTGGGCAGAGCATAGCAGTGTGACGGGGCGGAGCTTAGTATGCAGTCGGCAGAGCATAGCAGTGTGACAGGGTGGAGCTTAGCATGCAGTGGACAGAGCATAGCAGTGTGACAAGGTGGAGCTTAGCATGCAGTGGACAGAGCATAGCAGTGTGATGGGGTGGAGCTTAGCATGCAGTGGACAGAGCATAGCAGTGTGATGGGGAGGAGCTTAGCATGCAGTGGGCAGAGCATGGCAGTGTGATGGGCAGAGCTTAGCATGCTGTGGGCAGAGCATAGCAGTGTGATGGGCAGAGCTTAGCATGCAGTGGGCAGAGCATAGCAGTGTGATGGGGAGGATCTTAGCATGCAGTGGACAGAGCATAGCAGTGTGATGGGGCGGAGCTTAGAATGCAGTGGGCAGAGCATGGCAGTGTGATGGGCAGAGCTTAACATGCAGTGGGCAGAGCATAGCAGTGTGATGGGGCGGAGCTTAGCATGCAGTGGGCAGGGCATGGCAGTGTGATGGGCAGAGCTTAGCATGCAGTGGGCAGAGCATAGCAGTGTGATGGGCAGAGCTTAGCATGCAGGGGGCAGAGCATAGCAGTGTGATGGGGAGGAGCTTAGCATGCAGTGGGCAGAGCATAGCAGTGTGATGGGCAGAGCTTAGCATGCAGTAGGCAGAGCATAGCAGTGTGATGGGGTGGAGCTTAGCATGCAGTGGACAGAGCATAGCAGTGTGATGGGCAGAGCTTAGCATGCAGTGGACAGAGCATAGCAGTGTGATGGGGAGGATCTTAGCATGCAGTGGACAGAGCATAACAGTGTGATGGGGTGGAGCTTAGCATGCAGTGAACAGAGCATAGCAGTGTGATAGGGCGGAGCTTAGCATGCAGTGGACAGAGCATAGCAGTTTGATGGGCGGAGCTTAGCATGCAGTAGGCAGAGCATAGCAGTGTGATGGGACGGAGCTTAGCATGCAGTGGGCAGAGCATAGCAGTTTGATGGGCGGAGCTTAGCATGCAGTGGGCAGAGCATAGCAGTGTGATGGGGTGGAGCTTAGCATGCAGTGGACAGAGCATAGCAGTGTGATGGGGTGGAGCTTAGCATGCAGTGGACAGAGCATAGCAGTGTGATGGGGTGGAGCTTAGCATGCAGTGGACAGAGCATAGCAGTGTGATGGGGTGGAGCTTAGCATGCAGTGGACAGAGCATAGCAGTGTGATGGAGTGGAGTGTAGGGGTGTTATCCCGACATAACTTTGCTTGGGGCCCCAGAAATGCAACATCTGCCCCTGATGATGGTGCTAATGGGCATCCGCCGACTAGCTGGGACTCATTGCTGTTCATGGAGGCCGACAGGGTCTGGAAACTGGATGTTCTGTCACATGTTCACTTGGGACTGAATTATACCCCACTGGGTGGTGAGATATTTGTACCATCACATAGAACTGTATGCCGTCACACCGTGAGTGGGTCATCGTATACAGGATCTTACCCAGTAATTAGTAAATGTGCTCAACGCCCATTTGGTCACCAAGGACTAGTTTCTACCCACTGGGTTAAGTCATAGGGACTTGCATCTGCCTCTGGGACAATTACACCTTGCTTGTGTGTTTCCCTCACCCATTATACAATGTATCATCCCCACTTACATTTTTTACTAATTATGTACAGCATTTGAGCACAGGGCATTTAGGCTTCGTTCACACTTCAGTGTTTGGTCAGTGATTTCCACCAGGGATTTGTAAGCCAAAACCACAGAGATGAGGTATAATGGAAAGATCTGCACCTGTTCTGTGGTTTTGACTCACAAATCACTGACCAAACACCGAAGTGTGAACGAGGCACTATATATTCAATTCATGTGGGATTAAGGCCCCACTCACACGTCCGCAATTCTGTTCCGCATTTTGCGGAACGGAATTGCGGACCCATTAGTTTCAATGGGGACAGACGATGTCCCGGCCGGGTCCGCAATTGTGGATCCGCACTTCCGGGTCCACAATCGCGTTCCCGAAAAAAATAGAACATTTCCTATTCTTGTCCGCGATTGCGGACAAGAAAAGGCATTTTCTATGAGAGTGCCGGCGATGTGCGGTCCGCAAATTGCGGAACGCACATCGCCGATGTCCGTGTTTTGCGGATCCGTGGATCCGCAAAACACACACGGACGTGTGAATGGACCCTAAGGGTGCGGTTTCAGTAAAATCATGTGCTGATTGGGTGTGGCGTGGCACCCGGCCATACCCTTGGCCACCATTCTACAGCCTGGCTTCCCGTCTATAGGACAAGGTAGAAAGGATTCTAGGGTTTTTGTCTGTTGAGTGTTCGTACCTTCTCCAGCTCTTTAATGAGAACTCCAACCATAATATTTCCGCTGTTTGGGTTGCGATCCAAGCTCTTGTGCAGGGTCCATCTCAGCATACCTGTCACAGAACATTTGTTGAGTGTTATAAGGCAGCGACCTCACCTTTCTGTTATCTTTATTGACGCACTTATCTCTTTGCTTTGTCCAAATACATCTTTTTTTCCTGATATGTTCTGCTAGCCAGTCATTAAGAGTGAACCCAAGGTAAAATTCTTCTTAAAATCCACCCCACAACCAGCAGGCCCATGTGATAACCGTACTTCACCCCCACAGAGGCTTACATCACACCCTACTGCTGCTTTCTAAATTATTTAAGACCTCATAATAAAGGGTTACATTTTAGACCTATAGATAATTCCCGTGTATCTCTATCCTGCCACTCTGTGTCTATATTTCATTTTAAAAGGGTTTTTCCATCTCCACATTTGGAGGAGATGCCACAAATGTCATTTAGGTGCAGGTGCCACGTCTGGGAACGGGGGCCCTCGAAGTGAAGCAGAGCTCGCCACGCTTAGCTATTGTCAGAACTTCCATAGCAGTGAATGGACAGTGTTCTGTACACGTGCGCCTGCTTTCCCTTCACTTTGGATGCCCCGTTCTGGAGATTGTTGGTGACCATACACATTAGTATAAAACTGATCAAAACAGTTACATTTCAACAAAACGTTGTTGGGTGAAATTCAACAGTGAATGATGGTTTTAGCTGAGCGATGGCACACTATTACATCTGGCAAGTGTTCAAATTTTTCATTCGATGGTTGCTAGTCCATGAACGATCTTTACATAAGAGAACGTTCTTTGAAAATGGCCAGTTAATGACTATATCGGCCAGTATGAATAAAAATGTACATTTTTGCTTGAGCGTAGTGTTTAACCATCAGCCTACTTCTGCCCAATGTGTACTGCCACGGTTAGGATCCCTAGGAGTTTGGACTCTGGGACTTATCAGCGTGTTATAAAATACTTAGAACCAATGAAGATCAAATAGGAACATTAAAGTTAGGCCTCTTGCACACGACCGTATGGCTTTTTTAGTGTTTTGCGGTCCGTTTATAGCGGATCCGTGGTTCCATTTTTAGTTTTCGTTGTGTGTCTGTTTCGGTTCCGTTGTTCCGTTCCGTTTTTCCATATGGCATATACAGTATACAGTAATTCCATAATTAAAATTGGACTGGTCTTAAAATTTTCAATAGATTGTTCTGCAAGAACGGATACGGAAGGCATACGGATGCCTTTCCGTATGCTTTCCATTTTTTTTAAATGACTTGAATGGAGCCACTGCACGTGATTTGCGGACAAGAATAGGACATGGTCTATATTTAAACGGAACGGAAAAACGGAAATGGAAGGCATACAGAGACACTTCAGTATTTTTTGCAGACCCATTGAAGTGAATGGTTCAGTATACTGTCAGTATACTGAACTGAAAAAACTGCCAGTATACGGTCCGCAAAATACTGCCGTGTGCAAGAGGCCTTAGGCCTTATTCACATGTCTGTAGTGTTTTGCGGATCCGCAAAACACCTTGCCACCAGCCCTATAGAGATGCCTATACTTGTCCGCAATTGCGGGCAAGAATAGGATATGCTCTATATTTTTGCGGAGCCGCCAGAAAGATCGGCGGCGTGTTCTGCAAATGCGGAGAGAACAGTGTGTGCTCTCCGCATCCATCACGTCCCCATTCAAAATGAATGGGTCCGCACCCGTTCCGCAAATTTGCGGAACGGGTGCGGAAGAAGATTGCGGACGTGTGAATTAGGCCTTATACTGATGACCTATTCTCAGTTTAGGTCACCAGTATCTGATCGGTGGGGGTCCGACACCCAGGATCCCCGCCGATCAGCTGTTTGAGAGGGCAACGGCACTGGCAGCTGGCAGCTTTTCCTAAACCATGTGACATCACGTTCATCAGTCATGTGGCGTAGGCGCAGCTCAGCCCCATTCAAATGAATAGGCTCACAGGAAGGCCAATGTCTTCTCAAACAGCTAATCAAATTGGGGTCCCTGGTGAAAATAGGTGATCAGTATTAGGCTACATGCACACGAACGTTGTTTGTTTCCGTGTCCGTTCCGTTTTTCTTGTGGATAGGATGCAGACCCATTTATTTCAATGGGTCCGCAAAAAATGCGGACAGCACACCGTGTGCTGTCCGCATCATTATGTCCGTTCCGTAGCCCCGCAAAAAAAATATAACATGTCCTATTCTTGTCCGTTTAAGACATTGTTACAATGGATCCGCAAAAAAAAAAAAAAACGGATGGCATACGCATGTCATCCGTTTTTTTTTGCGGACCGCAAAACACATACTGTAATGTGCATGTAGCCTTAAAGTCTTGGAAAACCCTTTTAAAGTTCTATTGGCTTCCATCATATGACTTGATCAGACACGGCTATTTGATGACAGCCCTTACGTCGAGCAATTGATATTACTTTACGTTATCTCACATTTTGATTCTGCTGGTGTTTAGTTGACTGGCGAGCTACTTTTTCCTCCAGTTTTACAATCTACTTATTCATTTTTGGTTGGATTTGTGGTCATTATTCTTTAGCACTGGTTTACCTGGGTCAGATTGCTGTGTTGGATGTTGAATATCAAGGCCTCGAAGAATCGCTTGAACCTTTTGAAAAACCATATCCGCCTCCGTCGCTGAGAATGACAAAAAAAATAAAAAATGGCCGTCTGTTTAGACTGTTCGAAGGATTTGAGTGAAGGGTGGTAAGTGTGATGGGTGGGAGTCGTAGTTTCACATCAGCTGGGGTGCCGAAGATTGCTGATCCCTGGCCTAGGTGCAGCTCAGTCCCATTCAAGTGAATGGGGCTGAGCTGCAATACCAAGGACAGCCACTATCTAATCTATGGTGCTGTGCTTTGTGAGCTGGAGGTGCCCCCGGGCCTCCGCTGCTTCTTCAAATAGCTGATCGGCGATGATGTTGGTGGGGTTCCGACACCCAATCATATAGATCATCAGTATTCAAGGGGTCGTGAAGTGGTTTTATATTAATGACCTATCCTCGGGATAGGTCATTAATGTCAGATTGGCGGGGGTCTGACACCCAGCACCCCCGCCGTTCAGCTGTTTGAAGAAGAGGCGGTGCTTCATGCAAGCGCCGCTTCCTCTTCATTACACTGCGCATCGTCTCCCCTGTAATAGCGACGCAGTATAATTACAATTTATATCCCACAAAGGTATGCGTGCTGGAAGAACTTTTCTACTGGGGCAAGTGGTAAGACATAGGGCATCTACCATAACACGGTATGTGTGTGGTGTCGGTACTTTACCCTGCCCCCCATATGTTACCTGAGAGGTCCATAGAGAAGGCATTTATTGGCCAGTGCTTGTTAATGAATGGTTAGCGCTCCACAATGTCATTTACATGTCCTGTCCCTCAGGGTTCAGCGGTTTGTATGTTTTCATAGGAGCCTGCAAACAAAAAAACACAAGTGTTATCAACATCTGATGTAGCATGCCATAGTCTAACAAGAAATAGATAAAAACATGGATTGGCCATATACCTTACAGGGAAATTTCCCGGTGGGCCGATGCCCAAGAGGCCGCCTCAGCCCTACTGATGGCTGGCCAGTAAAAGTTTTTGGGGATGTATATGGACTGTGGTATTTGGCTCTGTTGGGGTGGTATAATGTACCACAATATGATATTGCTGGCCCCGCCTTCCATCAATTTGGACCGAACTACAAAACTGGGGCACTTTTAGTATTTTTTCCAGGGCCATTTTAAGTTGCCAGTCTGCCCCTGGAAAAAAATATTACCCAAATATAATAAAGTAATAAAAACAAAATATTAGTACCTGATAGTCTGACTGCAAGATCTGATTCACATCTGCTTCTCATTCTTGTTCCATAATATTTTTTAGGGATGCATGCATCACACATTAACAACCTACTAGTATATGTGAATATTCTAGGACATATATATATATATATATATATATATATATATATATATATAATATTTTTTTATTCTAGTTTTCTAGATATAAATTTTTATCACTGCAACCAAAAAGAGCTTCACATATTAAAATAATCGAGGCAATGCTCTTATCTTTATCTAGGCCTAGAGCTGTCCTATGGTTCTACATCTACTGTTATCATGAGGTTTACCCTTTAGATAACATCTTCTCCTTGCAATGGATTACCTGTCTACAGAGGCGGACTGGGAGATTAAAGTGGCCTTGGAAAAAAACCTAAAGGTGGCCCTATGTTGTAGGCAAGTTCAAATTGACAGAAGTCAGGGCAACACAAGTAGGCAGAGACAACAGAAGTAGGCGGGACCATCAAAATAGTAGTGTAGTAAAAAATACTGCCCCAGCAGAACAAAATACCACAGCACAGCACAAAATTCCGCCCCACCAGAACAAAAAAAACACAGCGCAGCACAAAATACAGCCCCAGCAGAACAAAATACCACGGCGCAGCACAAAATACCGCCCCAGCAGAACAAAATACCTCAGTGCAGCAAACAATAGCACCCCAGAAAAACAAAATACCACAGTGCAGCACAAAATACCACCCCACCAGAACAAAAAAACCACAGCGCAGCATAAAATACAGCCCCAGCAGAACAAAATACCACAGCGCAGCACAAAATACTGCCCCAGCAGAACAAAATACCACGGCGCAGCACAAAATACCGCCCCAGCAAAACAAAATACCACAGTGCAGCACAAAATACCACCCCAGCAGAACAAACTACCACAGTGCAGCAAACAATAGCGGCCCAGCAGAACAAAATACCACAGTGCAGCACAAAATACCACCCCAGCAGAACAAAATACCACAGTGCAGCAAACAATAGCACCCCAGAAGAACAAAATACCACAGCGCAGCACAAAATACCGCCCCCAACAGAACCAAATACCACAGTGCAGCAAACAATACCACCGCCCTCAATGCAGGGTTTAACTGGATGACCATCCTGAGGACAGTGATACAGGTGAATTCAGGAGGGCATCTGCAGCCGCCGGCCAGGTGCATAAGTACCTGATGTTCCTATATTAATTAATGCTGAGGGCATCAGATTATTATGTACCTGCCCGCCGCCCCCCTAAGAAATTTCTCTGTAGGGTTTATGGCCAGTCCACCCCTCCTGTTTGTATAGGAGGTCTTATCATTTGTGTTAACTGCTACAGAAGGACAGAATTATGTCATAGTACCGCCTAAATGAAAAGCAGCCCAGTTTTTAAAAAATACCACTTTAGGGTGGAAGTGTACTATGCGGAATATTGAGTGTAACCTCAGTATCTGCTAGAGATTTGTCAACATTTGTCAATTGTAGTATTTTCACATATAAAAAGCATTTTAGGCATGCTCCCCTGTCTCCAGTAATGGCTGAACGTGAGGCCGAGAGAACCATTAAACATTAAAAGTGCTAATATTTTGCCACTGGAGACTACAGGTTTTATGGTGTTTTATTGGATGAAGAATTTAAATAGAGAGGCGTAAAAACAAATTGCATACAATATAAGACATACAATGAGAAAAAGAATGATCAACAGCAAATTGATTGTACTATGAGGATACTGGGATAGTAAGACGCTATATTCCCAGTGCAGGGCTAATGCCTTATATATATCGATAACGCAAAATCTATAATCCATAGCTTCATCTAAATCAGCAGAAACATGATGTATTGGAGTTCCCGATGTCAGTCAATTATGGTGCTGTAACTGTGGGAGAATTCATGCAGCCAGATTGGTCAATGGCGAGCTCGGCCTGTAATGTCAAATCCTTCTAATTATAAATGCTAGATGGAGAAATGATGTAAATATGTCCTTATGTTTAAAGTTATACATATAGAAAGTTCAAAGCTCGGACGCCTTAGTTGGTATTAATGAAATCTTTAACATGCTCCTGTTACCACAAATATGTGACTTGTGATCGGTAAACAGCGACGTCTACTTAGTGGAGGAAGAAGTCTAGGCTGAATTTGAAATGTGTCTGGAGTATATTACACACTGTATCTGACTGCACACAATGCTACCGTGGAGGGAGAGGAATTAATATTTATGCCTTATACTGTATATCACTGGCAGACTAACCACCATTGGCTTGGGCAGGAGCCATTACTCAAGTATAAACCACACCTAATAGACTATGACTGCCCTTAGCGGCAGGAGCTACCACTCCGGTACTAGCAATGCCTAGCAGATCCTCCATCCAAACACCAGCAGTGTTCAGTGGACTACGACTTCCCTCAGCGGCTGGAGCTACCATTCCTGTACTAGATCTAAAAGATCCTCCATCCAAGCACCAGCAGTGTTCAGTGGACTACGACTTCCCTCAGCGGCTGGAGCTACCATTCCGGTACTAGATCTAAAAGATCCTCCATCCAAGCACCAGCTGTGTTCGGTGCACTACGACTCCCCTTGGCATCCGGTTAGGTCTTGAGTAAGGGCACGTTCACATCACCATTTAGGTTTCCATTCTTCTGATCTGTCAGAAGAACAGGAAAAAAAAACCGGATCACTTATTTTGAGCCTCAGTTATGATCCGTTTGTGTCACTTCTGTCAGAGATCAGTTATTTTTGACAGTAGGAAAAGTCCTGTAAAAAATACTTTTCTTCCCGTCAAAAATAAGTGATCTCTGCCAGAAGTGACACAAATGGATCATAACTGAGGCTCAAAATAATGGATCCGTTTTTTTTTTCCCCCGGTTCTTTTGACGGATCAGAAGAACAGAAAGCTGAACAGTGATGTGAACCAGGTCTAAGTCAGGCAGGGATAAGTAGCGGCCGCTATTCACTGATCATGAGGCACATATTTGTGGAGAGGGGACTACGTCAAAGATTTTATTAATACCAACCAAGGCGTCCAAGCTTCCTATATGTATTCCGCCATGTGAGTGTCTTTTAGACGTATGGACATATGAATGCAAAACGATATACATAATTTCTACATCTACCATCTATAAATGGAACGACTATGCATTACTTTTACAGCCTCTATCAATTCACTAACTGGCTGCATGATTTCTCCCACAGTTACAGCACGATAATTAGTAACAGTTTATAAGGCTGAAAAAAGCCCTCTGTCCATCCAGTTCGGCCTGAAGTTATCCAGAGGAAGGCAAAAAAAAACCCTTGTGAGGTAGAAGCCAATTTTCCTCACTTTAGAGGATAAATATTCCTCCCCGACTCCAATTGGACAATCAGAAAAACTCCCTCGATCAACGACCCCTCTCTAGTAGCTATAACCTGTAATATTATTACACTCCAGAAATACATCAAGGCCCCTCTTGAACTCTTTTAGTGAACTCGCCATCACCACCTCCTCAGGCAGAGAGCTCCATAGTCTCACTGCTCTTACCATAAAGCCTTTTCTATGTTTGTGTAGAAACCTTCTTTTCTCCAGACGCAGAGGATGTCCCCTCGTCACAGTCACAGATGATGGGAGTGATCTCTGTACTGACCCCGATAAAGTTATACATAGTTATTAGATCGGCCCTTAGTCATCTTTTTTCTAAAGTGAATAACTCTAATTTTTATAATCTTTCTGGGTCCTGTAGTTCATCCATTCCAGTTATTACTTTAGTTGCCCTCCTCTGAACCCTCTCCAGCTCTGCTATGTCTGCCTTGTTCACAGGAGCCCAGAACTGTACACAGTACTCCATGTGTGGTCTGACTAGCGATTTGTAAAATGGTAGGACTATGTTCTCATCACGGGCGTCTATGCCCCTTTTGATGCAACCCATTATCTTATTGGCCTTGGCAGCTGCTGCCTGACACTGGTTTCTGCAGCTTTGTTCACTAAAATTCCTAGGTCCTTTTCCATGTCAGTGTTACCCAGTGTTTTACCATTTAGTATGTACGGGTGTCTTGCATTATTCCTTCCCGTGTGCATAACTTTACATTTGTCAGTGTTAAACCTCCTCTGCCACTTCTCTGCCCAAGCCTCCAATCTATCCAGATCCATCTGCAGCCATATACTGTCCTCTGTAGTATATATACAGTATACTGTCCTCTATAGTATATATATATATATATATATATATATATATATACATACAGTATACTGTCCTCTGTAGTATATATATATATATTATACTGATCCCTTCCATGTTAATTACTTTACACAGTTTAGTGTCATTGCAATACTGTGCAAGCCTTCCACAAGATCATTAATATATATATTGAAGAGAATAGGGCCCAATACTGTCCCCTGTGGTACCCCACTAGTGGCAGTGACCCAATCTGAGTGTGTACCGTTAATAACCACCCTCTTTTTTCTATCACTCAGCCAGTTACTTACCCACATACAGACATTTTCTCCCAGTCCAAGCATTCTCATTTTATATAGTAACCTTTTATGTGGTGCAGTGTGAAATGCTTTGGAGAAGTCCAGATATACGACATCCATTGATGCCGCTGTCAAGTCTAGAACTTACCTCCTCATAGAAACTGATTAAGTAAGTTTGACATGACCAATCCCTCATGAAGCCATGCTGATATGGTGTTATATGCCTATTTTCATTGAGATACTCCGAGATAACATCTCTTAGAAAACCTTCAAACTGTTTACCCATGATAGATGTTAAACTTATCGGCCTATAGTTTCCATGCTTTGTTTTTATACTTTTTTTTAAATATTGGCACCACATTTGCTATGCTCTACTCCCTGTCAGTATAGAGTCCTTAAATATCATAAATAAGGGTCTGCCTATGACATTATATAATTCTCTTAAGATACAGGGGTGTATGCCATCTGGTTCCGGGGATTTGTCTATTTTAATCTTTTTAAGATGCCGCTGTACTTCTTCCTGGGTCAGGAAGGAGTTTACTTTTACATTCTGTTTTTCATCTGACAGTTTATTTACAATTGACTGACATTGTGAACTGCAATAGATCATGTTTCTGCTAATTTAGATCAAGTTACGGAACAGATACAGCGTGATGAAGATATATAGTGCATTGTGAATACTGTCCTGGTATCCCACTATCCTCAGAATACAATCGATTTGCTATTGTTCATTCTTTTTAGCATTGTGTTATTGTACACTAATTGCTTTAAAATGAATATTTGATTTTACACATCTACCTATTTAGATTCTTCATCCAAAAAACCACAATATTACCCGCCAGTGCTAAAATATTAGTACTCTTGGTAGTTTCACGTTATGGCAGACGAAAAGCACAACTCCACATAAATCCCCTTATAGGTCACATACACTCAGAGAGCGGCAACTTTTCTGTCTTCTATTGAAAATACTTCGGCCAAGGTTTTTGACATCGGAAGCTCTCGCAAACAATACTGGGTTGCCAGAAAGCAAATATCGTCTCTAACGTAGTGCCAGGAAAAGAAAACGTTTGATCAAAGGCGTGGAGGGGAAAGGGGGATTTTTTTTTTAGCTTTTTTTTTTTTTTCTACTGAAAAACAAATCATCAACTAAAGATATCTCAAGAAGTGCTTCAGGTTCCTGTTTTTCATCTAAAAATATACAAATGCGTATAAAGGCTGGTTTGTAAAGGAACTCGGTGCTAGAGACGCCGTGCTTGGGTTGTTTTACACGGGAAACATGAGATTACATTAATGATCCTCGCTTTATATCGTGACAATAAAAAAAAGATTGAATTTTATTAAGTAGTTTGTGTTCAGTTCTGAAAGCTGTAAAAAGGGAAGTATGAACTATTGTGACAGGTTGTGTCTTACATAATGTGTGACGTGGTAGAGCTCTTCTTCAGGAATAAGGCTGGCACTCCTTAAAGACACCAGCTGTGTATGGAGATGTAGTGGCAATGCTCCATGGGAAAATAATATGCAAAGAGGTATCTCCCAAGGAAAGAGAACCACCTTGTAGCACCACCTTTGTGAAGTGGCTCCCTATGAGTCAAAGTCTGACTTTTTAACAGGACATGACAAGGGATATCTGGCTTGGCTGTTCTCTTGTCATGTCCAAAGGTTCAGGCTCGGACTGGCCCACAGGGGTACAGGGGAATCCCCCGGTGGGCCATTGAGCAAGGCGGGCCCCTAGTCTCCCACCCCCTGCACAAGTGGCACATAACACAGTAGCTTTACTGCACTACATATACATATTCAATGTACAGGACCTCAATCAGCTGATGTTCATATAAAAAACTTGTTTAAATGTATCCGTATGGTGGCCCCCCAAAATAAATTTTACTGGTGGGCTCTAGGTACCCCAGTCTGACACTGCTAAGGTTTGTTAAAAAGTCAGACTTTGACTAATAAGGGACCTCCCCACGAGTCAATTTGCGCCAGCTGTAAAAAAAAAAAAAAAAAAAAGTTGCTGACTTTTTTCTGCAAGCCATAGTTGTTCAAAATGTTGCAACTTTTTTATTTCTTGACACTTTTCAAAAAATTGGATGGGGCCTAGCAAAAAAGGGGTGGGAGGTAGTAGGTCAGACAAAATGTACTATAATTTATTCTAGAAACTGGCATAAACTACAACACAAATTTATGCCAGCTCATAGCGTAAATTTGATTTCCTGGTGCTCAGATTGCCAAAAGATGCACCAAATTTATTGGGGCATATGATCCTTAATAGATTTGGTGCATCTCACTCCTGTGCACATGGGGTTTCGAATGGTGTAAGAAATTTGTCTATGTTTTGTTACGTTTTTAGAAAATTAGGGACAAAACACTTTGAAGCACCCTTGCTGATAATCTTCATTAAAAGTCTACTGGCCTTATGTGTATACGGCTCCTGTGCTGAACTATATACAAGGGTATAACTATTGTGAGTGCAGACAGTGTGTTTGTATCTGGGCCCTGGAGTCTGGGGACCCATACTAATAATTAAGGATGATGCGTATCCTTGTTAAAGGGGTTGTCCAGACTGATGATGGGTGTCCTACTCCCAGCACCCCTGCGATCAGTTGTTTGAGGAGTCTGCGGTGCATCGGTGAGCCTTCAGCTGCCAAGTGCACATGTAATAGGTCAGCCAGTTTTATAGGTACAAAGCTGCTGACAGATGCCCTTTAAGGGCATTTATATCCACAGTGCTGCCAATCTCATGGAAGACAAAGAACGTAAACTGAGAAACAGCACCGTGTAGCGAAGCGGAATTTCTTTTTTTAAAGACCTAGTAAAAATCCTAACTTGAACAGGGAACTATATGGTGGCTCAGTGGTTAGCACTGTTGCCTTGCAGTGCTGGGGTCCTAGATTCGAATCCGACCAAGGACAACATCTGCATGGAGTTTGTGCGGGTTTCCTCCGGGTTCTCCGGTTTCCTCCCACACTCCAGACATACTGATAGGAACCTTAGATTGTGAGCCCCATTGGGGACAACGTGATGCTAAAGTCTATAAAGCGCTGCGGAATAAGTAAGTGACTAAAATAAATAAAATACTAATGTTTGAGATGTACAGTAATTCTTCTACATAATTATATGGATGATGGCCACTACTGAAAATGAGGTGGGTACAATGTCATTCAGCAGCTAAAGGGTTTCTAGCCATCAAACTTTTTATGTTGCAGCGCTTCCTGTGAAGCTGCAAAACATCCTCTCCCATTCCCTGTAACATGAACTTGACCCTCGGTATCCTGAAGCATTTATAGACAAGCAGTCAGACCGCTTGTCTATGCTACAGTCTATCGACCTTTAAACCATCATTAACAGGAGACCTGCACTTTATTTCAAATGTAAAAGCTGATAATGAAGTATGCCGTGCAGATGATTCTCCTTCTTCAGACCTACAGTTTAGCCACGCTTCAGTGGCATGTCATGCTCCATGTAATCTGGATGATATATTCGAGCTACTGTACGTCTGAAAGCCTCGAATCTGTGGTTGATTACAAATGTAAGTTTCCTTATCAGCTGCACAACAAGAGCAACGGATAGATGAGCTGATCGGTCACAGGGCTTGCAACAAGTGGGAGGAACTCAACTGCTGCTAGCTAAATATAACCACAACCAAAAAAGACGAAAAAACACGCATAGAACAAACACCTGCAAGGTCGAGCGTTCATTCCCATGTAGTTAACTGCGTATAGCTAAGAGGTGATGGCACATGACCAGACGACGAGACTGGGACTGCTTTATGAAAAGTAGAGAAGCTGAGCATGAAAGACCAGGTGATCGATACTGAAAAGGGCCAGTGTCCAGTGTTTTTTCACAATATAAGGCTACTTTACAATTGCATTGTTGTTTTCTGGTACTGAGATCCAGCAGAGGATCTACCAGAAAAGAACGTTTCCGTTTGGTCCTCATGGATTCTGAATGGAAAGAGATCCGTTCAGGATGCATCGAGATGTCTTCCGTTCGGTCAGTGACTGGACACAAAACCGCAGCAATTAACAACGCAAGTGTGAAATTAGGCTAAGGGTGGTATTACATTGTCCAATCTTCAGGCAGTGCAAGCGCCAATGGACGATAATCATTCATTGGCGCTCATTTGCAGTGGCTTGATTAAACAGGCTGATGCAGAGTTTGAAGGAATGATCGCTGTTGCAGTCGTTCTTTCCTCATTCTCTTCTATAGATGATGGCCGGCACTTCCCTGATTACACAACCTGATGAAAGGTGCCAATTAGCCAATGAACGAGCGTTTAATCATTCATTATATGGCCCAATTATCGAATTAACGAGCGTTCGTATCCCCCGATCATTGGCCCGAAATTGTGCAGTCTAATAGGAGCAGGTCAACGTGCAGAAGATCCGCACAAATTTTCATGCGGATTTCTGTATCAAAATTCACAGTTTCTAATAACGGTTTTTGGTGCAGATTAGATGAGGTTTTGCCGCAGATCGCACCCTTCATTGGACAAGGGTGAAATCTGCAACTAAAACCACAAACAAAATTGACATGCTGCGGATTTGGAAGTCCACACGGAAGGTCAATTTCCGCACCAAAAAAATTTGCAAAGTTTACATCAGATTGATGTAATCTCATACACTTTTCTGGTACTGTACTAGGCTGCGGTTTTTCCAGAAAAAAACTCATGTATTCTGAAACATGTGCAGGTGGTCTAAGAAATTTATACTGCTTAGTAGTGTTGGGCGAGCATGCTTGTCCGAACACCATTTTGACCGAACACCGCGTGTGCTCGAGCGCGATGCTCGAGTCTCCTCCTCGAACGTTTGTTGGCTACTACACAGCCAATAAACGTGCAGGGGAATACTGGCACTTACTGTAATGCCATAGCCATGTTGGTTACTGGCAATACAGTGATTGGCTGGCCAGAACGCATCATCAGGTACTATATAGCATCCGATGACGCGTGGTTCGTCTCAGTCTTAGTCAGTGAGAGCTGCAGCAGAAGGGACAGATAGTGTGGGGACAAGATTTTTTTAAGACAGTGTTTAGTCTTGAAAAGTGTTAGAGACCCAAAAGTCCTTTTAAGGACTATTGTTTTATCCAGCTGCAATATATATTATTAGTGCAACCTGCGCTAAATTGCATGCTATTGTTTGGCTGCTGCTGACATTGACACAACCTTTGCTACATCTGTTGTGTTACATTGGCGCATTCTGAATATCTGTGACATCCAGTGTAATTTATTTGCGCATACACTTACAAAACCTGCACTACTGTACGTGTGACATATTTGCAAGCGCATATATCATTTAATATGCTCAAGGCGAGCAGTAAAGGACGGGGAAGTGGCCGTGCTGCTGATGTTGCACACAGAGGCCGTGGCCCTGGGCGCGGTGAAACTGTGCATGCTGCCAGAGCACAAGAAACACACTCATCCACGATACCTAGCTTCATGTCCCAGTTTGCAGGGCGGCGTGGGACACCCCTCTCAAAGTCACACCAGTGCGACCAGGTGGTCGGTTGGATTGCAGCAGATAATGCTTCCAGTCGGTTAAGCACCACCCTGTCTTCCACAAAGTCCAGTCTCAGTAGTCAAGAATCTGGTCAACAGAATCCTCACCCTGATGCTCCTTACTTCCACCATGGAGAGTCTTGGCAAACAAGTGATCCCACACTTGGATATTCCGAGGAGCTCTTTTCATCGCCATTCCTTGATTTGGCCCTCTCGCCAAGCCCGTTAGAAGAGGGACATGAGGAGATCTTGTGCACTGATTCCCAAACTCTTGAGCATCCACAGTCAGAAGAAGATGGCAGTGGGGAACGGCAATTAGTGTTTTAATGAGGTGGATGATAATGATGAGACACAGTTGCCAATAAGTCAACGGCAATAAGTGTCTCAAGAGGTTCATGATGAGGATGAGACACAGTTGTCAATAATTAGGGTTCTTGTTAGGTCAACAAGTCAGGAGGATGACCAGAGTGAGGAAGTGGTAGAGGAGTTGGTGGAAATCACTGACCCAACTTGTGAAGGTGACAAGCGAGGACAGCAGTACAGAGGGGGAGGGATCCGTAACAGGCTGGAAGAGGCAATGGTTGGGCAAAAGGGAAAAGGTGGGCCACACCAAACATGCCTGCAACTGTTCCCCGGAGCACCCCCTTGCGGGAATCTCCCTTGCCAAGGGGTAGGTGTTCCGCAGTCTGGTACTTTTTTTGAGGAAAGTGTGGACGATAAAAGAATTGTCATTTGCAACCTGTGTCGTACCAAAATGAGCAGGGGCGTAAACACTAGCAACCTCACCACCACCAGCATGATCTGCCACATGGTATCAAAGCACCCTAATAGGTGGGCCGAACGCCTGGGTCCACAATCAGTGTCTACAGGTCACAAAACTGCCTCCTCTTCTCCTGTGTTACGTGCTGGCCAATTCTCTGTCCAAGACGCAGGCCAGGATGCCCCCCTGCCCTGCACCTGGACCTTCGCAAGCACCATCATCTAGCACATTGACTTCTGTGTCCCAGCGCAGCGTACAGATATCCATACCCCAGGCCTTCGAACGAAAGCACAAATACCCAGCCACCCACCCACAGGCCATAGCACTAAATGCGCACCTTTCCAAATTGCTGGCTCTGGAAATGTTGCCATTTAGGCTTGTGGACATTGAGGCTTTCCGCAGCCTGATGGCAGTGGCCGTCCCTCGATACTCAGTCCCTAGCCGCCATTTTTCCCGGTGTGCCGTCCCCGCCTTATTCCAGCATGTGTCCCGTAACATCACCCGTGCCCTGACCAACGCAGTTATTAGGAAGGTCCACTTAACGACTGACACATGGACAAGTGCTTTTGGCCAGAGACGCTACATTTCCCTGATGGCACACTGGGTGAACATTGTGGAGGCCAGGAGTGAGTCGTACCCTGGGATGGCACAGGTGCTACTGATGCCAAGAATTGCCGGCCCTACTTCCATCAGGATTTCCTTCACCACCTACATTAGTGGCTGCAACCCCCCTTCTCCACCTCTACTTTCACCCCTGAATTCTCATCTTGCAGCACCAGTCAGCGATCAGTCAGTAGCTGGAAGCAGTGTAGCACTGCAGTGGGGAAGCCGGTCTGGCAACGCTGTAGCAGCGCTTACAATTGCCAGCTCATCGACTTTTGTGCGACGTGAGCATGCGCTGGAACTCCACGTTCCACATGTTGGCCAGGCTTTGTGAGCAGCATAAGGGCAGTAGTGGAATACCAGCTGCAACATGGTATGCCGCCTTTCCAGTCAGCTTCTGCTCTTCACAAGCGACTAGTGGGCATGGATGTCTGACCTCTGAGGTTTTACGCAACTTTGAGGAATCAACAATCGCCGCTATTATCAGTGTAACCATCCCACTTCTGTGTCTACTGAAATGCTCGCTGATCACAATAAAGGAGGGGGCTTTGCATGTTGAAGAGGTGGAAATGGGGGAAGACAGTACACAGGGTGATAACCAGACCACCCTCAGTTTGTCTTCTCAGCGCAAATTGGATGATTACGAGGAGGATCAGGAGACAGTTGCCTCCGCTACAGAGGGTAGTACCCATAGCAGGTTTATTCCATCTGTTCAGCGTGGATGGGCAGAAGAGAAGGAAGAGGATGAGGAGATTGAGTCATCCTCCTGATGAGGACAGCGAAGTCTTGTCTGTTGGGACTCTGGCACACATGGCTGACTTTATGTTATGCTGCCTTTCCCGTGACCCTCGCGTTATACGCATTTTGGCCAACACCGATTACTGGTTGTTCACCCTACTCGACCCCCGCTACAAAGAGAACTTCTCATCTCTCATTCCTGTTGTGGAGAAGACTAGCAAAATAGTGCAATATCAGAAGGTCCTTGTGGAAAAAATTGCTCCAAAAATTCCCAAGTGACAACGCAGTTGGCAGAGTACGTAGTTCCTTGGGCAACCGAGGAGGGGAGACGAGGGGAACACACAGCAGTTCCAACAGAAGCAGGGCAACACTCTCCAAGGCCTGGGACAGTTTCATGACACCCTGCCAGCAACCTCACCCTGATGCGCGGCCTAATGTCACAAGGAGGGAAAAGTTTTGGAAGATGGTGAAGGAGTATGTAGCAGACCGTGTCAGCGTCCTCAGTGATTCCTCAGTGCCTTACAACTACTGGGTGTCCGAGCTGGACACGTGACACGAACTGGTGCTCTACGCCTTGGAGGTGCTGGCCTGCCCTGCCACCAGCATTTTGTCAGAGCGGGTATTTAGTGCTGCTGGGGGCGAAATAACTGATAAGCCCATCCGCCTGTCAACTGAAAATGCTGACAGGTTGACTCCTATAAAAATTAACAAGGCGTGGATTGCCCTGGGCCCTGACTTCTCTACTCCACCATAGGAAAGTGGATGAACATATAGGCAATTTAAATGTGGCTTTTATGGTGTATTGAATAGACTGTATTCCCATGCACCCCTTCCACCACAAAAAAGGGTATATGGTTTAATCTTCCTCTTCTCATCCTCCTCCTCCATCATATCAACATACATATTAGGCTGCCCTCGCTCCTAATGTTTTAGAGGGTCACCAGCAGGCCCTCGCCCATAATGTTTTAGAAGGTCTGCTCAGCAGCAGACCGTCACCCCTAATGTTTTAGATGGTCAGATCAGCAGCAGGCCCTCGCCCCTTATGTTTTTGAGGGTCACCAGCAGGCCATCAATCATAATTTTTCAAGGGTGTGTATGATTCCCTCCTTTATGTGTAATAAAGGGTGTATTGGAGTGCCTGTCCCTTGTAATTTTTGGCAGCACTTTCACTTAGTGCATAGGCTTTATGAGTGTAGTAGACGGAGTCCTACTAGTTGAACAACTGTACCACAATGTGAATGAGGCCCTCCTTTATATGATAGTTTAATGCTCGCGTTCTCCCATTGACTTCCATTGTGTTCTGGTGCTCTGTAGAGCACCTGAGCATCCCGAGGTATTCTACTTGAGCACCTGAGCACTTTGGTGCTCGATCAACACTACTGCTTAGTTATCTAAATGGGCAGGCAGATAACTTTCCAGTTGCGGAAATGTCTGCTGCATGTGAATTTATCTGCAATTAGTCACTATAGGGCAGATTTACTAAGCCTGTAGATGGTGTAACGCCAGACCGGCTGTCTAGACCTGCACCAGACTTATCAAAGGGGCTCAGGCTGAATGATAAATGTGTTGCTGGGATTGACACATTTGTCTAGTTCTATTCTTCCCCTTGGTTGGCTCACTTTTTGACAGAATAGTATGCCACAATTTTTCAATTGTGGTGCAATACATCTTAGACCACTCTTCATTCCCATGAAGCAACACCCCTCTTCCTTTTAAGTCCTACCCTCCAAAAATCTGAGAAATCCTAGAGGTACCAAAATGCACTAGAGTTGTGCCAATTTGCACCACTTTTTAGACAGGTTCTTGGCCACACACATTAGCAGATTGGGCTATTGTTTCACATAATGAGCCAATAACCAAAAATCTATATGATGAGATCAGACCTAGGAGCAGTGATGTAGCCTCAGTATAAGGATATGTTCACACGTGGTTGGTAAAGCTCTGATGCCCAGTCTGGTTGTGTGTAGACGACGGTCCTTTACTGTGAATTGTCCCTGTGGGTGTAGAATATGATTGGTGGTCCTGCAGAGAAGAGAGGGGGGAGGAAGGGTTCTTATATATTTGTGTATAAACTCTTAACGGGAGCTTCCTATAGCCCCCAATTACTGACAGCGATTGTAACCTCTGCCCAGTTATAGAAGAAATGGCAGCTCTGGGGCACAGACAGCTGCTATGACAAGCGAAGCTCTGTGCAGACTGATAGAACAGGGGGGCAAAAGGGTGTACTGTATGTTCAGCTGCCCTAAAAATCCTTCCTATTAAAATAGTGTTGTGAATTACATATAATTAAATGTATCAAATAATTACATGATTGCAGTCTGCATATATGAAGGATACATTCAGACTGATAACGACCAGGAATACGAACAGTATAAGGCTCCATTCACACGTCCGCAATTCTGTTCCGCATTTTGCGGAACGGATTTGCAGACACATTAATTTCAATGGGGACAGACAATGTCCCGCCTTGGGTCCGCAATTGCGGATCCGCACTTCCGGGTCCGCAATCGCGTTCCCGAAAAATATAGAACATGTCCTATTCTTGTTCGCAATTGCAGACAAGTAAAGGCATTTTCTATGAGAGTGCTGGCGATGTGTCATCCGTATTAAACGCACACCGCTGGGCTGAAAACTAGTTTCCATGGCATCTCCTACCAGTGGTCTGTGAAAATCACTGACAGAACACGGATGGCTTTAGTCTTGTATCAGAGGCCCATAGACTTCAATGGGCGTCTTTTGTCCGGATTAATGTTGAGCGAAGCATGCTTCAGAGCCAAAATCCTTTCAAACTAAGTTTTGAACGAAGTGACTTCGGATCTTGGAAGCACACTTCACTCAACTCTAGTCTGGATCACAGACCCAAATAGTGCATGTGTCACTGATGTGTGAATACACTGTCAGTGTTTGTTCAGTGACTGTACAGTCAAAACCAGTAGTGAAACCTGCACAGAGATAAGGTGTAGTGGAAAGATTTCACCTGTTCTGTGTTTTTCCGAATAAGCCAAAAAAGGTGCAAAGCCCTACAGTATTTAGCAACTTTTTGAAGGCAGAATAGTAGATAAAATCCCCCCAGCAGTCCAATAGTGGGAGGAAGGAGTAGTTTAAAAATACTGAGCGGGGGAGTGACACGGTGGGTGACTTGAGTGGGTTAATGGTTCGGTAACGAGGGTGGGTGACATGGATGGAAAAATTTGCAGGTGCAGAATGAAATATTTGTAGAGATTGCCGCATCCTACCTGAACCCATGAGATACCAGATCTTCCCAGTCATAAGCTCCAGTTCACAATGGACCCAAACACTCTGAGCCAAGGCAGAGCTCTGCATCTGGGCTCCGGCTGAGTCACTGAATAATGAGCGGGTTGTCTACAGTTACACGCCGGATAAAGGACTTTTGAAAACCTTAATAAGGGGGATTGTCTTCACAGGGAGCATCTCAAGCTGTGTCGGGTGGGGGTGCACATTCCCTTGCACGCCGCTATATTATCTAATAATTTTAACAGTTTCACCACCAAGGTCTTGTGATCTCCTCTTCGGCTGAACCTCCCATGCTGAGATAAAAAGTTTTCACATCTAAAAGAATGTTTAAAGGTTTTCCTAAAATCAATACCGCAATGAAAAATTCAGGAATCATGCAGAGTGGTGACTAGATTCATCACTAAGCAGGCAGAGGCGACCTGCGGCTTCAGGCCGAAGCCTTCACGTTATAAATCCAAGATGCCGGTGAGAGTCCTTGATATACTCCCCTATCAATTGTAGCATGTCAGACTCTAATTGCTGCATTGTGGATTGTTTTCTGTCCACATTGTACATTCTTTTTGTAGTTAATATAGCCGATTGGGCCCACTCTGACTTATACTGTTGGGGGTCCGCGCCCGCTAGCAGGGAGTCTCTGGCAGTGTTCAAAAGGCATAAGTTCTGGAAGTGGTGTGATCTGATTGTTCTTATGAAGGTGCGACCAAAATTTGTATAATAATATATAAAATATAAGATTTAAAGGGAACCTGTCATCTGTTTTGGGGACACTAACTACCAGCCTGCCGTTATGCAGCAGGGGGTTTAGGGTCCTGAACCATCCCATAGCAAAACCATCTAAAAGAAAATAAATTAAATTCAAACCTACAGGAAGAAGAATCCTAAATCTCTAGCATCATGAGGCACATGGGCAATGTGCCAATTAAGCCGAAGATGTTACATCTCACGTCCCTGTGCACGCCCTGCACATTGAGCAAGGTGTACAGTCCTCGGCTTCATCGACACAATGTACATGTGCCCGATGCCACTGGACGAGTCCTGGACTTTTTTCCTAGTTCGTTTTAATTTCATTTACTTTCTTTTGTGGGGATGGATGGGTTTCCTATGGGCTGATTTGGAACCCTAAACCCCCAGTTACTGGCATTTTAGGCCTACCTGTATGTGTTTACTTGTCTATTAGACCACCTATGTGTTTACTTGTCTATTAGACCCCCTATGTATTTACCGTACTTGTCTATTAGACCCCCTATGTATTTACTTGTCTATTAGACCCCCTATGTATTTACCATACTTGTCTATTAGACCCCCTATGTGTTTACTTGTCTATTAGACCCCCTATGTATTTACGGTACTTGTCTATTAGACCCCCTATGTATTTACTTGTCTATTAGACCCCCTATGTATTTACCGTACTTGTCTATTAGACCCCCTATGTATTTACTTGTCTATTAGACCCCCTATGTATTTACCGTACTTGTCTATTAGACCCCCTATGTATTTACTTGTCTATTAGACCCCCTATGTATTTACGGTACTTGTCTATTAGACCCCCTATGTATTTACAGTACTTGTCTATTAGACCCCCTATGTATTTACTTGTCTATTAGACCCCCTATGTATTTACGGTACTTGTCTATTAGACTCCCTATGTATTTACTTGTCTATTAGATCCCCTATGTGTTTACTTGTCTATTAGACCCCCTATGTATTTACCGTACTTGTCTATTAGACCCCCTATGTATTTACTTTTCTATTAGATCCCCTATGTGTTTACTTGGCTATTAGACTCCCTATGTATTTACCGTTCTTGTCTATTAGACCCCTATGTGTTTACTTGTATTTTCTATTAGACCCCTATGTATTTACTTGTCTATTAGACCCCCTATGTATTTACCTGTCTATTAGACCCCCTATGTGTTTACTTGTCTATTAGACCCCCTATGTATTTACCTGTCTATTAGACCCCCTATGTATTTACTTGTCTATTAGACCCCCTATGTATTTACCTGTCTTTTAGACCCCCTATGTATTTACTTGTCTATTAGACCCCCTATGTGTTTACTTGTCTATTAGACACCCTATGTATTTACTTGTCTGCATTGAGTTTGGCCCTCACATGAATTTCTTTCCCTACTGTTGTGTGGATTCTTGTAATTTTTAAACTTCTATATATGTATTTTTAATTGCATTCAATAAAGGAAATTCATTTGTATACCCTGGCTGTTTCTGCTTTGGGTATTTGCACCATTTTTTCTTGTAGGTTTATTTGTTTTTTTGGGTGTGTCCTTGTGATTGGTCTAGTTATGGATAGGCTGTCTGTATACAGCTTTTTGTAGCACGGTCTGGAACCTGTGATGCATCTCTTCATGAACAGAGCTGTACCTCTTGCACGGCTCTGTGTGCACCAGAGTGAAGCGGCATTGCACGTAAAGACATAGACCCGCACGTAGAGACGCACATCAGACCTGGGCCTCTCGCACTTTCACATAATGTGATGACTAAATTTTAGTTTTCGAGCATGAACGTTTGGGAAGATTATTTTGAAAAACTGCGTCATGGGAATATCCCGTTTTCTGTAAATCCAGATTATATTTTAGAGTGATAATGAAGTTTTGACTGGTTGTAAGTACTAATATCTTTCTTTCATACAGAGAAACATCAGTCTCCGATCTCCTTGAAGGGAAGTTTCTGCTCAATGTAAGAATTTACAATTCTCACTATAAGAAATTCCTTTAAAGAATTCCAGGAAGTTGTTGACATTGCACAAGTCTTTCTGACTTCTCCCACCACCCTCCATCCCACACGTTTTAAGAAGCTGCATCCCGTTTGATCCCATATTATGGTAACGTGGTACCTTTGTTTGTTTTTTTCAGATTAAAAAGTTTGTCTCACTTCAGCAAATGGCATTTATCATGCAGAGAAAGTTAATACCAGACATTTACTGATGTATTGTGATTCTCCATATTGCCTCCTTTGCTGGTTGATTTCAATTCTCCCATCACATTAGACACTGCTCTTTTCCAGGGGTTACGACCACCCTGCAGTGGATGCACTTGTAAACTATTGTAAAAGGTGCCGACCTCTCTGGTGGCCGGGAACGTGGGAGTGCGCACAGTCTGGATCTTTTTCCTATATTGTGCAAGTATGGCCACCATTGATGGATTACAGGGTGGTCGTAACCCCTGGAGGTGAGCAGTGTATAATGAGATGGAAAAAAGACTGAAGCCAGAAAAGAAGGCAGTATGGACAATCACAATACATTAGTAAGTACCTTGTATTAACTTTCTCTACAAGATCAATCATTTGGACTGTTGCATTAACAGAAATGGTAGTTGTCTGAGAGCACAACGTGACGGGGATGCTCATTTTTGTGTGACTTTGTTTTTGAGAATTCCGAGGTGAAAAAAGGGAAAAGATTGTGCTAGCGAATCATGTATATAACTGAATGAATTGTGACGCCATTGGCTACAGCAATGGCGCTATGATTTGGAGTTCTGTGTCTAATACTGAAGGGATTGAGCCTTTCTAATATTTGGTGGAGGTCCTACTGGTGAAAGAAAGTCACGGACTCTGCACCATTATTACATAACGGGCCTTAAAAGAATTGTCTGCTGTAGTCAACCCCTTGTGTAATGTCTCAGTATGGCATCTTTTACTGATATAGGGTTCAGTATCCACTGTCCATGATCATAGTGAAACCTGCAAAGAGATGAAGCCAAGTCAGAGGATAACATAGAAATCCCCTTTAATGGGTTTGTCTCATCTTGACATCCCATTTTCATATGACCTATTAGGTCCTCCTTCCTTGAACCACAGCGGAGAGCCTCTAACATGCAACAGTTCTGTTTGTTACATTAAAACGTTAATTAGACGTTACATTCACATGACCGTGGTGTGTTGCGGATCCGCAACACACCCGGCCAGCACGCCCTACAAAAATGCCTATTCTTGTCCGTAAGCTGCGGACAAAAATAGGACATGTTCTATCTTTTGCAGAGCCGCGGACCGGAAGTTCGGGGCCGCGCTCCGCAAATGCGGATGTGGAGAGCACATGGTGTGCTCTCCGCTTCACGTCCGGCCCATTGAGAATAAATAGGTCCGCACCCGCATCCGTTCTGCAGAATTTCGGAACGGATGCGGACCCATTTGCAGATGTGTAAATGGGCCTTATGGACATTATTTTAATGGCCACATAGAATAAAGCATTTTCCCTGTATTGATCTCTAACAATAAAGTTCCTAAGTAAAAATCATCTATTTGCTGAGGTCTTGTAACCAGGACCTGCAGAGATCATCTGCTCACCATCACATCTCTCTTTTGTCAAGGATAGTTTTCTGTGTTTAGCAATTTGCGTAACGGAACGCGGCCCATTTTAGAAATGCCTATTCCTGTCCGCAAAACGGACAAGAATAGGACATGCTCTATTTTTTTTGCGGGGGCACGGAACGGAGCAACGGATGCGGACAGCACACGGAGTGCTGTCCGCTTCTTTTGCGGCCCCATTGAAGTGAATGGGTCCGCGGCCGAGCCGAGAAATATGCAGCTCGGATGCGGACCACAACAATGGTCGTGTGCATGAGACCTAAGGGTCACTAAGCTTAAAGTCACAAAGCTTAACTCTATTAAGATGGTTTCTGTCTTCCCCTCCAAACTTGGGTCCCAGGAAAATGTCGCAGTGCCCCAGCCAGGAACCCACAGATATAAACAAAGACATTCCAGGAACACATTACATATCTGATACAAGGCGTCAAATACGTAGGTTTACCTCAGAATATTTGTCCGACCTCTCTCTGTACAATGCAAGGAACTACAAATTGTGGTCAATGAAAGTGCAAGTAAAAAGAATAATAACCCCGTTTTATCACTGAGGACAGAAAGGTCACGGGTCTTGTCAAACAAAGCTTAAAAGTGATGCGGAAATCAACATCATTTATTAACTTGTTCCCGTCTTATAGCAAGAAAAGCAGAGATTTCTCCATGTGTCAGTATGAAACTTTAGAGTTGGAGAAATACGTGGTTGTTTTTTTTTTGCTATAGTCAAGTTAAAATAAAGTCAAAAACTCTTTCCTTTGGAGCCACATCCTCTGTGTTCGAGCACCCACCATTTTAACCAGTTCCCGACCGCCGTACGCAGGATTGCGTCCTGCGGGCGGCCGGGATCTTCTGTTTGGACGCGCCGGGGCGTCAACTCTCGTGAAGCGCGGCTCGAGAGTTGGACTACAGCCTGCCAGCGATGATCAATCGCTGGCAGGCTGTAGATGCGATATAAATCGCATCAAACAGCTATATCAGACGCTGTTTTATGAACAGCGTCTGATATAGCTGCTACCTGGTCCTCTGGTGGTCCCATTTTCTGGGATCGACCACCAGAGGACCAGGTAACACAGTAAAAGTTGCACCAAACACTACACTAACCCCCCCACCCCCCCCCCTCACCTATTAACCCCTTGATCACTCCATCTAGACCCCCTGATCACCCCCCTGTCATTGATCACACCCCTTGTAAGGCTCCATTCAGACGTCCATATGTGTTTTGCGGATCCGTGGATTCACGGATCCGTGGATTCACGGATCCGCGGATCCGATCCGCGGATCCGATCCGCGGATCCGATCCGCGGATCCGATCCGCGGATCCGATCCGCGGATCCGATCCGCGGATCCGATCCGCGGATCCTCAAAACACGGACACCGGCAATGTGCTTTCCGCATTTTGCAGATCCGCACATTGCCAGAACTATATAGAAAATGCTTTTTCTTGTCCGCAATTGCGGACAAGAATAGGACATGTTCTATATTTTTGCGGAACGGAAGTGCAGACTCGGAGCGCGGATCCGTAATTCGGATCCGAGCGGGACAAAGTCTGTCCCCATAGAAATGAATGGGTCCGCAATTCCGTTCCGCAAACAGAATTTCGGACGTATGAATGGGGCATAAGGGTCCCTTATCACCACCAGTTAGTTAGCTACTTGTTAGGTAGCTAGCGCCCAGCCCACCGCACCGCAGTCACTGATTTTGGCAGAGATTTTTCATCCACATTGATCGATGCGAATGAAAAAATCTGTGCCGTTCATTTTTTTTTTTTTTCAGCGCAGAGGCTGAACGGAAAAAAAAAATCTCATTACCCGTATGCTCAATATACGGAGAATCGCAGAAACTCCTAATTCTGGCCATACGTGTAATGATTGCGGAGACCCCTAAAATGCCAGGGCAGTACAAAAACCCCACATGTGACCCCATTTTAGAAAGAAGACACCCCAAGGTATTCCGTGAGGGGCATGGCGAGTTCATGGAAAATTTTATTTTTTGTCACAAGTTAGTGGAATATGAGACTGTAAAAAAAAAAAAAAAAAAAAAAACAATTTCCGCTAACTTGTGCCAAATTTTTTTCTGTGAACTCGCCATGCCCCTCACAGAATACCTTGGGGTGTCTTCTTTCACAATGGGGCCACTTGTGGGTATTTATACTGTCCTGGCATTTTAGGGTCCTAAAGCGTGAGAATCCAAATGCGTAAAAATGGCCTGTGAAATCCTAAAAGGTACTCATTGGTTTTAGGGCCCCTTTGCGCATCTTGGCTGCAAAAAGTGTCACTCATGTGGTATCGCCGTACTCAGGAGAAGTAGGGCAATGTGTTTTGGGGTGTATTTTTACATATACCCATACTGGGTGTGAGAAATATCGCTGTAAACGACAACTTTTTACATTTTTTATTCAAAGTTGTCAATATACAGAGATATTTCTCTCACCCAGCATGGGTATATGTAAAAATACACCCTAAACACATCGCCCTACTTCTCCTGAGTACGGCGATACCACATGAGTGACACTTTTGCAGGCAAGATGCGCAAAGGGCCCAAATTCCAATGAGTACCTTTAGGAAGGGCATTTTACGCATTTTCTTCTCACGCTTTAGGGCCCCTAAAATGCCAGGGCAGTATAAATACCCCACATGTGACCCCATTTTGGAAAGAAGACACCCCAAGGTATTCGCTGAGGGGCATAATGAGTTCATGAAAAATTAAACTTTTGTCAAAAGTTAGCGGAAAGGGAGACTTTGTGAGAAAAACAATAAAAAATCAATTTCCACTAACTTGTGCCAAAAAAAAATATTCTATGAACTCGCCATGCCCCTCATGGAATACCTTGGGGTGTCTTCTTTCAAAATGGGGTCACACGTGGGTATTTCTACTGCCCTGGCATTTAGGGGCCCTAAAGCGTGAGAAGAAAAATGCGTAAAAATGCCCTCCTAAAGGTACTCATTGGAATTTGGGCCCTTTCGCATCTTGCCTGCAAAAAGTGTCACTCATGTGGTATCGCCGTACTCAGGAGAAGTAGGGCAATGTGTTTTGGGGTGTATTTTTACATATACCCATGCTGGAGTGAGAGAAATATCTCTGTATATTGACAACTTTGAATAAAAAATGTAAAAAGTTGTCATTTACAGAGATATTTCTCTCACCAAGCATGGGTATATATAAAAATACACCCAAACCACATTGCCCCACTTCTCCTGAGTACGGCGATACCACATGAGTGACACTTTTGCAGCCAAGATGCGCAAGGGCCCTAAAACCAATGAGTACCTTTAGGATTTCACAGGCCATTTTTATGCATTTGGATTCTCACACTTTAGGGGCCCCTAAAATGCCAGGTGAGTATAAATACCCCACATGTGACCCCATTTTGGAAAGAAGACACCCCAAGGTATTCCGTGAGGGGCATGGTGAGTCCACAGAATTTTTATTTTTGGCACAAGTCAGCGGAAATTGTTTTTTTTTTTTTTAATTTTGTTTTTACAAAGTCTCATATTCCACTAACTTGTGACAAAAATAAAATTTTGCATGAACTCACCATACCCCTCACAGAATACCTTAGGGTGTCTTCTTTCCAAAATGGGGTCACATGTGGGGTATTTATACTGTCCTGGCATTTTAGGGGCCCCTAAAGGGTGAGAAGAAGTCTGGAATCCAAATGCGTAAAAATGCCCTGTGAAATCCTAAAGGTACTCTTTGGTTTTAGGGCCCTTTAGCACCCAGGCTGCAAAAAGTGGCACACATGGTATCGCCGTACTCAGGAGAAGTAGGGCAATGTGTTTTGGGGTGTATTTTATATATACCCATACTTTGTGTGAAAAATATCTCTGTAAACGACAACTTTTAAAATTTTTTATACAAAGTTGACAATTTACAGAGATATTTCTCTCACCCAACATGGGTATATGTAAAAATACACCCCAAAACACATTGCCCTACTTCTCCTGAGTGCGGCGATACCACATAAGTGCCGCTTTTGCAGCCTGGAGTGCAAAGGGCCCAAATTCCAACGAGTACCTTTAGGTTTTACATGGCGGCTCACAATTTAGCCCGCCCAAAATGCCAGAACAGTAAACACACCCCACAAATGACTCCATTTCGGAAAGTAGACACCCCAAGGTATTCACTGAGGGGCATAATGAGTCCGTCTGAGATTTTTTTTTTTTTTGCCAGAAGTTATCAGAAATTGAAACTTTTTTTTTTTTTTTTCTCAGAAAGTGTCAATTTCCGCTAACTTGTGAAAAAAATGAAATGATACATGAACTCACCAAGCCCCTCCGCGAATACTTTGGGGTGTCTTCTTTCTAAAATGGTGTAATTTGGGGATATTTATACTATCCTGGCATTCTAGCACCTGAAGAAACATGACAGGCGCTCAGAAAGTCAGAGCTGCTTCAAAATGCCGAAATTCACTTTTTGCACCATAGTTTGTAAACGCTATAACTTTTACCCAAACCAATAAATATACACTTATTGGATTTTTTTATCAAAGACATGTAGAACAATAAATTTAGAGAAAAATTTATATAGAAATGTAGTTTTTTTGAAAAATTTTACAACAGAAAGTGAAAAATGTCATTTTTTGCAAAAATTTCGGTAATTTTTGATTAATAGCAAAAAAGTAAAAATGTCAGCAGCAATGAAATACCACCAAATGAAAGCTCTATTAGTGAGAAGAAAAGGAGGTAAAATTCATTTGGGTGGTAAGTTGTATGACGGAGCAATAAACGGTGAAAGTAGTGTAGTGCGGAATTGTAAAAAGTGGCCTGGTCATTAAGGGTGTTTAAGCTAGGGGGCTGAAGCGGTTAAAGGTTTCTGTCACCAACTTTTGACATTATAAGCTGTCTGACATTAGCTATGTGCTAATGTCAGACCAGCTAGATAATGTCTTTTATAAATCCGCTGTATATATAGTCTGAAAAACTTACTTTTATATTATGTAAATTAGCCTCTAGGAGCAGGGGCGTTGCCCTGCTCCTAGCGGCTCAGTCCGGCAACCTGCTGGCACGCCCCTTCACACTTTGATTGACAGTGCAGGGCAGCGATCCTCCTGCACTGTCTCGTTCTGAAATCGCGCGCCCGGTCCTCTGCTCACCGCGCCTGCGCCGAATACAGAGCGGCGGCGCGGGCGCGCGATTTCAGAACGAGACAGTGCAGGAGGATCGCTGCCCTGCACTGTCAATCAAAGTGTGAAGGGGCGTGCCAGCAGGTTGCCGGACGGAGCCGCTAGGAGCAGGGCAACGCCCCCCCTGCTCCTAGAGGCTAATTTACATAATATAAAAGTAAGTTTTTCAGACTATATATACAGCGGATTTTTATAAAAAAGACATTATCAAGCTGGTCTGACATTAGCACATAGCTAATGTCAGACAGCTTATAATGTCAAAAGTTGGTGACAGAAACCCTTTAAGAATTAATATAGATATGGCACGCTAATATCTCATGTCCCAAGAGCACCACTTACAGATGTAGCAGAGTTAACAGTCACAGTTGGTGAGTTATCTAGTTCAGTGTTTCCCAACCAGTGTGCCTCCAGCTGTTGCAAAACTACAACTCCCAGCATGCCCAGACAGCCTTTGGCTGTGCATGCATGCTGGGAGTTGTAGTTTTGCAACAGCTGGAGGCACACTGGTTGGGAAACACTGATCTAGTTAACGCGTTATGACTGTAAACTCTGCTAAATCTGTAGTTCTCCCAAATATGGTGGGGGGTCCAAGTGCACCAACCACTAGATCGAGGAGATAGGAGCCCTCACACAGAGTGCTGTCTCTCCTCACTGCAGGAGATGGACCAGAGTTGGACTCTAAAGCCTGTATAAGGCTACATGCACATGACAGTGAAAAAATATGTCCGTTAAAAACGGACATTTTTAACGGATGTTTATTTCACTGATGCCTTTCTGAGAGACGAACGTTAAAAATGGACCCATTCAATTGTATGGGGGCAGTCTGTCAGTGAAAAACGGACAAGATACAACATGTTCTATTTTTTTACGTCCGTTTTTCACTGACAGTCAAAAAAACTGCCGTGTGAATAACCCCGTAGACTGCCATTGGTCTTAAAACAGAGATGTGATGGCCATTAAAAAAATGTACATCACTTGTCGTGTGCTTGTAGCCGTACACTGCCTTCAGTCAGATAATCGCTAACGAGCGTTCGCATGAGTGCTCATTAGTGATCATCTGGCAGTGTAAAGCCTCATTAACACAGTGTTTTGGTTTTTGGCACCTGTTCTGTGTTTAGAGCCACAACTGGTTTTGGCTCAAAATCACTGGTGGAAATCACTAAACAAAACACTGACGTGTGAATGAGGCATAATACTGCCGCTGATTCCCCTCGATCATCGGGCAATCCAAATCTTTTGACATGTTAAAAAATTATCGTTTGCAGACGGCAGATCGTGCTGTCTGATTAGATCTGCCACCAGCAAATCACTATACAGCAGGTGGGGAACCTTTTTGCTGCCGAGGGCCATTTGGATAATTGTGACATTGTTCGGGGGCCATACAAAATTCTCAGCTTAAAAAATTTGACTGCTATATATAATTGACTTAGTAAGTTACATAAATTGCGGTTCAATTACATTTTTTTTTAATTTTCAATAGTTTTTATTGAAGTTTATAAACCAAATTACAAAAGACAGTAATAGAAGGCGGCATTAGGCGGATGCAACCGCCTTAGAGAAATAAGGCACAAGTACAACTAAGTGTAGTACAGCAAATATGAGAATAGGGTAAACCAGGGCACCCGCTCGGATGCTGCCAACCTGGTGCAGGGTTAGGAGCAGTCAAACACGCATAGTATGAAATCTCACATAAGCTGAACTGTATATGCGTTAATCAGGGAATACAGATACAAGTACCAGCATCGTGTGGCTGAGATCAACAAGATAACCAAAAACGTGGGCATACACGTAACAGAAAAATAAAAGACTAAACAGAACAAAAGAGAACAAAACAAAACTGTTGGTCTGAGAGTGCTTAAACAGCAGGCAAGCGCAGGGTGTCAGGAAGAGTGGGGGGAGGCTTAAACAGAAGCCACTGATGCCAAGATCTGTGAAACCTTCCCGGGTTATGGTCTTTATAAGCCATGATTCTTTCAAAAGAGCAATTTTGATTCACTCGATCAAGAACTTCAACCATAGAAGGGACTCGGTCAGACTTCCAATATTTAGTCAACAGGAGCTTGGCTACAAGGAGTAGATGAGCCGTAGGAACTCTATATTGGCTAGGGATGTCGGACAGATCTATGAAAAGCAGGGCAATTAGGGGCGAAGGAGATATGTGTTGGTTGCAGAATTGTGATGCCAGAGAGAAGACAGCGCGCCAGTATGCAGTTATGAAGGGACATTGCCAGAGAATATGAAGTAATGTACCTCTAGCGCCACATTTTCTCCAGCATAGGTGAGAGCAAGAGGGGAACATAGTGTGTAGCCTGTCTGGCGTATAGTACCACCGTAGGGATGTTTTCACAGCCGCTCAGTAAGGGAAATACTAAGGAAGGTCTGAGTCGTGAATTTCAGTGCACGGGTCCATTTCTCAGAGGAAATGGAGGCACCCAATTCCTTATCCCATGAAGTGTAGGGAGTTAGTTTCACGAATTTAGATTTGTCCCCCAGGCACAAGTACAGAGACCGAAGGGCAGGGGTGCGGGACAAGTGAAGTTGGAGAGTCCAGTGCTCCATAACCACTTTATTTGCTAAGATCTCACATGGGTTGTAGGCTTGAAGAAAGTGACGGACTTGCAGAAATTTATAGAAGTCCTCTACAGGCAGCGAGAACTTATCTCTTAGATCTTGAAATGATAGAAGTATGTTTTTATCGAATAATTGGGAGATCACGGAAATACCCAAAGATCTCCAGTTAGATAAGTTAATCCCTGGGATTTTCCCCTCTATCAAATGGAGGGGAGAAGCCGCTAGGATTTGCATCTTTTCAGGGGTACCTCGGGAATGAAAGGAGCGCCAGTGATAAATGGCGGAGTCGAGCAGGAAAGCCAGGTCTCTGTACACTGTCCCCGAAGGATGAAGGCTGTCTAATAAGAAAGCTCTAAGGTGAGTATAGGGAGATAGCTTTGACTCAATTTGGATCCAGGGGACAGACATATCACACTTCCACCAATTAAAAAGAAGGTTAACTTGTGTAGCTAAAAATAGTCGGCAATATTAGGGAGGCCTAAGCCACCACTCCGCTTAGCCTTACACATTAATGCAGAGGAAATTCTCGGTTTACAACCTTTCCAAACAAATGTATTTATGAGGGATTGCAATTTAGTGAGGAAGTTAGCGGGAATTTTGATAGGAATACAGCGGAAGATAAACAATAATTTAGGTAATGTCATCATCTGAAAAGTTGCAATACGACCCACCCAGGAAATTTCAAATCTCCCGTAATCCAAAGTATCTTGTCGGATAACCTCTAAAAGTGGGAGGTAATTATGTCGAAATAATAATGTCGGGAGGAGGTGAGGTTGATACCTAAATATTTAATATAGGAGGACTGCCAATCAAAATGGAATTTGGATTTCAGGGCCATTTCCAAGGGTGATGGGACAAAGAGGGGCAGTATTTGGGACTTAGACTCATTAACTTTATAATAAGAGAGGCGTCCGAAGTTCTCCAACAGGGGCACACAGGCACCCAATGAGGTGGCAGGGGAGGAGAGAGTTAGTAATATGTCGTCGGCATATAAAGAGATAGAGTGTTTCTGACTACCTATGGAGATGCCTGTAATGTCAGGGTGTTGGCGGATGGCCTGGGCCAGTGGCTCAATAGCTAGCACAAACACTAAAGGGGAAAGGGGGCAGCCCTGACGCGTGCCATTAGTAATGTCAAAAGGCTGCGATAAGGCACCATTGACAAACACTCTAGCGGAGGGAGAGGAGTACAGAGCCATAATTGCCGTGATAAAACCGGGACCCAAACCCATTTTACCTAGTGCAGAAAAGGTGAAGGACCAGTTCAGGCGGTCGAACGCCTTTTCGGCGTCCAGTGTGAGCAGGCAGGTAGGGATTTTATGGCGGTTGATATGGTCTATGAGGTTTATAGCTCTTCTCGTGTTATCAGTCAATTGTCTCCCTTTAATAAAACCGACTTGGTCAGGGCCGATGATGGAGGGGAGGACTGAGGCCAATCTAGAAGCAATGACTTTTGCATATAGCTTAATGTCCACATTCAATAGAGATATGGGACGAAAATTTTGAGGAACATCATGGGGCTTGCCAGGTTTAGGGATTGTCACTATGGTAGCTGTTAACATCTCTTGAGGGAGTGAGCCTTCCGAAAAGCGAGTTTAAGGGCTGGAGAAAGGTGAGGGAGGAGAAGGTCAACAAAGGTTTTGTAGTATATATTAGTGAGACCATCTGGTCCTGGGGACTTATGAAGAGGAAGGGAGGATATGGCACGGGTGATTTCGTCGTTGGTGAGTGGGGAAGCCAATTGATGTTGTTGTAGGGGCGTTAATGAAGGAAGATCCAGAGAGGATAAGAAGGCATTAATTTCTGCAGGAGAGGCTTGGTAAGTAGAGGGGGAACTCTTAAGATTATAAAGAGAGGAGTAATAATCTCTGAAAAGATTAGCTATATCTTTAGGATTGTGGATTTTATTCACTTTGTCCTGATGAAGTAGATATGGGATCCTAGCTTTAGCTTGCTGTGCTTTAAGACGACTGGCAAGGAGCTTACCAGCTTTGTTATTTTGGGAGTAGTAACGGGCCTTAAGAGTTTTCAATTGTCTGTCATATTGATGTAAGAGTGCATCGTGTAGTTGGAGTCTAAGGGATGAAATTTGGATTTTCCTCTCTTCCGAGAAAGAGGACTTGTTGAGAGATTCGAGGGAAGTAAGTTGGGATAGGATGGAAGTGAGCTTCGCTCGCGTTCTTTCTTCACCTGATGGCCTAGTTTGATGAAGACGCCTCTAATAAAGGCCTTATGGGCATTCCATAGTGTAAATGGACTACTCACAGATCCCGCATTTATGGCGAAAAATTCCGAGAGTTCTCTCTGGATCGTAACTCTATGGGTCGGATTAGAAATAAGTGAGTCGTTACACCTCCAGAGAGTCTCTTTGGTATTGTAAGCTTCCTCTACCGCTAGGGAAATTGCTGCGTGGTCCGACCATTTTATAGTTTCAATGGTAGACTTAGAGGCCAATTGGAGTAGTGATCTACTAACTAGGAATAGGTCTATACGGGAGTAGGTGTTATGAGCTGAGGAAAAGAAAGAAAAGTCTCTCTCCTGCACATGGTGAATCCTCCAGATATCATAGAGTTCCTCCCTGTGCAGTAGAGGACCCAAAGTTGTGCAGCGGTGTCTGGAGGCCGCAGTGGAGTCGGCCGTTACATCAGGTACCATATTGAAATCACCACAGAGAAGAATATGACCTTGTTTCATTGTGGACACCTTAACGAGCAATCTGTGCAGGAATCGCATCTGATGCTTATTAGGCGCATATACTGCTACAATGGTATAAAGGATATTGTTCAATTTACACACTTGAATAATGTATCGGCCATTTGGGTCAATGTGGGAATTTAGAGGTTGAAAGGCCACTGAGGAGTTAAAGGCAAGAGCAACACCTCTTCGTTTTTTCTTAAAAGTAGAGTGAATAATCGTTGGAAAGAGACGATGTTTAAGTCTAGAAGTGTCAGCAGCAAGCAGATGCGATTCCTGAACACAGAGAACATCAGCTTTCAGCAGAAGGGCTTCTTTCCATAGGAAAGCACGTTTGTGAGGGCTATTGAGACCTCTCACATTGAGAGACACGAACTTGAGTACCATTGAAGTATATGTAGGTTGCAGAATACCCGGCTAAATAGAAATGAAGATGGAAAAATGAGTAGGTAAGATAAGAGCAATGAGAGTAGGCCCATGACATCAGTACACTATTAGTAGGCGTGCCTTGCACGGTGTAAACACCGAATACCAACAGAAAAACAAAAAACAAGCAAAATATAACATGAGCAAACTGATCAAATCGTAACCTGCAAAAATAAAGAGGTTAGAAAGTTCATCCTATATCTCGGATGAAGAGGTGAACAGGGGTCAGAGTTTGTGTTGAAGCCAACGAGAGAGGAAGGGCTCCGGGCACATAATGGAGAGAAGTCAGGGTCAATGTTTGGTCCCCGGCGCGCAGAGACAGTGTGCCATCCTGGGTCAAACGGCTGAGGAGCAGGTTTCTGGTTGGATAAGTACTCCACTATGTCGATATTCCACGAGCGAAGCAATCTCCTGCCTTCCTCCACGGTGGAAACGAGGTGCTGCTGCCCCTCACGGTTGCATACAATCTTAACAGGAAAGCCCCATTTATAAGCGATATTATGATCACGTAGCGCTTTTGTAACCGGGGCAAGCTCGCGGCGCTGTTTTAAGGTGGCGGCTGATAAATCTGTATAAAGATGAACAGAGGTGTAGGGATCCGGCAGATCTGGTTTGCGCCTGGCCGCATTTAGCGCTGCTTCCTTGATATGGAAGAAATGCAGTCTCGCTAGAGTATCCCTTGGCAATGAGTCGGGAGATGGCGCGGTTTTGGCACTCTATGCGCCCTGTCAATGGTGAAGTCCAAGTCCGACCCGTGAGGGAGCAGCAGTTTCAGCAAGGCCTTTATGTAAGGGATCAAAGCAGGGGTATTGATTTCTTCAGGGATGCCCCTGAATTTAATATTGTTCCTTCTGGAGCGATCCTCCAGATCAATAAGCTTGGCTTTAACATATTCTAGGTCAGAAGATGCTTCATCATGAGCGTCAATTAGCTGATTGTGTGAAGCTGCATATTCCCCCATCTTGGATTCAATGTGTGAGACACGTGATTCCACCTCCGTAATGGAGGAGTGAAGCGGGGTAAGCAGAGCTGAGAAATCCTTATGTAAGGCAGAACTGAATGCCAGCAACAGATTTTTAACTAAATTGCCCGAGGCAGGTTGATCAGAGGTAGGGAACTGCTCTGCCAGAGAGGCGAGATGGTCAGCACTGGAGCGGTCTGAAGAGAGGCCTACCTCAGGAGCAGGATCAGCATGGAGGCGCTGCTTCTGTTTCACAGGGCTCCCGTCTGGTGAAGGGGTGAGGAGCTGCGACTCAAGCTGCCAGTCGGGTGAGGTGAAGACACCGAAGTTGTGCGCCCCTCCGGTGATGTGGAGACTGGAGCAGTGAGGCTAAGCGGTGCAGGAGGGGAGTCGGACGCAGATGGCGAGTGAGAAGGAGACTGTCCGGTCTCACAAGATGGCGCCGGGTCTTCAGCACAGGCGCCGCCAGTGTCCTTCTCCAGGAAAAAAGACAGCTTGTTGCGCTGAGGCGGCAGTCTCTTGCCTCTGGGCATCTTGGCACTGTCTGCTCACCAGGTGGGATAAATTCAGCCGGGGGGAAGCCGAGGGAACCTGCTGTATGTGTTGCTAGGTGCCGGAGCTAGTAAATCATGCGGCCATCGCGTTTGGCAGCCAAGCCACGCCCCCCTACATTTTTTTTTTTTTTTTTTTTAGAGCACTGTATTTTTGAAGCACAAAATGGTGGCTGCGCTATATATTACATATAGTACAGGCGCCATTTTGACCACACATAGCAGTCAAATTTTTAAGTTCAGATTTTTATGCATTTAATTCTTTATTGGGCATTAATTGCAGCCAAGCTAAACCCAGGGGGGTCCAGAGAGGGGTTTACCCAGCCTTTACTCTCCCTTCCACTGTTCCAGCCTCTTCCTTCGCAACTGTCCCTGCCTTTGTCCCTTTCTCAGCCTCAGATCTGTATCCCCACCTCCAGCCTGAGGCTGGGAGGTCTGATCGAGTCCGATCAGACCTCCCAGCCTCAGATCAGACCCCCATCATACCCTCCCTAGCTTCAGATCAGCCCCCATCAGACCCCCCAGCCTCAGATCAGATTCCCATCAGACCCCTAGCCTTAGATAAGCCCCTATCAGACCCCACCAGCATCCAATCAGACCTCAGATTAGACATTTAAAAAAAAGTAAACTTACCTTTCCAGCTCTGGACGGTGCTGTGACTCAGGAGATTCACTTACCCTCCCTGGTCTTCTTCCTACCACACTTTACTGTGACCTGACAGTTTCACAGTGTCAGGTCATAGTGCACGACTACGTGCACTACGTCCTGACATTGTACATGTCAGGACACAGAGCGGGGCCGGAAGAAGACGAGGTAAGGTGAGGACAGCCAGTGCAGTGCTGTTCTCATCTTCCTGTGCCTCGAAGAGACATCTAAGGGGGGACATGATTAACCTATACAAATATATATATAAAGGGGCCATACAAACAATATGGTGAAAAGCAATTTCATATAAAATCCCCTCAAAAGACAAGGGGGCACTGCCTTCGCCTGGAAAAGTTCAGTCTCCAGAAGTGTCAAAGCTTCTTTACTGTAAGATCTGTGGATCTGTGAAATAGACACCTCAGGACGTGGTCACAGCAGGGACAAGCGATGGTTTTATAAAAGGGCTTAGGTGAATTCTTAAAAGTAAATGACGTTAATGCTTATGAAAATGTGTAGAAATCTGGGTCTTACTCCCCTTTTTATAAAATTTGTGTCAACTCCCATCCCTTTGTTGAACTTGATGGACTTTTTCAACCATATTAAAGGGGTTCTCCAGGAATTAAGAAAATGAAAATACTTAAATGTTACTTTATTACAAATATATTCCCAAATACCTTTCATTACTTATAATGGCTCGTTTTCTCTGGAGAGCAGTCATTAGAAGAAATAAAATGGCCGCCCTCCTGTTAGTGCACATAGACCCTGTCCTAATCACACACCAGGACAAGTTACTTCACAAAATTGAGCTAAAGAGCCGCCTCATCCTTCCCTCTTCTTTGCTTGTCAGGGATTATGATCCTGAATACAGTTTAATATGTTCTTCAGCTAAATCTCTGTAGGAATGGACTTCATGAGGAGACACGAAGTACAGAGAGGACGGACAGGACAGACTGTGGTAATGGAGACCGCATAGAAGTGCTCCCGCTCATTTGACTACATCCACCTCCTCTCTGTACTTCATGTCTCCTCATGAACTCAATTCCTACAGAGATTGAGCTGAAGATCTTATCATCTGTATTCAGGATCATAATCCCTGACAAGTAGAGAGGAGGATGAGGCAGCTCTTTACCTCAGTGTTGTGAAGTAACTTGTCATCCTGTGTGATTAGGACAGGGTTTGTAGTTACTAATAGCACAGCAGCCATTTTATTTCCCTAATGATTACTCCCTAGACAAAACGAGCCATTATAGCTAATGAAAGGTATTTGGGAATATATTTATAATAAAGTAATATTTAAAGTCTGTCACCAACCTGACCGGTTTTAAACCGATCACATAGTTCAGTGGGACACAAAGACATGACACAGATGGTACCTTTGCTTCGTTTTTCAGATAATTCAAATTGCCCAAAAAGTAGTTTTTATGATATGCTAATGAGCCGTGCCCAGGGGCAGAGAGTTTGCTGAAAGTGCCCAAGTTCCCCTGCCTCACTCGCGCCTAACTGCGCCCCTCGGTAAACTCCGGCCAGCCCTGTGGCTCTGTGACATCATATTTCCATATAGGCCGTTCGCGCATCGCTGCCAGGCCCGGGCATGCGCAGTGTTTTGCCCATTGTGGGCAGAGGCACAGAGATATGCGCTGCGCATGCGCCAGTTACTGGTGTGAAATCGGAGCATGCACACTGCATATGTCTGTGCCTTTTTCAGTACAGGGACACTTTAACTACCAGGATGCAGGCTTGGACTGGGGTTCCTTGGGCCCACCAGAGGAAGTTATTCTAAGGGCCCGACTCCTAGATCATCAATAAAGTCTAATAGGTTTTGAGTGAAAGAAATAGACCCTAGCGGCAAGTGATTTTTTTTACATTATGTGTTGTGATGAAGTGAACGGTAGATGTGTGGTGGGGGTGGATATCTCAGTCCACTACAGCTGTTCACCTCAGGCCAGGCGCGATAATCACTTGGGGATAAAGCAATCCTCAGGGGAATTGAAAAGGAAGCCTGCATAGGCTCTGTGTGTTCCCAGCCAGGAGAACTGGGGGGCCACAAGGCTGAGGAAGCCTGGGTTTTGGAGGGCCCAGCGACCCCTGAAGAGAAGATTTGTCGCACGGTCAGGGTCAGGAGGACTGTTGGACCATATCCCCCCAAGGTATTGTGTGGTCACTGCCAGGAGGACGTGGATCGAGACCCCAATGGGTTGCATTGGTCACAGCTAGGAAGCTGTTGAGCCACATGGCTGAGTGAAGCCGAATTCCGCAGTGTGAACACTGACCTAGAGGTGAGTAAGGGAAAACCTCTGTATAGTGAGCGCCCAGCCGGGCAAGGATTTTATGCTTTGTGTTGATGTAACACGTTGTGATGTGAAACTGCGACTTCATTGTGCCAAGTGATGCCAAACTTGGAAGTGTGATGTGCTGTGTGACAAATAAAGCACTGTTTGAGCTTGAATCCCCCCTGTTTGATGAGAAGTCTGTCTTTGCCGACCCCCTGTGAGAGAGCGATCCCTTACCCTGGGAACACACCTGAGCGTTTTTCAGCGAGTTCATACGTGCTGAAAAACGCTCAACATGTGAAAAGCCATGCATCCCTATGTGCATGGTTCACATGTCGGCGTTTTACAGCGCGGGCGACCGCGCTGTAAAACGCCCTACGCGATCGCGTCGGCTGCCGTGACTATCGCGCGGCAGCACGCGCGATCCAACCCATATTCTATTATGGGAGCGCGCATATGACGCGCGCTTCCATAAAACAGCCACTTCGCGGCAGAAGCGCGCGTCATATGCGCGCCCTGGGAACACGCAAAGTGTGTTCCCAGGGTTACAGTGTGTAAAAAAAAAAAAAAAAAAGCAACACCATCTCCCACTTTATTTTATTATTAGAATCGGAAGATATGCTTGAAAGGTAAACTAAGGCAGCTCGGTTTTACGCCTTTTTTTTTCTATGAGTCATAATTACTAGAGGAAATTAAACGAACGTGAGAACTTTTTTAATACAGGAGTATTCTGGTATACAAAATTTCAGTAGTGTTGCGCTGTGTGTAATGAGCCTACAGCCTGAGCTGAGCCTCTGCATTCACATACTACTGGTGCACGTCACCACTGAGGCCAGGGATTGGCTGCAGCGATCATGTCCAGTCCCCCAGTGAGCAGAAACATTGGGGAGGGGAGGATGCCATAATGTGTCATCATATATAAATATATACCCTCCCTGCCGGCCATTCTATAATTCTAGCATCTAAAAGGGAATGTATCACCTATATTTGTTAATAACTCTAACCAGACACTGATACATAATCTCTCTTTTTTTTTTTGTAATCTGTTTTTAATATCTGATTGTATTTTTTATTCTATTTTCTGTACGCAATTATGAGCATCTTGCCTGGTCAAGGAAAATCTGACTTACAGCAGCCACACGGACATAGGAACCTGTAGCCTGGAGAAAGCTCATTGACCCCTAGCTCTGCGCAGGGCATGAGCTTTTTATTTACTACCGGTGACGTTCTGAGCTTTACATGGGTATGCTAGGCGGAGGCTTCTGCCTAACAGTGATCCCGGTCACGTCAGCGGCACAAATGGGCGGTCTTTAGCACTGCCCTAGGCTGTTTTATAGGCTAGGGCAGCGTTAAAGACTGCCTATTAGTGCTGGTGATGTCACCAGGATCACTGCTAGGTGGAAGCCTCTGCCTAGCATACTGAGAAAAAGCAGGTTACGTCACCCGCAGTAAGCAAACAGTCCTTGCCCTGCATTAGGCAGCACAGCTAGAAATGCTCCACTCAGACATGGTAAGCCTAATAATAGGCTCCAATTCCTGGTCTCTACAGATCACTTTTCAGCAGTCATCTCATTATCATCACAGGCAGAATAACAATGACAGATATCACCCATATATTGATAACACAGGAGGATTTAGCATTCACAATAAGCTTATCTACTCCCTCCTTGTACAATGAACTCTGCACAGGTCACAGAGCAAGTTGTGATCTTTGCTCAGGATTGCTTTACTGGGGTTAAAGGACATGTTAGGTCTGTTTCAGCACCTAGACCTGAATACTTTTGTAATTACATCTAATTAAGTCAGTATAGCTACCGAGTTAAATAAAATGTGTCTGTATAGCGCCACCTGCAGCTTGCTCTTTTTTGTTATTTCTTTTTCGAGCTCACTGAGAAGGCCGCACATGCTCAGTTTCATCCTTTAACTACGTCCCTAGACGTAATAGGAGAGAGCTGAAGCAGAAATGACACGCCCCCTGAGCTGCCAGCTTGATGTAAATCTAGCAGAACATTTGCAGTAGTGAATGGGGAGATCCCTGGATCCATGTGAGGTACAGGGCTGGTTCTAGCTTTGTTAGAAAGAGATTGTCATGTACTATATGATGTCTGATTTACATTTTTTTTACATTAATCATGACGTAACCCTTTTAAGCCAACAGCAATTTATGAGTGTAAGGCTGGATTCACATCACTTTTTTACCATCCATTTAACGTATACAAAAAACGTATACATAAATGGATGCCTCAGACGGTTGCCATACAGTGGCATCCATTCACCATAGAGTTCCATAGTAAAAAAAACGTATACATTAATGTATACGTTTTGTTTTTTTACCAGACTCTGCAGGATTGAAAAAGTGTGGTGTGCCCACAATCCTATGCAAAAATGACGAGTATCCCGTGATTGTAACAGTGACACACAAAATTATTATGTTGTGTTACAGGAAGCTTTCTTTATACATCCACATCCTCTAACCAATGGTATACTTCCAACATATGTTTGTCTTTATCATAACAATAACTCCTCCCTTATCAGTTTTATTAATGAAAAGGCAGGGGTCATTCGCTAGAGCTTTTATTGCCTTATGTTCCTCTTAGATTTATCTTTTCTCTTTTGTTTCATCATCCCATCTACTGAAAACACATATGGTATCATAATAGTACATTTTTGACCTTATCTGCCAGCAGAAGTCAAGTCATAAAGTCAAGATCTGCAATCTCCTGGATCAAAACCTAGTCCTTATGTAGTACTTTCCATTCAAAATCATCTCAGGATTTATGGGAATTACATACAAAGTTCTGAATATCTTCTTTTTTTTTTTTTTTTTGCGTTTTCTTAAACCTTGCTGTCTTCCTTTCCTAATGTTGATGGAGTTCCTCCTCTAATTCCTTATATTTTTGTTTTGGCAGACACCCCTTTCCTAAAAAATATTTGCCACCCTGTAATGTCTTCATAAGAGGTCTCAGGGTCTGTATCTTCAGTTGACAATGTGACCAAAAGTGTCAGTTTTGCTATTACAACATGTGTTCCTCTAGTGTTACTCTGCTTGCACACTATAGAAAAAAGCAGCAGCCTATGTGCGCTGCCACGGTCTCGGCCACCAGAGAGGCCTGCACTTTTTCTTGTAGTATGCAAGCACGACCACCGCTGATGGATTGCAGGGTGGTCGTAACCATAAATACCAGCTGTGAATAATGTGATGGATAATGGACATTCACAATACGTCCTCTGCTCACCGTGCCTGTGCCGAATACAGAGCGGCGGCGCAGGCGCGGGATTTAGCAGGGAGACAGTGCCGGAGGCAGGAGAGGATCGCTGCCCGGCACTGTCAATCAAAGAAAGAAGGGGAGTGGCAGCAGGTTGGCGCACGGAGCCTCTAAGAGCAGGGGCAACGCCCCCCTGCTCCTAGAGGCTAATTTACATATTATAAAAAGACGTTTTTTAGCCTAAATATACATCAGAAATAAATATAAAGCACATTATCAAGCTGATCTGACATTAGCACATAGCTAATGTCAGACAGCTTATAATGTGTAATCCTGGTGACAGAAACCCTTTAACTTTCTCTACATGATAAATGCCCTTTGCTGAAGTGAGACAACCCCTTTAATAACGGTGATATGCCATGTAGGATAGATTATGTTCAGTTTATAAGCTCTGTCTCTTTTAAGTGTCAGATCAGTCTCGGCAGTCTCCTTTTAAATATTCTCAGACTGGCAGTCTCTGTGTAGTCAGATACATCAAATCAGACGCATGCTTATTATTCATAGTGTACCACCACTGGTGATATATAGCATCACCCTGCAATAATATTGGTGTCACAGTACGTCTCCACCCCCTGGGTGTGCGTTGTGCTGTCAGATATTCACAAGATCACCACAAGCATGCATCGACAAAGTAACCTCTTTTTTTTTTTTATTCTAGTCTTTACGCATAGTTACTATCACAGTTTTCTTTCACTTTAGAGAGCAATGAACCATTTCCCACTGCATGGGCTAATATGCTGTTCCTTTCACTATCGGTGAAGATTTTAGTCAAACTAGATATCTTCTCAAAGGACATTCTTAATCAACAGGTCACAGATGGAACCACAAAAATCCAAGAAACTATTATCGTGAACAAAGTGTTACTTAGGACTTTGAAGCATCTTCCACCGCTCCTCCAAGCAAAACAATCTTAGTAACCTTGTACTGGTTTATAACACCACTTCAGGCATTACTCAGTGTTGCCATCGAGCATAGCACTTTAAAGGGTTGTTCTCTGGATAGGTCATTAATAAGAGATCGGCAAGGAGGAGGTCCGACTCCCGACACCCCCACTGATCAGCTGTTTGAAGACACCGCACTCCTGCGAGCAATGCATTCTCTTCATTGATTACCTGCTCACCACTGACATGGAGCAATGGCAATAGGCGGTGTGGTCTTTTCAAACAGCTGATTGGGGGAAGAGGGTGCCAGGAGTTGAACCCCACCGACCTGATATTGATGACCTATCCTGAGGATAGGTTATCAATATGAGAAAACCAGACACCTCAAGTTTTACGTCCACTGTCACACAATCAGTATTTGTTCAGTATTTTTGAGCCAAAACATGGAGTGGGTCTAAAAAAGCAAGTAACTATAAGAAGCTTTGTATTATACATCATTTTATTACAGAGAAATTACTGTGTTTCCATTTATTGGCTATTTCTTTTCCCTGCTTCTTGCACTGATCATCCCCTCTCAATTCGCTGCTAAAATTGCTTTTGTCTTAGGAAACAAGATAAATTATCAGTAGAGGAGCGAAGTTTTGAAAAAATCCATTTGGCAACTTCGCCAAAGTCAGCCAAGAAATTTTCAGCCGTTCTGCAGGCAGGTTGCAGCCACGTAGTGGTAAGTAACCAGGTGGCCAATTAGCCCGCAGCTGCCTTTCATTCAATAATGAAGACCACAGTGGCTGTTGCTGGTATGAGGTTTGGCTGGTTCAGTGGGAGACAATATGCATATTATTGTTCTTGCCTGCAATCTCCTGCAGGTTATTTCACAGTACACACAGAATCTTAATCAGCTCTGGCATACCCACTTCTCCAACCCCAGCGCTCTACTGCCCTACGGGTGGGAGCCCTTCTTCTTCCATCTGCTTTTCCTCCTTTTCCACATCTAATATTGCTCCTCTGCTCTCTACATCTTGTTGACTTTTCTAGGACAAAGAGACCAAGAAAGATGATTTGGAAGAAGTGTAGCCAGCAAGAGATGAGGAGTCATCCTTAAAACCTGGTCCCCCTAAAGGGTGCAGACTGGATGGTATTGGTTGGCACCCTGGCAGTGGAATAATAAAGGCTTCCATCTTAGTGGTATTGAATTACATATCTTAGTTTACGGCTGAGGTGGGAATAAGTAAATGTAGGAAAAAAATAAATAAAACTGATGAAGAATAAGTCTCCCTGCACGCTCCCTGTACTCTCCCTTTCCAATATTCTTCTATTAATCATTTTCAGCAACACTGTCCCTAACACATGAGCGCTTGCCACGTCTCTCCCTATGCTCAGCTCACATGACAAAGGCAGAGACCACGTGGGATGAGGGTTTTATAGGGCTGCGACATCACAGGGAATGGCATTATGGGTGATCTTGCTTTCCTGGGTTTGTCTCCTCTACACTTAGGTTCACTATGTAACACGTGCAGCCGCTACTTTAGGAAAACTTTATTCATTACCACGAAGTGTAAGGAAATTCGAATTCTTTGCAAATCAAAGTTTTACTAAACTTCGGACCAAATTCCAATTCGAATGCTTCACTTCGCTCAAAACTAATTATCAGCTCACTCAAGGATCAGTTTACGTTCTGCCCATAGAAGACTATGGAGGATTGAGCTGCAAAATGAGAGGCAGAGAAACACACAAAGATGCTACTGGCCCTAGTAAGTTTTGTATCTCACCCCAGTGCTCGATTTCACAGCTTCACTTCTCGTTACTACTGTATTAAGTCTTGTATGCTGCTCCTTCTCCAGAGATTATACTACAGAGAGATAGGGAGCAGGATCTTCTCCTCTCAAAGTGTGCAGTGCTTTGGAGACATCATAGCAACTAATTTACATCCTTTTCTGGAGCTGAACTCTGGGAAAACTGACAATTAGGGATGAAGCCTGCAATGGTGAAAACTGGTAAACAAATACAAAATACAAGTCAAATAATGGGCAGATATTGTGTTATTCCTCATGTACACATGAATATAAGAAAATATGAAACATGGGCGCCAATGTTGGAATTTATATTTACACATCCAAATAGAGATGTCATCCAGCATTGTACAGTAGTCTCAAACCAGATTCAATATGGCATTTTCAACAGTCCAGTATTAAATAGGGACACTTTTGAGTGAGTTTTTAATTTGTGTTTAAAGCGTACCTGAGTTTAAAAAAAAAAAAGTTTGCATAATGGCTGTGCTTCTTTGTACAATCATAACTGTGAAGAACAAGTTATGTTTGGGCCTCCCTGATGTGTTTTTCAGCCATATTATTACCTGTTTTGGCTGCACAGCTAAATGCATTTCACTCAGAAGCAGGGGGCATCTCCCTTCTCCCTCTTCCCTTACTTCCTGCTATGTTTGTTTTCAGCTCCAGAGCTCACAGAACAGATGAGGGATACATCACACTTACAGAAAAGCAGGAGGATCCTGTGATGTTCAGAATCAGTGTAGAAGCTGTTTTTTTTTTAAATCAGGCTCAGGAGCTCAGCTAGCTCTGACACGCCCCCACTTCCTCTCAGCTGTCTTCTGAGTCTCTGTTACCAGAGACATATCTTGCCAAGCAGTGGACTGAGACTTTACTGTATGTGGAAGTGAGATACCTAGTGGCCATGACTTTACAGCATAATTTTTAAATGAAGTGATTTAGAAATTTTCCAGTTACACCATTCTCTAATAAATAAAATTAAATTGTGTGAAAGTACAGTGACTCTTTAAGAAAGAGTTTTTTTTTTTATTGTCACAAACCATAACCCTGGGTTCAGACCTGAGCGTTCTTGAAACGCGCGTTTTAGTCGCGCGTATTTTGCGTCGTACGCGCGTTCTTGTGATTGACTACTGTGGTGTCAATCACAATACGCGCGACAAACGCCCCAAAAAAAGCTCAAGTACTTGTTTATGCGTAGGGCGTTTTACAGCGCGTTCGAACACGCTGTAAAACGCGAAAATGTGGACCAGTCCCATAGGGAAGCATTGGTTTGCATGTGTTGAGCGTTTTACAGCGCGTTCGAACGCGCTGTAAAACGCGCAAGTGTGAACTTAGGGTTAAAGAATATGATGTCAGCCCAACAAGTGCTCAAGCCTGATGAAGGCAGCAATGCATCTCATTTTATGGCCTGATGGGAAGCTGTAGACTGTGCGCTCTTTTAACGTCGCAATACAAAAAAAAACGTAATTTTGTTTGATCCAACTCTGGAAACTGACATTGGTGGACATTGGTGTCAGCAAATCAGTCATCTCAAAAACATCCAAAGTTTTTTTCCCCCAGAATTTAGTGTCAGCCCTGTTGTCTCTAGTTAATAAAATTTTATCCTACGTTCTTGTAATGCCATTAGTTTTCTGCGACGCAAGTCACTACAAGAGCTTGCACTTCACATCTGTGTCGTTCACACTCATCCCCAGGGTCAATCACTTTCATAAATCTTTGAGCAGTGTAGTAGTTTAACCTACAGTCCTGTGTAAAAGCATCGATTTCACATTAAGTTGTGCCAAACGGAAAACTCCTCTCTGCTACATGATCAAAAAAACTATCTTTATCTTAACACTTGCGATAGTTTATATTCCTTTTATCCATATAGAAATCGAAAGCTAAACTACTTCTCCCCTGTCAAACTCCAGCACATACACGACTAGCAACACATTTATATCTCTCACCTGCTGCTGTCTGACACATCCTGCGTAGCCTGAGCCCGGCCTGGCACTTCTCGTCCCTTTGCAAACTTTTTTTTTCTGGCAAAAACAGCCTGGAACTTGGAAAGACGTATAAAGAATGCAGGGTTGCAAAAGTGTATCCACGCGCCGGCAGAAGGCTGAGGCGCAGTAAGGAAATATACTGCTGTTTATGAACGTCTGCAAGTCCCCCAAGGCACAGGAAGGAAGAGGAGGGCAGCACACAGGCTGATCACATGAAGACATCAAAAATATCTCCACTCTGATTCATTCAAAAAATAGAGGTGTAAGAAAGCAAGGTTTAAAGGGGTTGTGTCACTTCAGCAAATAACTTTCTCTACATAATAAATGCTAATACAAGCCACTTACTAATGTATTGTTATTATCCATATTGCCTCCTTTGCTGGCTGGAATCATTTTCCCATCGCATTATATACTGCTCATTTCCATGATTACGACTAGGGATGAGCGAATCGACTTCGGATGAAACATCCAAAGTCGATTCGCATAAAGCTTAGTTTCAATACTGTACGGAGCAGGAGCTCCGTACAGTATTAGAATGTATTGGCTCTGATGAGCCGACGTTATTACTTTGTGAAGTCTCACAAGACTTAGCGTAATATCTTCATAAATTGATTTCTACTGTAAAAAAACATTTCCCGAGCTCGGGTTCGGTTCCAAGTTTTATCCGAAGTCAATTTGCTCATCCCTAGTTATGACCACCCTGCAATCTAGCATTGGTGGCCGTGGTTGCACACTATAGAAAAAAGAAACAGCTTGTGTGAGCTCCCACAGTCCTGGTCACCAGAGAGGATGGCCCTTTTTCCTATATCGTGCAAGCATGACCATGTGATGAAAAAATGAATCAAGACGGCAAAGGAAGCAATATGTATAATAACAATACATTAGTAAGTGCGTGTATTAAAGGGGTTCTGCTGTTTGTTTAAACTGATGATCTATCCTCTAGATAGATCATCAGCATCTGATCGGGCCAAGTCCGACACCCGGGACCCCCGCCGATCAGCTGTTTGAGAAGGCAGCAGCACTCCTGGAGCGCCACGGCCTTCTCACTGTTTACCGCAGGACCAGTGATGTCACGACTTGTAACAACTGGCCTGGGCGCAGCTAAGCTCCATTCAAGTGAACAGAGCCGATCTCCCGCCGATCAGATGCTGATGATCTATCTAGAGGATAGATCATCAGTTTAAACAAACTGCAGAATCCTTTTAACTTTTGAATGCCACTTGCTGAAGTGAGACAACCCCTTTAAAGCCTTGACAGGTGAATCCTACGATAATTCTATCTCTGTTTTCCTGAGGTTTATATAGCATTAGAAAATCATGGTCCATTTCTACCAAAGGCATCGCCACAACATGGGTTGTGTCTGGTATTGCATCTCCACTTTATTGAAATGATTGCGGACGAGTTGTAATGCCACACACAACCCGTGGACAAGTATGGAGCTGTTTTGGGAAGAAAGCGGCCATGTTTTTCTAGTCCTGTGCAATTCTGTTCCTGGGGTTGTGTGAAATTAGAAAAGTGCGTCTACTTTATTCCAAAAATAGCATCACTGGTATTGCAGCGCAGCCCTCCGGTTCCCTTATATGGCCTTATTCACAAGTCAGGGATTCACGAATTTGTGCTGTCAACATCCGTATGTCCGTTCCGTGGCAAAACAGGCAACTGTCGTGTACGTGAGCCCTAATGTGCAGAGGCAGAGCCTCTAGGTGTAATGGTAACGCCCCCGTTGCTTCTAGAGGCTCATTTGCATATATTAAAACATCATTTTTCTCAGCAATGCGGGCACATATGAATATGGAGGTTTACAAAAAATGGTGCACTACAATGGTAAATCCAATTGACAATATATGACTAAACGCCAATATATTCTTATATCAAGAACATACCGGAGCCCGCGCACCCCGTCATGTCCGGTATGTTCTTGATATAAGAATATATTCGCAAAAGTCTCTACTTAATATCAGTGTGAGGGTTTAGTGTGTCAATGTGTCAATAGCATTTACCATTGTGGTGCACCATTTTTTGTAAATCTGTTTTATATAGCCAGTCACATCCACACATTTGGCTATCCTGTGTAGGATGTCTTTGTGGCAGTGTCGGACTGGGGCACCTAGAGCCCACCAGTAAACTTTATTTTGGGGGCCCACAATACGGATACATTCAAATATAATAAATAAGCTAACAAGTTTTTCTATGAACATAGGCTGGTTGAGGTGCTGTACATTGAATACATGTATGTAGTGCAGTAAGTCTAATGTGTTATGTGCCACTTGTGCAGGGGGTGGGATACTAGGGGCCCACCTTGGTGAGGGGCCCACCGGGGGATTTCCCTGTACCCCTGTGGGCCAGTCCGAGCCTGCTTTGTGGTACATGCGGTCCACTGCCGGCATCCTCCTTTGTATGCATTTTTGCTGGGGATTGCTGTTAGCAACAGACCACATGGGCAGGATTTGCTCCCCTGGTTAGAAATGCGCAACAGCATATGGGTTTTGAGCATTTTCTGCCTTTTAAGATCACTTTATTCTGTTTTTACATATGAATATGGAGCCAACACAGATGACTTCAGCTGCTAAGCGCATATGCGACAGGTCAGGCAGTAGCACAGGTACAAAACTGCTGACAGATGCCCTTTACTCAATGTGCTACCAGTTATACTACAGCGGTGATAGACCCAGGTCAGCCTAGTTATTCATCTCTGACGCTGGACATCCCAAATGATGTTAAATCTCCAAACTGCCAATTCTCCTCACTTTTACAATGCTCCATTCAGTATGGCCGAGTGTGTTATGATGCTATGGCAACTGGTGTGACAACACTCTGTTGGCTGGTTAAACCCCACTTCAACGGCCGTAGGCCTACCTACGGTCTACCCCATCTCGTCTGCTCTCTGGTACAGCTGCCATCTAACCTCTCCCCTATCTCTTCTACATCTGCTGGTTATGGCAATGCAGTTCCCACAAATCACAGATTATCCTGGGGACTGCAACCTGGGGAGTAGTTCCCTGCCATCAAGACCTTCTCTATATAAAGGCTAAGACAAGGACACCTGTGGACCTGTGCAGACTGGATCATGGTGCATGGGGTTCACCACCTGCCTCTGTAATAGCTGTTCACATTAGGATCTGAAAGAAACCCTCTTTTGTTCACCCTGGATTTCATCACATCCATGAGTTCCAGTGAGGTGAAACCTTTTACCAATTATTTATTTTGGATCATTTCCCAACCTGCAAAGAAAATTCCTGTTGCCACTCACCAGAAGGAAGCAAGTGTATAAAATGCATTAGTCTCATTGCATTCCAACCATGAGACTATTTCTTCATCTTCCGTGTATTTTTGTAAATTTTGCATTGTTTTCTGTAATCATTTCATTCTCACAAAAGCCCTTTTCATAATCGGGAAAGATGACTCTGATGCTATAGGGCAAGACACATCATTCAAGACCTCTCCACCCTACAACAGCTCTCAGTATCATATGTCCACCCTCATTATATGACCACTCTACATACAGCCTCGTTGAATTGCTCTTTTCATTAATTTTGAATTCATTAAAAGTCGAACATGGAAACATGGAGAAAACCTCTAGTGGAGTAATCCAAATTTTGAGGAGCAAAGACTGGTACTAACAGTCCAGTGAATATGGACTGTCCATTAGTGCTTCCATACAATGGTGCCTATGTCAGATTTGTGGCATCCAAGGAATACTGCATTCTTCTTTGTTCAGACCCCGGAAGTGGTGAACAGACCACTCGCATCTTCTTTTGGTCCACGCAATGTACAGGGACTCTTACTCTGCCACTTGCCAAGGGGCATTGCAACCCATGATCTTGGCTTGTGACACTGTGGGATGACTTGGTGAATGAAACTGGATTTCATATAACCAACAGCTAGATGATTGCTTATGTGGTTAAACATATGCATTCAGATGTATTGAGCCTTATGAGTGCATATATATGCTTAAATGTTGTGGTTAAATATACGTATTCAGATGTATTGAGTGCATATATATACCTAAAAGTTGTAGTTTCGTGACATGTAGCTATATACATATACCCTAAATCTGTAATCATGTAAAACCACAGAAAAAAAGAGTAGTTCCGCACAGTCTCTCCTTATGGTTAGTCAGTCATTGCATGTGATGTGCAATCTGACAGAAATCCTTCCTCATATACGTCTGTGAGATTGCGCATTTTTTCTTTAGCCCTCTGAGTACTTCAGATCCAAATGTTATAGCAATTAAGTGATGCCTGGTAGCATTTAACCCCTTATATATTTTATTTTCACTGGACCATGTATCATAGTTTTTCTTCTATTTTATCTTTGAAATCATGGATGCTGTTGTATAATCATGCATACCATTATAATGGAATTATATCTTTAGATGAATGTGGTATTTTTTCAAAAGGTTTATTATATACTTTTATTTTATTATATTATGTTAAAATAGTTTTCTTTTTTTCTCTTTTCTTCTTCTTCTTGTAATTATATGTTTTCACTATGTATAATGACTATATCTTATGTATTCTGATGGTATGTCTTTTTTACTTTTGAAGCCTGAAAAAGGGCACCGAAATTGGGCCCGAAACGTTGCAATAAGTGTTAAGAATGTACCACCGGTGTTGAAATTTGAATGATTAAAAACAGAATTTTTGAACATCCACTCCTTTGTGTGCTTTCTCAAATCTCAATAGGAACGATTTATGCAGATTTCTATGGTGGAAGAAATCAATTGGGAACGCGCACCCATAAAAGCCGTTTAGTGGATGAGTGCTGTGGCCTTGTTTAAAAGTTATTGTTTAGCGCAATGGATGTGGACCTGCTGAACAGATTTGGCTTTTGGCCACTCGTGACGACGTTGTCAAGGTGGATGCTTGGTTTTACTCCTTTCATCCCTGTAGCAGGAATCTGGACTTTATTGGAGAGGCCACCAAGCCGTTTCCTTTAAGAGTATTCTCCATTCAGAGGCTGCTGACTGTGGCAAGTCAAGAGACACTGGTGTGTGGCACCAAGGGGATAGACAAGAACGTGGTCAGTGGGCAAGCCAAGGTCATCACAGTCAGAATTTGTGCAGGGCGGTAGTCAGGCACTAGGTGAAGAAAGGTGCAACAGAGTCAATACGGTGATCAGGCAAGAGTCAGGGAGGCAGCACAGGGTTAGTGTGGTAAATAGGCCAAGGTCAGGCTCAGGGGGAGAGAACAATGTCATAGCACACCTTTACTGCACTAGGCAAGCCAGGAACCTAAAGCTCAGGTATAGGGAAAAGCATCCTATGTACCCCAGGGAATATTGCCTTTAGATCGGGACAGATTCGCCCTTGTATACACTGGCTGTTCCAGAACCAGGGAGAGGTCACATCCTAAGGGAGAGAGCTGCAGGAGGCAGATGGGGTGGCCTGCAACAGAAGACCGCATCGAACAGCAAGTAGGGTGAATACCGGGAGAGGGGAGATGCTGATGGGCATGGACGACCAGTGTCACAAATTGCTGTGTACGCAGATGTTGCCTGTGTGACGGTATTAAGATGACCCTGTGGGAATCAAGACACCAAGAGGTTCTCCTACATGTGGTAGGACTACATGCTTTAAGCAGATCTTTTAAAACTTGTTGATCAATCAGTTTTGGTTGGTTTAGTTAATGAGTTTTAATGAAACTTCAGAAAGTTTTATAACCATGTGAAATGAGTTTATCCTCAGGACTGTACGAACGTTTCTTGCCGTTCTCATCACGACGTGCTATCTCGTGGAATTAATTTCATGTCAGTGATCTCTGACTTTTGCAACATCAAAGAATGATCATCGGAAAAATGTAAGATAATATTATCCCAGATTAAGGCACGCAAATTAATTTAGCTGTAACCAGTATTGTGAAATAAAGAAACGTTCTTAAAGGGGTACTCCAGTATAGAAAACTTGATTCATATTGAATGTATATGGTACAAAGTAAAGATCCTCAGCATACAGTACTTAAATCTTTTCAATAGTTTCCCTATCGCCACTTACTGGTCCAAAATATTTATAGCTCGCTGTTTCCAGTTACGACCTATAGTTCAGCTTGTTGGTCGAGCATGCTCAGTTGCAGCACTTGTAGTTGTTGGAGGCTGTTACTTGGAACTAATGTGAGAGGCTCAGCAGTGAGGGAGCGCAATATGAGATGCACAAGCCGGTAAAGCAAGGGAATACAGGTTGTGAAAAAAAGCCTGGAATAGTTGTTAGCAACTCAAGATGGGATCTGTAGTTGGCTACCCCCAGGGGCTGTGACTGAAGCTAAACCCACTCTCACGATACGGCCACAGGTAGCGCAAACAGTGTGGTGCTCAGCGGTAGAATTGCATTCGTTAAAATTTGCAACCTACAGTAGGAGTAAAGTGGATGACTTTTAAAAGAAGCTAAACCCACTTTTAGGATACGGCCACAGGTAGCGCAAACACTGTGGCGTTAAGCAGTAGAATTGTATTCGTTACTTTTAAAAGAATGTCCCATCCAGACGATGCAAAGAGCATCCGCGCCAGAATCTGCACATAACTTGACATGCAGTGCAGATTTTAAAACCACATCACGTCAATCTGTGTTGCGGATATCTGCCGCGGATTTCAACCTTTGCAATGCAAAAACCTGTAGAATTTCAGTGAGGAATTTTGTATTTTGTTGCTGTAGAATTTTCTGCAGAAAATCTGCAGGGGATTCTCAACATTTGGCCATGCCCTTACTGTGACGGGGAGGAACACATAGGACCACACGTGTAAGGACCCTGCAACTTTTCAAGTTCTTGTCCAGAATAAGCCTTTAAATTCCAAAGAAGTGAAATTGCAAATATTCATTTCCTCATAAAAAATGCTAAATGACACATTTTAGAAAAGATGCTGATGAAGATGACAGCTTCTGGCTCTTCCTTCTGGTTTTGGCATTTAAATTACTTGCAGTCCACTTTTCAACATCACCTTGGACAAATTCTCTCCATAACCACCAGCCATGAAACGGCGCCTCCTCTGGTGAACTATTGCAAAAGTGAAACCAAGGTCTTCAAAATTCTATAAGGATACAGCCACAAGGGTTCCCTGATGCAATTTTGGAAGCCAAAATCTGGAGTGATTCATAAATGGGATAGAAGGTATAAAGAAAGGTACGACTTCTCCTCTTTTTTAGATTTACTCCTGGTTTTGGCTTCCAAAACTGCACCAAGAAACCTAAGGGGGGCCGTACCCTAACTGTGGACCCAAACATCCCTTAGCAATGCTAAATATTTCATTTTAATGAACAGAGAACGTTTATGATGTCTGTTATCAAAAACAGAGGTTATTCTGCCCCTTTAAGATTACGGGATTAATTTGGTAGCCTGACCAGATGAACAAACTTCTGTAAAGTATTGACTATGACCCAAGAGGAGTGCCCTGGATACAATAAGGCTCTTAATTATACGGATTACTAACTGCATAATAGGGTAGAGCAATTTAAGCTTCCTCATTCCTCTGAACAAGGTCCCCCACAGGGACAAACATTCAAGCATTCCATGGCAATCCCAAACAACATTTACATACTCTGTTTATAGGTGGTGACTTGTCAAACACCTCTCTCCTCCACTCTGTAAGTTACAGTCTCCAACAACTGCTAGTGCTGCAACTGATCATGCTTGACCAAAAAGCAGAACTACAAGCCATAACCCAAGGGAACCAGCTGTAAACATCTTGGGCAAGCGAGTGGTGAGCTGTGGTCAGAGAATCTCTCTCCTCCAGTCCTGGAAGGTGTCACCAGAAAAATAAATTTGAGTTCTTCAGATATTCTTACGCTTACATCTTTCCAGGGTTTTCATACATTCCTGACCCAAGTTAGCCAGCTATATAAACTTCTGTTATTTAACATACATGAGGAGAAGTTAGCTACTTCCACCCGCAAAAAGCTATAGTTTGAATTACACTTTCCCACATTTCTAATTTTTCAACTTTAAACCTTTGGTCAAATGTGTTTTTCATGCGCCAGTCATTTAGTTTAGGATATAGCTGCACATTGAGAGTAATGGGAAGGAGGATTTTGTGTGATTACAGAAGGGAAGAAGTTGGGAGTGACCCAGTGATAAAGGCATTAGCACTAGGGATGAGCGAACTTTGTGTTTCAAGTTCGGGTTTGGGTTATCTAAGAATTCTATTATGGATTCCGCTATCATGGGCCATATAAGTTATGGTCTGTGATAGCGGAATCCATAACGGAATTCTTAGATGACCCGAACCCGAACCTTGTATGCCGAACTTGAAACACAAAGTTCGCTCAACACTAATTTAGCACCCTATGAGCTAATATGGCTGACAGAAAGTAGCTGAGACAAATATTTCCAGTCCTCATCAATTGCAGCAGTCTGAAGCAAAAACATCAGCACCAAGAAAAGAAAGACTACATTTAGCAACTGGCCTTAAGGCTCAAAAAAGCCCAGGACTATCCTGTTCTCTGGTTAGGGGTAGTGTTTAAGCACAAGTCTGATGACTGCTTGAAGTCTCCGTGGTTTTCAGTGTCCATTTAGACAGCAGATGTATACATTATAGTGGGTTTGAGTGGTCTGTGGTCACAGCTTCTTTGTTGATCCATCCTGGCAAACCACCATCATCTTTTACTTGTCCTACTTACTGTAAAATGTAAAGATTTAAATGCTGAGGACACTTTTGACATGACAAACATAAATACTTTCATATATCTGTGGTTTCCTTGAGTTTAAAGAAAGGTTGAAAAAAAAAAAAAAGTTTTAGTTTGCAGTCTTCATTTCTTTATTTTCATCTTCACTTTCCGACTCCCTAATATATGTCTCGGGCTTCTCTCATGTGGATGTATCCCTCTAAAATATGTAACGTGCACCTGGTTAATTAATGGCAATCTCTCTTGGCCGTAGAGAAGTTAGGGCCTCATAGCAAGGAACAAGCCAGGCCCCCCACACAGGACAGATGGGTTTCCCGCTAAACCCTTTTCAATAACCCTTGCGCCATTTTTCTACTGCCTCATTTTCTAAAAGTTGTTTAGAGCAAGGGTGGGGAACCTCCGGCCCACGGGTCGCATGCGGCCTGCAGGATCATTTCATGTGGCCCCCTGCCAGAGTATATTGTGAAAATGCTAATGACCGCGGTTATTAGCATGCGGGATCCACAGAAAGATGAGAATAGTGCTGCACTGGCTGTCCTCACCTTCCCTGGTCTTCTTCCGGCCCCACGCTCTGTCCTGACACGTACAGCATCAGAATGCAGTGCACATAGACGAGCACTATGACCTGACTCTGTGTGCTGTCAGGTCACAGTACAGCGTGGCGGGAAGAAGACCAGGGAGGGTACGTGAATCTACCAAGTGGCAGCACCGTCCGGAGCTAGAGAGGTAAGTTTATTTTTTTATTTATTTTAAATGTCTGATCTGAGGCTAATGGAGGGTGGGGAGGGTCTGGTCTGAGGCTGGGGGTCTTATGGGGGTCTGATCTGAGGCTGGAGGGTCTGATGAGGGCTGATCTGAGGCTGGAGGGTCTGATGGGGGCTGATTTGAGGCTGATGGAGGTTGGGGGGCAGATCTAAGGCTGAGAAAGGGACAAAGGCAGGGACAGTGGCGAAGAAAGAGGCAGGGACAGTGGCAGGGAGAGTGAAAGCTGGGTGAGCCCCTCTCTGGACCCCTCTGGGTTTAGCTTGGCTGCCATTAATGCCAAATAAAGAAGTAAATATAAACTGAAATGGTTCCTCAACCCCCCAATGCCAATTTTTTAACTTAACCCCTTCCCTCCAGACATACTGTTAAAGACATACTTGGAAAACATTACATACAGAGCTACAAAACATACAGGATAATACAGCGCCACATACTATGCCCACTGTATTTCCCAGTACTGCAGAAACAGATAATCCCCCTTCTGCTGCCCCCCTCTTGCCCCTACCTGGTGCTGCCTGACGCAATCGCCTCAACTCCCCTCATTGGTGGTGCACCCCTGCCTAAAACAGCCCTACCAGTAATACATGCTGTATGTGAGGTTTGTGTGCCCAGGATGCTGCTGCCTTTATTAACTCTCCTGTGTTAGGGCAGCTTTTTTTCATGGGTTAATTCCTCCTTCTCCTGCCCATGATGAGGGATCTCTTCTACCTTGTGCTCACAGGCAGTAATCCTGAGGAGTGCGTACACCCCTATCCCCCAAACCCGCTGTGAGTTATCACCTCTTTGTGCACTAATGTACAGCCTATGTAATTCCCACCCCGTGTACTTTCAACGCTATCTAATTCAGTTTAAAATACTAACCAATACATACAAGGGCGTCCACAACCTGTCCCCTCCCTACATCTCTGAGCTGCTTTCCCGATACATCCCCACACGCAATCTCCGATCCTCACAGGACCTCCTTCTCTCTTCTCCTCTTATCACCTCTTCCCACAATCGCCTCCAAGATTTCTCCCATGCATCCCCCATACTCTGGAACTCGCTACCCCAACATATCAGACTCACCTACAGTGAAATCCTTCAAAAGAAACCTGAAAACCCACCTCTTCAGACAAGTCTACGACCAGTGACCCCGCTGCTTCTATACCGCCATAACCAGCTTCACCCTCGCCTACTGTCTCCTTCTCCCATACCATGTAGATTGTCAGCCCTCACGGGCAGGGCCCTCTCTCCTTCTGTACCAGTCTGTAACTAGTCTCGTTCATGCTTAATGCAATTGCCTGTATTATGTATGTGCACCGCTTATCATATGTACAGCGCTATGGAATGAATGGCGCTCTAAAAATAAATAATAATAATAATAATACTGTGATATTCCCTCCTTGAAGACATGGATACTTCAGCTCCTTCTGAACTGCACTATACAACCTCCTCCCCCTCCCCGCTGCTGTTTGTAATGCTGAGAGAAGGGAGGAGGAGAGCAGAAAGTCAAGGCATAGCAATAATTAGCAGGACAGCCAGCTAGATGAAGGATTTACACAAAGGAAGCAAATAATGAATGAAACAATGCAGTGCAAAATTGTTCATAGACTTTAAAGGGACACTCCTGGGAGATCTTAAACTTCATTTGTATTTCACGTGGGGTAAATATGCCCTATTCCCGAATTATCAGCCTGTTAAATTATGCACAGAGAGACTGACCACAGTGAAGACCCGGTATTATTCTGCAATTAGAGTGTTAATCACCTGATGCAAAGGAGGACCATAATGGAGCTGGTAATTCAGGAATAAAGTGCCTGGTGAGCAAATTACCAGTACTACCATATACCCCGTGTGAATTACTAATGGAACAGATGATAAAACCTTCCCCGGAGTGCCACCTTAACACCCTCAGGAACAATACGTTGCCAAATGAGGGGCTTTTTATATGAAATTCAGTGAGCTTTCCAGAAGGGAGAATGTAGTGATATGTGGTGGCACATTTTAGGCTTAGATAAACTGGCTCTGCAGACTGTATCACACATGGTAGTTTTAGATACACCAGCTCAGCGGCACAGTATTACACGATAGGCTTAGATATACCAGGTAAGCTGCAGGATATGCTTAGATACAGCCGCTCAGCAGCACAGTGTTACACATGATAGTCTTAGATACAGCAGCACGGTGTTACACATGATAGTCTTAGATACAGCCGCTCAGTAGCACAGTGTTACACATGATAGTCTTAGATACAGCAGCACAGTGTTACACATAATAGTCTTAGATACAGAAGCACAGTGTTACACATGATAGTCTTAGATACAGCAGCACAGTGTTACACATGATAGTCTTAGATACAGCAGCTCAGCAGCAGTGTTACACATGATAGTCTTAGATACAGCAGCACAGTGTTACACATGATAGTCTTAGATACAGCCACCCAGCAGCACAGTGTTACACATGATAGTCTTAGATACAGCAGCACAGTGTTACACATGATAGTCGTAGATACAGCCGCTCAGCAGCACAGTGTTACACATGATCATCTTAGATACAGCTGCTCCGCAGCAGTGTTACACATAATAGTCTTAGATACAGAAGCACAGTGTTAAACATGATAGTCTTAGATACAGCCACCCAGCAGCACAGTGTTACACATGATAGTCTTAGATACAGCCGCTCAGCAGCACAGTGTTACACATGATAGTCTTAGATACAGCCGCTCAGCAGCACAGTGTTACACATGATAGTCTTAGATACAGCAGCACAGTGTTACACATGATAGTCTTAGATACAGCAGCACAGTGTTACACATGATAGTCTTAGATACAGCAGCACAGTGTTACACATGATAGTCTTAGATACAGCCATCCAGCAGCACAGTGTTACACATGATAGTCTTAGATACAGCAGCACAGTGTTACACATGATAGTCTTAGATACAGCCGCTCAGCAGTACACTGTTACACATGATAGTCTTAGATACAGCCACCCAGCAGCACAGTGTTACACATGATCATCTTAGATACAGCTGCTCCGCAGCACAGTGTTACACATAATAGTCTTAGATACAGCTGCTCAGCAGCACAGTGTTACACATTATAGTCTTAGATATAGCCGCTCAGCAGCACAGTGTTACACATAATAGTCTTAGATACAGAAGCACAGTGTTAAACATGATAGTCTTAGATACAGCCACCCAGCAGCACAGTGTTACACATGATAGTCTTAGACACAGCTGCTCCGCAGCACACTGTTACACATGATAGTCTTAGATACAGCCACCCAGCAGCACAGTGTTACACATGATAGTCTTAAATACAGCTGCTCCGCAGCACAGTGTTACACATGATAGTCTTAGATACAGCTGCTCCGCAGCACAGTGTTACACATAATAGTCTTAGATACAGCCGCTCACCACAGTGCTTCCTGGTAATTATTATGGCTTAGGGTGAGTCGTGACCACTTCTCTTTTGCTTTCTTTCTAAATGTTTTCTATAGTCCACAGTTTGACTTCAGCTTTGGATATTTGTATAATGCTTGCTATGCCAAAATTCTCAGTATCACTTCTCGTTTTACTATTCTGATCGGTTTCTGTTCTTGTTTATTACTACCACTTTCTTGGGCTTTTTATACAGCAGGACCATCTTGTGACAGGTGCGCTAACCCTGCACCTTGGCCTTTTATATTTTTCACACTTTCTATTTTTCAAGCTGTTGCCTGGTGATGTTATTTTCTTACATAGTTAACAGAACCAACCTGGTTGACAACCACTAATCACAGCCATTACAATGCTGCTAGGGGTTGTCACCCAGCTTTCCAGTCAGTACAGAGGTGTGTTAGTCAGGGTCTTTGCAGTTCTCATGGGCTGTCCCTCATTATGTGGCTCATCCCCACTCAGTGGTTGCTGCAATTCCAGGCTGTGCCCATGGAGCGGCGCTGCTCGCGGTTTATTTATTGGAGAGTATCATGTTCTTTATTTAGTGCTCCTTGCAGGACCTGATTTCTGATCACTCATTGCTGCAGACATTCTGCAATCCACAGACGCTCCATATTTTTCATTTCACCTCCCTCAGGAATTGGTTTTGGAAAACAGGGATCTCCTGAACAGCAGGAGAATGCGCTGTAGAGAACCCTCGCCTTTCAGACAGTTTACGAAGGGTTAAAGGGCTCCAACAACTATAGTGCGTTATAAAAGTGCCGCAGAGATTTTACTACATATATTGACTATTTTTCTGCACAGGAGACGCATGACATAAAGTAAGTGTATTGTGGTTTTGGGTTTAGTGTAAGTATGTGTATATATATATATATATATGTGTATATATAATAGCAAAAAGGCAGCACTCCAAAATCAGTAAAAAATGAAGAAAATGCTTTTATTCCCCCATGTGGATACGCAACGTTTTGGCTAAACACTAGAGCCTTTCTCAAACTTGAGAAAGGCTCCAGTGTTGAGCCGAAAAGTGGCGTATCAACATGGGTGAATAAAAGCATTTTCTTCATTTTTTACTGATTTTGGAGTGCTGCCTTTTTGCTACTCTGTGTATTGGGCAGTAGTCTAGTCCCTTCGGGCGTGCACTCTTTTTTGTTTAAGGCATCATGCACACGACCGTATGTTTGGTCCACGTCCGAGCTTTGCGGATCCGCGATTTGCGGATCCGCAAAACACACACGTGTCGTGTGCATGAGGCCTAAATTGGATGTAGTGCTGCCAGATTTTTACATTGTCGGCCAATGCTGCCAGAAACAACGGGTTCAGCCAACAATAGTCAAATGTGTATGGGTGCCTTTAGCTACAGCAGCTCAGCAGATAGATTAGATACACAGCTCAGCTGACTGTATCACACGCAACAGGCCTGGAAACACCAGCTCAACAGACAGTATCACACATGATAGGCTTAGATACACTACACAGCAGACTGTATCACATGTTAGGCATAGATTCACTACTCATCAGACTGTATCACACGTTAGGCCTAGATTCACTACTCATCAGACTAATTCGCACATGATAGGCTTAGATACACTACTCAGAGGACTGTATCACACATGATATGCTTAGAAACACCACTCAGCAGACAGTATCACACGTGAGAAGATTGGATACAGCAGCTCAACAGACAGTATCACACATGGTAGGCTCAGATACGCCAGCTCAGCATACAGTATCACACATGATAAGATTAGATACACAGCTCAGCTGACTGTATCACACGCAACAGGCCTGGAAACACCGACTTAACAGACAGTATCACACATGATAGGCTTAAATACACTACACAGCAGACTGTATCACACGTTAGGCCTAGATACACTACTCATCAGACTGTATCACACATTATAGGCTTAGATACACTACTCAGCAGACAGTATTACACATGATAGGTTTAGAAACACCACTCAGCAGACAGTATCACACATTAGAAGATTAGATACTGCAGCTCAGCAGACAGTATCGCACATGATAGGCTCAGATACACCAGCTCACCATATAGTATCACACCATAGACTTAGATACACTACTCAGCTGATAGTATCACACATCGTAGGTTTAGATACACAGCTAAACAGATGGTATCACAAATATCAGGCTTAGATACATTGGAGTATTGCACTCAATAAGAGTCGTTATACCAGGTCAGAAGGCGGTATCTCACATAATAGATTAGATATACCATAATTTTACAAAGTTGTAAAGCAGCTCACCATAAGAGGTTGCGCTAAGTTTACCTTGCTTCCATGTGTCTCAGGTGTGAGTAGAATCTGCAGGTGTAGCCTGGTGACAGAGCTGAGCTGCTTCCTGCGCAGTGTCCCCTCCCTGCCAGGCACTGTCACCTTGCACAGGAGACCGAGTATATTTGCTGCACAAGTCACAGGTGTTCAGATGAAGGTACACTGGCAAAATGTAAAGGTTACCCGAATCGTCCCCAAACCCCTGTGCAACCGCAACTTTGCATCCAGGGTATTCTTATCAGCTATTTCAGCAAATGGAAAGTTTTCTTGGAAGTTTCCCAGGCAAAGCACCAGGATTATAGCAGGATGTATGGAAAGACAAATAAAATGTTATCCTGCATGCAGGCACTTGATATCTTCCCTCCCATGTCATGCACTAAAAGTAGAAGGGAAATAAAAAAGGAGCCTATGATCCGACAGATCCTCGTAAATTGGGGCACTTATTCAGTGCCCTCATCACAGTAAGCTATGGGGGATGGGATCTAAAATAAACATTGGGACTGCATGTAAAAGGTATTCCATGAACTCATATGATCCCCCTAAGCCGAATTACCCGAGATACACAGGGAGAGTTTGTGGGCTCGGCTATTTTCGGAAGACCCATAGCAGCGAATGGAGAGGACCCTGTGCAAGAGTGGTATGTCGTTCTTAAAATAGGATTGGGTCCTAGAGGTGGGACCGGCACCTATCAGACATTTGTGGCATATCCTATCATATGCCATAAATGTCACAGATGGGACAACTTCTTTCATCGCTTAATGTAAAATGACCTAAGTGTCCATCATTTGCGTGTAAGGAATGTATGGAGCAGGCTCGTGAGCTGAACCCATACGAGGCAGGTGCCAATTGTATAATAATAAAGGGGTGATGAGATCTGCACACCCTGTATAAGGTTGGGTGCTCACGGAGGACGATTCGTCATCTGGTATCAAAGTAGAGAATTCGTGGCACACCAGGATCAATCAATGCTTTTTAATTGGTAGACGTATTGTTACATCATTTCATACATATAGTATATAGTACATCTGGATTAGATAATATAGGTTAAAGTCGTATAGTTTAGTGTGTCACTTCAGGCAGAGGCTTTCACTCACAAGTAACAGATCCCTTGAAAAAGGTCAATCACATGCCCGAAACGTTGGGACTAAACTATACGACTTTAACCTATATTATCTAATCCGGATGTACTATATACTATAAAAAAACTTTTTCAAAATCCAGCTCTTTGCTGTAAAGAGCTTAATTTTGAAAAAGTTTTTTTGCACTTCGTGGGTTTGTACAGTCCAGGACCCTTATCCGTGCTTACAGCACAGAAGACCAGGTGGGAGCTGCTGAGTTTTTCTATTACTATATAGTATATGTATGAAATGATGTAACCATGGGCGTAGCTATAGGGGGTGCAGAGGTAGCAGTCGCTACCGGGCCCAGGAGCTTGAGGGGGCCCAAAGACCCTTGTGCCACATAAGAAGATACACAAAGCACTGAGGGAAGGGGGGCCCAGGCTGAACTGTTGCACCAGGGCCCATGAGCCGTTAGCTACTCCCCTGGATGTAACAATACGTCTACTAATTAAAAAGCATTAATTAATCCTGGTGTGCCACGAATTCTCTACTTTGAATTGTATAATAATAGGCATCCAGCTGCAATGACCAGGATTGTAGATGACTCCGATACCAGTCATTTAACCCCTCAGATGCTGCGCTCAGTAGCGACTGAGGTCCCCGAGAGGTTAGACAGAGGGAGCTCCCTCTGTCCTCCGATCGGAGCTCCCACTGTGAAATCACAAGTTCTGACCAGTTGCTTTGGCAACCCATAGCCTTGTAAAGGTGCCCAGGCCTGCCATAGGAATCTCATTGCTAGACACTGCCTGCAGCAGGGCTTAATAGGAAGCCACTAAAAATCTCAAAGACTGCAATAGTACACTATTGCATTGTATGGTATAAGCAATCAGAGGATTGCATGTTCCCAAAAGGAGACTAAAATAACAGTAAAATAAAAAAAAGTTGTAAAAATATAAAATGTGCAAAAATATTTAACATTTCCAATTTTAGCCATATGAATAATAAACATAGTTTGTATCACAAATGTCCAAACTATTAAAATATAAAAATGATGTACAGAAATTAGTCATGTCACAGATATAATGAAAAAAAGTCCATGTATATCACTAGCTGCAAACATGTCGTAGAGTAGACATGGGCCCCCTGAGTTATTGGGGCCCCAGAGCAGCTGCTGTGCCTGCTATCCTGGTAGTTACGCCCATGTGGTCATTATTTGATGCATGCAACAATGAAATCAAGTCCTTTCTGAACTCCACCTCCTGACTCCAGATTTGTTTAGTCCATCTTCTTCAGGGATGTTCTGTCTTCATACACGTTCACACAGTGTGCAGTCTGACATTCAGCATAAACCATTCTTGTCTTCCTGTTCTTTGTAGTATAACTTGTTTATTGGCAAAACAGGATTATTTGGTAAAACTACAAGAATACAAATAACATGTATTAGTATTAGGGTCCATTCACACATCCGCAAGTGTTTTGTGGATCCGCAAAACACTGACACCGGACATGTGCGTTCCGCATTTTGCGTGGGTTTGCGCTGTTGGCCGGAGCATGCGCAGTAGCTACAGTGAAGCCGTGCCCACATTGGGCATCGCAGTGTGCATGCCCCGCCCAGACCAAGCGAGGCAGAGCGTAGGCGCAGGATTTCACGGGGAGAGGAGGAAGACGCAAAGGAAGAGAAGGGCGGGCAGAGGCTGGGGCGGAGATATTAACAAAAGAGGATGAGCAGCCTGGGCTCCAAAGAAGTTACCGTCGCCCCTGGGCTCTTGCGAGCCCTCATTTACATATCAATAAAAGTACGTTTTTGCCGCAGGTAGCACAGAAGAGGTACCATTTGATTCTTCCAAAGTTATGCCAGAACGCTATGTAAGCGGTCTATAATGTCCAAATGTGGTGACAGACTCCCTTTAGGCATGGATAGCATGTACTATAACATTACATTGACACTGAAGCATATGGTAAAATGGCTGCCTGTACATAGGATTACATGTCTAGCTAACAGTAGTAACAACTCCCTGAGTAACAATACAACTAGCTGAACAGCTGTGCATAACACAATATCCCTGAAACAAAGGTAGATCTCACCAGATATGCTTTTACAAGGATAGTGTAGTTTAAGAAGGAGATATGCGAAAGGACAGCTCTGCTGATGTGTCTCGGAGACTTCTCTTTCGCAGGATGCTTTTCACTCCCACAATGCAGTGCACCACCCACAATGCAGCAGTCTTTGTAACAGAAAAACAAAGTGTAATACAACTTAACACCGCTAGATGGTGCTATAACCACACTAACCACTTGAGAAATACCAAGACTCTGGCAGAACGAACTAGAATTATATTCTAACCCTGCTGGGCAGAACACTCCCCATCTGGCGTCCACAGACGCCACTACTAGGTCCTTCATTCTTAGCAACCCATTTTGGTCAATGATGGGATCCAGCTTCATCAAAGCGCTATTCTTGGAGACTGTTTGACCTTTGCTGAGGTAGTCTATTTCCTTAGCATGACATTCACGTTGTACCATGTGAATTATCATGTTCTTGGACCTTTCCAGATTAGGAGCGGTAAAGGCGTTTGGAGTGATTCCAACCTTTGCAGGGCTTCTGCTCACAGGTAATGCCCATTTTTAAGACTGAGCTATATGAACTAGACAGGATATAGCATGAACAAGTGACATCCAGGTGGAGAACCTGTCGAAACGATGAGATATGAGATCCTATATGGCATGGTTCTTTGACGTCAATAGTCTTTAGGTATGCTACGGCAGCAATTGCCTTGACTGAAGCATTGCAGAAGATGTACAGTCTTTGCATCTTGACTTCAGATGATGGCACAGAAACATGGGGTCGTGCCACGTGAAGGCTGGTCAAAGCTTTGAGAGACTTCTTCCAACCTGTCCACAGGTCCTTTATCTTCGTGGGAAGCGGATCATCCCAATCAGACGTCTCTGTGGTGAAGTCTCTTAACATCATTTTACTTTGGATGGTAACAGGCACTCATATAAGAGAGGATATAAACTGTTTATGGTGGACAGAACTCCTCTGTGTGTGAAAGGCTTTTCTTCCTTGCTAATTTGGAAGGTGAATGTGTCTGCCTTTAAATTCCAGAGCAAACCAAGGCTCCGGGAGTCGGGGCTAATATTCAAGTCCTTTAAATTACTTGAATGGTCTTGGGGTGAGAAGGCCTCCATTAACTCACGGCTGTTGGAGGCGATTTTTTGCAACTTCAAATTAGATCAAGCGAGCATCCCTTAAACTCTTTTCAGGAGACTGATTGCGGTCTCGTTCATGGGTGTGGATTTCAAGCAGTCGTCCACGTAGAAATCTTTTTCCACAAAGGATCTGACATCTGACCCATACGTTGTTTTATCCTCCCGGGCTGAATGCCTGAGACCGTAGATAGCAACTGCAGGGGAAGGACTGTTTCCGAAGATGTGCACTCTTATTCGGTACTTTATAATGTCTTCATTGGGGTCGTGGTTGTGGTACCAGAATAACCTCAATGATAAAGGTGCGACCCAGCTTTTTGACTTGTCTTTTACTATTTCTTGATCCATGATATCCAAGAACAGCCTGTCTTCTATGGACATTGTTGACCCTGTTGTCTTCTCTTGTCCTGTGGAAGACTGTGCGCTCTAGGTGAACTGGCTCACCATCAAAGGCGTGGTCTTCACAGGAGGGATCCACGAAAGGACAAGGCACAGGAGCGCTGTGTGGCAATTCTTTTATCAGGAATCTACTGTAACATGGCTGGAATAGGGAAGGACATCAATTTTCAAGTGTTTTGGTGAGCATACTGTTGACTGAGGTCGACTTGTGTGCTCCACCTAGACCAGTGATGGCGAACCTTTTACAGACTGAGTGCCCAAACTGTAACCCAAAACCCACTTATTTAGCGCAAAGTGCCAACACAGCAATTTACCCTGAATACTACAGTCCAATATAGTATATTTTCCATGTACTTTATCATGTAGCTATAATAGCCTGCCTACATTCAGTGCACTGCCTGTGCTGGTCATAGTGCACCCGGCGCTGATGAATGGCAGGAAAAGTCTAAGGCATATTGGTACACCATAGACTTTTTCCAGGGTGTGGGTGCCCACAGAAAGGGCTCTGAGTGCCGCCTCTGGCACCCGTGCCATAGGTTCGCCACCACTGTCCTAGACAGACGTCTCCTATGATGACCCATCCTAGGTCAAGTCTTTGGGTGTATGAAGCATTTTGGGGACCGTTAATCTGTCCTCTAGCCTTGTGAACTCGTAGTATGTCTCTTCCAAGGAGTAAGACTATCAGGGCTTCTGGGTACAGTTCCAGTATCAGGTGAGCTATATGCCTCAGGTGGGGGTGGTATGCTGCCACCCCTGGTGTAGGTATCAGACCACTTGTCAGAAATGTACCTTGTACCCAGCTGTCTTCCTCCCCGCCGTCTCAACGGTACCAGCACATGTCGTTAAGGAGTAGGGAGAACCAGGCCCTACGCTGTTGAAAGTGTAGAAGAAGGTGGATTTAGCTAAAGACCGGTTGCTTTGATCATCTAAGATTGCATATACATTGATCCCCTTATGTCGGTGGCTGACTGGATAAATTCTGACAAGGCAGATTTTTGAGCAGGACTTCCCTCCTGAGAGTCTTTTACAGATCTCTGTACAGTGAGAAGTGACTACTTGGGTATCTATGTCGGTGTCTTTCCATCATACTCCTCTGCTTGGGATGATACCTAAGAGGGATGTCCAGGGTGTAAAGCTGTGTTGTCAGGTCTGATGTGTTCTGTGCTACCGCATTCTGTGCATGTCACACTAAACTTACAGTTCCCTGTGAAGTGTGATGTAGTAGTGCAGCACCTTAAGGAGATGTTGTTTTCTTTGAGGAATTGCGGTCCTCTAAAGACTTCTCCATAAAGGCGCTGCATTTTAGTAGAGGATGTGGTTTCTTGTGCAGGGGGCATTCTTTGGTAAGATCTTTGAGTTAGTTCTCTTCCTGAGAAGACTTAAACGACCTGTAAGAAGAACCTGTGGAGGCAACGTTAGTTTTGTGGACTGCCACTGGTGTTTTATGAGGTTTGACACCAGGGGTGGCGGAATATGACAATGTAAAGTCAAAACTGGGATCGTTTCTGATCCTTGCCTTTTGAGGAACAAAGTCTAAAGGGGCGTGGTACATTATGAAACTGTTTATAATGGGAACCATGCGTGAATCACTTTTCCTGCAGATTATGGCAAGCACCCGACTGTATAAGGAGGGTGCTCAGGGACTGATGGTCCCCCCCTCCCCCTTTTTCCCCTTAGGGCTTTAGGGTGCTGGCCCCTTCGAGTTAATGGTAAAGTAGATGGCAGAATAGGACCATTAAGAGGTTAATTCACTGGGGAGCTCCTTAGACAGGATGTGGGCGGGGCAGAGAATCCTGGAGGCTGCATATACTCACTCCATATTCTGGCACTTCCTCTTGCCAGTGGAAGCAAATTGGCCCTCCCTCCCTCCCTTTGTGGATATACTTGGGAGACTGGTCAAGATACAAGGTTTTGATCGGTTATGGATACTTGTTTTATTCTGCTTTGTTTTTCAATTTTTAGGAGCCCTGCTGGGAGTCCAGAGGTTTGGATATCGCTCTGATGATTACGGCTTTTGAGATACGTGAATTCTGGTCGAGTTTATCAAGTCACAGCTGGCGGCATTTGGGTGCAGCGGAGATATGGTGGTACAAGATGGCGTAATTGCCCGCTGGGAGTCCAGCGGCCGGCATACCGCTCTTGATGATTACGGTTTAACTTGCCCGCTGGGAGTCCGGCATTTGGCATACCGCTATGATATTATGGTTTATTAAGGTTTGCCGCTTTAATAAAGAAGCTGTGGCCGATCACCATCCAGCAATAAAGTGACACAGTTGTCAGTGTTTTTGTTATAGGTCAAGTTTGGGTGAAGGGGTCAAGCGGGAGTTAAAGGTGATACCCCACCCTGTTTCCCTGGATACCAGCAGTCTAAGGGAGTTTTTGGACAATCAGATTGACACCTCTGGCGGTGTCCAGGAATGCTAGCACCGGCAGATCTCCTTCTGCCTGAGAAACCTGTACATCTATCAACAAGTTGCTGAGTTCGCTGAGCTTCTAATAACACCTAACTACTATCCTGGGAAAATTATCAATTCTCCTATATAAAGCATTTTCTATAGCTTTTATTCACCCATAACACTCAACAAGTCTTTCCCACACCATCTTTATGCCTTTGCCCGGATAGTTTATATTAATGTCTCTGATTCTTTTGGCGTGTTTAGCAGACTCTCTTCCAAGCCACTTTACCAAGAGATCTAACTCCTCTCTACAGGAAAGATCTAAGTCCCTTATGGCTTTCTGAAAGGAGGCTCGCCATGCCCTGTAGTTCTCGGGGCGATTGGTTAACTTTATAAGTCCTTTGGTAACCAGCTCCTGTTTAGCAAAGAACTTAGCGAAGTCCATGGCGGCCTGGTTAGCACCAATACTACCCGGTGTGTTTTTATAATGCTGCATGTGTGGTGTATCACTGTACCGTTTAGGGGTTTCTGGCTTAGGGAAGTCTGTATAATACCGTTCTGACGTGAAGGTTGTCCCTTTAAGTAGAAACGAAGGTTGTAGCTTCTGTTCTGTAGGACGGTAGTTGTGTCTGTCACCGATTTGTCGCATAGAGAAGCTGCTTCTTTCTCTGCGGCGAGTTTCTCCAGTGACGCTTGCAGGCATGCCTTCTCTTCTTCCAGTAAGACTTTCTCTTTTTCCTTTAACGCTTGCAGGCATGCTCTCTCTTATTTCAGTAACACTTTCTCTTTTTCCTTTGACGCTTGCAGGCATGCTCCCTCTTCTTCCAGTAACGCTTTTTCTTTTTCCTTTGACGCTCTCTCTTTCTTTAGTTGCATCTCTTGTGCAGCAAAAGAAGGCCTTACTTTTGTAGCCTCAGCTTCTGCATGGACGAGAGCAGCCTTTTCTTTTCTTGAGGACTTGCTAGAGCAGCTTGCTCGTGACCTGGTCCTGTATGATGATGCCTGGCTAGCGGAAATTGTGTGTCTTTTGCTGGCTGTTTAATGCCTCTATGCAGACTTAGACTAGTCTCGTGGTCGTGCTCTCGCTTCTTTTGACTGTATGACAGCCGCTGCAATAGTGTACGCAGGACTGTCTGTGGGATGGCGGCTCCGTATAGTCAGATCCACTATTGCTGGTGACTAGCATCTGTTTTACCGTTCTGTTTTCAACTTAACACTGCTAGATGGTGCTATAACCACACTAACCACTTGAGAAAAACCAAGACTCTGGCAGGATGAACTAGAATCATTTTTTATCCCTGCTAAGCAGAACAAGGGATATATTTTCTGATGCCAGAGGAGACAGTATATAATGTTTTGGGGTTCATGGCCCTCATCAGTAAAGAGCAGGGTATCGTTTTTCCTGAGGATCAGAAGGTAGAGTTTGTTCCAGACTGATTTGTATTTGGTTCCTAGTAAGGTGACCATTCAGAGCAGGGATGTCACCTTAACTACCTCCCCTTACATGTGCTGCAATGTTAACATATCCCTATGCAGTTATATTATTTTAATCCACAGCGCCATCTGCTGCTGCCAAATGACATTACGACTCACTTATGTTTTTTAACATTTTTAACAATCCTTTTTGAAGTACAAAGTGTGCAGGTTAATTTTTGGTTATCTTACTCGACTTTGGTTTGTCCAAGCTGGTGCATGGAAGAAAATAGAGGAGTTGTCCACGACTGTTGGTTATGTGATCCCCTGCTGGTGATGCTGCCTGTCTTGGCCACATGCAGTGCTAGTGAACGGTGCACTCCGCCGCGCATAGTAAGAGGATAGCCAGGATATGTGAGATTGCGTGTGGTTAATTCTGGGCCTAGAACGCATGCTCTATCTGCACTAATGTTAATCCGGCGCTGAATGTAACTGTTACATCTGAGGCACTGCTTCTCATTCTGCCTCTCATCTTCCTGCGCGTGCTCACTAAAAAACAAAGGGGGAGGTTTATCAAACTGGTGTAAAGTAGAACTGGCTTAGTTGCACATAGCAACTAGGGATGAGTGAATCGACTTCGGATGAAACATCTGAAGTCTATTCGCATAACACTTCGTTCAAATACTGTACGGAGCAGGAGCTCCGTACAGCATTACAATGTATTGGCTCCGATGAGCCGAAGTTATTGCTTTGGGAAGTCTTGCGAGACTTTGTGTAATAACTTCGTAAATAAATTTGTACTGTAAAAAACTAATTCCCGAACTTGGGTTCAGTTCCAAGTGGTACCTTGGAACCGAACCGGAGTTTGGGAAATGTTTTTTTTACAGTACAAATTAATTTATGAAGTTATTACCTGAAGTCTCGAGACTTTGCAAAGCAATAACTTCGGCTCATCAGAGCCAATACATTCTAATACAGTATTGGAATGAAGTTTTATGCAAATCGACTTCAGATGTTTCATCCGAAGTCTATTTGCTCATCCCTAATAGCAACCAATCAGATTCCACCTTTCATTTTCCAAAGGAGCTGTGGAAAATGTAAGGTGGAATCTGATTGGTTGCTATGGGCAACAAAGCCAGTTCTACTTTATACCAGTTTCATTAATCTCCGCCAAAGTGTTTAACCTGTGTTTACTAACCTCTGTCTCTCCAGCTATTGCAAAACTGCAACTCCTATCATGTCCTAATAGCCTGCAGCCATCAGGACATGATAGTTGTAGTTTCACAACAGCTGGAGAGCCAAAGGTTATGGAACATAGGTCTACAGTACTGTAAGAAGCACTGTAGTAAAATAAAAGCTGTGCTGCGATTGATTGCTGTGGGCAAAAATGAAAGCTGTGCTGCAATTCATTGCTGTGGACAACAAACAGTTTGTCTATTAGAGGCAGACTGAAATGCAGGGGAGATGAGAGGTATAGTGAGAAGCAGTGCCTCAGCAGTCACATTAGTGTATACAATTTAATACATGCTGCATCAAAAACATTACTTTATTACAATCTCAGAATTGTAGTTGAAAAAAAATGTGACACGGGACATCAGCCAGCCATTTTAGGTAAAAATTTATTATCACTTCTTAATTATTTTAAGTTAATATGATAATTACAGGCAGATTAAAATGTACACTGTGCCATGAAACCCCCAAATTACATCCCTTCAAATTATACAGTATTTATACATACAACACAGAGGGAGGAGGGGCTGAGGGCCGGCATCTGGTTCTGTAATGGCAGCGGGCCCAATGCAGTCATTGTATTCTATTACACCGGGCCCCGCTCACTGTAGTATAATCATATCTAACCTGTAGGTATTGTTAAACTATTCAAATCATCTGAAATCCAGCGCCTGTACTACTTACTACTAACTTTGTAGCAGGTGCAAGAGGCAGGTTGGGTGGGCGGCAGCGTAACGTACTACGTCACGTGCCTGCCCCGCCCACTTTATGAATGAAGCAGGCGGCTCAGGCGAGTGACGTAGTGAGTCACGCTGCCAGCGCCCGCCCGGGCTCCGGCCTGCTACAAAGTTAGTAGTAAGTAGTACAGGCGCTGGATTTCAGATGATTTGAATAGTTTAACAATACCTACAGGTTAGATATGATTATACAACAGTGAGCGGGGCCCGGTGTAGTAGAATACAGTGACTGCATCGGGCCCCGCTGCCATTACAGAACCAGATGCTGACCCCTATTTACTACACAGGGACACTGTTATGGGGGGATCTGTGGATGACACATAGCATAAGATGCTATATATGTGTCATCCACAGATCCCCCCATATCAGTGTCACGCCATCCACAGATGCCCCCATAACAGTGCCATCCACAGATGCCCCCATAACAGTGCTATCCACAGATGCCCCCATAATGATCACCCATAACAGTGCCATCCACAGATCCCCCATAACAGTGCCATCCACAGATCCCCCATAACAGTGCCATCCACAGATCCCCCATAACAGTGCCATCCACAGATCCCCCATAACAGTGCCATCCACAGATCCCCCATAATAGTGCTATCCACAGATCCCCCATAACAGTGTCATCCACAGACCACAATTAGTTCAAAACCCACCAAAAGCACACCTTTTGGTTCAAAATATTTTTTTCTTATTTTCCTCCTCAAAACCCTAGGTGTGTCTTATGGGCCGGTGCGTCTTATAGGGCGATAAATACCGTATATTCTTGTACATAGGAGCAGTATTACTGTAGTTTTATTCTTGTACATAGGAGGCAGTATTATAGTAGTTATATTCTTGTACATAGGAGCAGTATTCTAGTAGTTATATTCTTGTACATAGGAGCAGTATTATAGTAGTTATAATTTTGCATATAGGACACAGTATTATACAGTCATACTTTTGACAATGGGGGCAGTATTATATTTGGCATATTCTTGCATTTAGTGCAGTCTTATAGGGTCAGAGTTAATTTTTTAAGGCAAAGCAAAATAGAGTTCCAGTTTTCTATTACTTCCTCATCTAATCAGAGATTTTAATTTTCCTTTAGTAAAATGTCAGATCAGCAGTTTGAACCTAAATAATATCATGTATAGGTTCCTTTATTTAAAAAGATATTTTCAATAAAAAAAATATAGAAAAATAATGGTAGCAAAACATTGCAATTTAGTACAACTCCGTTTTCTGGTGCCTGCTCACATTGACTCAAGACGTAATAGTTATTTTTCATTTGCTTAAGATCAACATTATGTTAAGGTAAATGTGATGAAAAACCTTAGTCTTTTTACCCAGTGACAAATGTTTTCTGAGACCCCCCCAAAAATGATCTGACGTAGAGGTAAGTTATAACGTAAAAAATTATAAGAAGCGGTGCTCACCTGCTTAAACCTCGCCGTTACAGCAATGCTCCCAGCGGTCTTTGCATCCAGAGATGCAACAGTAAATTACCTGACTGCATCACCTGACCACTGAGGACACTGATTGGCTGCAGTGGTTATGAGAGTAGCCAGAAAATAAGACGGTCAGGAGCACTGGAGCAGCGGGTCAGTGTTTGCGCAGGTTTGTATTGTTTCTTGTTTTTTTTTTATTAATTGTTCCCAGCTGTTTGCTCATTTTTGGGTGGCCTCGGGAAAACCTTTAAAAATTTAGAAATTTTTAAAGCCGAACTCCCTCAACATAAATACACACAAAAAAAATCACTCAATGTTACAGTTCCTATTTCCAAAAATATTAAGTGCTAAATGTACATCTCCAGAATCAACATTATATTTACAAAGACCCAGAGCCTCATTTATACAAACTGTCTAAAAGAAAAATGCTATAGGTAAAATGAAAGCTGCACAGTGATTGATTGATTGATTGATTGCTAGGGGCAACAAGGACATTTTTTATTGTAGACCAATTTCATAGTTCTGTCCCAGGGGGCTCTAAGGTGAAAGCCATTGGTGCAAACAAAAATGGAGGGTGTTGCTCAAAACAAAAAGTGATATTATTTCTAGTAAAAGGTTTACGCCAAGTTGTAAACATATCCCCAGTGGCGTTCCTACCATAAAGACTACTATAGGCCCCGCAGGGAGGGCAGGGGGTCAGTACTGAACTGCTTCTCCTGTTCCCCACAGAGATTCAGTGCAAAAAATATTTTTTACAGCTTTCATTAAAATCTATGGTAACTGTATACATTCGTATACACTGAGCTCCCTCTAGTGGTGGCTGCAGGCAACCAGTTTCTTAATTTACTGTGTGGAGGGAAGCAGGGGATTTACCAGTTTATTTATGCGGGTTGTCGGGTGTAGATACATTGAGAAATATGGTGATCAGAGCCGGCACCATAATTATAAACCACTTGTTCAACTTTTTGTGACATAGATGTTGAATAAAGTGGTGGGGCCAGAAGGTCCATACTAACTTTTGTTATAGAGCCCTATAATAGCTGTTCATGCCACTGCTTATTCTCTATCCTCTCTGTGGGACTACTAAGTGCTGTATGCTCAACCACTGTGCAGTTCATACGTGGAGACACAGGACCACCATTCTGGTGATTGGTTGGGGTCCCAGTACTCAGACCCCCAACCGAGCAGACGCATTTCTCCTATCCTGTGGATAGAGCCCTATGATAGCTGTTCATGCCACTGCTTATTCTCTATCCTCTCTGTGGGACTACTAAGTGCTGTATGCTCAACCACTGTGCAGTTCATACGTGGAGACACAGGACCACCATTCTGGTGATTGGTTGGGGCCCAGTACTCAGACCCCCAACCGAGCAGACGCATTTCTCCTATCCTGTGGATAGGGGATACGTTAAAAACTTGGAACCAACCTCTTTAAAGGGCTTGTACCAAGTTGTGAAGTTATCTCCTGTTCTGTGAAAGCTAAATGCTCGGTGGGGTCCAACGAGTGGGACGTGCACGAATTCTGAGAATGGAGATCCCATTGCCTTGATCTGATGGTATGGTGGATCAAGTCATCCTCTATGGGGTCACTGGAAATAACCAACGGGACCCCCATTCTTGGGATCGGTTGAACCCCCCTGATCAATTAGTTATCCCCTATCCTGTGATTACCAGATAACTTCAAAAGTTGGAATAACCTCTTTATCCCTTTTAACTTGTAATCTATAAGTAACTATGTGTAACGCCCCCTGAGGTGGCATTTATCATGTAGATAAAGTTAATACAAGCCACTTAATAAAGTATTGTGATTCTCCATATTGCCTCCTTTGCTGGCAGGATTCATTTTTCTATCACTTTATACACTGCTCGTTTCCATCGTTACGACCACCCTGCAATCCATCAGTGGTGGTCGTGCTTGCACACTGTAGGAAAAAGCACTAGCCTATGTGCGCTCCCATGGTCCCGGCCACCAGAGAGGCTGACGTTTTTCCTATATTGTGCAAGCACGACCACCACTGATGGATTGCAGGGTGGTCCTAACCATGGAAACGAGCAGTGTATAATGTGATAGAAACATGAATCCCGCCAGCGAAGGAAGCAATATGGATGATAACAATACATTAGTAAGTGGCTTGTATTGACTTCCTCTACATGATGAATGCAACTTACTGAAGTGAGACAACCCCGTTAAGCTTTGAGAGACGAAAAAGTTGACGACCACGGCATAGTCATTTACTTTTCAGGAACCTGCTTCCTATCGATGCAGGTATCAGACTTGTTCACCAAGTAGAAGTAATGAGCCGCTCTGTGAAACCATTTGTCCACCAGTGCCACCAGTCAGTAGAGAGTTCCAGAAACCTGTATTCACAGCTATTGCACTCGTCAGTTCGTCGTGATTTTCTTCTCACCTCATTGTGCACGACACTCAGCAAGGTGGCAGATTTTTCTCCAGGTCTGCAGAACATTTACCCGTCTATAGAGTGTCCGTAAGAAAGATGACTTTGCAGATATCTTACTTGTACCGTAAAGAAGGTTGGCTTCCACCTTTAGAGATCAGCATTCCCAAAATATCCAGAAAAAAAGTTCAAAATTCTTGACGGAGGGATGGAGAAGAATTATCTTCATATGTCCTGCCTAGAGTTGAGCACCACTGAAAGTTGCTATCGGCAAACACAAGAGGGAACAGAATTGGTCCCGAGAGGTTTGTGACCAGTGGGGCGTGTAGACAGAACGGAAGTCTCGGACCTCAGGCTTGTAGCATGGCGAAACCTCGCACCTGGTGGAGAAGGAAACAGACATGTCACTATATACATGGCCTGTCAGCAGAACTGCCTTGTTAGTGCAAATTCACATGCGGCAGCATCACTCATGGTTATTTGCTGTGAGCTCGAGATATGCGGCATAAGATGGCGTCACTTTGTAACAAGATGTCTATGCTTTGTGTCTGTGTGTGGCTACCCAAAGACTGTAATGTGAATTGTAGCCTGTCAAGTGTGAAAATCTCCACCAAAATGTCCATGATTCTCTGTATTCTACTGTCCAGCTATTCATATTAAAACTCAGTCTACCAATCTACGTCTGAACATATGGCAGAGGATATGCTAGAAATCATCCCAGTCACTCACTTTACAACCCGCTGAAGGATTTTGCGTTCATCTTGGTCCAAGCACAAAGGAAAAGTCCCACCGTTCTGCGCTATAATCTGTGCTTTGTCCACTTTTATTTGTGAAATGCTGATCTGCTGGAATAAAAGAGAAGTGGATTATATTAGGTAAGAAAATTCCTGTGCCTGCTTCCAGATATTTGGTTACAGAGCTAAGACCAATACTAAGATAAGGACATCAGTCAGACGCTAATTTTTAGAATAGGAGCAGTATTATAGTAGTTATATTCTTGTACATAGGAGCAGTATTATAGTAGTTATATTCTTGTACATAGGAGGCAGTATTATAGTAGTTATATTCTTGTACATAGGAGCAGTATTATAGTAGGTATATTCTTGTACATAGGAGCCGTATTATAGTAGTTATATTCTTGTACATAGGAGGCAGTATTATAGTAGTTATATTCTTGTACATAGGAGCAGTATTATAGTAGGTATATTCTTGTACATAGGAGCCGTATTATAGTAGTTATATTCTTGTACATAGGAGGCAGTATTATAGTAGTTATATGCTTGTACATAGGAGGCAGTATTATAGTAGTTATATTCTTGTACATAGGAGCAGTATTATAGTAGTTATATCTTTGTACATAGGAGCAGTATTATAGTAGTTATATTCTTGTACATAGGAGCAGTATTATAGTAGGTATATTCTTGTACATAGGAGCCGTATTATAGTAGTTATATTCTTGTACATAGGAGGCAGTATTATAGTAGTTATATTCTTGTACATAGGAGGCAGTATTATAGTAGTTATATTCTTGTACATAGGAGCAGTATTATAGTAGTTATATCTTTGTACATAGGAGCAGTATTATAGTAGTTATATTCTTGTACATAGGAGGCAGTATTATAGTAGTTATATTCTTGTACATAGGAGCAGTATTATAGTAGTTATATTCTTGTACATAGGAGGCAGTATTATAGTAGTTATATTCTTGTACATAGGAGCAGTATTATAGTAGTTATATCTCTTGTACATAGGAGCAGTATTATAGTAGTTATATTCTTGTACATAGGAGGCAGTATTATAGTAGTTATATTCTTGTACATAGGAGGCAGTATTATAGTAGTTATATTCTTGTACATAGGAGGCAGTATTATAGTAGTTATATTCTTGTACATAGGAGGCAGTATTATAGTAGTTATATTCTTTGTCAAATATCTTTTTATTGAAGCAGTGATACATAGAAAAGAAGCAGTTACAATCATGGAAACACTGCATATATAGAGCTTACAACATCTTACAATCAAGAGCTCAAAGTGTAGCACAGGAGAAAGTCAAAACATGCAAAGTCAGTAATATAGACTTCTATTACAGAGCTTAGCATAAAGCATGTGCAGTCATATATGTTAAACAACAAGTAACCAATGAACTGGGGTATAAAGGGGAGTGGGGGAGGTATGACGTCTCCCAAGGGGATCATACCTATAGGTCAGAGTATACCAACAATGAAAGGAGGTGAATGAGTATAGTGGTAATAGGATCGTGAATGAGTGATATGTTCCTGTGTCAATGGGGAAGGTCTTCCCCTGACATGACATCTAATACGAAGTCTATAGACATAGGATGTGCCGAGTTGGATGTACAGTTATCCTTGCACGTGGGGAGGGGTTGGCGTTTGATGTGAATACATGTATTGTAGCCAGGGTGCCCATAATTTCTCGTGTTTGTAGTGTGTCCTAGCCTCCCAACTAGCTAGCTCTTCTAGTCTTTGCAGGGATACGACTTTTGCTGTCCATTGTGTGATGGTGGGGGGTCAGTGCTAAGCCACTGCAAGGGGATGAGTAACCGCGCTGCTTGTATGAGGTGAGTTGCTAGGTTGTGCTTTGAGGGGTCAAGGTGTCAGAAGGTAGCCATAAGAGGACTAATTCAGGTGTTAGATTCACCCTGGCCCCGGTGATCTTGTGAATTTCATCAGAGATCTGTGCCCAGTAAGGCTTGATCTTCGGGCATGTCCACATAATGTGTAGGAGTGTCCCGCTGTCCTCCTTGCAACGCCAACAAACGTCATTAACACTGAGTCCGCTGCGAAATAGTTGCGCGGGTGTGCGGTACCATTGGGTGAGCACCTTGTAGGAGTGCTCTTGTATTTTAATACACCTGGAAAAGCCATGGGAATTGGCGTGGATTCTCATTATCTCCGTCTCTGAGAACGTTTTCCTAGTTCACCTGCCCATGTGTGTATGTATTGTGGTTGTGCTTTGGTGTTTGGGGTGTTAAGTGCGAGGTATAGCAAGGAAATCCACCTCCTTATCGGGGTTTTAGAATCCAGCATTTTTCCAGCCAAGTAGGTTGGCAATTTAGGTCTACTGTGGCTTCTAGGGCCTTCCCTGTGTATGACAACTCGTGTTGTTCTAGAAAATTGGCGCTGTCCATAAGGGACCTAAGAGGAGTCTGTGTTGAAGGACTTAGTCTTGTGTGACGTACAAAGTCAAGCATTTTGTGCGTTCTAAGTTTAACCCAAACCGGTGAGGGGCTCGTTAGATTAGGTTTAAGTATAAAGGGGGCTAAGTCCGCCGGGAGGTTTGCTGGTATTTTACCCAGCAATTCGCCTCCAGAGTTTAAGTGTTTGATTACCGCTCTGGTACCTTTAAGTAAAATCTGGGAGTGAAGGGTGAGGGGGTCAAGTCCCAGAGAGCTGCTTTTTGAGGAGGTGAGAGTAACAGAATCTCTAACTCGTTGCCCAGGGTATGTAAGCTAGGGTTGTGCAATTGGACCCATCTTTTCAGGTGTATGGCTTGATAATATCTGAATACATCTGGCATCCCAAATCCTCCCTGTGAGCGTTTCAGTATCAGGTGATTATAGGCTAGGCGTGCGGGTTTACCCCCAGAGATATGTGGTAAAGAGGCGTCTAAGCTTAGTTAGGTATGCCGTGGGCAGGAAGGTGGGGATCATTTGCAATGTATAAAGGAATTTCGGCAGGATAAAGGCTTTCAGTAAGTTTTTCCGACCCATCCAGCTGGTATAGGGAAGGCGCAAAGTTTGTAGTAGTGTTTGTATCTCGTCTAATAGAGGTATGAAGTTAAGTCGGAATATATCTGCGGGACATGGAGGGATTTTGACCCCCAGGTAAGTGACTGATGTGGATTGCCACTGAAATGGAGTGGATTTGCGTAGGTCATCTATAATTTTTTGGAGGCAGTGATGTTCATTGCTTCAGATTTAGTGTGGTTCATTTTATAATTAGACACCCTTCCATATTCCTCAAAAAGTGTCAGCAGGGTTGGGAAGGCCTCGACCGGGTTGGATACCATAATGAGCAGGTCGTCTGCGTAAGCTGCAGTGGTATATTCTATGGAGTCCTGTTTGGCCCTGACTCCTCGGATATCAGGATGTTCTCTAATCGCTTGTAATAAGGTTTCCATAACCAGGACATATAGAGCTGGGGACAAGGGGCAGCCTTGCCTCGTTCCATTGTGTATAGAGAAAGATGGCGATAAAGTGCCATTAACTCTGATTCTGGCGCTAGGCTCATTATACAGAGTCATAATAGCGTCTAGAAAACCTTCCGGGAGGCCAAACTTACGCAGCGTCTTTCGCATAAAGGCCCAATTAACCCGGTCGAAGGCCTTCTCTGCATCTACACTTAAGAATGTCAGTGGCAATCGGTGTTTAATGGACCACTGTATGGCAGCCACAATCCGGCAAGAATTGTGATTCCCTTCCCGGCCCGGTACAAAGCCGGCCTGGTCAGGAGTGGATAATCTTTGGAAGGAGAGGGTTGAGTCTTAAGGCCATCAGTTTGGCCCAGATTTTGATATCTACGTTAAGTAGTGATATGGGCCTGTAGCTGCCACACAGTAGGGGTCTTTCCGGGTTTGGGCAAAATAGTTACTGTCGCTTCTAGCGATTGTTTGTGGAGACGTGCTCCGTTCAAGAGGGCATTACACCACGTGGTCAGTTGTGGAGTTAGAGTGGTGGCAAACTTTTTATAATAACCTGCCGGGAAGCCATCAGGGCCGGGGCTTTTCCCGGATGGCATGGAATTGAGTATTTTTGAATTTCTGACTCAGTTGTTGGGACTAACAGGCCGTTGCTATCCTGTTGAGATATTGTAGGCAAGTGTAGGCGTTCTAAGAACTGGTCCATGGCCAATTCTAATGAAGGCCCGCCTTCCGTGTGACTTCCAGATATACTATATAATCGTTTGTAGAATTTTTGAAACTCTCCAGCTATATCAGCTGTTTTGTGTAGCACGGCGCCCTGGTCAGATTTAATTCTGGGGATATACATGGCTGCAGTTCTCTGTTTGATTAGGGAAGACATTAATTTGGAGCCTCTGTCGCCATGAGCGTAATATCGGAATTGGGCATATTGATAGGCTTTAGCTGTCTTAATGTTTAGGTGATCTTTCAGGCGTGACCTCAGCTGGTTTAGCTCCGTCTGGATGGAAATTGCTTTTGACCGTTTGTGTATTGCTTCCTTTTCAGCGATCTGCTGGAGCAGCGTATGTAAGGTGTGTTGCCCTTCTTTTTACGTTTGCTGCCCAGGGCGATTAATTCCCCTCTCATCACAACTTTATGTGTTTCCCACAGAGTAGTGGGCGAGACCTCAGGTGTAGAGTTCTCTTTAAAGAACCAAGTCAGTTTTTGCTTGAGGGTATCGACATCCGCCTCTCTGTCCAATAGCGTCTCATTGAGTCTCCATTGTTTATACTGAGACGGCATGCTGGAGAAGCGCAGAACCGTAGATGTTGGCGCGTGATCAGAGACTGTTATCGGTTCTATGACTGCGCTTTCCACCATGTCAATGGAGTTAGAGGACAGAAAGATGTAGTCCAACCTCTTATGGGTATTATGTGGTGCCGAAAAATAAGTGTAATCCCGGTTATCGGGGTGTACGAGTCTCCATGTATCTACTAAATGCGCATCTGAGAGATAGTTGTTAATACATCCTATAGCTGAGTGTGTAAGCTGGGAGGTGCCGTCTGAGGCGTCTAATAGTGGGTTAAGAGTGATATTGATGTCGCCTCCTACTATCCGTGTACCCTCGGCAAATTGTCCAAATTTCTCTAAAGTAACTTTAAGCCATTTCTTCTGGCCCCTGTTGGGGCTATAGAGGCTAGCCAGTGTCACCGAGTGCGTGCCTATAACCCCTTTTGCAAATATGAACCTCCCTTCCGGGTCCAACTGAGTCGCCACCAGCTTAAAGGGAACTCGCTTTGCGATAGCTATACCTGCACCTCTTTTCACTTTCTCAAAGGGACAAATGAACCAATGTTGAAAATAGGAGTTGGGAAGACTGGGGACCCTGGTCGTCTTAAAATGCAATTCCTGCAGAAAACATATGTCTGTACCCGATTTTTTCAGCAGGCGAGTGACCTGTGAGCGCTTCTGTGGGGTGTTGAAGCCCCTGACATTGAAAGAAGTGCATTTAAGACGAGGTATGACTTGTGTCATGTCAAACAGAAAAGAGACCCATTACCACGTGTAACATCTCTGACCAGGAGGGATGGGGACAACAATCGAACAAAAAGTGTAACAATAACAATGAAGGACAGAGCAGGTATACTGCTGTGGTTACCGTCACACCGGCCCCTCCGCAGCAGTTCAATTAGATGCGGCTGGGCGGGCGTGAAAGGCTCCAATATGTGGCGCTCGCGCCAGGATTGCGCCATATTATCACTGGCGTGTGGGGAGTGGGGGGAATAGAGTATCGGAACAGTAAGAAAACCGTTCCCCCACAAACTAGATATATAACTAGAAGTGTAAAGCATGGTGGATAAACCAACTATAGATGGTAAAGCAGAATAAATCATAACATGCTATGTTTGAGGGCAGCTACAGAGGCTGCGCTGGAACAGGCCATATAGCAGAAGTAAACCGCAATAAATGATAATAAACAGAAGGAGATGTCAAAGATCAATGCAAATAAGTGAGAACCTGGTGGGTGAGTTATACTTGCATAAGTCCCGGCCGATGTATCCATCTCTGAGGTCATATGTGCAAAACAGTGATGTAGAGGCCGGTTTTGCAAGTACCCGGTGGATAATAGCAAGGGAATCACTTCCTCCAAGTAGGGGACTGGTTCCAAGTCTCCGGTGACAGCAACCGCCCTGGTGGGCTGCAGACCCGTCCAGAAGAGAGGTGACCAGGTCCTGGAGGCAATCCCTTGCATGATGAGTGAGAGCAAGTAAGTTCCCAAGGGGAGTCCACGGGGATAAGAGGTGACTTCACCTAGGATTTAGGTGTCTCTTAATCTGGATGCGGTTTTCTTCCTCTGGGGGGCCGACGACCATCTCTGGACTTCTGGTAACTCCGGTAACGGGCTCCCAAGTCCCGCAGAGGGCAGCCATGAAGGGATGTCTAGCGGGGTTGTTTGCAGCAACTCCCATGCTGCTTGGAGATCCGAAGGTATGCGAATAACGCAGCGGCGTCCCCCTACAGCAAAGGTGAGGCCGAAGGGGAACAGCCATTTGTATGGGACCTTTGCATGTCGGAGATGGTCCGTTAGAGGGCGCAGCGCTCTGCGTTTATTGAGAGTCGATGGCGCCAAATCCTGATAAAGGGAAATATTTGCACCTTCAAAGGTGATTTCTTTCTTGTTTCTGGCCGCCGTCATAATCGCAGCTGTGTCGACGTATCTTAGTAGACCGCAAATAACGTCCCTGGGATTTTCTGAGTCTTTCGGTCGGGGCCTTAGCGCTCTATGGATGCGTTCTATCTGCACTTCTTCAGCTCTGTCTGGGCCGAGCAGGGAGCCAAAGATGGCGATGGCGGTGTCTGCTAGAGCTTCTGCGGCCACGTTTTCCGATAGACCTCTTATTCGGAGGTTTTTCGGCGACTCCGATTTTCCTGATCTTCCAGCATTGTGTATGCGTTGTCCAGGGAGTCGATAAAGGCTGTTGTGTTGTCGCTTACCGCCTTAATGTAGGGCAGTATGGCAGCCTGATTGTGCTCCAGGGTTTCAACTCTATGGCCTATCTGCCTGACGTCGGCTTTGATTTCTTTCAGCTCTTGTATAAGTGGAGATAAGGCCTCTGTCAGAGCTTGTTGTAAAAAGTGCCTGGAGATCGGTGCTGCTATTGAGTCAGCCTGACCTTCTGCTGAGTCTATTGTGGAGCCGTCCTCTTCCTCAGCATGCTGTGACCAGCCCTCCTGGTCTTCCAGCACCATCTTGGCAGCTGCCAGGGAGCCTGTGGCTGGCTTCTTGTGAAGGAATTTCTCCATGTCGGAGGTGCTGCGGTCTGGTTTCTTTGGTTCAGGCTTGTCTTTAGGAACACACCTGCCTATTTTGCCCATCCTGTGCTAAGTTGGTCGGGTTTTCAGCTAGTTTGTGGGGTTACATGGAGGAGAGCTCTCCTACATGTGTCTGCTCTGGTTGGCAGTCAAGCTCCGCCCCCCCTATAGTAGTTATATTCTTGTACATAGGAGCAGTATTATAGTAGTTATATTCTTGTACATAGGGGGCAGTATTATAGTAGTTATATTCTTGTACATAGGAGCAGTATTATAGTAGTTATATTCTTGTACATAGGAGCAGTATTATAGTAGTTATATTCTTGTACATAGGAGGCAATTTTTATTGTAAAAAAACAAAGCAAATACAATTAAATGAAACAAAATTTCTCCATCAGTTCAAAACAGAAATCACATTCAGAGCTCATACAATGATTTCTCCATTATGGAAAACACAATAAAAAACCAATTTTTAACTTAAAGACTCCACTCCTGTTGAAGAAAGGGAAAAAAAATATAAAAATACATATATATAATGCAAACTGAAAAACAAAGATCATTTTTAATCCAGAGATACATTTCTCCATAGCCTCCTATTATTATGGTTCCTCTTGATCTCTACTGATCTTATCCACCTGAGCTCGGACAGTATTTGGCTGACTGCGGTCATATGTTGGAAGGCCTCGCTGTACAGGGACACCCGGGTTCTTGCATGCCAATGGTAATACTTAATGGTGGTTATTATCAGATACATTGTTCCCCTGTCGATATTAATATTAGTCGATGGAACACCATAGATAACCTCAGGGTACTTTAGGGACTGCAACCTTGAGATTTTTAAGTTGTCAGACACTTCTCTCCATATTTTCCTCCCTCCCCAGCACTCTGTTAGGAAATGCTCCATTGTCTCCTCCTGTGGACATCCTAGGGGACACTTCCTATCTGACAGAGACAAGTATTTCAGGTTACCTCTGACAAAGAGCCTCCCATGTAGTGACAACCAGGCGATGTCATAGAGTTTAGCAGGGAGTCGCGTCCCATTGAGGAACCTCAGACTTTCCTGCAGTGTGGTGGTCAGACAATCCCTCAGAGAAAGTGGAGAACAAAAGAAATCCCTATTTATCTTAATGTACAGTTCTTTTCTGGTCTTACTCACGATGAAAGACTTCTCTAGCCTCCACTTCCTGACACACTTCAGGGCATAGTCCAGGTACTGGGGTAGGTAGTCCTGCGTCCATCTCCTCCTCTTGAGACTGCCGCCTCGCACCCAAGATTCTGCAAAAGGCAATATCCAGTCCCTGACACTGTTCACCCACAGGGAGCTGTTCTCAGAGTCCAGGTCACCAAAATTAACTTTTAGAAACATTGAGTCAAAGAACACCCTTGGATTTATCATATCCAGCCCACCCTCTCTCCTCTGCAGGTATGTTATGCCCCTCTTTATCAAATTCAACCTGTTCCCCCATAATATTTGGAAGAACAGGCTAAAGAGTCTAGCTGAGAAAGATTCTGGCAAAGGGAAAATGACAGACACATATAAGAAGACGGGGACCAGGTAAGTCTTCAACATTTTAACCCTTTCTCTATAGGTCAGCCTCCAGTTCTTCCATCGCTGAACCTTTGCATTTCCGGCTTCCAATTTCTCTTCCCAATTTATCCTGGCGTTATCGTCCCTCCCAAATTTAACCCCTAAGATCTTAACATAGGTGGAGGCTTTCGCGAATTGTGGCAGATCAAAGTCTGGATCAGAATTCAATGTCCAGAAAGCTTGACTCTTCTCAAGGTTGACCAGAGACCCTGAGGCCTCCGAGTAGCTTCTGATGGCTGCAGACAACATCTCCACCTCACGAGGCTCAGATATCACCACAGTCACATCATCCGCGTAGGCAACAACACTCAGGGGCAAGCAATGGGGGACCGGCACCCCCCGAAAATCACACTCCTGCAGTGACCTCAGGAACGGGTCTAAGGCAAACACATACAGCAGTGGACTCAGCGGGCAACCCTGTCTCACCCCTGCCTCAACCCTGAATGTGTCACCCTGCCAACCATTGACCAGAGGAAAACTCTCTGCCTCTCTATACAAGGTTTTTAGCCAATCAATAAATTGTCCCGGAATACCGTACTTTGACAAAGTGGCCCATAGATACTCGTGATTCACTCTGTCAAAGGCTTTAGCCTGGTCCAGACCTACAACATATCTCCCACACCTCAGAGCTTTACATCTCTCAAACATCTCCCTTATCGAGATGACTGCTCCAGAGATGTTCCGCCCTTTTACTGTGCCGAACTGACAGCCTGCCAACAGTGCCCGGGACAAACAGACTAACCTAGAGAACAGGATTTTTGCCAGAATCTTCCTGTCGACATTCAAGAGGGCAATCGGCCTCCAGTTCTTGATGTCACTAGGCTCCTTACCTTTAGACAGCAGAATTAACGAGGACACCCTCATGGACGGAGGCATCAGGTGATTTTCTAGACAATTTTTGTACACGTCCACGAGGGTTGGAGCTAAGTGGTCTCTGAATTTCTTGTAGAATTCTGCTGTTATACCATCTGGACCTGGTGCCTTCTTCAGATGTAACTGATCAATGGCCACTTTAACCTCCTCCATCGTCAATTCTGCTGTTAAAGGAGAAAAGTCCAAATCATTAATATCAGGGCCTGGAGTTGCCTCCAAGAATTGAGTCATCTTCTCTTTGTCCAAAACTTTCCTCTGAAATAAGTCAGCATAGTAAGATCTCACCACCCCCAGGATACCCTCCCGAGATTCCTGCAAAACACCCTGGGAGTCAGTGAGACCTGCCACCACTTTGTTTGCCACACGCTCCCGGCAGTTCTCAAAGGGATCAGGCGACCCTAAGGTCCCATAATCCCGTTCCAGAACCAGGGAGGTGTACCTGCTGTACTGATACTGCCTTATCTCAGATTTCAGTCGGTCTATCTTTTGTTGGTCCCCCCCCTCTGCCGAATACAGTGACTCCAATTCTTTCCGCAGCTTGAGATACTGGCTGTACTTACTCTTCCCTCTTTTAACTGACAATCTCTTTAAGAGGGATCTGATCTCATCCTTGACGTCCTCCCACCAGTCTGTCATGTTTTCGTAAAAATCCACTCTCTCCAGCTGATCTTCAAGAAGGGAGTGGATGCAGCTCTGGACATAGGCATCATCCAAGAGACTGGAGTTGAGTTTCCATAAGCCTCTGCCCACATCAGGGCGCTTGGTGGCTCCCAAGCAGAAATACAAGGCCAGATGGTCAGAATACGGGACAACTTTTTCCCTCCTCTCACTAATATTTTCAGAAAGACTCACCAGAGCTAAGTCTATCCGACTGCTTCTACCAGCACAAGAGTAGGTAAACTTTGGATTTCTACCACCACACATGAACACATCACACAAACCAGCTTGAAGAATCATCCTGTTTAGGACCTTAGAGTCTCTAGTAAGGGGTCTGTCCGTAGGTCTGTCACTGGGTGTCAAAACAGCATTAAAATCCCCGCCATAACCACGGGAACAGATGTGAACAGGTATGGCTTTACCTCATTAAAAAGATCAGTCCTCTCCGTCACTGTCTGTGGACCATAGATGTTGATGAGCCGAAGCCTTCTACCTCGGATTGTGACCTCCAGAACTATACACCTTCCCATGGAAACCTCCGTTAATCTATGTATGGTCACATCCCTGGTGTTAAACAGTATGGAGACCCCGGCATTTGGTTCCACAGCCAGTGACCAGAAGGAAGGACCAGACCGCCATTCTCTCTCTGTCTCTCGTACAAGACCCAAAGTATTTAGATGGGTCTCCTGCAAGAAGAAGACATCAGCATCCAAATATTTCAGATGTTCATATACTGCATGCCTTGTTCTCCTTACTTTCATGCTATTCACATTACTTGAGATGACTTTAAGGTAAAACTCAGCCATCAAAGTAAAACAAAGTACAAGAAACAGAGAGACTGACCCCATCATCATAAATCAGAGTCTGAGCACTCCCGCTGACCACCACCAGTTTCCATGTCTGAATCATACTGTCCCTCAACTTGAATGGGTCTCTTTTTAGAGGGAGGGTCATCATTTGGGTCTCCATCATATTCAGCCATCATACGATTTAACTCTTTCTCCATTTCTGTCCTTGCGTTCGACTCAGATAAGACACTGAATCTATTGGCGGTCATTGTCCCATCTGGTCTACTGTCCACTTTCACCTTACTTGTCTTTTGGACAGTGGTCCACTCACCCTCAGGCTTACGGCTGGACTTATCTTTCTTCTTTCTTTTAGACTGCTTAGCCTCCCCAGTGGTGGACACTGGAGCAGAAGAAGAGGAAGCCTCTGAGCATACAGCCTGTGAGACCACCTCCATGTTCCCCTCAATGATTTCTGACTGGGGTTGAGTTTGTACTGGATCACTGTGTGGTATGTCCTGTTGAAGCTCTGGCCCTGTTGGCACTGGCCCTAATATCAACGCGTCCTCCTCCAGGTCATCTGTCCCTGCCAGTAAGTCGTCATCAGAAAAGTCTTTGCATATGTTATGCCAGGCGTCAGGACAGTCCCTGTGGGGATGACCAATCTTACCACACAAATTGCATGGCAGTTGGTACTGACATGACCAACCTCCCCACACAGGTTGCACTTCACCATGACGCACGCACTCGCCAAGTGAGCAGTCTTCCCACACTTAAAGCATTTTCTAGGCTGACCCGTATAGAATCACACACCCTTCTCCCGGCCAATAAAGAAAGAATTGGGCAGATGTTGGGTTATATTGTGGTGTTGATGGAGCTTCACCAAGACCCTCCACCCCCCAGTCCAGATACCATCTTCATCCCTGGTCTTACTGAGTTCTGACATAAGGTCACAATGTCTCCTCAGCCAGACTACAATGTCCTGGTGGGGAACCGACTCATTCCAGAAGAGGATGGCTACATTAACGGTATCTGGTTTAGAGATAAGGATAAAACTGAACTTATTCCAGTCCTCTTTTTCTCTGAACCTGGTAAAGCTAGCCCAGAAGCGGTCCAAGTCAGACATGAGCTTGAAACTGATGTCATAGCCCTGCCTGTCCGGGAGGTTTATCACGGCCAGTATGTTAGATGGCTGGAAGCCCATTTGCTTGCATAGCAGCTCCCTGATGACATACCTCCTATCTGGCAGCTCTTCCTTGGCACCTCTATGCCTGAACCTGACCACGTTCCTCCTCTTGAAAGCCTGGCCAGAATAACTGGTGTTTGATGTAAAAGACGGTGAGCCACGGCTCCAGGCATTCCCAGAGGAGGTGTGACCGGGTCCACTATCCTGCCGTCCTTGTGGGCCCTGTGTAGGCTGCTGGACCCCTGTACTAGGGGGTTCTGGTGCTGTCTGCACAACTAGGGGGGAAACTCCTGTGCATCAGACTGTACTGCCCCCTCCCCACCAACAGTTCCACCAGCATTCACAGATGAGACCACAGACTGGCCAGGTTCCCCAGATCCCACACAGACTGTGGTGCACGCTCCTCTGATGCAGCATTATCACACAGATGATCATCAGTATTATCACATAAAGCATCAGCATAATCATCAGACACATGAATGTCCTCAGCAGTACAGTCCTGCACAGAAGAGCCCAGCTCAGTAATGCCAGTCTGATGTGCTGCTGCACTGTTACCTTCTGGTAGGAATCCACAGTCCATCTGCACAGTGCTGCCCCCTGACGCTTGTGGTGACTGCACTGCTACTACAGGGTTACCTTCAGGTAAAAGTCCACTGTCCTCCTGCAGAGTGCTGGTTGCTGGGACTTGTAGTGCCATGGTAGGAACTGCTGCAGGTGTTTGCTGGTGCTGGACACTTTCTGCCCCTCTATACAAGCTCCCTTCTTTAAAGGAGAAACTTGCTGGCTGCAGTAGAGGTTTTCCATGTGACTGGCGGGGGCCATCTTGGAAAAATTCTGTCTCAAAGCGCTGCTGGTTCCTGTAAGTTTCTCCAACTGGTCCGAGTTGTTCCAAGACAGAGTCCATCTCCCTTACAGTGTCAGCGAGCTGTATGGCCAGGGAGCTCAGCTTGCGGTCATGCATCTCCTGACGGTCAGGGTTTGCTGCCTTTAGTTTGTACATACAGTCTATCTGCTTCTGAAGCTGCAGTTTCTCTTTCCTCAGAGTCTCCATTCTCCTCACCAGTGCTGGAATCTCATCAGGCAGGCAGATCTCAGGTGTGCGCTCTACCCCTCTAGCAGACTGTCCATTGCTGGGTATTGCAGGCTGTGGACTCACAGGATGGCCTCTCACAGGTGTAGTTACTCCGCTTGTTTCCAGCCCAAGCCTCTGCACTGCTGGTGAAGAAACTTGTGGCTCTGGACTTGCTGCGGCTGCTGTCACTGTGGTGGGTGCACAATCTCCAGATTGGGGACCGGCTCCCAGGTTTTTTCCAGTGACTGCACCATGAAACCTTCCTGCTTTCCCATCTTTGGTCTCATCCACATTTTTTGCAACTTTTTTGCTGCTGCTGCTCCCAGATCTTGTACGGTCAGATGTTATCAGGACATTTTGCTGAATGTTTTGCTGTATGGTTTGTCTCTCCAGAGAAGTTCTTCTCTGTCTGCATGGGGAAGGTGAGGGCTGCACACCTGCAGGCTGCAATGGAGTTTGCTTCACCTGCTGCAATCTCTGCTCAACTCTTGCTTCAGAAAAATCCTCAACTTTGGTTTTGCTGGTAGTTTTGCCATCAGGACGCTGCACATTCACACTGGTAGGTGGATTCATCACAATTTTACTTACTGCTGCTTCTTTCTTCTCTGCCATTACTTTCTTTACATCCTGGCTTCCTGCTGTACTGGGACTGCTGACACCACGACTGGGACTGCTGACAACATGACCGTCGAGACTCTGCTCATTCATCTTCTTCAGAAGAACTTTAGGATTTTCATCCACAGATTGAGATGCCTGGGAATTGTTTCCCAGATTAGGCCTTGGAGCCTGGGCCTTGCCTGGGGAGCATCCCCGCCCAGGGAGGCCGCGCCCTGGACTAGCTCCAGACATGGGAGAGGCACTGAGACACAACCTCTCAGCTAGGAGGCAGTATTATAGTAGTTATATTCTTGTACATAGGAGCAGTATTATAGTAGTTATATTCTTGTACATAGAAGGCAGTATTATAGTAGTTATATTCTTGTACATAGGAGCAGTATTATAGTAGTTATATTCTTGTACATAGGAGCAGTATTATAGTAGTTATATTCTTGTACATAGGAGCAGTATTATAGTAGTTATATTCTTGTACATAGGAGCAGTATTATAGTAGTTATATTCTTTTACATAGGAGGCAGTATTATAGTAGTTATATTCTTGTACATAGGAGCAGTATTATAGTAGTTATATCTTTGTACATAGGAGCAGTATTATAGTAGTTATATTCTTGTACATAGGAGGCAGTATTATAGTAGTTATATTCTTGTACATAGGAGGCAGTATTATAGTGGTTATATTCTTGTACATAGGAGCAGTATTATAGTAGTTATATTCTTGTACATAGGGGGCAGTATTATAGTAGTTATATTCTTGTACATAGGAGCAGTATTATAGTAGTTATATTCTTGTACATAGGAGCAGTATTATAGTAGTTATATTCTTGTACATAGGAGGCAGTATTATAGTAGTTATATTCTTGTACATAGGAGGCAGTATTATACTGGTTATATTCATGTACATAGCAGCAGTATTATAGTAGTTATATTCTTGTACATAGGAGCAGTATTATAATAGCTATATTCTTTTACATAGGAGGCAGTATTATAGTAGTTATATTCTTGTACATAAGAGGCAGTATTATAGTAGTTATATTCTTGTACATAGGAGCAGTATTATAGTAATTGTATTCTTTTACATAGGAGGCAGTAATATTATAATAATTTTTCCCTCTCCCGTGGGCAGCTTAGATCAAGCACATTATTAAGCAGGTTTTACTACTGAACATAAAAAATATCTCTTACCAGGTTAGGAGGTATGAAATCTGTACGTGATGGATCTTTTGAATGCTTCATTCAATTTAACACATTTAACAGAGCAGATTTACTATAGTAATATGATAATTTCTGAATATAAGGGTTTTATTTTTTTCTAGCTATGCTTTCTAAAAATAGTATTCCCTTACGTCCTACCAGCAGCACAGATGGGGTTAACCACCCCCCTGGATGAGGTATTTTGGCGGCGTCCTCGGTCCAGGATTCTCGGTCCCTGTGCGCCGCCATCTTCCAGAGGTGACGCGGGGATTCTCCTTTTGCGTCACTTCCGGGAAATCCGGCCGTGATTTTTTCACAGGCACGATTTTTTTCATAGATGCGATTTTTTTTATCGCAGATACGATTTTTACGCGTTTTCATGCGAAAATTTTAAGTATTTTTTTCTTATGCTTCTTCCTGTGGAGGATTTACTGGGGGAAGGGTGGATTGGCTATCCCTCCCCTTCTCCTATTTTAGGAAGCTGTGTGCTCCAGTTCGGTCTCTGGCTGCATTTGCTTTTTCAGCTAGCTCCTAGAGTCCTAAAACTGGTGTTGTTCCACTTGTGGTGTTTTTTTCCTCCGGTCCTCAGCTGCCTCCGGTCTGTTTTTCTACCTTTCCATGCGTAGATAGGTGGTTTACAAATGTTTTATTTGTCCCTTTTTTCCGCAGTGCCTTCTTCTCCACGGGATTCGGAAGGCAGGAAAGTGGATTCCAGGAGGAAGCATCTATCCTGCTACCATTGCAACGGTCAACAGTTATTCTAAGCTGATCATACCTGCACTCGTGAGATTGCAGAAGGTAAACAGCTTAAGGCTAGTGATGTCTTCTCCGCGGGATTTGGAAGGCAGGAAAGTGGATTCCAAGAGGAAGCATCTATCCTGCTACCATTGCAGCAGTCAACAGTTTTTGTAAGCTGATCATATCTGCACTTGTGAGATTGCAGAAGGTAAACAGCTTAAGGCTGGGCTAATACCAGCTTGGGAGACTGGTTGGGAATCCCTGGTTCTGTTGACTTAACCTACACCAGATGTTACAGCTGCCGTTAGAGGGTTTTGCCCTCTAGTGAACCTACATTGCAGGATATGTATCAATGGCTCAATTAAAAGAGTCATAGGCCTGCTGGATGAAAAGGCTTCCTATTCCTGTCCAGGCCACTATGGAGACCTCTGTCCTGGTAGAGAGACTTTCTTGGTCTCCTTAGTTTCTTCCTCCTCGGATGAGGAGGAGCTGACGTTGTGCTTTTTCCCCTGGAAAGACACAGAAATTGCTCAAGTCCATCAGGTCGGGGGACCATGATGTTGACCGAGGGGAGCCTCCCGATCCCGCTACTCGGGCACCTCGTGTCTTCAAAGCGGATGAGACCCTCCTCTCTGTCAAGATATAGAGTGGCAAAAACCTGGAAAAGGTCCGGTTTTAACAAAGAAGTTTAAATCCATGTTCCCGATGGCTTAACCCTTGGTGGATTCATGGGGATCTATTTCCAAGGTGGACATGGCTATTGCCAAGTTGTCCAAGCGCACTCTGGTTCCTGCAGACGATGGGTCTAGCTGCAGGACCCCCTTGCAGAGTGCACACTAAGACTGGGTGTTACGGCAGCTGCGGCTTCCGCTTCCACAGCCATAGCGACTTCTGAAGTCTCTACGTTCCTCCGGTCTCGCCTGAATCAAATTCAAGTTGACGTGAACGAGAGTTTATCCCTTCGTCCAATGACAGCACCAGGAGAGAGGGATCCTCCTCCCAGGACAGGAAACCACAGGTATAAGTTCTTCAAAGATGCCCCTCCTCCTCAGTGGTTTCCTGTCCTAGGAAGGACAACTACAGATTTGTTATTTTCTGGGGAGTAGTTTCTCCCTTATGCGGATTTGGGGCTGGCTGGAGGTGTGCGCCGGGTGATGTCCCCGCTACGCACACCGCGAAGAAACATCGGAGGCAGTTTCTCCCCTCCCACCACTCCCTTCCCTACTTACATGCCGGTCGGCCGGTCTGCGGGAGGGAGCACGGCCGCTGACCTTGCTGCCGCGCGGCAGGGAAGCCGCAACCCGGAAGTAGCCGGGTGACGTGCGGGGGCGGAGCTTAGCCGGAGCGCGGCAAATTCAAAAAAATAAAGCGCTCGGTACACAGGGCACAGCGTTCAGCGTTGTGGGGCCCTGTTCAAGCACTCCTCCTGGTATCCTGCCTTGTTGCTTTGTGTCACAGCCCACTCTGACTAGTCCTGCTCTGCTCTGCTCTGCTCTACCTGCCTTGCACAACCTTGAACCAGCCAGCCTCCCCCTGGGATCTTTGCAGTGACCTTCCAGATCCAGGGGACTAAAGGAGGTCTTCCAGTATGGAAAGCTCTGGAGAGAACCCCAGGGACCCAGTTACCCCAGCACCTACGGTATGACTGGTATGGGTCTGAAGTTATGTAAGTAACACGCTTTTATCTTCTTTAAATCCCTGATCGTATGTTATTAAAAATTCCAGGGAGGAAGCGATAAACCGAAAAAGGCCACCACAAAAGCACGTCACAAAGAATGTGGTATTTGTAAAGCCAGACTTGATGCCTCGTACACCAAACCATTATGTAAGACTTGCATTGAAAGTACCCTAGCTGAGGAATCTCCCAGTATGGTTAAATGCATGAAGAAGATGATTAGGGAAGAGCTAAGCGCCTTGACAAGTAAGGAACGTAGGCGGAGGAGCGTTAAAGATGGCACGTCAGGATCCATGGAATTGTCTGACATCTCTAGTGCAGAAGAGGGGCTAGAGAGTGGAGAGAGAAATTCCGGGACATCATCCTCAGATGAGGTGGATAGTGGCAGGCCTTTTTTTCCAGTACAAGATGTAGACCAGTTGATTAAGGCGGTAAGGGCGACCATGAATCTAGAGGAAGCTAAAGAGGTCCGCTCTATACAGGACATAATGTTCGGTGGATTACAGACCAGGAAAAAAGAGCCTTTTTATTCATAAAAATGTAGAGGCCATGATGAATAGGGAATGGAGACATCCAGACAAAAGAAGTTTTATTCCATCCATGGTTAAGAGAAAGTACCCATTTGAAGAGGAGAGTGTTCCGTATGGGATAAAGCCCCTAAAATAGATGTACCCATCGCAAAAGTATCAAGGAAAACTTCCCTACCCTTTGATGACCTGGGGAATTTAAAAGATCCTATGGATAGGAAAGCGGACACCTTTTTGAAAAGAACATGGGAGTCTATTGGTGCATCTTTTAAGCCGAACATAGCCTCCACCTGTACGGCTAGGGCCCAGATTCTGTGGATCAAACAGTTAGAGGCTCAGATCCGGGATAAGACACCAAGGGATAAATTGCTGGAGTCAGTCGAGTCTATTGGAAAGCGGCTGATTTTTGGCTGATGCCTCGGCGGATGCGGTACGCTTGTCCGCTAGGGCCTCATCCATGGCTAACTCCGCCCGTAGGGCTATTTGGCTCAAAAGTTGGTCAGGGGACGTGGCATCTAAGAACCGACTGTGCGGTCTTCCATGCGAAGGGAAATATTTGTTTGGCTCCTCTCTAGATGATATTCTAGAAAAAGCAGGAGACAGAAAGAAAGGATTTCCATCCTCCTTTCAGTCTTCCTTTTCGTAAGCGGGACCGTTTTTCCCAAGGGAATAAATACACCAGAGACAGAAATAGGAGCCCGACAAATAGAAATGACAGATGGAAATTTTCCCGATCCAAGGGTCTCTTGTTTAAAAATCAGTCTAGAGAGCCCCCTAAAAAAGACAGCTCCCAATGACGCCAGGGTGGGAGGAAGGCTTCAATTTTTCCTCCCAGCTTGGTCCAAAATATCAAGCAGCTCCTGGATCCTGAGCTCACTAAAAGAAGGGTTCAGAATAGAATTTCAAAGGGTTCCCCCGGAGCACTTCAAAATAACGCAAGTAGACCATACGACTCAAACAGCGCTCGAAAAAGAGGTGATGAAGCTTCTTCAAAAAGGGGCTCTCATTCAGTGTCCAGAGGAAGAGAAAGGCAGAGGCTATTATTCCACTCTATTCTTGGTGAAGAAACCAAGTGGGGAATTCAGGACTATCATAAATCTGAAATCCTTAAACAAATACCTGGTGTATCAGCGGTTCAAAATGGAGACGGTGAAAACGGTAACCCAGCTTCTGTACAAAGACTGTTTTATGGCTGTTTTGGATGTCAAAGACGCCTATTATCACCTTCCGATTTTTCAGGACACCAGAAATACCTCAGGGTGGCCTTAAGATTCCAGGGGAACTGAGACACTTCCAATTCCAGGTACTCCCGTTTGGAATCTCCATGGCTCCGAGAATATTTACTGAAGCTAGTGTCGGAAATGGCAGCACATATCAGGGAAAGGGATATTCTATTTGTCCCTTACCTGGACGATTTTTAATTGTGGCAAAATCTCATCAGGAATGCTTTTTCCAGGTCCAACAGGTGAGAGAAATTCTGGCAACCCTGGGCTGGATACTGAACGAGGAGAAGTCAAGATTGATTCCAGAAAAAGGCAACGGTTTCTGGGAATCTTGCTGGATTCGACGGTACAGAAATCCTTCCTGACTCCGGAGAAAGTTCAGAAAGTAAGGTCAGTAGTTCACACCCTGATGATCAATCCAGGAGTATCTTTGAGGAAAGCAATGTCAGTACTGGGAACCTTAACTGCGTGCATGCCAGCAGTCCAGTGGGCCCAGATTCATTCCAGGGCCCTTCAGGAGGAGATCTTGAACAACTGGTCAGGAGAAGTAGAGAGCCTGGACGTCAGCCTGGTAATATCAGCACAGACCTGCCGGACACTGGAATGGTGGCTTTCGATAGAAAACCTGGAGCAGGGGGTGCCATGGAGGATCGAAGATCCCTTATAATCACCACAGATGCCAGCCCGAGGGGTGGGGGCTCATGTTGGGGAGACCTTGCTTCAAGGATTATGGAACTACCAGATGTTGGACAGTTCTTCAAATCTCAAAGAGCTAATGGCAGTTTTTGGTTCTTCAGAGACTGCTTCCTCAGATCAGAGATCGGCACGTAAGGATTCTTTCCGACAATACGTCTGTTGTAGCCTATCTGAATCATCAGGGAGGTACCCGTTCGAGAACCCTGTTGTCCCTGACAACTCAGATTTTCTCCCTAGTAGAGGGGTAGCCTTGTCTCTCTCAGCCCTGCACATCAGGGGTCAGAGAATTGGAAAGCCGATTTTTTGAGTCGCGATCCCTAGATCAGAGGGAGTGGTCGCTGAATCCTTCCGTCTTCCGCAAAATAGTAACCCTGTGGGGGTCCCCTCAAATAGACCTTTTGCTACCAGAGAGAACAGGAAGGTAAGAAGATTTTATTCCCTATCTCCCCGAGATCAGCCAGAGGCGGTAGATGCCTTAGTTCAACCCTGGGGTCAGGGGCTATTGTACGCCTTTCCGCCCCTCCAATTGATTCCGAGAGTCCTCAAGAAAATCAGGAGGACAGAGCTCAGGTCATCATGATTGCCCCCTTCTGGCCACGTCGAGCATGGTTCTATTGGCTGAGGGTGTTGTCGGCAGCAGACCCGTGGGTTCTTCCAGAGATCCCCGACCTTCTCTATCAGGGCCCTTTATTACACCCTCCGATGAAAAGACTCCATTTGATGGCATGGCTTTTGAGCGGCGCATGTTACTAGACAGGGGTCTCTCTGAATCAGTTGTTGCCACCATGCTGTCAAGTAGGAAGCCAGTTACAACAAATATCTATGCCAGGACCTGGATCACCTTCTTTAGATTTCTAGGCATTGCTCCTTGCACTGATTGCCCTCTGAAGTTAAGTGAAGTTTTGGATTTCCTGCAGAAAGGGGTGGAGAAGGGCCTTGCGTTGGAGTACTATTAAGGTCCAGATAGCCGCACTCAGTGTCCTGTTCGACTACAGGCTAGCGTGTCACCCTTGGCTTATAAGATTCTGTAAAGCTTTATCTAGGGGTATTCCTGCTAGGAATTTCAGGGCTCCCCCCTGGGATCTCAATTTAGTTCTCAGGGCTTTAGAAAAGCCTCCTTTTGAACCTCTGGACGCTTTACCGATTAAGTTTTTGACTTTAAAGTGTATCTTTTTAGTGGCTATTACATCCGCAAGGAGGGTAAGTGAGCTACAGGCCCTTTCAATTAGTCCACCCTATACGGTCATCCAGGATGATTGTATTCGAGCTTAGACCAGACCCAGCTTTCTTGCCCAAGGTGGTCTCAGTTCCATAAAAGTCAGGAAGTGATTCTTCCTTCCTTTTATGAGGATGAGAGGAAAGCAGAACGTCATTCCCTGGATGTTAGGAGTTGTGTCCTGCAATACTTAGAAGCTACCAGATCCTGGAGGAAGTGTTCTTCCCTGTTTGTCTTGCATTCGGGCCCTAATAAGGGTAAAGTTGCCAGTAAAGGTACTTTGGCCCGCTGGATAAAGCAGGCCATTTCTTTAGCATATGTTTCTATGCAGGAACCTGTCCCGTCGGGTTGGTCGGCCCATTCCACTAGAGCGGTAGCAACTTCCTGGGCAGAGAAGCGGAAGTCTCAATTCAAGAGATTTGCAGAGCAGCAACTTGGACTTCTGCTTCCACCTTCTTTAGGCACTACAGGTTAAACCTGTCGGAAGTGTCTGATCTTTCCTTTGGACGTAAAGTCCTTCCAGGCTGTGGGCCCTCCCTGAATTTCACTCTCTGGGATATCTCCTGGTGCTAAAATAATTTCGCCTCTCACATATACCAGTGAGTGTTTGGCTTTGGACAACAATCGGCGCAAAACACCTGTCCCAAGCGGAAGTGTATGATGAAAGCTTTATTGAGACAACGCGTTTGGGGTCTCGGCGACCCCTTTATCAAGTCTGTTTGATCACCAGCGTGGTGATGGTACAAAGTGCTTTCACTGCGTTTTCCTATACCTGCCGTGTGGATTTTAAAATCTTCAGCATGTCAACTGTATGAGCGATTCCGCACCTTCTGTAGTGTGGGTTTCCCCATAAGCTTTAATGGTGTAGTTAACATAAACAGAAAATAGTCTCAGCTCCTCCTCAGTCAGGACTCCGACACGCAGCAGCAGGCAGTCACGTGGACATGATAGTGGGGGCGTGGCCGATCCGGCCAGAGAGCGGGCGAGTGGCGCCGCAGGGACTGTCTCTCACAGCAGCAGCCTCAGCCAGAGAGAGGCCCACGTGACTGCCTGCTGCTGCGTGTCGGAGTCCTGACTGAGGAGGAGCTGAGACTATTTTCTGTTTATGTTAACTACACCATTAAAGCATGGGAAACCCACTACAGAAGGTGGGAATCGCTCCTTACAGTTGACATGCTGAAGATTTTAAAATCCACACGGCAGGTATAGAGCGTGGTGAAAGCACTGGCCATCATCTACGCTGAGTGATCAAACAGACTTGATAAAGGTCGCGAGACCCAGCTTAGCGTTGTCTAATAAACTTTCATCATACACTTCCGCTTGGGACAGGTGTTTTGCGCCGATTGTTGTCCAAAAGCCAAACACTCACTGGTATATGTGAGAGCGAAATTATTTTTGTAGACGGTATTCGAGACGGTGGCCCAGCCAGCCACCATCGCAGAATTTAGGGCAGCACCTGGCAGCATCCACCCATCATCCCTGAACAGAATAACAGTCAAGAGCGTTAATAAAGAAACATAAAAGGTGAGCATAAACCTATTATTTTATTAACACGCTGCAGGACCCCCTTGCAGAGTGCACACTAAGACTGGGTGTTACGGCAGCTGCGGCTCGCTTCCACAGCCATAGCGACTTCTGAAGTCTCTACGTTCCTCCGGTCTCGCCTGAATCAAATTCAAGTTGGACGTGAGCGAGTTTATCCCTTCGTCCAATGACAGCACCAGGAGAGAGGGATCCTCCTCCCAGGACAGGAAACCACAGGTATAAGTTCTTCAAAGATGCCCCTCCTCCTCAGTGGTTTCCTGTCCTAGGAAGGACAACTACAGATTTGTTATTTTCTGGGGAGTAGTTTCTCCCTTATGCGGATTTGGGGCTGGCTGGAGGTGTGCGCCGGGTGATGTCCCCGCTACGCACACCGCGAAGAAACATCGGAGGCAGTTTCTCCCTCCCACCACTCCCTTCCCTACTTACATGCCGGTCGGCCGGTCTGCGGGAGGGAGCACGGCCGCGGCCTTGCTGCCGCGCGGCAGGGAAGCCGCAACCCGGAAGTAGCCGGGTGACGTACGGGGGCGGAGCTTAGCCGGAGCGCGGCAAATTCAAAAATAAAGCGCTCGGTACACAGGGCACAGCGTTCAGCGTTGTGGGGCCCTGTTCAAGCACTCCTCCTGGTATCCTGCCTTGTTGCTCTGTGTCACAGCCCACTCTGACCAGGTATCCTGCTCTGCTCTGCTCTGCTCTACCTGCCTTGCACAACCTTGAACCAGCCAGCCTCCCCCTGGGATCTTTGCAGTGACCTTCCAGATCCAGGGGACTAGGGGAGGTCTTCCAGTATGGAAAGCTCTGGAGAGAACCCCAGGGACCCAGTTACCCCAGCACCTACGGTATGACTGGTATGGGTCTGAAGTTATGTAAGTAACACGCTTTTATCTTCTTTAAATCCCTGATCGTATGTTATTAAAAATTCCAGGGAGGAAGCGATAAACCGAAAAGGCCACTACAAAAGCACGTCACAAAGAATGTGGTATTTGTAAAGCCAGACTTGATGCCTCGTACACCAAACCATTATGTAAGACTTGCATTGAAAGTACCCTAGCTGAGGAATCTCCCAGTATGGTTAAATGCATGAAGAAGATGATTAGGGAAGAGCTAAGCGCCTTGACAAGTAAGGAACGTAGGCGGAGGAGCGTTAAAGATGGCACGTCAGGATCCATGGAATTGTCTGAGATCTCTAGTGCAGAAGAGGGGCTAGAGAGTGGAGAGAGAAATTCCGGGACATCATCCTCAGATGAGGTGGATAGTGGCAGGCCTTTTTTTCCAGTACAAGATGTAGACCAGTTGATTAAGGCGGTAAGGGCGACCATGAATCTAGAGGAAGCTAAAGAGGTCCGCTCTATACAGGACATAATGTTCGGTGGATTATAGACCAGGAAAAAAAGAGCCTTTTTTATTCATAAAAATGTAGAGGCCATGATGAATAGAGAATGGAGACATCCAGACAAAAGAAGTTTTATTCCATCCATGGTTAAGAGAAAGTACCCATTTGAAGAGGGAGAGTGTTCCGTATGGGATAAAGCCCCTAAAATAGATGTACCCATCGCAAAAGTATCAAGGAAAACTTCCCTACCCTTTGATGACCTGGGGAATTTAAAAGATCCTATGGATAGGAAAGCGGACACCTTTTGAAAAGAACATGGGAGTCTATTGGTGCATCTTTTAAGCCGAACATAGCCTCCACCTGTACGGCTAGGGCCCAGATTCTGTGGATCAAACAGTTAGAGGCTCAGATCCGGGATAAGACACCAAGGGATAAATTGCTGGAGTCAGTCGAGTCTATTGGAAAGCGGCTGATTTTTGGCTGATGCCTCGGCGGATGCGGTACGCTTGTCCGCTAGGGCCTCATCCATGGCTAACTCCGCCCGTAGGGCTATTTGGCTCAAAAGTTGGTCAGGGGACGTGGCATCTAAGAACCGACTGTGCGGTCTTCCATGCGAAGGGAAATATTTGTTTGGCTCCTCTCTAGATGATATTCTAGAAAAGCAGGAGACAGAAAGAAAGGATTTCCATCCTCCTTTCAGTCTTCCTTTCGCAAGCGGGACCGTTTTTCCCAAGGGAATAAATACACCAGAGACAGAAATAGGAGCCCGACAAATAGAAATGACAGATGGAAATTTTCCCGATCCAAGGGTCTCTTGTTTAAAAATCAGTCTAGAGAGCCCCCTAAAAAGACAGCTCCCAATGACGCCAGGGTGGGAGGAAGGCTTCAATTTTTCCTCCCAGCTTGGTCCAAAATATCAAGCAGCTCCTGGATCCTGAGCTCACTAAAAGAAGGGTTCAGAATAGAATTTCAGAGGGTTCCCCGGAGCACTTCAAAATAACGCAAGTAGACCATACGACTCAAACAGCGCTCGAAAAAGAGGTGATGAAGCTTCTTCAAAAGGGGCTCTCATTCAGTGTCCAGAGGAAGAGAAAGGCAGAGGCTATTATTCCACTCTATTCTTGGTGAAGAAACCAAGTGGGGAATTCAGGACTATCATAAATCTGAAATCCTTAAACAAATACCTGGTGTATCAGCGGTTCAAAATGGAGACGGTGAAAACGGTAACCCAGCTTCTGTACAAAGACTGTTTTATGGCTGTTTTGGATGTCAAAGACGCCTATTATCACCTTCCGATTTTTCAGGACACCAGAAATACCTCAGGGTGGCCTTAAGATTCCAGGGGAACTGAGACACTTCCAATTCCAGGTACTCCCGTTTGGAATCTCCATGGCTCCGAGAATATTTACGAAGCTAGTGTCGGAAATGGCAGCACATATCAGGGAAAGGGATATTCTATTTGTCCCTTACCTGGACGATTTTTAATTGTGGCAAAATCTCATCAGGAATGCTTTTTCCAGGTCCAACAGGTGAGAGAAATTCTGGCAACCCTGGGCTGGATACTGAACGAGGAGAAGTCAAGATTGATTCCAGAAAAAGGCAACGGTTTCTGGGAATCTTGCTGGATTCGACGGTACAGAAATCCTTCCTGACTCCGGAGAAAGTTCAGAAAGTAAGGTCAGTAGTTCACACCCTGATGATCAATCCAGGAGTATCTTTGAGGAAAGCAATGTCAGTACTGGGAACCTTAACTGCGTGCATGCCAGCAGTCCAGTGGGCCCAGATTCATTCCAGGGCCCTTCAGGAGGAGATCTTGAACAACTGGTCAGGAGAAGTAGAGAGCCTGGACGTCAGCCTGGTAATATCAGCACAGACCTGCCGGACACTGGAATGGTGGCTTTCGATAGAAAACCTGGAGCAGGGGGTGCCATGGAGGATCGAAGATCCCCTTATAATCACCACAGATGCCAGCCCGAGGGGGTGGGGGCTCATGTTGGGGAGACCTTGCTTCAAGGATTATGGAACTACCAGATGTTGGACAGTTCTTCAAATCTCAAAGAGCTAATGGCAGTTTTTGGTTCTTCAGAGACTGCTTCCTCAGATCAGAGATCGGCACGTAAGGATTCTTTCCGACAATACGTCTGTTGTAGCCTATCTGAATCATCAGGGAGGTACCCGTTCGAGAACCCTGTTGTCCCTGACAACTCAGATTTTCTCCCTAGTAGAGGGGGTAGCCTTGTCTCTCTCAGCCCTGCACATCAGGGGGTCAGAGAATTGGAAAGCCGATTTTTTGAGTCGCCGATCCCTAGATCAGAGGGAGTGGTCGCTGAATCCTTCCGTCTTCCGCAAAATAGTAACCCTGTGAGGGTCCCCTCAAATAGACCTTTTTGCTACCAGAGAGAACAGGAAGGTAAGAAGATTTTATTCCCTATCTCCCCGAGATCAGCCAGAGGCGGTAGATGCCTTAGTTCAACCCTGGGGTCAGGGGCTATTGTACGCCTTTCCGCCCCTCCAATTGATTCCGAGAGTCCTCAAGAAAATCAGGGAGGACAGAGCTCAGGTCATCATGATTGCCCCCTTCTGGCCACGTCGAGCATGGTTCTATTGGCTGAGGGTGTTGTCGGCAGCAGACCCGTGGGTTCTTCCAGAGATCCCCGACCTTCTCTATCAGGGCCCTTTATTACACCCTCCGATGAAAAGACTCCATTTGATGGCATGGCTTTTGAGCGGGCGCATGTTACTAGACAGGGGTCTCTCTGAATCAGTTGTTGCCACCATGCTGTCAAGTAGGAAGCCAGTTACAACAAATATCTATGCCAGGACCTGGATCACCTTCTTTAGATTTCTAGGCATTGCTCCTTGCACTGATTGCCCTCTGAAGTTAAGTGAAGTTTTGGATTTCCTGCAGAAAGGGGTGGAGAAGGGCCTTGCGTTGGGTACTATTAAGGTCCAGATAGCCGCACTCAGTGTCCTGTTCGACTACAGGCTAGCGTGTCACCCTTGGCTTATAAGATTCTGTAAAGCTTTATCTAGGGGTATTCCTGCTAGGAATTTCAGGGCTCCCCCTGGGATCTCAATTTAGTTCTCAGGGCTTTAGAAAAGCCTCCTTTTGAACCTCTGGACGCTTTACCGATTAAGTTTTTGACTTTAAAGTGTATCTTTTTAGTGGCTATTACATCCGCAAGGAGGGTAAGTGAGCTACAGGCCCTTTCAATTAGTCCACCCTATACGGTCATCCAGGATGATTGTATTCGGCTTAGACCAGACCCAGCTTTCTTGCCCAAGGTGGTCTCCAGATTCCATAAAAGTCAGGAAGTGATTCTTCCTTCCTTTTATGAGGATGAGAGGAAAGCAGAACGTCATTCCCTGGATGTTAGGAGTTGTGTCCTGCAATACTTAGAAGCTACCAGATCCTGGAGGAAGTGTTCTTCCCTGTTTGTCTTGCATTCGGGCCCTAATAAGGGTAAAGTTGCCAGTAAAGGTACTTTGGCCCGCTGGATAAAGCAGGCCATTTCTTTAGCATATGTTTCTATGCAGGAACCTGTCCCGTCGGGTTGGTCGGCCCATTCCACTAGAGCGGTAGCAACTTCCTGGGCAGAGAGAGCGGAAGTCTCAATTCAAGAGATTTGCAGAGCAGCAACTTGGACTTCTGCTTCCACCTTCTTTAGGCACTACAGGTTAAACCTGTCGGAAGTGTCTGATCTTTCCTTTGGACGTAAAGTCCTTCAGGCTGTGGGCCCTCCCTGAATTTCACTCTCTGGGATATCTCCTGGTGCTAAAATAATTTCGCCTCTCACATATACCAGTGAGTGTTTGGCTTTTTGGACAACAATCGGCGCAAAACACCTGTCCCAAGCGGAAGTGTATGATGAAAGCTTTATTAGACAACGCGTTTCGGGGTCTCGGCGACCCCTTTATCAAGTCTGTTTGATCACCAGCGTGGTGATGGTACAAAGTGCTTTTCACCACGTTTTCCTATACCTGCCGTGTGGATTTTAAAATCTTCAGCATGTCAACTGTATGAGCGATTCCGCACCTTCTGTAGTGTGGGTTTCCCCATAAGCTTTAATGGTGTAGTTAACATAAACAGAAAATAGTCTCAGCTCCTCCTCAGTCAGGACTCCGACACGCAGCAGCAGGCAGTCACGTGGACATGATAATTGGGGGCGTGGCCGATCCGGCCAGGCGAGACGAGTGGCGCCGCAGGGACTGTCTCTCACAGCAGCAGCCTCAGCCAGAGAGAGGCCCACGTGACTGCCTGCTGCTGCGTGTCGGAGTCCTGACTGAGGAGGAGCTGAGACTATTTTCTGTTTATGTTAACTACACCATTAAAGCTTATGGGGAAACCCACACTACAGAAGGTGCGGAATCGCTCATACAGTTGACATGCTGAAGATTTTAAAATCCACACGGCAGGTATAGGAAAACGTGGTGAAAAGCACTTTGTACCATCACCACGCTGGTGATCAAACAGACTTGATAAAGGGGTCGCCGAGACCCCGAAACGCGTTGTCTAATAAAGCTTTCATCATACACTTCCGCTTGGGACAGGTGTTTTGCGCCGATTGTTGTCCAAAAAGCCAAACACTCACTGGTATATGTGAGAGGCGAAATTATTTTTGTAGACGGTATTCCGAACGGTGGCCCAGCCAGCCACCATCGGGAATTTAGGACGCACCTGGCAGCATCCACCCATCATCCCTGAACAGAATAACAGTCAAGAGCGTTAATAAAGAAACATAAAAGGTGAGCATAAACCTATTATTTTATTAACACGACATCACAATTCCTGAACGTATCACCCTATGAGCGCCTTCTCGCTTCACGGCTTTACTCCATCTCCTGGTGCTGTCATTGGACGAAGGGATAAATGATCATTACATACCGGTAATGTTGTTTTCCGGAGTCCATGACAGCACCACCTTAATTCCCCCCCTATTTTTCCTTTCCATTTCTTGTCTTTCACTCTGTTCTCTGGGTGTTGGTTCTGCTTCACGGGTGTGCAGAGAAAAAAAAAAAAAAAAAAAAGTCTTGTTATGATGCTAAACTCGGAAAATGACCGAAAATATGGGACAGAGCTGTTCCAGGAATGGTGAAGATGTCCTTAAGTCTCGTCTATGATAACCACTGAGGAGGAGGGGCATCTTTGAAGAACTTATACCTGTGGTTTCCTGTCCTGGGAGGAGGATCCCTCTCTCCTGGTGCTGTCATGGACTCCGGAAAACAACATTACCGGTATGTAATGATCATTTTTTTCCAGAACGACATACTGGCTGCCTTCAAGACCATCAACCTGGCTACGGACTTCTTGTGCGATACCGCACAGCTCCAGTTGAAGCTAGCGAGGGAGCCTCCCCGCTAGCAAAGCAAGCCCTGGGAACGAGGCCAAACACAGATCCTCGCTCTTGAAGCTAAGCAGCAGGTCTGTGGCTGATGGAAGACCAAGTGCGCCTTTGGCACCCTGTAACAATACTATCAAATGACGTCAGGGGCCTGTATTTAGCATGGCCCTGGGATCGGCAGCCCATATTCCATTTTGGCTTAAGCCTTGGGTCGCTGACAATTCCTCAAAATACAGCTTATGTGGCCTTCCATTCGAACCCAACTGTTTGTTCGGTTCGGAGCTAGATAAGATCATGGAGGGCCTTTCAGACTAGAAGGTGAAGAGCCTTCCCCAGCAGTCCTTTCGAGGGCAGGGCAGACAAGACCACGGTGGCAGGTCTGGCCAGCAAACAAGCTCTCGAAGTGACTGGAGAGCACAGCGAAAGGGTTTGAGGTGCTCTCGTGGAGGGGCCAAAGATGGAAAATCCACCTCCTGACTACGGGCCTCATCGAGGCTCTTGGTTAATTCCCGTTACTCCTGCCGTCCTGCCAATAAGCTTCCCCACTCCTATGCTTCATGTACCCGTCAGGAGTCGTCTCTCCCACTTCTGAGAAGAGTGGATCCAAAAGATCTCGGATCCCTGGGTCCTGAACATCATTTCCGAGGGTTATTTAGTCAACCTCACCTCTATTCCTCTGGACAGGTTTGTCAAGATCAACCTTCTACAAGCTGCCAAGGAGGCGATCCTAGAGGCCTACATTTGCAAAGGGGCTCTGGAGGAGGTTCCGGCAGGAGAACGGGGCCTAGGGATCTATTCACCAGTTTTTCTGGTTCCCAAGGCTTCAGGAGATCTCCGGATGATTATCGATCTGAGATATTTCAATCGATTTATAAGGAACGTGAAGTTTCGTATAGAAACCATCAGGTCAGTAGTTCACGTCCCCAATCCTGGAGACGTGATGGCAACCCTGGACCTCAAGGATGCATATCTGCACATCCCGATCCATCCTGTTTCCAGGAAGTATCCCAGGATCACGGTCCAGGTGTCCGGTGTCGTCAGGCATATTCTGTTTGTTGCCCTTCCCTTTGGCATTTCTTCTGCCCCTCACACTTTTACCAAGGTGGTGGTTTCTGTGGTGGCGGCTTTGAGGCTTCAAGGATTGACCATCATTCCTTATCTGGACGACTGGCTTTGAAAGCCTCTGCTCTAGCGGTCCTGACCCCACTTCTTCAGGTAACAATCTCCTTTCTGTTCCACCTAGGTTGGATCATCAGCTGGTAGAAGTCGAACATGAGCCTGTCGACTTCAGTAAGATATCTAGGTTTCATAATCGACTCCACTGGGATGTCGCTCCAGTTGACTCCAGAAAGAAGATCCCGGGTTTAGAACACGGCAAGTTCTTTTCCTTTCCCCGGTGAGTTCTAATCCGAGCTCTCATGAGGATGTTGGGGCTTATGTCAGCGTCTGAGGAAGAAGTCCCTTGGGCACTATGGCACCTTCGCCCTCTACAGTCGGAGGTCCTCTCCTAATGGAATGGCAGCCCTGCTGGACTAAACTCCCTGTGATCCCTGTCTTGGTGAACTCGGTATTCCCTCAGATGGTGGTGCCATCTTTTAGACGGGATGTCTATGACCCAGCCAATCTGGGTCATATTGACTACGGATGCGTCCCAAGTAGGCTGGGACGCTCACCTAGACGACACTCCAGTTCACGGGACCTGGTTTCCTCAGGAGTGGCTTCTTTCATCCAATCTCCACGAGATTCAAGCTATCCGGCTAGCTCTCCTTCACTTAACCCCTCAGATCCGGTGCAAAGCGGTGAAAGTCCAGTCAGACAATATGACTGTGGTACTTTACATCAACAAGCAGGGAGGCACGAGATCACTTCCCCTCCTGTCAGAGATTGGGGTGATTCTGGATTAGGCAAAGTTGTACCTTTCCCACTTATCTGCGATCCACATCCAAGGCTCCCTCAATATGATAGCGGCTGAGCCGCGGTCTTCCGTCGGTGGAGTGGTCTTTACATCCGGAGATATTCAAGCAGATAGTCCTCAAGTGGGGTATGCCAGAGGTGGATCTCATGGCAAAAAGGTTCAATGCCAAGGTGGAGAGGTTCTGCTCCCTTTACAGGGAGGACAACCCCCTGGCGTTAGATGCTCTGTCAATATCCTGGAGGTTCAGGCTGGCATACATCTTCCCTCCGTTTTCCATGGTTCCGAGGGTATTGATGAAAATCCGTCAGGATCAGGCCTCGGTGATAGCCATCATACTGTTTTGGCCGAAGAGATCCTGGTTTACCTAGCTCACCCAGTTGAGTCGAGGACAATATTGGAGGCTCCTCCCACAGCAGACCCTGGTGTCGTGGGACACTCACCTCTGCTCAGATCTGCACAGATTCAACCTGACAGCCTGGAGGTTGATCAGTCCCTTCCCAGAATAGAAGGGCTTTCAGAGTCGGTCCTGAGAACGCTGTCTCATTCTAGAGCGGACTCTACCAAGAGAGCCTACTCTCGTATTAGGATATTCTCATCCTGTTGTACCTCAACTGAGGTGGTGTCTGCAGATCCGCCCCTCTCCGCTATCCTTCAGTTCCTGCAAGACGGTAGGGGCCTTGCCCTTGATAGGGGCCTTGCCCTTCTACTCTGAAGGTTCAAGTTTCAGCCATCTCAGCTTGCCTTAACAGGCTTTTTCTCAGGACCGCTGATCACTTAAAGGAGCTGAAAGATTAAAGCCTACAGTATGAGACCCATTTTTCAATGGGATTTATCAGTAGTTCTCAGGGGGTTAGCATCTCCCCCTTTGAACCGTTAGAGGAGGTGGACATCAAGTTCGTCACTTGGAAGTTTGTGTTTCTCCTTGCAGTGACTTTGGCCAAGAGGATCTCTGGGCTTCAAGCTCTCTCAGCACATGAGCCCTATACCATTTTCTTACATGACCGAGTCCTCCTTAGATTCCCCCCGTATTTAGGCCTAAAGTTCCTTCTGTCCAGAACATCAACCAGGTGATATCCCTCCCTGTTCTGTCGACATCTACCACCTCCTCCTAGGAACCTGCTAGACATCCTCTAGACATCTCGAGATGTCTCCGGATCTATGTGGATAGATCAAGGAGTTAAGGAAAGATGAGAATCTGCTAATCCTGTTGCCGGTAAATTTAAAGGCTGTAAGGCATCCAAACCTTCCATCAGTTGGTGGATTGAGGAGGCTATTAAGGAATCCTTTGTTTCCCAATCTCTGGACCCTCCAGGATTCGTAAAGGCCCACTCTACTAGAGCTGTGGCTACTTCTTTTACTGAGAGGAGTCTTCTGCCTCTCAACATGATTTGCAAAGCTGCCTCCTGGAGCTCTGAATCGACATTCATCTCCCATTATAGACTAGATGCCAGTCTAGCTGAGTTTTCGGCCTTTGGGCAGACTTTTCTTAGTTCTGCCAGGCAGGAAGGCCCTCCCTAGGGGTTTCTTCTTGCTATCTCCCCATCTGTGCTGCTGGTAGGACGTAAGGGAATCGTTAATTTCTAACGATAATTTGTTTTCCCTTAGTCCTAACAGCAGCACACAAATTTCCCACCCTAGTAAGTCTAGTTGTTTTCTTACTATAAACACAGTGGGCTGGGGGTTGACTTCCTCCTTTCAAGGAGATACTTAATTGTTAAATTGAGTTATTAGTCTTGGGCTCATTAAACATTCCGCCGGTCCTGCCAGTCCACGGGGGGTGGTTAACCCCATCTGTGCTGCTGTTAGGACTAAGGGAAAACAAATTATCGTTAGAAATTAACGATTGTCTGGTCCAGAGTGGTTCCTACCTGATTAAAACTTTTCTTGGTTTTGGAGTTCTGTCGTTTCACCACTTCTCGTACGGTAAGATTTAGACATTCCATTTTGGAATCTTAAAAAGAAAAACATTTAGAGAAATTTAGAGGGAAAAAAAACAGAATCTCCCTTCATCAGGGTTCTTTATGAGACCACATTCTACATCCTTCATTTCACATATGCCCCTTTTTATATGCAGTTCGGCTCTCACAGTTTTTCGTAAAATGGTTTCCTAAAATACTCTGCACTGCATAATACCCTGAACTCTCCATCACCATTCCCCAGGGTAATCCCAGTACAGCAGTTTTTTTTAGCTTTAATAACCACAATAATAAGGTCCAACATATACTCAGACTGTCATCATATCTTTGATATTTTCAAATATAAAGAAGTAATGGTAGAATACCAGTTTATAAATTGTCTGTCTTTAATCCTAGAAATATTGAGAAAGCAGAAAACATTTGTTGTTAAAAAAATAACCCCTTAAGGCTCTCACCAAGTTCCTCTAATGTCTTGCATGCTTTTATCAGGCTTACAGACGTGCACAACTTTTCTCCATCACTCCATCTGCTCCGGCCGCTTATGCTGGGCTAAAAGTAAAGAGGACAGTGCCAATATAATCAAACTGATGGTATAAGTTGTTTTTTATAGTTTTGGTTTTATGGTCCTTACCAGGGGTGCACCACCAATGAGGCGAGATGAGGCGATTGCCTCAGGCAGCACCAGGTAGGGGCAAGAGGGGGCCGCGGAAGGGCCATGGGCAATGAGTGCTTCCAAACCCTCATATCTACATATTCAACTGCATGTCTCCCTGGCCCACCGTTTCTTCCAATAGACTTTAGTCCTAGTGTCCGGTGTCATCATTATCGCTCAGGGCACAGGCTAGAAGAGGTCTGTGTCTTGCACTGCATCGCTGACCTTCAGAGTGAAGGTAAGTATTTGAGTTTTTTATTATTATTTGGCAGCATGGTGTTGAGCTACAATGGAATGGGGGTAATTATTTTGTAATTGGAGACAGCACTATGGGGACATTGCGGCTGTAAAAAGGAGCATTTTTGTACTGGCACACATTCTAAGGGGGCCACTATGGGGACATTCATTGTACTAGGGGCACTAAAAGGGGGTCGTTTTTTGTACTGACGCACATTATAAGGTAGCACTTTGCACTTAGAGCACATTATAAGTGCGCATTTTTTGTACTGGCACACATTATAAGGGAGCATTTTTGTAAAAAAAAAAAGCATCCTAAGGTGCTATGGTGACATTTCTTCTACATGGGTCACTAAAAGGGATTTTTTTTTGTATTGCCACACAATATAAGGGAGCATTTTTGAACTGGCACACATTGCAAGGGTGAATTATTTTACTGGCAAACATTATAAGGGGTCATTTTTTTACTGGGGAACATTATAGGGGTAATTATTGCTACTAGGGGCACTATGGGGGCATTATTACTTTTGTTGGCAAAATGAGGGACATTATTACTATTGGGTGCACTGTTATCACATAGGGCACTCTGGTAGAGAATTATTACAATTGTGGGGACTTTTGGGAGGAATGTTACATTTGGAAGCACCCTGGCACAGTATCAGCTTAGCACAATTATTTTTGGAGGACACTATGTTTACGGCACTATAAGTTTAGGGACACTATTTGCTGGGCGCAGTTATTTTTAAGGCACTGTGTGCCAATAAATATTGAAGGGGAACTATCTGTGTGGTAATAGTATTTTCAGGGGGATTATCTGTTTCTGCAGTATAGTATTATAGGTGGCAGGATAGGGTGTTCAGAAGGTTGGGGGGGTGGAAAAGTAGTTCTCAAACTCTGCAGAGCCAATAGATGGCTGAAAGAAATAATCATGGTGGTCTGGTCTGAATGGAGAAGATAAAGAAAGAGAACATCTACATCAGAGGAGGCCTCACTGGATGTAAGCAGTATGTGGTGCTGTATTAATCCTATATGTTTTGAAGCTCTATATGTAATTTTTTCCAAGTATGTCTCTAACAGAAGGGATGAAGGGAAGAGGTTAGGTTAAGACATTGGCATTTGGGGGGTGGGGAGGGGCGTTGTTTCAGTTTTTGCCTCAGGCAGCAGAAAGGCTAGGTGCACCCCTGGTCCTTACTATTTTAGTAGAACTTTTTACATTGATTTTAAACATACCTTGCTGTAAACTATTTGTAGTGTAAAGGGGATTGCCTCTCGATCTCCATCAATCCCAAGCCTCTTGCAGCCAGGGCCTAAGAGAAGGAAGCACCATTAGACACCATGTTTAGGCGAATCAGTCATGTATTGGATACTTTTTGGCAGACCACACCCACATGGCTGAACCTGCGGTGGAAAGCATACACACCTGCTCCCAGGTTTTGGCTCCTTTGTACCCTCGCCGCCACTGCGTTGCTGTGGTCCCCACCTGTCAACATCACGGCTGATATAGGTAACATGGCTGCTGCAGCCAACAACTGGCTGCAGCAGTGACATGCCCTCCATGTGTGAAGTGACCCAGTGACGTAATACGTGGCGGAAATGTCATTGCAGAGACCCAAGCAATGCAGTGGTGGCCAGGGGGTGAAGGAGCTGTAACACACCATAGAGATCAGGTAAGTATGCTTTCCTTCACAGGTCTGTCAGATTTAACACATACTGTAAAATACATAAATGCATACACTGACGAGCAAAAGGGTAACAAAAACTTTTGTCCTTCAGGCTCCATATCTCTCCATCCACTACAGCTTCCAACATGAGACCTCCATCATTTTATACACAATCATCTCATAGATAAATTGGACTTACAACTATTTAGCATATGATTAGTTCTGCAGATTCTTCTCATGTAACTGCATTGTTACTGTTTTGCTCCTGGTGGAGAAACATTTTTTTTCTTCTTCTTCTTCTTCTTTACTACACATTACAACCTGTTCTCACATTCCTGAATAGCTCAGTTTGTTATTAGGTGGATTCCCAAGCGAAAGGTCACTTGTTCGAATCTAGGAGCCGCCATGACGAAGATTTCCCAAGAAAAGAGAAACCGCATCATCCAGCTCGATTGCGATATTTCGGCCGAGACAATTGCCAAACTGCATCATGTGAGCGCCATGACAGGTGGAAGAATACGAAATGAAGTCTATCCATTACAAATCCAAGAGGTGGATGTCCAGGCAAAATATCGGAGTCAACAAGTCTGCTAATCACAAGGTCTATCAGTTCTGGCGCCAGTGGATGCGGTTCGTACTCTTCGTAATAGTAAGATCACAGATGTCCATGCAAGCACCGTGCGACACAAGTCTGGAATGGTTGCTTGAAAAAAGGTGAAGAAGCCTCGACTTCGATATTGTTATAAGACGCGTCAGCTCAAGTTTGCAAAAAATTGGAGCAATGAGACGAAAGTCAATAGACTGGGCTCTGATGAGTTCAAATAGGTCTGGAAGAAATAAGGAAAAAAGGGGGCTAACGGATTGAGAAATGAAAGTAACTGTCAAGTTCAGTGGAGGAAGCCTGATGATATGGGGTTGTTGGATACAAAAGTGTTGGATACTTGACCAGGATCGATGGTGGTCTCAGTACTCAGCTATATGTGAATATCCTACATGACGAGTACTACGGGTATGAAAAGGAGAACAAAGTGTTCCAGCAGGATGACGACCCGAAGCATACAGCACGTGGAGATTGGCGAAGAAATGGTTCAATGACAATGAAGTAGAGGTGCTGGATTGGCTCCCACGGTCCCCAGACCTCAACCCAATCGAACACACGTGGGTAGAGTTGAAGAAAAAGCTGTATTCGTACCCAAGTGAGTCGACCATTATGCACCGACATTGGGAATGTGTAGAAGAGACCTAGGAACAGATTTCAGTCGAGACATGCTTGAATCTGATTGTGAGCATGCCCAGAAGGACCCGGGCAGTGCTGAAAGCCAAAGGTGGATTTACAAAATAATAACAAAATAATAAAAATTAAAATGTAGAATTTTAGGAGCAAAACAGTAACAATGCAGTTACATGACAAGAATCTGCAGAACTAATCATATGCTAAATAGTCTTAATTCCAATTTATCTATGAGATGATTGTGTATAAAATGATGGTAGTCTCACGTTCGAAGCTGTAGTGGATGGTGAGATATGGAGCCTGAAAGTCAAAATATTTTTCCCTTTTGCTCGCCAGTGTGTGTGTGTGTGTATATATATATATATATATATATATATATATATATATATATATATATATATAGAACAACTTTCTTATCTATTTGAATATCATCTTTCGCAGCAGTCCTTACCTGAAGCCTTTATGGCTCTTAATGCTGCAGAGTGCCCCATTTCTAGTGATTGGATAAAAACCTCTGTCTGTTTCCTTCCACCGTCAAATGTGATCTACAGACGAAAGAAAGCAGTACATAAAGCAGCAGCCTTTAAGGAGATTACATTACTAATTGGTAACATCTCCAGTACTGAATATTACCTTTTTATTTTCTAAGTAACTTTCAACCAATAGGTGGACATTGAGTGTAAATGAATGGAGCTTCTGTTGTGTGCTGGTCATGGATAACAGCACTCCATATGGTCAGATGGGGTATTGCAAGTGAAACTTACTAGTTGGAATTCAAAAGCATGATTAGGACTAGAGATGAGCGAATCAAAAATTGACAAAGTGGAATTCAATCCAAATTTCAGGAAAAGTTAGATTTGCACCGAATCCGAATATCCTTACACTTCATGGTAACGAATCGCATTTTTCCTAAAATTGCTGCTGCACGTGTTTGGACATGGAGCAAGGAACTCTGGGAACGAGGGATCACCCGCAATGCCATGCATGCAGCCAATCAGCAGCCAGCCAATCCTATGATGTCACAGCCCTATAAATAGCCTCAGCCATCTTGGATTCAGCCGTTTTCCAGTGTACTTAGTGCAGGGAGAGACATCAGCAGGCGCTAGGGACAGTGGTAGAAAAGACTTTAAAACTTTTATTTTTTTGTATAGGAGTTCAGGGAAAGGATAGGGAGGAATCATTCCACAGTATTGAAGTAGAACAGGGTTCAGTAGGGGAGTTTACAGCCTGGGTAATAGGAACAATCATATTACACCTTGCTGCACTGACTGGGGATCCGAATTGCCATTATACTGCTCTGTAATTCCAGCAAACCGTTCTTGTTATTGGGGCAAGTGCTGTTTGATACCGCCATTAACAGGGTTTATTACAAGGAAATATTTCTGTCTTATTCGCCCTTGTGCAGTGCAGTTATTTGTTCTAAAGCATTTTTTGTCTTGTATTAGTGGGGAAAAAAGGGCTTATTTGCCGTTGTGTGGTAAAATGAGAAAATTACAACCTTTTTTGGCATGTATTAGTGGCAAAAAAATATATATTATTTGCCTTTCAGCGGTGCAGTTATATGTTCTAAAAACCTTTTGTGGCCTGTATAATTGGGGAAAATAAGGGCCTATTTGCCGTTCAGCGGTGCAGTTATATGTTCTAAAGCCCTTTTTGGAGTGTATTAGTGGCAAAAAAAATATTTATTATTTGCCGTTCTACGGTGTAGTTATATGTTCTAAAGCACTTTTTTGCATGTATTAGTGGCACAAAAAAAAGTATTTGCCGTTGTGTGGTGAAGTGAGAAAATTACAGCCCTTTTTGGCGTGTATTAGTGGCGAAAAAATATATATTTGCTGTTCAGCGTGTTCTAAAACCTTTTTTGGCGTGTATAAGTGGAAAAACTAAGGGTCTATTTGCCGTTCAGCAGTGCAGTTATATGTTCTGAAGCCTTCTTTGGCATGTATTAGTGGGGAAAAAAGGGATTATTAGCCATTGTGTAGTGAAGTGAGAAAATTACAGACTTTTTGGGGTGTTTTAATTTCCTATTTATTTATTTGCTCTAACAGTATGTCAGACAGAGAAGTGCCAGGCCCTGCACTGGGGAGTTTCTAGCACAGGCAGAGTAAGGGGGCATGGCAGCAGGAGTCGCAGCGAGAGGCCTGAGCTCCCGTTGTCATCTAGCGGTCATGTCTTGACCAGCAAACCAGCAGTTCTTTAATGATTGACTCGGTCACCCACTCGTCCCAAGTGATATCAGACACCCCCAGCCAAGAGTTGGTGGGTTCGTCAGACACAACCCTTAGTTGGCATGGCCCGGGAGCAGGCCCTGTGTCCTCACCTCTCCTCAACCTGCCTCTGTCCTTTTCTGCTCCCTCAGCCATCCGCCGCTTCCTCCGGTAGGCGGGCAAGTAGTGATGAGGAGAGTGGCGTGGGAGGTGGTGTTGCGAGCGGAACTGGAGACGTGGCGCCTAGACTTACGGCCACATGAGCCCTGTGGCGGCTGAACTGCAGGAGGAGGAGGACATTGGAGCACAAGCAATGTGTAGCGAAATGGGTGTTTTTTTTACACAGGTGACGGGAGAGGAGGAGCAGGAGCAGCCAAAGGAGCTACAGGGCGATGAGGAAGATGAGGCAGAGGACCCAGACATACTATGGCAGTATGCAGTGGAGATGAAGGCATGCTCACTTTCTTGTGTAGTGACAGCTGAATTGTCACCATTTGGCAGAGGGATGACTTCTGGCTCTCCACCTTGTTGGACCCTTGGGGGCCTTTTTTACACCTGCTGAGAGGGAGGACAAACTGAACTACTATAGAGACATCCTATGTAGTCAGTTGGCCGTTGCCTATCTGTGCCATCGTCCATCCTAGCGCAGGTCTGACCGGGGGGCCTCTGCGCTCACGTTCCTCTGCCATGGCTGCTGTGGCAGGGTGTGTGTGTGTGGGGGGGTTGGGTAGGAGCAGTTCCAGCTCCACCAGCAGCAACTTGAGTCTAGAGTCGCTGATGAGCAGCTTTCTTCACCCGCCTAGTGAAGAAACTACTTACCAGCAGCAGCTAGGCCTGGAGCAGGACCTGAACCAGCAGGTGGTGGCATACTTGGACAGTACTCTGCCACCCCACATTGAATATCCGCTGGACTACTGGACAGCCAAACTGGACTTATGGCTGCAACTGGCAGAATTTGCCCTGGAAAAGATGTCCTGCCTGGCCAGTAGTGTGGCATCAGAGCGGGTGTTTAGTGCGGCAGGGGCCATAGTTACCCCAAGAAGAACTAGCCTGTCCACCCAAAATGTGGAGAGACTGACCTTTGTCAAGATGAATCAGGCGTAGATCAGCCAGGATTTCCACCCACCAATGCCTGATCTATCAGACTAGATCATCCATGGTGCCACACCAACACTTTGACAAAGAGACCGGTTTCTTCTAGCCACCTGCCTCAGCTTCTATTCTGATGCTGCCACCCGCCTGATGCCACACATCTGATGCCAAGTGCTCCTTCTATCACCTACCATCTTCAGCTGGCACTGGTATTCCCACACACCTCCCCAGTCTGTCACCGGGTCACTCTGTGGGCTCCTGATGCTGCTTCCACCTCCACACTATGTCACCTTGCCACTCTGTGGTCTCCTGATGCTGCTGCTACCTCAACACTATGTCACCTTGCCACTCTGTGGCCTTCTGATGCTGCTGCCACCTCCACACTTTGTCATTGTGCCACCCTGTTGCCTCCTCTTGATGCTGCTGCCACCTCTACACTCTGTCATTGTGCCACTCTGTGGTCTCTTCATGCTGCTGCCTCCACACGGTTATTGTGCCACCCTGTGGCCTCCTCCTGATGCTGCTGCTACCTCCACACTCTGTCATTGTGCCACTCTGTGGCCTCCTGATGATGCTGCTGCCACCTCCACACTGTCATTGTGCCACCCTGTGGCCTCCTCCTGATGCTGCTGCCACCTCCATACTCTGTCATTGTGCCACCCTGTGGCCTCCTCCTAATGCTTCTGCTGCTGCCACCTCCACACTGTCAATGTGCCACCCTGTGGGCTCTTTCTGATACAGCTGCCACCACACTGTCATTGTGCGACTCTGTGGTCTCCTGATGCTGCTTTCGCCTCCACACTGTCATTGTGCCACCCTGTGGATGCCTCCTGATGCTGCTGCCACCTCCACACTGTCATTGTGCCACGATGTGGCCTGCTGATGCTGCTGCCACCTTCACACTGCCACTGGGCCACTCTGTGGTCTCCTCATGCTGCTTCCACCTCACCACTATCTCATAGGGCCACTCTATGGACTTCTCATGCTGTTCCCACCCTCCCCACTTCATGACTGGGCCACTATTTTGCCTTTTCGCCTGGCTGACATCATTTATTTGACCCTTCTTCTGATCTGTCAGAAGGAATGAAAAATGAAAAGCACAACAGATCTATGTAACAGTCATAAGGCCTGCATGACATGGTCCCTATTTTGCATCAGAATTGGCTTATGATTTGGTAGCCAAAAGCAGGAGTGGGTACAAAACACAGAAGACATGCAAATATTCCATTCACGTGTCATCTCTGTTTTGGATCCACTCCTTTTCTTTTAGGCTTTAGCAATACTGATGGATTACTGACCAAATGCTGACCAAGTGACGGCAGATGCTCCACAGACAGGATCCGTTTATTGGGGCTTATTGTTCTGACGGATCAGAGGAAGGGCAAAATAATCAGTGACGTCAATACAAACTTACTGCTGACACCCTCTCCACTCTGTCGGGGGGACTCGACTTGTATAAGCGTTTAATAGAACAGGTTCTGTAGACATCTATGTGGAATCAGCTGACGACGGTGTAAAAAGAGTGCGCTGCTTCTTGACGCTAACATTGACCTGTAAGGCTGAGTTCATACTTGAGTTATTTGGTCAGTTTTGGCCCCATAACTGCCCAAATAAGTGAAGTGTTCAGTGATTCTAAGAGCGACGCCTGTCATCAGCATGTCATACTGACTCACAGTATTGTTTCACTACCACAGCAGACTCCCTATGCATGTTACTGCAAGGCACAGTGTTCTACACAACTATAAAGGCTCTCTGCAGCCCGGAAATAGCTGTTTTTTACCGCGATTCGCCACAAATAAATTTGGATCAAACTGAATTTTTTTCAAATAATTCAGCGAACCAGTGAAATCGAATTTTTGCGAAATTCGCTCTTCTCTAATTAGGACTTTGAGATTGTTTGCTAGTGTAGGCTGTATTTTTAAAAAGCTAGCAGTGACAGAAGCATTGTAAAGATAGAATGATACAAACTATTTAATGGCCATTTATTTTGTCAGAAATGTGTTAACCAGGAACGCACTTCTTATGGAAACCATAAGGCTACGTTCACACGACGACATTTGTCGCGCGACAAATAGGGCACAACTTCACTGCAACATTTGTCGAGCGACAAAAAGTCGCACTATTGTTGCGCTACAATTTTTATAATGGGAGTCTATGGTGTCGCATTGCGACATGCGACATGCTGCGACTGCGACGCGACAGTCGCAGAAAAACCCATCTTGAATGGATTTTTTGCGACTGTCACGTCGCAGCCGCAGCATGTTGCATGTCGCAATGCGACACCATAGACTCCCATTATAAAATTGTAGCGCGACAATAGTGCGACTTTTGTCGCTCGACAAATGTCATCGTGTAAACGTAGCCTAAAGGTAAATTTTTTAATGAGGCACTGATCTAGATGCAGGAAGGATATTCCCTAGACCATTAGATGCACAACGTGGTTACCTCAGCTTGGTACAACTGGAGAAGTAGAGACCGGTTGGCAAAACGGCAATAATACAGCACCATGTCGGAAAGTATGGGCAGCTTTTGGGTCTCTGCTGGGCCATTTTCAGGTGTAGAAGACTGGAAGAGAGTATAGAAGAGAACAATCTGTCATCAATTGTATTGAAATAAACAGTAAGGGTATCTAAGTAGCGGATGGTACTGCCAAACTAGGTCAAGACACTGCTATGGGCCATCTCTGTGGTGCTTAGCAGTTTCTTCAGCTGTCCATGGTGCCGACGCTTCCCCATAGAAATAGGATATCAAAGGGAAAATCACTGCACATGTAGCACACAGCCTGGTTGGGTTTTTCTTCGGCTTCAACTCTGATATATCTGTGAGGACCTGCCTTATATTTGAGAGTCTGCGGCATGACAAGTTGTGAAATGACCGCATGTAGCTCAGAGTTTTTGATTACCTGCGAGAGAACGGATGTAGAAAGATCCATCAGACCCAGGATGTTCCTCTTGTACCATGGATCCAGCATCCCGATGTAGTGAGAGATGTCATTAGTGCTTTCCTCTGCTCCTGTCATATCCTGGTGGGATAGACACTGTAAAAATGTAGTTCATACCGAAACCTTTTTTTTAATAAATGAATGCAGCTAGTTGGGGTGTGTACCTGCACAGACACACTCTATCCAATCAGTGCTGCCATTGTCAGACTGTGCAGGTACACACCCCAAACTGGTTACCTCCCCTCTGTACCCTTACTGCAGACTGCTAGTAATTCATTCATAACTTCTAGTAGAAATAATAAAGGAATAGCACAACATAAAGTCATAAGAAAAGATGTTCCAGATTTGTTATTACATGGGGAATGCATGAAGCAATTAAAACAGGCATGTCAGGAGAGATGACGGTCCTCTTTAAGTTTTGTTGTTCAGTTATATTCAGTCAGGGATCTAGAATGCCCTGTTGTCTTCCATTAGTTTGTAAATACTAACATTCACATCAAGAGCTGTATTCATAATTCTGCTGTTTGCAACAGAGTTCCTTTAATGCTCCATATTTTGCTACAGTGCATAGTGGAAATTCAGTGTTTACTACATCAAACTAGGTTAGATAGACCTTACCTCTGGAGCAGTCTTTCCTGATGGGCTTGGAGATTTTAAAGGGGAGTCAGGGTTTGTCAGTGTTACGGTTGGAGAAAGACTGTTTCTTCTCACTGGCACGTAGTATAGCTGTAGCTTAAAGAACCTTGTTAACAGTGGGCATTTACTTTCCTTTAATCTGAAAATCAAAGTTGGAGACAGTGAGCAAAGAAAACATTGGTCGGAAGCTATTATTATGGGTTTAGAGGGAATTTGTCGGCTCCAATACCCCCCCCCAAACGAGAGTAAGCAGTGTATAGTGTCAATGACGCTGAGTCCAATTATGTAATTTTTATCATCATACTCGCGTTCTGATGCTGTGCTCCCACAAAACAAACGTAAAATGCATTTAAAGGACTCACAAGCTCATGTACATAATTGAGAGGACTCAAGGAGGAGTCCTCTTAATGCATTTACTATTGGTTCAAAGTGAGTAAAAAAATTACATAAACTGACTCAGCGTCACTTACACTGTACACTGCTTGCGCTAGTTTAGCTGTGTTTTGGAGCCCACAGATTCCCTTTTAATTCATGACAATGGACAAAAAGCAACAAGTTCAATAAACATAAACTAAATGAGTAATAGACTGGTACAGAGGGAGAGAGGACGCTGCCAGTGAAGGCTTACAATCTACAAGGAAAGGGTGAAGGGGACGTTAGGTGAGGGTAGAAGCTGCTCATATAGTAATGAAGTGGAGATGCTTCTCTGAAGAGGTGAGTATGCAAGTTACTTTTTAGGGATTCGAAGGTAGGGGGGAGTCTGATCTGGTGGGCTAATGAGGCCCAGAGTATACAGGATGCAAAGGAGAAATATTGGAGGAGGTTGTGTGAGGAGCAAACCAGAGAAGAGAAAATCAGGATGTCTTGTGAGGATCAGAGAATACATGTGGGGAATTATTAGGAGTTTAGGACAAGATGTATGGAAGGAACAGGTTGTGGACTAGAAATTACATGTGGGGAGATATCAGAAGACGGGACAGAGATGTATGGAGGGAACAGGTTGACTGGAGATTACATGTGAGGAGGTATCAGGAGATGAGGTCAGGGATGTATGGAGAGGACGGGTTGTGGACTGGAGATTACATGTGAGGAGGTATCAGGAGATGAGGTCAGGGATGTATGGAGAGGACGGGTTGTGGACTGGAGATTACATGTGAGGAGGTATCAGGAGATGAGGTCAGAGATGTATGGAGAGGACGGGTTGTGGACTGGAGATTACATGTGGGGAGGTATCAGAAGGTTAGGTCAGAGATGTATGGAGAGGACGGGTTGTGGACTGGAGATTACATGTGGGGAGATATCAGAAGGTTAGGTCAGAGATGTATGGAGAGGACGGGTTGTAGACTGGAGATTACATGTGAGGAGATATCAGAAGGTTAGGTCAGAGATGTATGGAGAGGATGGGTTGTGGACTAGAGATTACATGTGGGGAGATATCAGAAGGTTAGGTCAGAGATGTATGGAGAGGACGGGTTGTGGACTGGAGATTACATGTGGGGAGATATCAGAAGGTTAGGTCAGAGATGTATGGAGAGGACGGGTTGTGGACTGGAGATTACATGTGAGGAGGTATCAGGAGATGAGGTCAGAGATGTATAGAGAAGACAGGTTGTGGACTGGAGATTACATGTGAGAAGGTATCAGAAGGTTAGGTCAGAGATGTATGGAGAGGACGGGTTGTGGACTAGAGATTACATGTGAGGAGGTATCAGGAGATTAGGTCAGAGATGTATGGAGAGGACGGGTTGTGGACTGGAGATTACATGTGAGGAGGTATCAGGAGATGAGGTCAGAGATGTATGGAAAGGACGGGTTGTGGACTGGAAATTTCATGTGGGGCGGTATCAGAAGGTTAGGACAGAGATGTATGGAGAGGACGGGTTGTGGACTGGAGATTACATGTGAGGTGGTATCAAAAGGTTAGGTCAGAGATGTATGGAGAGGACGGGTTGTGGACTGGAGATTACACGTGAGGCGGTATCAGAAGGTTAGGTCAGAGATGTATGGAGAGGACGGGTTATGGACTGGAGATTACATGTGGGGAGATATCAGAAGGTAAGGTCAGAGATGTATGGAGAGGACGGGTTATGGACTGGAGATTACATGTGGGGAGATATCAGAAGGTTAGGACAGAGATGTATGGAGAGGACAGGTTGTGGACTGGAGATTACATGTGGGGAGATATCAGAAGGTTAGGTCAGAGATGTATGGAGAGGACGGGTTGTGGACTGGAGATTACATGTGAGGAGGTATCAGGAGATGAGGTCAGAGATGTATGGAGAGGACAGGTTGTGGACTGGAGATTACATGTGGGGAGGTATCAGGAGATGAGGTCAGAGATGTATGGAGAGGACGGGTTGTGGACTGGAGATTACATGTGGGGAGGTATCAGAAGGTTAGGTCAGAGACATATGGAGAGGACGGGTTGTGGACTGGAGATTACATGTGAGGCGGTATCAGAAGGTTAGGTCAGAGATGTATGGAGAGGACGGGTTGTGGACTGGAGATTACATGTGAGGCGGTATCAGAAGGTTAGGTCAGAGATGTATGGAGAGGACGGGTTATGGACTGGAGATTACATGTGAGGAGGTATCAGGAGATTAGGTCTGAGATGTATAAAGGGTATTTGATTTATTCTGATATTACATAAAATACGTAAAAGGGGCAGAAGATGTAGGTGTTTACCTTAGATTGCTGTAAGCTCGAGCTAATTTTCCAGAAATTCGATCAGAACCAAACACCACAACCCTCAATGTGGAAGCTTTGGAGTCCTCATTAGAGCTCAGGAAAGGCCTTCTTTTCAAAGCCAGTTTTTGGTTCTGTTGGACTTCCCAGATATGGGCACCAAGAGCATGTTGGGGAAGTGACTGAGATCTTTTTGATCGTACAGGCACTCGTCTCACCTGTGGCGTACATAAGCTACCTGCTCGTCTTAATGGTACATTCTGCAAACTGGACATAGATCCTGTTAGAGAATGGGTGGGAGAATTGCTCAAATCAGTCTTTGACTTCCCCTTAGATAAATGGTTCTTAGGTGTAAAGAGTTTACGGATCTTTTGAGTAAATTTTCGATTGACCTTTTCTTCTCGGTAATCTATCCTTTCTGGTGTCTCCTGGGAACTGTCATCACTGTCTTCAATGTATCCACTATCTACACAACTGGACAGGTTGGAGACAAATTGCATGGAGTGGTTAGAGATGTTGGCCATGTTGGCTTTCTCTTGTATGTCACTTGGCATGCTCCAGTACACGTAACGTCTGGAGTTATTAGAGAATACAGAATCTCTCTGGGTATTATTGTTATGAATTTCCTCTTCTACCTCTTCCAATTCCTCTTCCTCTTCACAATCTTCATTGTCTTCCTCATTAACTTCATATTCTGGAGAAAGACTGGTTTCTCTGGTGTCTTCTTCAGGTAAAAGTATGTTATTTAGGACATCTGCCAAAGTATTCAATGGTCAATTAATATCTGATAACATTGCAAAACAAAGTGAGGCTTAAAGGGGTTTTTGCTTCCCCATATCGATGACCTATCCTGAGGATAAGTCATGAATATAAGATCGGTGGGGTCAGACCCCATACACCTACTGACTGCAGAAACACTGATCGGTGGGGCTGAAATTCATGACCTATCCTGAGGATAGGTCATCAATATGGGGAAAGCAGAAGACTCCTTCAAAGGGAATCTTTCACCAGTGACCACCCTATCCAACTGTTTGCACATACACTTAGCAGTGGTTCACCTGATTAAAACGCTCCATTCACAAGTTATGATACTTTTCATTGATATGCAAATTATGTCTTTGGTGCAATGAGGGCGTCACCATTGCTCTTGTTGCAGCCAAGCTCCTCTCTTTTCTGTTGGCAGCCCCTCCCTGGCTGCTTTGATTGTTAGGCCCAGGCAATGGCAAGGCACCGAGGGTGGGGCTGGCCACAGAAAGGAGCGGAGCTTGGGTGCAATAAGAGCAGCGTTGGCACCCTCATTGCACCAAAATTTCTCATTTGCATGTTAAGAAAAAGTATCATAACTTGCGAACGGAGCCTCGTATCTACAAAAGAGAAACATTGCTTTAATCGGGTGAACCACAGTTGTGTGTCTGTGCAAACAGCTAGAGAGGGAGGGCGCTGGTGATAGATTGCCTTTAAGGCCCTTTTACATGGCCCGAACATCTGACTAGTTGTCTGGAACTAAATGTTTCTACGTTGTTTGTAGGCCAATCATTGCCTTGTGTGAACACTGATGTGCTGCCAACAAACTGTATGAGGATGAACAATCGCAGCAGTGATCATTCATCCCCGTTCATCCTCTTGCTTAGGTGTTGCAGCCTCTGGTGTGTATATGTAATGACAGATGATGTGACACTTAGATTGCACACAGGCGGACATCATTTCACTAATTATGTGACTTTTGAAGGTAATTTGTTCCTAACAAAGGGGGTGAATACATACGCACATTAAAATTTCGAAACAATAGTTTTATTTATATATTTTTCCCCAACTTAAGGTACTTTCACACTTGCGGTGTGTGGATCCGGCAGGCAGTTCCGTCCCGCCGGATCCGGCATACCGCATGACAACTGAAAGCATTTGTAGGCGGATCCTTCAGTAATTTCTTAATGCCGGATTAAGAATGTAAGTCAATGGGACTTAATGCCGGCATTCCGTCATGTGTTTTGGCATTTCAGGACGGAGATAAAACCACAGCATGATGCGGTTTTGTCAACGTCCAAAAAACGTTCACATACTGAACGGAAGACATCCTTATGCATCCTGAATGGATTTTTCTCTATTCAGAATGCATGGGGATAATCCTGATCAGTTCTTTTCTGGCATAGAGCCCCGACGACGGAACAGAAAAACGCCAGTGTGAAGGTACCCTTAGACTATTGTGTTCTGATCCATCACAGAAAATTCAGATTAACAAAACATTGAACTTAAGGGTGTACTGTAACAACATATGAAAAAGTCAAGGGTGGTGAATACTTTTGCAAGGCACTGTATATGTCTGTGGTTAGAGACTGTTGTAATAGCAAATTTCTTAATTGGCTAATTTAAGAGTAGTTAAATGGAAGCAATAGCTACAGTAAGCATCATGGCAATCCTAGAATATATAGTAATGTATAAAAACATACATACGGTAAATATTTTCTTACCAAAGTTGTCCTGATCCCAGGTGTATGTGTAACATTTGGGAACTGGGAGATAGATGGGTTGAAACTGGCCCACGGAGATACCTGTTTAAAGGTAAAAGAAGGTCTTGTACATTTTTTTATGACTAGGTAACATCTGCTGGCATACAGCAGGATATAAACGCAGACTTGGAATTCATCCACGGTGCATGCCTTGCACAGCGGACACCCGTCAGCAGTGACTAGGATCGGTGATGACGCCAATCCTGGTTATTTCATTTCAGATGCTGCTGTCACTAGGACCAAGGCATCTGTGAGGTTAGACAGAGGAGCTCCTGTGGCGAAATCACGGGGCTCCGTTCACTTTCTGCGACGGCATGGGGCCTAACTGCCTGAAAAGCCATGCCCAAGGCAGCCTGTGAAAACTCTATATACTTCAGTTGTATTTTATTGCAGTCTCTGGGACAAGCAATCAGAAGATTGAATGTTCGAGACCCATATGAGGACTAAAAATTACAGCATAAAAAAAGTAAAATTTTTTTTTAAAAAACCCTGACTGTAATATTAAAAATTCAAGTCCACCCCTTTCCCAATTTTACATATTAAAATAAATAAAAAAAACTAAAACTTAACAGGTGTAGCCGTGTCCAAAAATGTCAGTGTATTTTATTGCAGTCTATGGGACAAGTGATCAGAAGATCGTATGCTCGAGTCCCCTATGATGACAAAAATTACATCTTAAAAAGTAAAGTAAAAAAAGTAAAAAATTTTTTGAAAAACTTAACTATCGATTTGATACCGGGATTTGCCTTTTACCAATGTAGGCTGCGCTACTGCACAGCCTAGTATAACAGAACATGGCATGTGCTGCTCTTAGCGCGCGCCATGTTCCCTCAGCGGCACAGTGTCTCTCTCACAGGAGTCTCTCCCTCCCCCCTGTGCTACTGCTGCTGCTGCCACCAATGAGAGGGAGGAGGAGAAGAAGGGCTGTGGCCACTGCTCCATCAATGAAGATAACTAAGCCATTAATACAAATACAGGAGGCGGGTGCAGACTGCAGAATTATAGAGCTGACGCCTGACCTCTATGACAGGGAGCTGAGATCAGTGGCAGTAACGCCTCAAGTGCGGTACCTGAGGGGTTCACTGCCGCTGATTACAGCTCCCTGTCATAGAGGTCGGGTGTCAGCTATGTGATTCTGTCGCCGGCACCTGCCTCCTATATTTGTATTAAACGTTAGTTATCAACATTGGTGGCGCAGTGCACCTCCCCAGTATTAAATCATTGGTGGCAGTGGCGACAGGGTCCCTCCTCCCCTCTTCATTGGTGGTGCAGTGGCAGTTCCGATCGGAGCCCCAGCAGTATAATCGCTGGGCTCCGATTGATTACCATGGCAGCCAGGACGCTACTGAAGCTTTGGCTGCCATGGTAAGCTCCCTTCTGCTGTGTGCACAAAGCACAGGGCAGCAGGGAGAGTGTAAAGTCCTATTCACCCTAATAGAGCTCACCAAAATATTAAGTATAAATCACCCCCTTCCCCAATTTTATATATAAAATATATAAACAATAAATAAATAAACATATTACATATCATCACGTCCGAAAAGTCCAAACTATTAAAATATTTTAAAATATCTCCTATGCGGTGAACACCGTAACAGAAACAAAAAAATAAATAAACACTTTGTCATTTTATAGTCACCTTGTCCCCCAAAAAACTAGGATAGGATTGTTCAATTATGGGTCGGACGTTCCAAAAAATGTGGAATGCACACGGCTTTTTTGGTGTTTTATTTTTCGCGTGGTATCGAGTATCGCAATACTTTTTTTTATGGTATCGAAATCAAATCAAAATGTTATCGTGACAACCCTAGTCCAAACTATTACAATATCAAAAAAATTTTCCTTCATGGTGAACACCGTAGTGAAGAACTATGCAAATTTGTTATTGCCATAATCGTATTGACCCACAGAATAAGGACATCATGTCATTTTTAGCGCAATGTGAAAGCCATAATATGAAGACCCAAAAAACATAGCAGAATTGTGTGTTTTTTCAATTTCATCCCACAAATAATTTCTTTCCCGTTTTCCAATACAAGGTATCATAAATAATTGATGCCATTAAAAGTTGTCCCAAAAAAAATAAGTCCTTCTATGCCTATGTGAACGAAAAATGTAAAAAGTTGTGGCTTTTGGAAGGTAGAAAGGAGTAGAAAGGAAAAAACAAATTTGCAAAAACAAAACTTGGATCGGCCTTAAAGGGTTTGAAGAAAACTCACCTGTTTTGTCCCCTAGAAACTCAGCTTGTTTCCCAATCTCCTGCAGCTTGGCCTTTAACCACTCCCTGTTTTTTCCTATGTCGCTTTCATTGACTGCTTGTTCTACAATCTCTGTCAAATCAGCAACGATTGTTTCAAGTTCCTCTACCGTCTTGCACTGAAAAGAGACATAACTTCATGACATAATCACACAGGGGTTCTCGGGGAATTAAGAAAAATTAAAATTTTTATATAATACTTTGTTCTAAATATATTTCCTTTCATTAGTTATAATGGCTCATTTTATCTGAGAAGCAATCATCAGGGGAAATAAAATGGCCACCGTCCTATTAGTACACAAAGAACCTGTCCTAAGCACACAGTAGGACAAGTTACTTCACAAAACTGAGCTATAGAGCTGTCTCATCCTCCTCTCTGCTCTACTTATCAGGGATTATGATCCTGCATACAGATGATCTTTAGCTAAATCTCTGTAGGAAGAGACATGAAGTACAGGACAGACTGAGGTAATGGAGACTGCATACAAGTGCTGATGCTTGTTACCCCACCCTCTTCTCTGTACCTCATGTCTTCTCATGATCTCCATTCCTACGGAGATTCATTTTATCAGCTGTACTCAGGAGGATCATAATCTCTGACAAGCAGAGCACAGAGGAGGATAAGTCAGCTCTTTACCTCAGTGTTGTGAAGTAACTTGTCCTGCTGTATGATTAGGACAGGTTCTGTGTGTACGAATAGGACGGCAGCCATTTTATTTCTCCTAATGATTGCTCCCCAGACCAAACGAGCCATTATAACTAATGAAAGGTATTTGGGAATATATTGATAATAAAGTAATATTTAAGTATTTTCATTTTCTTAATTACTGGAGAACCCTTTTAAAGAACCTTACAGCACTGTGGGTAGGTGGTACTGTGGGTAAGCTGTCATGCTCCAAGCCCTCTGAGGCATGACAGGGTCAGGTAGCGGCCACGGAGAACCTATATTGTTTGGTCCAGATGCACATGGTAGCCTCAGGGATCTTCATCAGGTTGGGGCCACCTTTTGGTTCCTGTTGCATTTCATTTAATATTCTGTGCTTCTGTAACATGCAGCCCGTTAGTGACACCTACCTTGAGTTTCTCCTTTATATCGGTGATTTGGGCGGATGGTCCTAGGTTGGCCTGGTACAGGTGCTGGATGAGAGAAATGTAAGTGTTTTCGGCAGTTTGCTCTGTGTTGCTGAGATGGTCAGCGACTGACAGAAACTCTTTAGGAAGCTCTAGAGGGTTCACCAAGAGCACCGTCCTAGAAGAAAGAGAAACTTTTGAGACATTAAACTCACACTCAGTTCTCTTGCTACTTTGCTTTGGCTCCAAGCCCACTTTTGTAGTCACTCGAAGTCAAACACAAGGGGCGCTATATTTACATTTAGGTGTGATCTTTAGATTACATTGCGAGTGTCGATACTATGTGGGTTAAATAGGATTAGCAACGCGTAAATCTCATCAATGGGTAGTATTCACAAATATTCCAGCTGCAGCAATTAAAGGGGTTATCCCATGACTGGTGTAAAAAATGAAAATCAGATATCATATAGTACATGACAATCTCTTTTTCTAACAAAGAACCAGCCCTGTATACCACGTGGATCCAGAGCTTTTGCCATTTATTGCTCCAATTCCAATTTCCTTCAGACTGGTACCTCAGGGGCGTTTCCTTGCTGAGATGGTATGTCCTTTCTGCTTCAGCTCTCTCCTTGTAACTACCACTTCTTCAAGCTGGAGATATGGCTGGTGGCAGTTGAAGGATGGAACTGAGCAGGTACAACCACCTCAGTGAGGTGGACGGAGAAATAAGGAAACTAACTAACAGCAGGTGGCGCTTTACAGATAGATCCTATTGAAAAATGCAGTGGTTATACAAAATTTTAATGTGCATGCAATTACAAAAGTGTCCAGATCCTGGTGGTGGATTTTTCATGGAGCAATCCCTTGAATGTTCAGTGCTTAGCGAATTTCACCTTCACTTACACAATGCTGGGCAAGGATGATTTCGTTGAGAGGCCCTGTTCTGCTCTGACCAGACGCTGATAGGTGATCCCTGTCAACGGAAATGACATCATCACTGACCCCGCTGTGGAGAGGCGGTATGTACGGACCAATGATTATTACAGCATTATAAAAGTACCTGGAACTTTTTGCTCCTCGCTAATAAAGCTCAAAATCTCCTGGTGAATGTCGCAGTATGGCGCCGGCCAAGTGAGGAAGACGTGAAATGTCTCAAAGGCTTTAGATAGAAGGCTGCACTCTTCAGGAATCCAGGGGCCTGCAATGCAGACAGACAGATGGACACATCGCAGTTAGAATAGCAAATGTTTACGCTAAATACACTATTAACAGGGCGTAGCTAACGGCTCATGGGCCCTGGTGCAAGTGTTCAACTTGGGCCCCCTTCCCTCAGTGCTTTGTGTGTCTTCTTATGCGGCACAAGGTTCTTTGGGCCCCCTCAGGCTCCTGGGCCCGGTAGCGACTGCTACCTCTGCACCCCTATAGCTACGCCCATGTATATTAATGAATGCTAGACGCCCATGCCAACACCGGTGACAACTTATTTTACTTTAAAACATTCAGGGGAGATTGATCAAAACTGGTGTAAAGAAAACTGGCTTAATTGCCCATAGCAACCAGTCAGATTGCGATAAATGTAGGGTAGAAACTGTGATGAATATTTTTAACTTTATTTTTATTTGTTGTTTTAGTTGTTTTGTGTTATAGCTCATCCTTGTCATCGATGTATTGTACTTTCATGTTGTGACCAGCAGGTGGCACCAAATGAACGTCTGACTACTAGTGAGAGGTTATGATGCCATAGATGGCATCCGACTGACTGTAGTTCCTTATATACGCGTATTGCTTACCAAGAGAACAGCAAATGGAACATCAAGGCCAAAGGTGTGAGAAGCTCGTACTCGCATTTTCCTGGGCCTGCAAAAAAATAAAATATTTTTAAATAATAATAGTAAAGTGGCGTTATGAATGCTTGGGACATGAGCAGCTCCTGATTAAAGGGGTTATCCCATGATTAATGTAAAAATTAAAATCAGACATCATATAGAACATGACAATCTCTTTCTAACAAAGCTAGAACCAGCCCTGTATCTCACATGGATCCAGAGATCTCCCCATTCATTGCTCTGCTAGATTTACATCAACCAGGCAGCTTAAGGGCAGTGTCTTTTCTGCTGCAGCTAAGGGGGCGTGTCTCAGCTCTTCCTATCACAGCTCAGGAGGCGTGTCCATGCTCACCCTATCACAGCTCAGGAGGCAGTTGAAGAATGAAACTGAGCATGTGCGGCCACCTCAGTGAGCAGGTCAACGAAATAAGAAAAAGAACAAACAGTAGGTGGCGCTATACAGATACATTTTATGGAATAACTCAGTGGCTGTGCTAAATTTTTAATTACATACAATTACAAAAGTATTCAGATCCAGGCGCTGGTTTGAAAAATTTAGAATATTTTTCGTGGGACAACCTCTTTAATGAAGTTTTTAAAGCCATCCTTCAGTTCCCTGAATTCTCTGATGGACAACCCCTTCCCTTTTTTTAAATACACAATAAACGCAAAATTTAAAACAACAACATTTCCACAGCTTTCCACATTCATAGGGGAAATCCCTTTTTTCTTTAGACCCGTCTCATAGACCATAAGATCAGTAGAGTTGAGATCCCAACTGATTTCCCCCCAAAAAAAACAGGTTAGGTGCTGTGTATAATTCACTCTGAAGCCCCAGCAAGGAGAATGTCATACTCTGAGAACTGCTCCGAGGGCCGCATTGGAGATTCTAAGTGACGGAAATCACTATCCGATCCCAAAGGAGTTCTCAGAATGTGTGTGCTTCACAGCTCAGTGATCCCTACTGATGTTATGTATGTGTCCGTTTTGCAGTCCGTCATATACAGATGTGGTCCTTGTGTCGTTCACATTTTCTTTGTGGACCCGTTGATTTCAGTAGGTTTATGGTCCACCTTTTGCTGACATCTTTGTTTTGCAGAACGGATATACAGTATGGAATCAGAAAGCAAATTGGATGGTCTGTGTGCTTTCCCCATCCAGCAAAAAGATAGAACATGGCCTATACTTTGCTGCAAAATGTGGACCATAGACTCATTGATGTAATAATGCACATGCAACACAGACGGCATCCGTATTTTTGCAAATCCACAATTTGCGGTTTGCAAAATACATACAGTCAGGTGCACGCAGTCTAAAGGAGATGAAGTTGGAATGTGAGTATCACAGGAGCTTTTTTAAGCTGTGGCATGTGTCAGCTCGTGGTTTAGCTTCATGCAATAGGGATAAACCGCGAGGGGGTATAATACAAAACGAAATACCTCGGCAGAAACCATGGCAATCTCAGCCAATTAATACATAGCGCATTTTGCAGAGGCAAAATCCACCCTGTGAACAGGCCTAAGGCAGGCATCTCAAACTGCGGCCCTCCAGCTGTTGCAAAACTACAACTCCCAGCATGCCTGGATAGCCTGCAGCTATTAAGGCATGCTGGGAGTTGTAGTTTTGTAACAGCTGGAGGGCCGCAGTTTGGACATGCTTGCCCTAAGGTATAAGGCATCTCAGAAATATTGATGACCTGACACAGATTTTGCAAGGGGAATGGTCCAAAATTCCTCCTCAGCATTGTGAAAATATTGTCTTATAGCTACAGAAAATGTTTCAAGGAGATGAAGGTTGGTATTTTTTCATCACTTTCGCACCCCAAAAAAAAAAAAAAAAAAAGTGATCAAAAAGTCTTACACACTCCAAACTAAGCTGTAATGAATTGTACTTAGATAATGCCATCAGTATAAATCATTACAGTGGAGGTCGGGCAGAGACACACAGCGTGTGTGCGCCACCTCATTCAAACGAATGGAACAGATTTTCTTTCGCAGAAATTTCTGCAACAAAATCCGCAGCGTGGGAGCGCACTCTAATGTGCTGCGAGACTTCCAAGACATTTTTTTGGGTGCAAATTGCATCAGAGTTTTGGTGCATTTTGATTAGTAAAGCCCACCCCCCATTATATGGATCTATAAGCCCTCGGATCACTTTTTTCTAAGAAGTGCAGGGAAGACATGGATTGTCTCCCCTGCTTCATTTAGGCCCCTTTTTAAATCAGCGCTTTTGCTTTCCGTCCTAGAGTTCTGTCCTCGGGGCTCTAGGATGGAAAGATACTGATCAGGATTATCCTAATGCATTCTGAATGGAGAGAAATCCGTTCAGGATGCATCAGGATGTCTTCTGTTCAGTATGTGAACGTTTTTTGGACATTGACAAAACCGCAGCATGCTGCGGATTTGTCTTCGTCCAAAAATCCGGAAGACATGCTGTAACGCCGGATCCGGAATTACTGCCCATTGAAGTGCATTATTCCGGATCCAGAATTAACCTAAACGTCGTTTAGCAGCAGTTCTGTTCGGGGCCCCAGTGTAGGCTGGGGCTCCGATCGGTTACCATGGCAGCCAGGACGCTACTGAAGTCCTTGCTGCCATGGTAAGTACTCCGCAGCAGTGTACTTACCTGCGCTGCGGCCTCCGGGCGCTCCTTCATGACGTTACAGGTCCCCGCGGCGCATTGATCTATGCGCCGCTGGGACCTGAGACGTCATGAAGGAGCGCCTGGCAGCCGCAGCGCAGGTAAGTACACTGCTGCGGAGTACTTACCATGGCAGCAAGGACTTCAGTAGCGTCCTGGCTGCCATGGTAACCTGAAAGCATATTGAAGATTGATTAGGATCCTGATCAGTCTTCAAATGCTTTCAGGCGACTTGCGTTCTGACGGATCCGGCGGGCTGGAAGTGCCTGCCGGATCCTCAGAACACAAGTGTGAAAGAGCCCTGGCCCCACAAAAATCTAAGTAAAAAATAAAATAAAATCTAATGTAAATAAAAAAATTAAAATTTTACAAAACGAAAGCAAATGGACTGTAAGTCATTCATCATCACAATAGACTATAGTATGAGTAGTAGAATATTACTGTGCCCCCTCCATCCTGCATTCATCATGGCAGTCTATGGTAAATGCTAGACCTGACTGAACGATTGATATTGATGCTTCGTATTTACGACACAATGGATGATCGATATTGATGCTTCGTATGTACAACACAATGGATGATCGATACTGATGCTTTGTATTTACGACACAATGGATGATCGATACTGATGCTTCGTATGTACGACATAATGGATGATCAATATTGATGCTTCGTATGTGCGACACAATGGAGGTGTGACAAGTCTGTCCTGTTTCCGTAAGTCCTTGTATGTGTAAGACTGACAGTGTGAATTTACTTCATGACAAGGCTGAAAATGACAATAAATGTAAACAAGCAGCAATAATAGGATAGAGGAGTCCAGGGGCTGAGAGGGTCTATTGTGTAGGTGCAGGACACGCCATGACTCTGGGGGATAATTCATGTCACCTGTCTTGATTAATGACCTCCGTGTTGTTTGTTGTGAGTTTAAAGTTTGAGAACAAGGACCTTCTTCCTGCCTGGTCCTCCTTGTTTGTCCTGTGGGCCCATTGTTGCCAGCCACGATCTGGACAGGAGAGTAAACTCAGGAAGCAATGTCTCTTCCCCTCCAATTTCCATTCACAGCACAGATGTTAGAGAATAAGGTTCCTTCATTGACTGCGGGTTCCCATCAACCTCAGGGGAAAAACTGCACCTGACATACAGTACCATACACTGATAATGCTGTATAAGAGGTAAGGCAGGTGTATTATGTTTGCTATGCAAAAAGTATTAATCAGTATTATAGTAGTTATATTCTTAACCAAATCTCTGTTTATTGAGAAAAGAGCAAAGGATCACAAGGCACTTTCATCTCAAAATATAGGCCAGTCGCAGCTGGCAGCAGAGTATAGACAGTATGTGGAAGGCATGTCCGTGCGCAGCACGGAGGGCCAGCATAGAAGTGTTGTGATTACAGCAAAGAAAACAATATATAAATCTCAAATGTAGGGGGAGGGAGACAAGACAAGGGACAGAAAGGAAGGGAGGGGTAGGGAGTGGGAAAAAGCCGTGTTAGAAGCACAAGCCATGTCAAAATTTCCTAAATGTGGTCCAGGGCGACCAGAGCTTCAGGAAAACAGGTCTAGTATTAGATTCCCAATGGGCTAGCTCTTCAAAGCGGTACAACTGGTCTACTTTGTCTTGCCACATAGCTATGGACGGGGGAGGTATTCTTCCATAGGAACGGGATTAGGAGACGAGCAGCAGTCAAAAGCATAGTGGGGAGGTTAATTTTAGAGGGGGTGATAGTATCATTGGGACACCACAGAAGGATCAACTTAGCGTCCAGCCGGACCTGAGACTTGCAAATCCTATTGATCAGGAGCTCAATCTCGGACCAGAAAGGCAACATTTTAGGACAGTCCCACCATATATGGGACAGGGACCCGACTGCCTCCTCACATCTCCAGCAACGGTCAGGGATGCTGGGGATTAGCCTGTGAAGAAACTCAGGTGTCCTGTACCACCTCGTCAATAGCTTATATGAATTAGCTTGAACCTTTATGCAGCGGTTGAATCCATGGGAATGAGTAAGTATAAAAGCTCTTTCAGGATCAGAGAAAGAGACGGACAGCTCCTTCTCCCAAGCTGAAAGGAAGCGTAGGTCAGGGGGCTGGGATGAGAGTATCTCCTTATAAAGTACAGACAAGGGCTTCTTAGGCGGCTGTGAGTGGGACAGCCTCTTTTCAATCCAGGAGGGATCTGAAGATGGAGTAGGGAATTCCTTCAGGCGGGTGAGATCCTTTTTAAAGGCCATAGTCTCCAGGAAAGAGGCATTATGGGCTTCGGGAGAATCCATAAGCTTATCCCATCCTAAGTCCCCGTCTCAGAAGTGATGTCCCTCAGCCGCAGGTCGCGAGCGGGCCCATAACCCTGAGACAGCAGAAGTGGCTGGGTGGATGTAAAATGTGGATCAAGGGCAAAGGCATAGCTAGACTCGGGAAGCACATATCTGTACCCTGATAAAGTTTAGCCCATTCCAACAAAAGTCCTCTCCACAAGGGTGAGGCGTGTCTGTGAGAAGCGGTGTATTTGCGTACCCCCAGAGGACCACCTTTTCCTTAAAAGTGAGCAAGTTCCTTTCCAGGTGAGACACCAAGTTGGTCCCTTGCCCAGAGAGGAGGTTTAGACCTCTACCCAACATAGAAGCTTTATAATAGACATAAATGTCAGGAAGGCCAAAGCCCCCAAGGCGCTTTCACGGGTCAAAGTCGTGTAAGCAATCCTGGGAGATTTTCCGTCCCATATGAAGGAAGAGAAGACTCTGCGGACCTCCACGAAGAAGGAACGGGGGAGGTAAATAGGGAGGGTCTGTATCAGATATAGCAGTTTTGGGACAATGAAAGTCTTCAAGTAATTTTCTTACCTATCCACGAAATAAACGGTAATTTTACCGAACGCAGGTGGGATTTAATAGACTTCAGAGTAGGGACATAGTTCAGATCAAAGGAGTCTTTGGGATTCGCGGAAATGTGTGTACCTAAAAAAGGGATGGTGTTGTCAGCCCAGGCGAAGCCAACTTCCCTCTTGAGAGTATCAACGTCATGCTTAGGGCAGGTGACGTTAAGAGCCAAAGACTTGTTGTAATTTATTTTAAAATTAGAGACCATTCCGTATTCCTCAAAAATAGAATGAAGAGCAGGGAAAGATGTGAGGGGGTTAGTTGTCATAACCAGGAGATCATCCGCGAAGGCTGCTGTGAGGTGTGTGTGGGAACCTACCCGGATCCCTTGAATTGAGGGAGTCTGTCTGATCTTGGCCAGGAGCGTCTCCATAACTATGACAAAGAGAGCTGGAGAGAGTGGGCAACCCTGCCTCGTGCCGTTGGTGATGGGGAAAGAGGGGGAGAGAGCGCCATTAATCCGGACCTGTGCAGAGGGGCGTGAATAGAGCGAGAAAATAGAGGTAATAAACGCTTCAGGAAAGCCAAACTTCGATAAGGCCCGGGACAGAAAAAGCCAGCTGATCCTATCGAAGGCTTTCTCCGCATCAGTGCTAAGAAGCGTGAGTGGGATATCGTGCTGTTGAGCATGAGAAATCAAATGCAAGACTCGTACCGTATTCTCGCACCCCTGCCTGCCGGAGACAAAGCCTACCTGTTCCCCACCAACAACGGCAGGAAGGACAGTTTGAATCCTGCGAGCCAGAATCTTAGCCCACCATTTCACGTCCGTATTCAGCAGTGAAATGGGGCGATAGCTACCGCAGTTCAAGGGGTCTTTATTTTCCTTATGGATCACAGTGATATGGGCCGAGAGGGATTGGGGGTAGAGTACCACCTTGGAGCAGGTAATTACACATAGCCCTGAAATGTGGTAGAAGCACAGAGCGGAATGCTTTATAATAGGTGATGGTAAACCCATCGGGTCCAGGGCTTTTCCTGACGGGATGGTGGATAGGGTCTGTTCAACTTCCAAGTCCGTGATCGGAGCCAGGAGTTGTGAGGACTGGGACGAGGAGATGGAAGGTAGATCTAGGGAGGAGAGGAAGCGGTCAGTAGCTTCACGCAGCGAATCCGGAGGGGAGCGACTGTGAGGGGGGAGGTTGTAGAGGCCTTTATAAAAGGCACAGAAGGCCTTTGCTATATCAGGAGTTCGCTTATGGATAGTACCCTGATCATCCCTAATTGCTGTGATGAATGAGTCGGCTTTCTGCTTTTGGACCAGAGCCGTCATGAGCCTATTGCCCTTATCCCCATGAGCATAGGAGCGAAATTTAGCTCTCAGGAGAATTTTAGCAGAGGTAACATTAAGCTTATTCTTGAGCTGGGACCTCACCGCAGCTAGCTCAGAAGCACAGTCAAGGGCCTGAGATCGCTTATGAGATAGCTCCAGTTTCCGGATCTTAGATAAAAGCTCAGTGATCTCCTGAGTGCGTTTCTTTTTAAGATGTGTACTCAAAGCAATCAACTCCCCCGCACAGTCGCTTTGTGGGCTTCCCAAATTACCGAGGGGATGGAGCGTCAGGGCCGGACGAATTGGTGGTGAAAAACTCCTGTAAAAGGAAGACAATTTAGGGGTATGGGAAGGATCAGATATGATAGTATCATTGATCCTCCAATGCCAATCCCTCTTCGGGAGGTCCTGCAGAGAAATCTTCATAAACACCGGGCGTGGTCGGATAGGGTGATATCACCTATGTGGGCATGGAGGGCACTATGTGCATGAGTATTGGACATAAAAAGATAGTCCAACCTATGGTAGGAGGACTTGGCCCTAGAAAAGAAGGAGTAGTCTTTTCCTGAGGGGTGAAAAGTACGCCAAACATCAAATACACCTAGGTTCTGCAGAGCCACTTTAAGACGCCGCAGGCGGACATGAGTGATTGCTGATTGTCCGGTAGAGGAGTCTAAAAGGGGATCAAGGGTTGCGTTAAAGTCACCTCCTAGAATAACCAGTCCCTCTTTAAAAGAGGAAAGCAGAGCAAGGGTCTGAAGGAGCCAAGGCACCTGTCTCCGGTTGGGGGCGTAAATATTCGCCAGGGTAACAGGGGTATCAGCAATGGAGCCCTTCAGGAAGAGATAGCGACCCTCAGGATCTATCGAGGTGGCCGACGGCTTGAAAGGAAGTTGTTTGTGTATCCCTATGCTGACACCCCTGCTAGCCGCAGTATAAGGAGAATGATACCACTGGGAAAACCGCCGATGAGGCATTTTGGGTACTCTATCAATTTTAAAGTGCGTTTCCTGAAAAAACGCTACGGAAACCTTATCCCTCTGAAGAAGGGCCATAACCTGAGAGCGCTTGCGTGGCTCATTCAGACCCCGAGCATTCAATGAGGATATTACAATAGATGACATCTTATACATTGAGGTAGAATGCAACTGTGAAAGAGCTCTGGCACGGCATACAGTGGGTGTGGGAGGGGGGGACACATGAGGAAAGGAGGGGAAGAGACAACAGACAAAGAGGGAGAAACAACAACATAAACAGTGTGAACAAAACCAGCTCCTCTGAGCACCCGGCGAAATATCGACCCTTTCACATCACGGCTATCAGCCGGGGTCAGCCGGGTGGGGGTTCTCGCAGAACTGGCAAGGAGAGTCATCGGGGTGAGAACAGGGATAACGGAAGGTTCCATTACCATGTATGGCCGGGTAATCCCCGCTATTGGAAATAGGCAAGGCGTGGGAACCTAGATTAGAAAGTGCAAAAACGTGCAAAAAACGCAAAAAAGTCAAGAGCTGCAAAGGACAGGGACATGGTAGCTCTTCATAAAACAGAATCGCCGAACAGCGAAATAATCGGTTCAGTTCGGAGAAGACGAACACAATCAATCCAGTTTGATCATAGGATCAGAGGCCTAAGGGACCGGATCAGGGCCCATATCTAAGGCCTTAAACATATATGTAAGTCCGCAGCGGACACAAAACATACGTGCCCCCAGCGGGTAGATAGAAGACGATGACAGCATGTCGCAGGTCAGGTCAGACGACGGGGAGAATCCTCAGGCCTGGGCTTGGGGCCTTTCTTGGTAGGAGCCAGACGCCATTCAGATGGTCGAGGTGGAGGAAGCGGTGGGTCCTCAAGATCCGCAGGCATCCATGAGGGTAGCGAAATGGGAGATATCCCCAAGGTAGGCCAAGCCGATTGCAGGTCCGCGGCGTACGGATTGAGATTTGGCGCCCATTTTTCAAAATAGCAAGTCCGAAAGGATAAAGCCATCGGAACGGTATGGCTGCAGCTCGGAGGGCATCAAGAAGCGGTTTCAACATACGGCGCTTCGACAAGGTGGATGGCGCCAGGTCTTGGTAGAACTGTATAGGCGTCTCCTCATACTGTAAGCAATCAGCCTCTCTTCCAGCTTTCATTATGGCTGCCGTGTCCACGAAGCTGAGGAGGCCGCAAACCACGTCACGCGGCGGGTCCGATGGTTTAGGCTGGGGTCTGAGGGCCCTATGGATCCTCTCAATCACCACCTTGTCCGCTCTCTCTTGCCCTAAGAGGTGCGCGAAGATTTCAAGCGCGACGGTGCGCAGGGCTTCCGACGCTATGGTCTCAGGTAGGCCCCGGATGCGCAGATTGCGTCTGCGATTTCGATTCTCCTGATCCTCTATGCGCAGTAGTGCGTCATTCAGCAGCTCAGTGTGGGAGCGAATTGCATTATATGTCTTCTCCTCACGCTGCGTGGCGGCCACTTGTAAATCCTCCAGGTGCGCTACCCGGTTCCCCATGGCGCGCAAGTCTTCCTTGATGTCAGCTAAATCCTTTTTAGAGGAGCCAACGCTGCGTTAAGCACCGACAGCAAAGCAGCTTTTGTGAAGGAGCCCCTAGCATTCCGGGACTTACATGTAGAGGCGTCCGATGCGCTGCCAGCGTCGGAGAGATCTTCCTGGTCTGAGTGCAAGTCCACATCCGGCGCCATCTTGGGAGTGTTCGCGGCCCGGTGCTTCGGGGTCTTTTTCAGGAATTGGTCCATGTCAGGCTGGCGAGACCTGGCCGGAGTGGGCTCAGGTTGTTCCCTGGATCGATCTTTACCCACTTTGCCCATTTGTGCTAGACTGTAAGCAGCTTGAAGGGGATTAGCACCAGCTCAGATGAGGAGCTCAAAAACCAGCAGCCATTCAGCTACAGAGCCAGGCTCCGCCCCATAGTAGTTATATTCTTGTACATAGGAGGCAGTATTATAGTAGTTATATTCTTGTACATAGGAGCAGTATTATAGTAGTTATATTCTTGTACATAGGAGCAGTATTATAGTAGTTATATTCTTGTACATAGGAGCAGTATTATAGTAGTTATATTCTTGTACATAGGAGGCAGTATTATAGTAGTTATATTCTTGTACATAGGAGGCAGTATTATAGTAGTTATATTCTTGTACAGATAGGAGGTAGTATTATAGTAGTTATATTCTTGTACATAGGAGCAGTGTTATAGTAGTTATATTCTTGTACATAGGAGGCAGTATTATAGTAGTTATATTCTTGTACATAGGAGCAGTATTATAGTAGTTATATTCTTGTAGTTATAGGGGCAGTATTATAGTAGTTATATTCTTGTAGATAGGAGGCAGTACTATAGTAGTTATATTCTTGTATATAGGAGGCAGTATTATAGTAGTTATATTCTTGTACATAGGAGGCAGTATTATAGTAGCTATATTCTTGAACATAGGAGTAGTATTATAGTAGTTATGTTCTTGTACATAGAAGGCAGTATTATAGTAGTTATATTCTTGTACATAGGATCAGTGTTATAGTAGTTATATTCTTGTACATAGGGGCAGTATTATAGTAGTTATATTCTTGTAGGTAGGGGGCAGTATCCCTCAGAGTATATTCAGGGAGGAGTCTGTTTCCCACAAACCTGTGATGGAAGTGGTGACAGTCGTCTGTGACTTGGAGTGACAGCCAGATAACAGAGTGTGTAGGAAGAGTGTGTAGGATGAGCTAATGCAGATGAAAGAAGCTGGGTCTGTGGGAAGATGAGGCAGCAGTGGGGACCAGCCTATGCTGCAGCAACACTTGACTTGGACAGGGTGAGGGAGAGTATGGAGACTTCCCATCAGAGCTTGGGAAATAGGGTGGAGCAGAGCTGTAAGAGCTACACCAAGCTATGGCACTTAAATGTATACTGTGATCTCCTACAGAGAGACTAAATGCATGTACAGTATATGTAAGATAAATTTTGAGTTTACTGCAAATTTTAAATGAGCTTACTCCTGCTTTTATCTCTACACTTTCCAAACAACCTGATCCCTTTACAAGTGGCATTCCATTCATATGTGACTTCAAGGAGAAACCTTTTTCCCTTTGAGAATGTTCAGATAATTTGTGTGTAATTGTTCTCATTCATGAAGTGATCATACACAAAAAAATTAAGGAAGAGAGCATGAAAAGGTTTTTCTCCGTTGTTAAATCTGGAATTGATAATGCTGATGTCATCTCATCCTTCTGGAGATATGACTAGTTAGTGATGTCATCCTCCAGAAAATATGTGACTAGTGATGTCATCCTCCAGAAAATATGTGACTAGAGATCTCATCCTCCAGTAGATATGTGACTAGTGATGTCATCCTCCAGAAAATATGTGACTAGAGATCTCATCCTCCAGTAGATATGTGACTAGTGATGTCATCCTCCAGAAGATATGTGACTAGTGATGTCATCCGACTCATCCTCTAGAATATATGTGACTAGAGATCTCATCCTCCAGAAGATATGCGACTATTGATCCCATCTTCCAGAAGATATGTGACTAGTGATGTCATCCTCCAGAAGATATGTGACTAGTGATGTCATCCTCCAGAAGATATGTGACTAGTGATCTCATCCTCCAGAAGATATGTGACTGGTGATCTCATCCTCCAGAAGATATGTGACTCGAGATCTCATCCTCCAGAAGATTTGTGACTAGTCATCTCATCCTCCAGAAGATATGTGACTAGTGATCTCATCCTCCAGAAGATATGTGACTAGTGATCTCATCCTGCAGAAGATTTGTGACTAGTGATGTCATCCTCCAGAAGATTTTTGACTAGTGATCTTATCCTCCAGAAGATATGTGACTTGTGATGTCATCCTCCAGAAGATATGTGACTAGTGCTGTCATCCAGAAGATATGTGACTGGTGATCTCATCCTCCAGAAGATACGTGACTAGTGATGTCATCCTGCAGAAGATATGTGACTAGTGATGTCATCCTCCAGAAGATATGTGACTAGTGCTGTCATCCAGAAGATATGTGACTGGTGATCTCATCCTCCAGAAGATATGTGACTCGAGATCTCATCCTCCAGAAGATTTGTGACTAGTGATCTCATCCTCCAGAAGATATGTGACTAGTGATCTCATCCTCCAGAAGATATGTGACTAGTGATCTCATCCTCCAGAAGATTTGTGACTAGTCATCTCATCCTCCAGAAGATTTGTGACTAGTGATCTCATCCTCCAGAAGAAATGTGACTAGTGATCTCATCCTCCAGAAGATTTGTGACTAGTCATCTCATCCTCCAGAAGATATGTGACTAGTGATCTCATCCTCCAGAAGATATGTGACTAGTGATCTCATCCTCCAGAAGATTTGTGACTAGTCATCTCATCCTCCAGAAAATTTGTGACTAGTGATGTCATCCTCCAGAAGATTTGTGACTAGTGATGTCATCCTCCAGAAGATATGTGACTAGTGCTGTCATCCAGAAGATATGTGACTGGTGATCTCATCCTCCAGAAGATTTGTGACTAGTGATGTCATCCTCCAGAAGATTTTTGACTAGTGATCTTATCCTCCAGAAGATACGTGACTAGTGATGATATCCTGCAGAAGATGTGTGACTAGTGATGTCATCCTCCAGAAGATATGTGACTAGTGCTGTCATCCAGAAGATATGTGACTGGTGATGTCATCCTGCAGAAGATTTGTGACTAGTGATGTCATCCTCCAGAAGATGTGTGACTAGTGATGTCATCCTCCAGAAGATGTGTGATTATTGATGTCATCCTTCTGATCTGAGCCATCATTTGGTGTAACAAACCCCTCTTGTTTTGTGTATCTGGTGTAAACAGGTAGCTCTTGTGTTGTGTACACTTTGCTGTACTCCTTGTCATACATTTATTAGCACAAGACAAAATGCAGGTCTATGAGATTTCTCCATATACTGAGTTACTAAAGTTCTGCCACCCCCATTCCCTTCTCTAGCTGATGGCAAAGAAGACAGCTGGGGTTGGAACAGACATGAATAACCTCTAATAAGATATATAAATCATCCCTCACCTCTCTGGTCCTGTCCAGGATTTTCTCAGCCAGTATAATGTGATTGGCGGCCTCACGATTCACCAGCTCCGCCAAACTCCAGTAATTAAGACACAGCCCAGCTGCAAGAGAAGAGCGGTTATGACAGATAGAACCGCGAATGAGCGCTGTCACACATCATAACCTGCAGTGCGGCGTGAGATTCATTTATACAAAATAAATACGTTACTAAAATGCAGTTTTTGAAACCAAAACCGGGAGTGGATTGAAAAAAGTGGAGAAGTTGTATATGCCCTTAAAGGGGTATTCCCATCTTGATGATCACTGTTAAATCTGTTAATGATTTAACAGTGATCATTTTTCTAAATATATTTAATTAACTAATTCCCACCCCTTAGAAGAAAAAGAAGATATACTTACCTGACTGTTGTCTTCCGTCTCCCCTGGTTACGGCCACCGCTCTTCTCCGGAATCGCGGTGGCCGCGCTTGCGCAGACGACTTCTTTTCTCCCGGCCGGGCCGCGCGCAGTCACGAAAGCGCACGTCGATGCCGCACATGCGCTATGGTGACTTCTTCCTGGCCAGTATAGTGTACTTGCCAGGAAGAAGTCACCAGGACGCATGCGCGGCGGCGTGCGCGTTCAGTCCAGCGCACGGCCCGGCCGGGAGAAGACGTCAATCAAGATGGAGCCCGCCCCCTGCCGAAACGAGGAAGTGAACGGCACGCCGGGAGCAGGTAAGTATGAAAGAGCATAATGGGAATACCCCTTCCTTTTATGATCCACACCTGATTTTGGCTTAAAAAACTGCACCAGAAAACTTGACCGTGTGGCAGCACCCCTAGCAGAATGCAGTCCTTCCCAGTCAGACTGGTGAGCCGGTCACAGAGACATTGACGCCCTCAGTTTTAGAGTTAAGGCTGAATTTAGGGCCCTTTCACACTAGTGTTTTTATTTTCCGGCATTGAGTTCTGTCGTCAGGGCTCAATACCGGAAAAGAACTGATCAGTTTTCTCCTAATGCATTCTGAATGGAGATAAATCCGTTCAGGATGCATCAGGATGTCTTCAGTTCAGTCACTGTACGGCGTTTTGGGCGGAGATAATAACGCAGCATGCTGTGGTTTTATCACCGTCCAAAATGCCGGAACACTTGCCGTAATGCCGGATCCGGCTTTAATTCCCATAGGAATGTATTAGTGCCGGATCCGGCTTTAATTCCCATAGGAATGTATTAGTGCCGGATCCGGCATTAAAAATACCGCATCGCCGGACCAGTTCTTCAGGTCTGCGCATGCGCAGACCTTTAAAAATGTGAAAAAAATACATAACGGATCCATCTACAAATGCTATCTGTTTGCATGAGGATTGCCGGATCCGGCAGACAGTTCCTCTGCCGCAAGTGTGAAAGTAGTCTTTTTTCTATATTCACCGGGAAAGCTTCCGACCCGGTGTCCATATCCATAGGCCCCCATTTACTAGACGGCATCATTATGGCCTCCATTGGTACAGTATATCTATTTTTTTCACCTGTATGGATTTACACAATTTCTGCTCTGTTCCACACAGTGGCATCCCACAAAAAAAATCTAATAATATACTATATGTACCCTGCACTATACACTTTGTTAAAATGGGAGCCTATGGGTGATTTGTGCCACTGTAGTCCAGTAAATGGGAGCTGAATGAATGCAGCAACCTGGCCTGACCACTGCGCAGTGGACACATCGTTCTGCTTCTGGCTGCGTCTGCTGTTATTTCTGGCATCAGGGGCCCCTGAGAACATCTGATCGGTGGAGGTGCCGAGTGTTGTAACCCATCGATCTGATATTGATGACCTGTTCTGAGTATTGGTCATCAATATGTAGTGTGAGGACAACCCCTTTGCGTTAAATAGCATTTATCATGTAGAGGAAGTTAATACTAGGCACTTACTAATGTGTTGTTGTTATCCATATTTCTTCCTTTGCTGGCTAGACTCACTTTTCCATCACATACACCGTTCCTTACGACCAATCCGGCAGCGGTGGTCGTGCTTGCACACTATAGGAAAAAGCCCTAGTTTATGTGCGGTCCCACCAGAGAGGCCGGAGCTTTTTCCTACAGTGTGCAAGCACGACCACCGTTGCTGGATTAGCTAAAGAATTTAAAGTTGGTGTAATACCGCCATATACCGAAAAATTTGGTCATAATTGTAGCAGAGCAAAGGGTTCATATATAATCGTTTCCTTTATTAATATATCAATTGCTTGCATAGTCTTCACATTTTGTGAATTACGTCTTTCCATAGTTTTCATATTTGGTTTTGAGACCAAAGAGTGGTAGTAGATTGAGGAGTGTCGGCGCCATCTTGTGGCACAACTTGGTAATACATTTCATTGTCTATCGCTTGTACTTATGTTGATTTGTATCCAGCAATTGTACAATAAATTCCTATATATTTTTGCCTAGACAATCGTACCTTGTTCGTCACTGATTGCACACAATAATTAAGGTTCTTGGTCAAGAACTCAAGGTGTTATGTCCACCTTGCGGATCAATAAATTTAGATATTTTTCCTTTGATCCATTTTTTTTTTTAAAGCATTTTGCGCTTTATAACGCTCGACAGATTGCAGGGTGGTCGTAACCATAGAAACAATCAGTGTATAATGTGATGGAAAAATGAATCCAGCCAGAAAAGGAGGCAATATGGATAATAACAATACATTAGTAAGTGGCTTGTATTAACTTCCTTTACATAATAAACGATATTTGCTGAAGTGAGAAGACTCCTTTAAATGAGCTGCAATACTGTACACAGTCCATGGACAGGAGTTGTGCTGTTTCTGGGGATAAAATAGCAGTTTACCTCAGAGATCATAGCAGAGACTTTATAAACCCGACATCCCGTGCCTCTGTGAGATCTTTTCAGGTTATACACTCATATTTGAGGAGTAGTGTTATATCATGTACTAGTTCATGAATATGATGCTGTCCTATTAGCAGCTGCCGTGATCTTACCTGTCCACGAGGAAGAAGATCCCGGTGTCCTGCTGAGCCCGTGCAGACACCTCTCCAGCGCATGCTGAATCCTGTCCTCAGTGCAGGATGTGTTCTGCATTTTAAGGCATGTCCTGAGAGAAAGCAGAATCATTGCGACATTGTAATTCTCACCTAATACCTTTAGAATGCAGTTACCAAAAATCGTGTTATTATCCACATTTCTCACTTTGGCTGCAGGAACTATCCATATCTACTGCTGCTAGAAATTCTGATTCCCCATAGTTATCATCAGCATCAGTGGACTGTGCAGTACAATTTATGGCAGACTAGTTAAGTGGTTTGTCAAGTGCCTACAGTTTACCGAGGTAACCACAGGAATGTTTTACATTGGATCCCGCAGTCAATCTTTTGAGCACTTCCATTACCAGCAACATAAAAGTCAGCAGAAGCATTCGCATCTGAGCTTAAAGAGACAGTCTTCTTTAAATCTTACAGACCGAATAGCTGCACCCACACCCCTATAGAAAAGTCACTTTAGGCCCCATTCACATGTCCCGCAAAAGGGTCCGCATCCGTTCCGCAATTCTGCGAAACGGGTGCGGACCCATTCATTCTCTATGGGGCTGGACGTGAAGCGGAGAGCACATTATGTGCTTTCCGCTTCCGCATTTGCAGGGCGCGGCCCCGAACTTCTTGGTTTTGGCCCGAACTACCGGTCCGCGGCTCCGCAAAAGATAGAACATGTCCTATTCTTGTCTGCAACTGCAGACAAGAATAGGCATTTCTATGGGGGGGTGCCGGCAGGGTGTGTTGCAGATCCACAATTTGCGGAACCGCAATGCACGGGCATCGACTATGGGGCAGCCGCAGCAGATCGCGGACCCATTCACTTGAATGGGTCCGCGATCTGCCCGTTCCGCAAAAAGATAGGACATGTTTTATCTTTTTGCGGGACGGAAGTACGGAACGGAACCCCGGGAAGCACTCCGGAGTGCTTCCGTAGTGTTTCGTTCCGTCATTCCATTCCGCACCGTTCCGCATCTTCGGATTTGCGGACCCATTGAAATAAATGGGTCCACATCCGTGATGCGGAATGGCCACGGAATAATGCCCGTGTATTGCGGATCCGCAAATGCGGTCCGCAATACGGGCACGGGGCTCACACGTTCGTGTGCAATAGGCCTAAAGGTAAAACTGTTAAGAAACATTACAGAGCAAATAAGATAGAAATGGGCTGCAGCTCTCACCTTTGCCTTTTAGTCCAGAAGCACTGATAATGGACCTGAACTGGTTCCCATGTGTGAATTCAACTATTAAGTGCAGAAATCCAGCTTCTTCTAAAATTCAATCCTTTATTGGCTTACAGAAAAAATCCACATATATCACACTGGGCTATGATATTTAGCTATGATATTAAGCCCTTCATCAAGACATGTCGTGATGAAGGGCTTAATATCATAGCCCGAAATGCGTCACAGCTTTTGTAAGCTTCCAGTGTGATATATGTGGATTTTATCTGTAAGCCAATAAAGGATTGAATTTTAGAAGAAGCTGGTTTTCTGCACTTTATCGTTGGATTACAGAGCAAAGCATGCTGGAATTGAAAACCCAACAGGAAGCTGATGAAAACAGGAAGTTGTGCATGTAAACATCCTGCCATGATGCAGTGGGGAGCAAAGGGTGGACATGAAAAACTGGTATATGGGGCAAATATATGCAGTGTTTAGGGTTCTCTGAACAGATTAAATAGAATCATTATGAAACCAGAGAACTCCTAGAATTAATCGCCAATCACTTGCTTATGGTTAATGCAGTTGTGCAGGTAGCCGCGCAGCCAATGATGGATTATAATTGGGGCGTTTGGGTCGGTAGCTCTGCGCCCGATGTTTCTTTGGGGTCCTTTGCAAGAGAAAGGACCTATGGTGACATCATCTCCATGTGACCAATAACATACGGATGTTAATGGTCACATGGCGATGATGTCATCACAGGTCCTTTTTCCTCCAGGAGGAGTGTTTCTGCAGGATAAATTTGCCATAGGTTTATGTGAAGATTTCATCAGAACAAAGCGACAGAGTATGTTATACTATATACTGCATACAATGGGGTACCACATAATCTGGGGTGTTATACTGCATGCTGTAGGGTGCTATACTGTATACTGCATACTTTGGGGCATTAAACTATATACTGCATACAACGGGGTACGACATAATCTGGGGTGTTATGCCATATACTGCATACTGTGGGTTGCTATACTGTGGGGTGCTATACTGTATACTGTTGGGTGCTATACTGTATACTGCATACTTTGGGGCATTATACTATATACTGCATACAGTGGGGTATCGCATAATCTAGGGTGTTATTCCATATATTGCATACTGTGGGGTGTTACACTGTATACTGTAGGGTGCTATACTGTATACTGCATACTTTGGGACATCATACTATATACTGCATTATGTATGGTATAATATGGGGTGTTATATTGTATACTGTGTAGTGTTATACTATATACTTTGGGGTCTTATATACTGTATAGTGTGGGCTGTTATACTGTATACTACATACTGTAGAGTGTTGTACAGTGTACACCATGACTGGCTGGGGGTATTTTACTATGTATAGTATACTATGGGGTGTTATACTGTATACTGTGTGGTGTTACGCTATATACTTTGGGGTCTTATATACTGTATAGTGTGGGCTGTTATACTGTATACTACATACTGTAGAGTGTTGTACAGTGTACACCATGACTGGCTGGGGGTATTTTACTATGTATAGTATACTATGGGGTGTTATACTGTATACTGTGTGGTGTTACGCTATATACTTTGGGGTGTTATATACTGTATACTGTGGGCTGTTATACTGTATACTACATACTGTAATGTGTTGTACAGTGTACACCATGAGTGGCTGGGGGTATTATACTATGTGTGGTATACTATGGGGTGTTATACTGTATACTGTGTGGTGTTACACTATATACTATACACTGTATACTGTATGTTATACTGTAGAGTGTTGTACAGTGTACACTATGAGGGGCTAGGGGTGTTATACTATGTGTGGTATACTATGGGGTGTTATACTGAATACTGTGTGGTGTTACGCTATATACTGTAGGGTGTTATATACTGTATACTGTGTGGTGTTACGCTATATACTGTAGGGTGTTGTATACTGTATGTTATACTGTAGAGTGTTGTACAGTGTACACTATGAGGGGCTGGGGTTGTTATACTGTATATGTGGTATCGTTTTCTTTAACATTTACAAGAAAAAAAAAAAATATGGGTTGGAACGCAAAGAGGGGGATAGTCAGGGCTAATGGAGAGAGGGGCCCAAGTTCAGTAAATACCCCCTGGCCTATGATACACTTAATCTACCCTTTACGCAGCCATGAGCAATAAGCAGTCAGTATGATGGTCCATAGGTGTCCTCATTACCAGCACAATAAGTGTTTTAGGCAAATAGGTGTTGAAACATGAGTCGTCTTCTGATACTAGGAAAATCTAGTGACTCAGATCTGTGAATGGGACATTATCCTGCTCCGTAAATGCCGCCTGTAAAGTCAGATACAAGGAGCTAGAGCTTACAACTTCCCTCTTTTTTATCTACTTGCGCAAAGCAAACAAATTGTTGTAGGGCTGAGCAGATGGAAAGGGGAACAAACATGGAAGGGAAGGCCAGCTGAATGTGGGTGGCTTTTTAAAAAGCAATATGTCATAAATGGGCTAAGTGTGTACGTGATGTTGTTATTCCACTGTACCTCCTATAGTGTGTGGCCCCAAAGGTCCCCATTAATATTAAACAAAGCTCAGTTGAACCTGCCAATCTTGGCTAGATTGTCTGATTGTCTTATGGATATCAGGGCTGCCCAACTCCCTCTGAGCCATTGTAATCATTATGAAGGCACTCACCATTGTAGTCTGTATACTGTATTTTTACTGTGTGTGTATATATATTTATATGTATTGTTACACAGTGGGTGTGGAACAACTGTGTCAACCAACAGATTTGATATGGGGCTACTCCGAAGGGTGTTATCCTGGCAGTCTCCTGGTTTTCACTTTTTGACCACCAGGCCACTAGTTCCTGGAGTAGTCTCTGTTGGTTGACAACTGACCCATGGGGTCAAACACCAGTGCAGGGCACTGAGGGTCAGGCAAAACCGTAGTCAGAGACAGGCTGAGGTCAGGGCAGGCAGAATACATGAAATCCAGTAAACAGTCTGAGGTCAGATCAGACACTGAAGAGCCAGTACAGAGATCAGGCACAGGTCAGGCAGTGGAGGGTCAATATTCAGAAAACAGGCAGAAGTGGGTACATGGGCAGACAAACAAAATACAGCACACGTTAGCAGGATACTAGCAGACTAGGAACCTATTGCTCAGGCACCTTCCAACAGGGGAACATTCCTTAAGTATGTCACTGCCTGAATAGTTGATTAAAAATAAAACAAAAAATATTTCATGGTATATGTGTTTTAAAAAATGGGATAAAACTCCTTCTATTTAAACTCCATAGCAGACAGATGGAACCTGGATCACTGAATAATGTGGGGCTATTAGCACCGGCTTTCATATTGAAATGTACCGTGCATTAATACTTTGTGCCCAAGTATACCCACATCTCAAAAAATGGTCATATGTGTGTTATATGCACACACCTCTTTTCAGCTTCGACCTGTGAATCAGCAGATGACTTATGGCAACTAGATAAGCCCGAGATTCAGCTCCTATTACCGTACACTACTCAGTGATCCAAGTCCCATCTGCCTGCTATAGAGTTTAAAGGGGTTTTCCGGGATTTTACTATTGATGATCTAATCATCAATATCAGATCAGCAGTGTCCAACACCCTGCACTCGCGATCAGCTGTATGAGGAGACGGTGTACGCAGTGTGCACGTGCCATTTCCGTCTCTCTTCCTGTTCTCCATTGCTGTCTATGGCAAAGACCATAGAACACAGCAGCCGACAGGAAGAGAGAAGGGAGATAGGGAGATAGCACGTGCGCACTGCGCGCGCCTTCCCTTCATACAGCTGATCAGCATTGAGTCCTGAGGATAGGCCATCAATATTAAAATCCCGGAGAACCCCTTTAAGTACCACAAGGTTGCAGTCATTGGCCGGTGAAGACTAGTGTGTGCCCTTAAGAGCCGGAGGGAGGGTGCATGTAGGCAGCCAGGAAAGGATTGAGCCGGAAAGCAAGCCACAGCCTGCATGGGGGGACAGGGCTCCCCCGGCAGCCGGGCCCGCCAGGACGAACAGGTGAGTTGGAGGCGGGTCCACTCCGTCGGAACAGAGAAAGGAAAGCAGAGCAGCCACGGCTGCAGGCCACCTCTGTAACAGGGCTGGTTAAGCTATGTCAATTCTTCTCTTGCACATTAAATAATATAATGGCCACTTAACTTTATATATATAATTATATGAAGTGTTCGCTCTATCACTTTTCCTTCCTGCATTCAGCTAATAGCAATAGGAAATTAAGCCTTCCTTTCCACTGTATTAAGCTTCCCTTTCCCGTGCTTCATACAATAAGCAAGCTCACCCTGACGGTGGGTCAAGTGGCTTTATATTCCTTGTCTGAACAGACCCATTCATAGTGACCCCTGAATGACAGGATTCCCAGGAGCGGGCAGCGGGCCAGGTCTGCAGGCTAGAAACACTGCCCGCCCGGTGTAAATCTTAGGGAAAACACCGGATTTGTAGGTCTTAATTCATTTACAATGTGCAGAATACACTTGCAGTATATTCATATATCAGATCATCCGGGTGTGGACCATAAGGATGAATATTAAACCTTAAACAGCTACTTCAGGTGTTCGAAAAGTAAAGAAACCTCTCATAGTAGCTGGATTGAAGCCCCTGTTAAATATACCATTGATTAAATGCCCCTAATAAATTTGGCCCAACTTATGGCAATACATGCGACAGGAAAGCAAAAGTGAGCCAGAAACTGGTGTAAATGATAGTAAATTTTCTGGCCAGAGGAGGCCACATCCCTTCAATAAGCCCCACCTACTTAAAAAGGGGGTGAGAGCAGCCTACAATCACAAAAGGGAAAAAATCTTGCTCAAAATGCTGCTTGCGAAAAATGTGTGACTTACGTATGCTCGAAAACTGTCGTAACTTGGTAAATCCCCCATGGTTCATAAAATTCCGTCTGTCTGGAGCCAACACTAGGGGAGCTCAAGAGCTTAGTGTTCCATACTTCATGTGTACATGGTATGCAGTCAGTGTCTGTGCTTCCTTTAGCGTTGTCTCCACCCCAACACTATAGATTGCATAGAGCTTTTATTCATCGTTAAATTTGAAACTCTACATGTAAAATGAAGCTCCAACTGTTCATCCTGATCTCCAGAGAATATTCGGGCCCATGCACATGGCTTGTTTCCTACTTTTCTTCCAAGTGATTTTGATTTTATTCATAAGTACGCCTACTTTTCGCCTTTCCTGTCAGCTCTCTACCAGAATTACAAATCAAGGTATCCCCATTGGATGCCATGTTTACAGACGGTTCCCCATAAAAGCATCTCTCTGACAACCTGCACAGTGCGCATGAGGCTTTACAAAGTACTAGCAATAGGAGAAAACCAACAGGGAGGAATGTAACCAATACAGAAAACTGGGTGACAACCCCTCAAGAGGGGAATTAAAGGTTGTCACCCCGACCAAGAGAGCTCAGAAATGACAATAGCAAATGAAAACTTGGATCTAGGATTCGAGTCACTAATGATTGTCTTGTGTTTTTGAGATCTTTTTATTTTATTTTAGTGTAATGTCTTTTCAGTCCTCGAGAGCAGCAAGTGAGAGATAAACATCTGTGTGCTCAATTCTGTTTGTCAGACATCAAACCATCTTCAGCCTTGTTCATCCTGTTTAGTTTTGCGGCTCAGGTTTAATTGAGGGGGGTGTGGATGCTTTCACAAAGGACCTGTCCCGTAACGAAAAACCACGCTTCTGACCACGAAACAAATTCACGCGTTACTGTGTTAAAAATATGTAGTGAGTCTGTAAGGCTCAGCTCTGCTATGTTCTACTATCCAGAGAAGGTCCCTAGATAGTATATGCCATAAAGCAGGGCTGGCCAACCTGTGGCTCTCCAGCTGTTGTAAAACTACAATTCCCAGCATGCCCAGACAGCCTACAACTATTAGCCTACAGCAGGTCATGGTGGGAGTTGTAGTTTTACAACAGCTGGAGAGCCACAGGTTGGCCATCCCTGCCATAAAGGAAGACACTTTAGGGCCCAAGTTGAAGATGGACTCTGCTCGTGTCACCCCTTTCCTATAGCTGTTGTGCTTTTCAACAGGCACAGAAAGGGGGACCTGGAGGTCCTTATGCAAAGTTGCTAGCACTTTCGAGGGCTAGGGGCAGGTTATGCTGTCATGAAATAGGCTTAGGACAGTAGACCACATCTGCATGGTATAACAGTATAAGGTAATACTATAGCACGATAGGCAAGATTTTATAGAAATAAGAGTAATGTGGAAATCAATATGGCCAAAACATGGACTCCACAAGACCTCTGCTGGCATCCCGTGGTACTTAGCACTGATGTTAGCAACAGATCCTTTAAGTACTAAAAGATGCCTGGTGCGATCTCCCAGCTCATCCCACAGATGATGACTCGGTTGAGATTTGGGGAATTTGGAAGCCCAATCACCTTGATCTTTTTGTTGTGTTCCTCCGACCATTCCTCAGCAATTTTTGCGGTGTGGCTGGGGCAATATCATTGTCATATTATCCTTTTAGAAGAGGCCACTGCCATTAGGGGCAAGGCATCCAGACCCGGAACAGCAAAGCAGTCCTAAACCATGATGCTGCCTTCAACAGCCCCAAACCGTGAAGCTCCCTCCCCCAGTTTCAAACCAAGATGCTCCCTCCACCAGCCCCAAACCATGATGCTCCTTCCACCGGCCCCAAACCATGATGCTCCTTCCACCAGCCCCAAACCATGATGCTCCTTCCACCAGCCCCAAACCATGATGCTCCTTCCACCAGCCCCAAACCATGATGCTCCTTCCACCAGCCTCAAACCATGATGCTCCTTCCACCAGCCCCATACCATGATGCTTCTTCCATCAGCCCTAAACCATGATGCTCCCTCCACCAGTTCCAAACCATGATGCACCCTTCACCACGCTCAAAACTTAGGATAGGGTTTTGGTGTTGTTCTGCAATGTTCTTTTTTTTCCAAACATAGCATTGCGCACTTGCTCAAAATTTCCACATATGCCTTGAGATGTGGTATTATCAATACTGATCGCTAAACCTCATCACACAGGGTTATAATGTACTATTAAATAGAAATTAGTTTTCTCAGTTCTGTCTTCATATATATGGGTCAAGTGAACTAAATCCTGCACTGAACTGTTTGGAAAATCTATTTCCAAATTATTATAGAAAAATGCTATCCACTGTATATGATATAATTTTATATGTATTTCTTCTCTATATAATGTACTATGTTGTTAGGATTACCACTGACAAACCAAAAATGTTGATCTTTGTTAACCAATTAGTGACCGCCAATACATCTTTTCAAGGTGGTGACTAATGAGCCTTAGGCTAGGCCGCCGCCTCTTTGCGACAGCCTAGTCAACCGGTGCAGTGGAGAGCAGGAGCCCAGTTCTCAGTTCTCACATGATAGCCGGGTCCTGCTCTAATGGCCTGAATTGCCAGAAGTGCCGACCAGGGCCTTTAAACAGCTTAGAGACTACGGTCAATAACAACTACGGCATCTAATTGGTTTAGAGGGAAGAGGCTTTCTCTCGCAGACATCACAAATGAGACTGCAGAGTGCCGATGTCTGAGTATGGCAGCCAGAGACCTTATGTCCCCAGGCCTCAGATAGTGGCTGTCACTGTAGTATTGACAGTATAATACACTATACTGCATAAACAGTACAGTGTATTATAGAATCAATCAGAGGGTTGCATGTCAAAGTCCCTTGTGGGACTAATAAATTGTAAATATAAAAGTGATAGCTTTATTAAATTTAAAAAAAATACCTTTTTAATTGAAAAAATGCTTTTCAATAGAAAAAATAGCAAAAATAAAATCCCCTCCACATATTTGGTATCGCCACATCCATAATGACCGGCAGTACAAGTTAATCCTTCACATTAAACGCCTTAGAAGAAGAAGTCAGAATTACTGCTTTTTGCCACCAAAAAAAGCGATCAAAAAGTGTTATGTACCCCAAAAAGATACCAACGAAGACTAACAAAAACGTCCCACAAAACTCCAGCCCTCACATAGCTCGGTAGAATGAAAAATGCAAAAGTTGTGAGTCTTTGGATGTTGCAGTGCAAAAACATTTTCTTTTCAGGGGTTTTATTTTTCCAAAGTAGTAAAACTTAAAAAAACAACTCTATGTTTTTGATATCACTGAAATCGTACTGACCCAGAGAATAAACTTAAAGGGGTTGTCCAGGTTCAGAGCTGAACCCGGACATACCCCAATTTTCACCCTGACAGCCCCCCTGACTTGAGCATCGGAGCAGTTCATGCTCCGATGCTCTCCTTTGTCCTGCGCTAAATCGCGCAGGGCAAAGGCATTTTCCGGAGTTCCGGTGACGTACCGGGCTCTCGTGACGTACCAGGCTCTCCATGGGGCTTCCAGGAAGCCCAGTGATGTCACCGGCACTGATGGGTGGGCTTTAGCGCTGCCCTATCCTGTAAAACGGCTAGGGCAGAGCTAAAGCACGCCCGTCAGAGCCGGTGACATCACCGAACACACTGCCGGGTGGAAGCTTGGGCCCTGCCGTGTGTTATTGTAAACAAAAGAGCCCTTGCCCTGCGCGATCTAGCCATGAGATGCTCCGATGCTAACATCAGGGGGGCTGCCTGGGTGAAATTATGGGTAGGTCCGGGTTCAGCCCTGTAAAAAAAACAGCCCTTATAGGGCTACATCGACGGAAAAAAAAAAGTTAGAGCTCTTGGAAGGAGACGATGAAAATTTGCCCAAAGCAGGCTGATCACCAACGGGTTAAATGCAGGGTTTGATGGGTTTTATATGTTGTTGTTTTTTTGTGAAATCAGATTATGAAAGCCTAGGAAAGGAGTCATTCACACAGGCCCTTCCACCCAGTATTTCACTTGTTATCCTAGTGACTTGCTGCTGATTCACGAAGACCTGCAATGTTGTTTGTATGTGTACAGTGTTTTATGTGGTGGAGGCCATACTGTATGCACCCGCCAATACTTCTTCAACAACATCCGAAACTCATTGCTTGGTTGAGTACGTGGACCCTCCCGGCGTTTTATTACTCTCTTGTCTGGACCTCTCCCCCTCGTCCATCTTTCACTAACACTGCGGAGAAAGATGCACTTTGAAGAAGTGAGGTTTCCTGTTCTGAGTCAACTCATCTCCAGTTCGAAGAAAACAGAATGTGGAGAGCACAGAAGCAGATCTGAGATGTGACCACATAGTGGAATTTTTTATAAGAGTTGGGGGGTAGCAGGTAATAATAGTTGATATATAAATTGACCACTCCTCTTGGTTTTTACTGTAAACGTCAATTATCTTCTGAATGTGGTGGTTTATTATAGGCAGCGCTCCCATAGTTGAGGTTATCTAAGCCTTGCAGTGTTTCTAGGCCACTTAACTAATTTGACCACATAGTTTAAACTAGTTTAGGAACCCGAAGTGCACTCCGCTGTGCTCCAGACGAGTGGTGGAAGTCACCTCTTAAAGGTAACCTTAAAGATAATCATGCATGGAAGTTGTTTGCATCCTTCTGTAAATATAGAACATGGGGGACTTTTGGAAACTCCACAATCTAAACTATGATGCATTCAATCGTGAACCACATTGAGATGTCTCCTGGCTGCTGGGGATGTTTATTAGGCTCTTCACACTTGCCTAGGGTTTTCATGTGTCACAGTATCCATGACACATTGGTGGATCTCTCGTACCATGGACCTCCGTTGACTTCCGGTCTGGTGGATGTCAAATCTGACGTAATTACCAATGCCAATTCGAGACAAAGCCTCTGATGGTAACATGGGCAGCCTTATGGTATTGTGCTGTTCCATCACCATTCAAAAGCTGGGGTTCGAGATGTTGCATTGTGAAGATACCCTTTCACCATCTGCCCCTTTCCTGATGTTTTTGCAAAAATGTGATTGCTCTTCCAGCATCTGAGCAGTCAGTTCAGCAATGGTCAGTGATTCACTTGCAGATCTAGAACGGTTGGCTAATATGCCTTTCGGTAACCGACATCCACAATTAGACATCCGTATCCTGAATTTTGCAATCTTGATTCATAGTCTTGTGACAGTATTGTGGGTTGGATTGAAGAACCACAAAATACATTAGACACGCGTTTGCCACGTCTTCTGAACTGCAGGTGCATCTTCCAAAAGACTAAAGACAACCATGTGCATGTTGGCAGAGCTTAAAGGGATTATGCCAAGATGACAGTCAAAAATGAAAATCACACATCATCGTACATGACAATCTCTTGCTAACAAAGCTAGAACCAGTTCAGTCCCTCACATACTGTAGATCCAGAGATCTCCCTATTCTTTGCGCCAATCGCTCTTCTAGATTTATTTCAGATTAGTGGCTCAGGGGGTGTGTCCTCAACATGCATGTCCTTTCTCAGAGGGCATGTCTTTCATGCTGCAGCCCATTGGACTTGTCCTTTATCAGCGGGCATGTCCTTTCTGCTGCAGCTCTCTCCTTGTAGCTGTCACAGCTTAAGGCCTCTTTCACACGAATGTATGGTTTTGCAGTCCGCAAAAAACAGATGACATCTGTGTGCATTCTGTTTTTTGCGGAACGGAACATCTGGCCCTTATAGGAAAAGTACTATCCTTGTCCGTGATGCTGACAATAATAGGACAAGTTCTGTCTTTGAACAGAACGGAAATACGGAAACGGAATGCATATCTTTTTTTTTTTGCGGACCCGTTGAAATGAATAGTTCCGTATACGGACTGTATACGGAATGCAAAAAACAGCAGGTACACTCGCAAAAGAAAACGTCGGTGTGAAAGAGGCCTAACAGAAGATATGGCTGGTGGCATCTGAAGGATAGAACTGAGCATGTGCGTCTGACTCATCGATGATAATGAGGTGGATGAAGGAAAAAAATGAACAAACAGCAGGTGGCGCTATGCTGGTACATTTTATTCAATAGCTCAGTGGCTATTCTAAATATTAAATTATATACAATTACAAAAGTATTCAGATCCAGGTGCTGGTTTAAAAAATGCACAATATTTTTTAGCGAGACAACCCGTGGAAATTAGGGTACCAGTTTTAGAGGGAACCTGTGTACCTTGTCTCATAGGGCAGGAGGAGCTGAGCAGGTTGATATATAGATAAGTGGGAAAATATTCAGTATAACTTGGTTTTCAGTCATTTAAATTCCTGCTCAGTCTTTGTTTAGGAGTCCAGTGTGCGGTCTCCCTCATGTCTCCTTATATCAGTGTGCATGTAATACCCCAGAGTGACATTACCACCTCTTTTGGGACCCCCACTATTCTTATTGGTTGATCCTGTGTTATCCTGTGTCATCATATATATTTATTGTCATGTCCTACATAGTGTATGTATTCATTTCCTTGCAAATCATTGTTTACATGTAATGTGCCTGGTTCACCAGCAGATGGCGGCATTAATGGCAGAGATAGTTTCTCTGGGATGGATCCTTCTTTCCTCTAGAGAGGGAGGAGTTTAGCTAGTGAAGGTTAGTCTAGCCTTTCCCATCCTGGGGAGAGGTTGTGTCTCGGCCAGCAGAGTACTGTCTGCTCTGCTGGGCCCGCAGGTCCTGCCTGCGAGTTCTACATGGTTGCTTGTCCCCTCCTGGGCTTGCATTGCCTACAGCCAGGCTAAAGAGCTTGGTGCCAGGAAGAAGTTCCTAGGATTAAAGATAAAGTAAGAGACAGACTTCAACCAGCTAAATTCCAGCAGCAGCGGAAAATTTTCCTATTTTACCCAGCCAGCATAGTAGAGCTGAGAGAGCTACCGCATAGCAGAGCTGAGATTGTTGCAGAAGTGTTTGCCTGCCAGAAGTAAGCCAATACCTGCTGATGACCAAGATAAAGTTTAGAAACTGTTTGGATTACCGTTTATGCCAAGTAAAGCTGTGTTCAACATTACTACAAAGTCTGGACTCCATTTATTCTACTTATTAATCACCCAAGTTCAACAACCCTTTTTTGCACTTGCTTTGGACCACACCTCGTCTGGGATCCAAGGATATCCAGGTAGGAGCACCGTGACACGTGCATACAACATCTACAGAGACATTGTGGGCCACTCTACACCACTCTGGCAATCCTACCCCTGGGTACCAACACTACCATCTACAAAGGGGGCTCCAAGTCCTCGTTGCGTAACTGCAACTGGCGTCACGACTACTTGCTCTAACAGAGGGACATATCATCGTAAATACCTCTTAAGGGGCAAGGGATCCCCAGGCGCTGGCAATAGGCCGCTGCATGCATACAGGGGTAACTGTCAGTCACTGATTAGCACCGCCCAAATTGCAGATCTGCAAAACGTGGATGCCGCCCATAATAGAAATGCCTATTCTCGTCCGCAAAATGGACAAGAATAGGACATGTTCTATTCTTTTGCAAGGCTGAGGAACGGAGCAACGGATACGGACAGCACACGGAGTGCTGCCTGCATCTTTTGCCGCCCCATTGAAGTGAATGTGTTCACGTCCTAGCCGCAAAAAATGCGGTTCAGGCGCGGACCCAAACAACGGTCGTGTGCATGAGGCCATACTTATCAGTATGTTGGATTTCGAAGTGCCTGGTCCTATTTTTCTTACGTTCCGCACTGCAAGAAAGTAGTGCAGAGGCATGGACAGACCCATGGAAGCACTACAGAGCTTCAGATCCGTGCCTCGGTTCAGCACCGTATCTCCAAAATTGCCGACCATACGGCCGGTGCCCGTATATTGCGGACCGACTGTTTGCGGGCTGAAATACGGGCACGGCCGTGCAAAGGCCCTGTGCATGAGGCCTAAATGGGGGAGGCGGGAGTGGTCTGTTAGAAATATGCCTGTGTCTGACATATGAATGCTGTTTTTTGCATTAAAAAACAATTTTATATTCATGCTAATTACCTTTGAAAGGGGCTGTCCTAAAGGTTAGTGGAGCCCAGCCTCGCCCACTGACGGAGCCCCGCACTTCCCCTCATCCTGAAGTCCCCTCTCAGCTCCTCTAACGTCAAGCAGACCCTGCACCGTAATCTGCCTACAATGGTCAGGTGAGCATGAGATCTGGACCATAGAGCAATGGAAGAAGGTGGCCTGTTCCGATTGATCAAGTTTTACATCATGTGGACCAAGGGTGGACTGGGAACTTAAAGTGGCCATAGGAAAAAAAAGTGGCCCCATGTTGTAGGCCGGGCCAAATTGAGAAAAGGCAGACAACACAAGTAGGCAGGGACACAAAGAAGTAGGCAGGGCCAGCAATACCTTAGTGCAGCACAAAATACCGCCCCATTAGAACCAAATACCACAGTGCAGCACAAAATATAACCCCAACAGAACCAAATACCACAGTGCAGCACAAAATACCGCCCCAGCAGAACCAAATACCACAGTGAAGGACAAAATACCGCCCCAGCAGAACCAAATACCACAGTGAAGGACAATATACTGTCCCAGTAGAACCAAATACCACAGTGCAACACAAAATACTACCACTCCCTCTACAGTATTAAACTGTGTCAGTGCCCTGAGGACAGCCATACAGTTGAAATCAGGAGGGGTGCTGACCAGGTGCTTAAAGGGGTTATCCGAGACTAAAAAATGCTTCCCATATGCCGGACCTCTCACACTGAATCTACTTACCTGGTTCCCTGCGCTGCTCCTGGTCCCTGCACCGCTGCCGCTGCTTCTTCCTGTGCACGGATGATAACATCCACAGTTGGGGGGGGGGGGGGGGGAGGGAGCAGCCAATGGCAGGCGGTGACGGGGGGAGTGTCCCGTGACGCTAGGGAGGCTCGTCCCCATCTGCTATGGGCTTCATAGTAAAGCTGTGTTCAACATTACTACAAAGTCTGGACTCCATTTATTCTACTTATTAATCACCCAAGTTCAACAACCCCTTTTTGCACTTGCTTTGGACCACACCTCGTCTGGGATCCAAGGATATCCAGGTAGGAGCACCGTGACACGTGCATACAACATCTACAGAGACATTGTAGGCCACTCTACACCACTCTGGCAATCCTACCCCTGGGTACCAACACTACCATCTACAAAGGGGGCTCCAAGTCCTCGTTGCGTAACTGCAACTGGCGTCACGACTACTTGCTCTGACAGAGGGACATATCATCGTAAATACCTCTTAAGGGGCAAGGGATCCCTAGGCGCTGGCAATAGGCCGCTGCATGCATACAGGGGTAACTGTCAGTCACTGATTAGCACCGCCCAAATTGCAGATCTGCAAAACGTGGATGCCGCCCATAATAGAAATGCCTATTCTCGTCCGCAAAATGGACAAGAATAGGACATGTTCTATTCTTTTGCGGGGCTGAGGAACGGAGCAACGGATACAGACAACACACGGAGTGCTGCCCGCATCTTTTGCCGCCCCATTGAAGTGAATGGGTTCACATCCTAGCAAAAAATGCGGTTCAGGCGCGGACCCAAACAACGGTCGTGTGCATGAGGCCATACTTATCAGTATGTTGGATTTCAAAGTGCCTGGTCCTATTTTTCTTACGGTCCGCACCGCAAGAAAGTAGTGCATGAGGTGCAGAGGCATGGACAGACCCATGAAAGCACTACAGAGCTTCAGATCTGTACCTCGGTTCAGCACCGTATCTCCAAGATTGCGGACCATACGGCCGGTGCCCGTATATTGCGGACCGACTGTTTGCGGGCTGAAATACGGGCACGGCCGTGCAAAGGCCCTGTGCATGAGGCCTAAATGGGGAGGCGGGAGTGGTCTGTTAGAAATATGCCTGTGTCTGACATATGAATGCTGTTTTTGCATTAAAAACAATTTTATATTCATGCTAATTACCTTTGAAAGGGGCTGTCCTAAAGGTTAGTGGAGCCCAGCCTCGCCCACTGACGGAGCCCCGCACTTCCCCTCATCCTGAAGTCCCCTCTCAGCTCCTCTAACGTCAAGCAGACCCTGCACCGTAATCTGCCTACAATGGTCAGGTGAGCATGAGATCTGGACCATAGAGCAATGGAAGAAGGTGGCCTGTTCCGATTGATCAAGTTTTACATCATGTGGACCAAGGGTGGACTGGGAACTTAAAGTGGCCATAGGAAAAAAAAGTGGCCCCATGTTGTAGGCCGGGCCAAATTGAGAAAAGGCAGACAACACAAGTAGGCAGGGACACAAAGAAGTAGGCAGGGCCAGCAATACCTTAGTGCAGCACAAAATACCGCCCCATTAGAACCAAATACCACAGTGCAGCACAAAATATAACCCCAACAGAACCAAATACCACAGTGCAGCACAAAATACCGCCCCAGCAGAACCAAATACCACAGTGAAGGACAAAATACCGCCCCAGCAGAACCAAATACCACAGTGAAGGACAATATACTGTCCCAGTAGAACCAAATACCACAGTGCAACACAAAATACTACCACTCCTCTACAGTATTAAACTGTGTCAGTGCCCTGAGGACAGCCATACAGTTGAAATCAGGAGGGTGCTGACCAGGTGCTTAAAGGGGTTATCCGATACTAAAAATGCTTCCCATATGCCGGACCTCTCACACTGAATCTACTTACCTGGTTCCCTGCGCTGCTCCTGGTCCCTGCACCGCTGCCGCTGCTTCTTCCTGTGCACGGATGATAACATCCACAGTTGGGGGAGGGAGCAGCCAATGGCAGGCGGTGACGGGGAGTGTCCCGTGACGCTAGGGAGGCTCGTCCCCATCTGCTATGGGCTTCATAGTAAAGCTGTGTTCAACATTACTACAAAGTCTGGACTCCATTTATTCTACTTATTAATCACCCAAGTTCAACAACCCCTTTTTGCACTTGCTTTGGACCACACCTCGTCTGGGATCCAAGGATATCCAGGTAGGAGCACCGTGACACGTGCATACAACATCTACAGAGACATTGTAGGCCACTCTACACCACTCTGGCAATCCTACCCCTGGGTACCAACACTACCATCTACAAAGGGGCTCCAAGTCCTCGTTGCGTAACTGCAACTGGCGTCACGACTACTTGCTCTGACAGAGGGACATATCATCGTAAATACCTCTTAAGGGGCAAGGGATCCCTAGGCGCTGGCAATAGGCCGCTGCATGCATACAGGGGTAACTGTCAGTCACTGATTAGCACCGCCCAAATTGCAGATCTGCAAAACGTGGATGCCGCCCATAATAGAAATGCCTATTCTCGTCCGCAAAATGGACAAGAATAGGACATGTTCTATTCTTTTGCGGGGCTGAGGAACGGAGCAACGGATACAGACAACACACGGAGTGCTGCCCGCATCTTTGCCGCCCCATTGAAGTGAATGGGTTCACATCCTAGCAAAAATGCGGTTCAGGCGCGGACCCAAACAACGGTCGTGTGCATGAGGCCATACTTATCAGTATGTTGGATTTCAAAGTGCCTGGTCCTATTTTTCTTACGGTCCGCACCGCAAGAAAGTAGTGCATGAGGTGCAGAGGCATGGACAGACCCATGAAAGCACTACAGAGCTTCAGATCTGTACCTCGGTTCAGCACCGTATCTCCAAGATTGCGGACCATACGGCCGGTGCCCGTATATTGCGGACCGACTGTTTGCGGGCTGAAATACGGGCACGGCCGTGCAAAGGCCCTGTGCATGAGGCCTAAATGGGGGAGGCGGGAGTGGTCTGTTAGAAATATGCCTGTGTCTGACATATGAATGCTGTTTTTTGCATTAAAAAACAATTTTATATTCATGCTAATTGCCTTTGAAAAAGGCTGTCCTAAAGGTTAGTGGAGCCCAGCCTCGCCCATCAACAGAGCCCCGCACTTCCCCTCATCCTGAAGTCCCCTCTCAGCTCCTCTAACATCAAGCAGACCCTGCACCGTAATCTGCCTACAATGGTCAGGTGAGCATGAGATCTGGACCATAGAGCAATGGAAGAAGGTGGCCTGTTTCGATTGATCAAGTTTTACATCATGTAGACCAAGGGTGGACTGGGAACTTAAAGTGGCCATAGGAAAAAAAAAAGTGGCCCCATGTTGTAGGCCGGGCCAAATTGAGAAAAGGCAGACAACACAAGTAGGCAGGGACACAAAGAAGTAGGCAGGGCCAGCAATACCTTAGTGCAGCACAAAATACCGCCCCATCAGAACCAAATACCACAGTGCAGCACAAAATATAACCCCAACAGAACCAAATACCACATTGCAGCACAAAATATGGCCCAGCAGAACCACATACCTCAGTGAAGCACAATATACTGTCCCATTAGAACCAAATACCACAGTGCAGCACAAAGTACCGCCCCAGCAGAACCAAATACCACAGTGTAGTACAAAATACTGCCCCTGCAGAACCAAATACCACAGTGAAGGACAAAATACCGCCCCAGCAGAACCAAATACCACAGTGCAGCACAAAAATACCGCCCCAGCAGAACCAAATACCACAGTGCAACACAAAATACTGCCCCAGCAGAACCAGATACCACAGTGCAGCACAAAATACTACCACTCCCTCTAAAGTATTAAACTGTGTCAGTGCCCTGAGGACAGCCATACAGTTGAAATCAGGAGGGTGCTGGCCAGGTGCTTTAAGGGGTTATCTGAGACTAACAAATGCTTCCCATATGCCGGACCTCTCACACTGAATCTACTTACCTGGTCCCCTGCGCTGCTCCTGGTCCCTGCACCGCCGCCGCTGCTTCTTCCTGTGCGCGGATGATAACATCCGGTGTTGGGGGGAGCAGCCAATGGCAGGCGGTGACGGGGGAGTGTCCCGTGACGCTAGGGAGGCTTGTCCCCATCTGCTATGGGCTTCTCCCCATCCCCCGACAACGGGTGTTTTCATGTGGCATGGGAGGTAAGTAGATTCAGTGTGAGGGCCCGGGCATATTGAATAACCTCTTTAAGTACCTGATGCTCCTAGCATTAATAAATGATGAGATCATCAGATCGTTATGTATCTGGCTCAGGTGACCCCTCTGAGCATGGGACCACTGGGAAATTTCCCTGTAGGGTCTATGGCCAGTCCACCCCTGATGTGGACGGCCAGGTGCGTGTGCTTCACTTACTTGGACAACACATGGCTCCATGGCATCATGGAAAAAAGGCAAGCTGGCTCTGCCTTCCATCAAACCCGACTACAAAACGAGACCACTTTTTGTATTTTTTCTAGGGCCACTTTAAGTTCCCAGTCCGCCCCTAACCACCGGCCTAACCATTGTCCCACCTTCATGGCAGCGGTACCCTTTAATGACAGGTGCCTCCTTCAGCAGGATAATGCCCCTGCCAGACTGCAGAAACTGTCCAGGAATGAGGAACATGACAAATAGTTCAAAGTAATGACTTGTCTCCAAATTCTTCAGATGTTAATCATCATCTGTGGGATGGGATGGAAAACAGGCCTGATCCATGGAGGCCGCACCAAGTAACTTACAGGGTCTGCTGCCATATGCCGCAAGACACCTTCAGAAGTCTAATGAAGTTCATGTCTTGAGGGTTCAGATCTGTTTTGGTGATGTGTGGGGGATTTACACAATATAAGGCAGACGGTTCTGCTTCTTGTATACTGATATAGGCCGATGCTCATGTACTGATATAGCCGATGCCGTTTCAGCGCACATGTTAATGCGATCATATTTGCACTGATTTGAATAGGTACATTGATCACTGTGCTGTTTTCCTATTAACCTGAGAGTGCGGCTACACAAGCTTTGAACCGTGTTTACTACACTCTTACTACTTCTCCTTTTCCACAATGGGTCTATTAATAGTGATATTCACTGGAAGACTAAGCAGGAAGTAGACTTGGAAATAAAGACCTTTTATTAGTTAAAACACAAAGCTGCAGGAGCGCTCGACTGATGAATGACTTCAACCACCCTGTTAGGATGTGTAATAACGTGCAGAAGATATACAGTAAATTCATGGGGATACTGGTGGAATATGGAGCAGCGTAGACATCAGCTTAGACATTCAAAACATAGTTTGTGCAGCAATGGACATTCCCAACATTTTTACAGCATTGTCTGGCCATCCCTTGACCATTGTGTCCTGGGCATGGGCCTACCTGCTGAGGATGGGGCAAGTAGGAACCAGTACACAGCTCCAGATCCCTTGCATAACGAAAAACAGTTAAAGGGGTTCTCTGAGACTGCAAACCCCACTTCTTATATGCAGACAGAGTGAGGGGTTAAAAAGACCTGTTACCGCCCCTCTGGTTCTATTTTCTCCACTTCCCGCTGAACCAGAAGTATGATGCGCCGTCTACACACGTCACTGTTGCTGGCATGTTTTGGCAGTGGTCACAGGCCGTGCCTGCACACATCACCGCTGCTGACATTGATTAGCAGGCAGCAGTGACACATATGTAGACAGCACATTACATTTCCAGTCCAGAGCGGACCGGAAGTGAAAGAGAAGGGAACTTGGCGTTGGAAACAAAGCACCAGTAACAGGTGAGCCTTTTTTTTCCCCATCCACCCTGCCTACACATATGACAAGGGGATCCCAGTCTCATAGAACTTTTCTATCTACCTTCTGCCACCACCAGGGGAGCTCACTGCATAGTGTTTACACATTAAATTCATAGAAAAAAACTGTATACAGTGAGCACCCCTAGTGGAGGCTGAATGCGCCTAGAATTTTAACATCTAATTCAGTCTATGTAGGAGATTTGAAGATTGGGAGCTCTGTATCAGAAAAATGATCTTTGGCTGTATGTATATATATATATATATATATATATATATATAACTCACTAAAAGTTAGGGATATTTGGCTTTTGGGTCAAATTTATGAAAAACATAAAAAATTCACATATAGTAGTATTAGATCATGACAGTAGGGCATTTAAGTAGAAGCAGCAATGGTGATTTCCTCATCTCAAACAATTTAGTGAAACAAAGTCAACACCAGTGCTGGGTAAACCGCCACAAAAATGTCAATGTCTCAAAAACATGCCCTGTGACCTTGAGCATCAGTTACAGCTTGACAACGACGTCTCCTGCTGTTCACAAGTCCACTCATTGTCTGCTGAGGCATGGCATCCCATAGGTTTTCAAAGGGATTCAGGTCTGGAGATAGTGCAGGCCTCTCCATTTGAGGTCCCCAGTCTCCAGCAGCCGTTCCCTAATGATGCGACCTCGATGAGCTGGAGCATTGTCCTCCATGTAGATGAAATTAGGCCTGTGTTGTTCATACAGAGCCACAATGACTGGATTAATGATGTTATTCAAGTAGTATGGGCTGTCACTGCCCCATTCACAAAGTGTAGGGCAGTTCTGTATTGAGTAGACACACCTGCCCTCACTGTAACACCGTCACCACCGAAGGCTCGTCTGGTGACAACAGTGGCTGATGCAGAGCGCTCTCCTTGACGTCTCCAACATCGTTGGCGGCCATCATTTCTGCTCGGCGTGAATGATGTAACCAGTGAACAGCACTGAGGCCCACTGGTCCCTCGTCCAGCGTAGATGCTCCCTGGCCCATGCAAGACGATGACGCCTGTGCCTGGTGGTGTGGTCAGGAAGCCTTGCAGGCGTCTAGCACGCAGACCATGCTGATGTAAAAGGTTTTGAATGGTCTGACGTGACACTTGGGTGCCTTTCACCTCCCTTACACGTGCCTGTAGATGTGTGGCATTCATCATCCGATTCTGCAGGGCATAGTTCACAATGAAGTGGTCATCAGTCTGGGATGTGGCAAAAGGACATCCACGTCTCTGCCTTTCTATGATTCTTCCAGTCTCTCTGTATCTCTGATACAACCTGCCGATGACACTCTGTGACACTCTAAGCTTAGTGGTCACTTCCGTCTGAGAACATCCTGCTTGAAGCCTCGCAATGGCGAGGAAATGATGATCAATTGTTAGGTGTCGTCTTGGTCTCATGATGTCATAATGTGAACAGCATGATGAGGAGGACAGTTTAATACCAATTTTTATTGAACCAGGAAATGTATTGGGCGATTCATGGATCAAACACCAGTTTTGAATTTTGCCGTTAAAGGGTAACTGTCATGTTTTCATCAAAAAATAAATTTTAGCATATGTTACTGCTGCAGCAGCATTATGCATAGAGCAATCTTTGGTTTCTTCACATACCACTGTTGTTCTTGAGTTTTTCCCTTAGTTACGGCCGTTAAACCATTTACAATATGAGGACCTTCTCAAGATGGCTCCTCTGCCAGTTCTCTGAGGCCAAAACTGCTTTCCCTCACTTCCCATACACACTTGCTATAGCCAGCAGCTCCCTGCCAGCCAATCAGATTGGATTACTGAGAGACACGCCTCCTCACTCTGAAGCCTAATGCAGCCATGCAGTGTGAAGGACTGCCCCTCTGTCTTCTGTTTATACTAAAGGGAAGACAGACAAGCCCTAGCAACGGTCTTTTAAAGGGAGCGGTGGAAAGGGACAGAGGACATTAATATATATATATATATATATATATATATATATATATATATGTATATATGAAATTATTCAACACAGAATGAGGTTAACAAAAGACCACTGTGCTTTTCCCCAGCCTCTTACTATATTTTCTCCTACGTACCCCCTTGCACATTCAGTAAAGATGAGCATGAACGCAATCAAGCTTGGCCAAGAGATCTTTTGGCTGACATTTATCACGTGTCCACCTATGGACTTTGACTGTACAACCACAACAGGATGAAATGTTGCAAGAATCCCATGTTGTCATCTTAAGAGGAGGTGAAGTGAGAGACAATGAATTCATGGGCATTACATCATGAAATATTATGACTGCTATTAAATATGCCCTGTTGTATAATTATACAAATATGATATATTAATATAAAATATATGAAACTGATTCAGCTGTCACTTGCAGTACCGCCCTTGACCACTACCAATATCAAATTCTTTTGCATAGAATACAATACAATAGCGCCCCTCTGTCACCACTTTGACCCTCGGGCCAACCATGGCTTCCCTGCCCGTACAGACTGTATCATGGTAATTTATGATACAGCAAGTCTCTATCTGATTGTGGGGCTCACAATACCATGTGCGTGAACTGCAATAGAACTGCGATCAGGTAGGAACGGACTGTATCATACATTTCTATGATGCAGTCAGGTCAGGAGCCGCTGTCAGCCCAGGAGATGCGGCCGACACATGCACCGCATTTCCCGGCCTTATCACGGTGGTTTACATGATCCCTTACACAGATGTGAATGGATATTGCCCGTGCAATGCTTTATTTCCTCTGAGAAGCCGCTTTAGGGAAATGTGAGACATTACACCTGGAGTATTTTGTATAGCATTTTGCCACTCTCTACAAATCTCCAGTTTGATTGCCAGACAGGCGTGATGACATTTAAACTGGCCCTGTCAAAGAGGAGAGGACATGCAGCAGTTGCAGAGAGAGCAGAGCCTCTAGGTGTAATGGTAACGCCCCCGTTGCTCCGAGAGGCTCATTTGCATATATTAAAACATCATTGTTCTCAGCAATGTGGACACATATGAACATGGGACCAACACAGATGTCTTCAGCTGCCAAGCGCACATGTAACAGGTCAGCCGGTGTCATAGGGACAAATCTGCCGACAGATGCCTTTTAACTGTAGAAACCAGTGTCAGACAGCTGCTGCCAAGGCCAATATGATTATGGGTTGCATCAAAAGGGGCATAGACGCCCGTGATGAGAACATAGTCCTACCACTTTATAAATCACTAGTCAGACCACACATGGAGGACTGTGTACAGTTCTGGGCTCCTGTGAACAAGGCAGACATAGCAGAGCTGGAGAGGGTTCAGAGGAGGGCAACTAAAGTAATAACTGGAATGAGGCAACTACAGTACCCTGAAAGGTTATCAGAATTAGGGTTATTCACTTTAGAAAAAAGACGACTGAGGGGAGATCTAATAACTATGTATAAATATATCAGGGGTCAGTACAGAGATCTCTCCCATCATCTATTTATCCCCAGGACTGTGACTGTGACGAGGGGACATCCTCTGCATCTGGAGCAGGGGTGGGGAACCTTTTTGCTGCCGAGGGCCATTTGGATATTTGTAACATACTTCGGAGGCCATACAAAATTATCAACTTAAAAATTTGACTGCTATATTTGGTCAAGCATATAACTGACTTAGGGGTAAGTTACAGAAATTGAGCTTCGATAAAAAAAAAATCTAGAGCACTGTATTTTTGCCGCACAAAATGGCAACTGCCCTATATATATTACATATAGTACAGGCGCCATTTTGACCACATATAGCAGTCTAATTTTTAAGTTCAGAATGTTATTTATTTAGTTTTTTTGGCATTAGTAGCAGCCAAGCTAAACTTAGGGGGGGGGGGGGCGGTCCAAAGAGGGCCTCACCCAGCTTTCACTCTGCCACTGTCCCTGCCTCTTCCTTCGCAACTGTTCCTGCCTTTGTCCCTTTCTCAGTCTCAGATCTGCCCCACACCTCCATCATCCTCCTATCAGACCCCCCCCAGCCTCAGATCAGACTCCCACATCAGACCTCTCAGCCTCAGATCAGACCCCCATCACACCCTTCCTAGCCTTGGATCAGACCCTATTAGACCCCCCAGCCTCAGATCAGACCCCATCAGACCCTCCCTAGCCTCAGATCAGCCCCCATCAGACCCCAAGCCTTAGATCAGATTCCCATCAGACCTCCCAGCCTCAGATCAGACACCCCAGCCTCATATCAGACACCCCAGCCTCATATCAGACCCTGCCAGCCTCAGATCAGACCCCCCAGCCTCAGACCATACCCACAGCCTCAGATCAGACTCCCATCAGACCTCCCAGCCTCAGATCAGACCCCCATCAAACCCCCCCCGGCCTCAGATCAGACCCTTCCCAGCCTGAGATCAGACCCTTTCAGCCTCAGATCAGACCCCCATCAAACCCCCCAGCCTCAGATCAGACCCCTCAGCCTCAGATCAGATGCCTCCCAGCATCAAATCCAGACCCCTCCAGCCTCAGATCAGACCTTCCCCACCCTCAATTAGCCTCAGATCTGCACCTATCAGACCCCCCAGCATCCAATCAGACCTCACACAATAAAAAATTAAATAAACTTACCTCTCCAGCTCTGGATGGCGCTGCCACTTGGCAGATTTACTTACTCTCCCTGGTCTTCTTGCCACCCTGCTGTCTTTGTGCACTATCTCTGGACGTTGTATGTGGGGCCGGAAGAAGACCAGGGAAGGTGAGGACAGCCAGTGCAGTGCAATCTTTTTGTGCCTCCCACATGCTAATGACCGCTTCTATAATGGAAGTGGTCATTAGCATTTTCACTATATGTTCTGGCAGGTGGCCGGGGGCCACATAAATTGATCCGGCAGGCAGGAGGTTCCCCACTCCTGGTCTGGAGGAAAGAAGGTTTCTACACAAACATAGAAGAGGATTCTTTACGGTAAGAGCAGTGAGACTATGGAACTCTCTGCCTGAGGAGGTGGTGATGGTGAGTACAATAAAGGAATTCAAGAGGGGCCTAGATGTATTTCTGGAGTGTAATAATATTACAGGCTACAGCTACTAGAAAGGGGTCGTTGATCCAGGGTGTAATTCTGATTGCCTGAGTCGGGGAGGAATTTTTTTCCCCTAAAATAAGGAAAATTGTCTTCTATCTCACAGGGGTTCCCTCCTCTGGATTAACGTTGCAGAATAACAGCCTGAACTGGATGGACAGAAGTCTTTTTTCAAACTATGTAACTATGCAAGTAGTTGAGATTTTGATGTGTACATTTACACATCTGTAGGATTTCCTCCAGGAGGGCAGTCTTGGCCATCAGGGGCTGTCACTTGTGGCTGCTCATGGCAGTGCAGTAATACATTGTGACCACATAACAGTGCCCCATTCCCTGTGGCAGTATCTGTATGCGGTACGAAGGTTTTGTCAAGCTCGCCGGATCCCTCATTGAGATGACGGCGAGGTGGAAGGGAAACTTTGTAAACACCAGCTTTGCAAAACACTGACTTCCTCCTGTTCTTCTCACTTCCTGGTGTGTGGTCAAATTCTCCTTTTTAATGCGGCAGCAGCATTGATTAACCTCTTGTGTGCCCAGAGGGCAGAATTTCCAGAATGGCTCTTCGTCATTTATTGGATGCCCATATGGTTATGGTGTTAAAGGTAGCAAATAGGAAACGACTCATGATATACTATATAGTGTACATGCTACGCTTCCCAAAATGCAAATCATCAAAGTAAGCTGTATCCAGAAACTGAACAAGCAAGGGATGCTTCTCAATGTGAGCTCTGGAGCCTGTAGGACTATAAATGCAGCTCCTTAGCGTACTACAAGTTGTAGTTCACAGTTAGTACAAGAAACACTCACTGCACCAGCAGAATAGTGAGTGCAGCTCTAGAGTATAATACAGGATGTAACTCAGGAGCAGTACAGATAAGTAATGTATGTACACAGTGACTGCACCAGCAGAATAGTGAGTGCAGCTCTAGAGTATAATACAGGATGTAACTCAGGATCAGTACAGGATAAGTAATGTAATGTATGTACACAGTGACTCCACCAGCAGAATAGTGAGTGCAGCTCTAGAGTATAATACAGGATGTAACTCAGGATCAGTACAGGATAAGTAATGTAATGTATGTACACAGTGACTCCACCAGCAGAATAGTGAGTGCAGCTCTAGAGTATAATACAGGATGTAACTCAGGTGCAGTACAGGATAAGTAATGTATGTACACAGTGACTCCACCAGCAGAATAGTGAGTGCAGCTCTAGAGTATAATACAGGATGTAACTCAGGAGCAGTACATGATATGTAATGTATGTACAGAGTGACTGCACCAACATAATAGTGAGTGCTGCTCTGGAGTATAATACAGGATGTAACTCAGGATCAGTACATGATATGTAATGTATGTACACAGTGACTCCACCAGCAGAATAGTGAGTGCAGCTCTGGAGTATAATACAGGATGTAACTTAGGATCAGCACAGGATAAGTAATGTAATGTATGTACACAGTTACTGCACCAGCAGAATAGTGAGTGCAGCTCTGGAGTATAATGCAGGATGTAACTCAGGATCAGTACAGGATAAGTAATGTATGTACACAGTGACTCCACCAGCAGAATAGTGAGTGCAGCTCTGGAGTATAATATAGGATGTAACTCAGGATCAATACAGGATAAGTAATGTAATGTATGTACACAGTGACTCCACCAGCAGAATAGTGAGTGCAGCTCTAGAGTATAATACAGGATATAACTCAGGATCAGTACAGGATAAGAAATGTAATGTATGTACACAATGACTCCACCAGTAGAATAGTGAGTACATCTCTGGAGTATAATACAGGATGTAACTCAGGATCAGTACATGATAAGTAATGTAATGTATGTACACAGTGACTGCACCAGCGGAATAGTGAGTACAGCTCTGGAGTATAATACAGGATGTAACTCAGGACCAGTACAGGATAAGTAATGTAATGTATGCACACAGTGACTCCACCAGCAGAATAGTGAGTGCAGCTGTGGAGTATAATACAGGATGTAACTCAGGATCAGAACAGGATAAGTAATGTAATGTATGTACACAGTGACTCCACCAGCAGAATAGTGATTACAGCTCTGGAGTATAATACAGGATGTAACTCAGGATCAGTACAGGATAAGTAATGTATGTACCCAGTGACTCCACCAGCAGAATAGTAAGTGCAGCTGTGGAGTATAATACAGGATGTAACTCAGGATCAGTACAGGATAAGTAATATATGTACCCAGTGACTCCACCAGCATAATAGTGAGTGCAGCTCTGGAGTATAATACAGGATGTAACGTATTTTTCGCTTTATAAGACGCAAAAGTGGTGGGGAAATGGCAGCGCGTCTTATAAGCGAATACTAGTTAGCGCTTCCATTATGGAAGCGCTCACTAGTATACATTAGGTACCGGGAGCGGGAAGAAGTCAGTATTTATCACCCTCCTCCGTCCTCTCTAGCCGGTGCTGCACTGTCCTGACCCTGTACATACAGCGTCAGGGCGTAGTTCGAGCACTATGACCTGACGCTGCACGTTGTCAGGTGACAGTGCAGCGCCGGCCGGAGAAGACGGGGAGCGAGACGCTGGACCCGGAGCGGAGGAGAGGTGAGGAATTTTTTTAATTCTGATCAGAGGTCTGATGGGGGTTAATGATAAAGGGCTGATCCGATGTCTGATAGGGTTTAATGATAAAGGGCTGTTCTGAGGTCTGATGGGGAGTAATAATAAAGGGCTGATCTGAGGTCTGATGGAGGTTATTGATACAGGGCTGATCTGAGGTTTGATGGGGGTTAATGATAGAGGGCTGTCCTGAGGTCTGATGGGGTTAATGATAAAGGGCTGATCTGAGGTCTGATGGAGGTTAATGATACAGGGTTGATCTGAGGTCTGATGGGGGTTAATGATAAAGGGCTGATCTGAGGTCTCATGGGGTTTAATGATAAAGGGCTGTTCTGAGGTCTGATGGGGAGTAATAATAAAGGGCTGATCTGAGGTCTGATGGAGGTTATTGATACAGGGCTGATCTGAGGTCTGATGGGGGTTAATGATAAAGGGCTGTCCTGAGGTCTGATGGGGGTTAATAATAAAGGGCTGATCTGAGGTCTGATGGAGGTTATTGATACAGGGCTGATGGGGGTTAATGATAAAGGGCTGTCCTGAGGTCTGATGGGGGTTAATGATAAAGGGCTAATCTGAGGTCTGATGGAGGTTAATGATACAGGGTTGATCTGAGGTCTGATGGGGTTAATGATAAAGGGCTGATCTGAGGTCTCATGGGGGTTAATAATAAATGGCTGATTTGAGGTCTGATGGAGGTTAATGATACAGGGTTGATCTGAGGTTTGATAGGGGTTAATAATAAAGGGCTGATTTGAGGTCTGATGGGGGTCTGACATAGAGGGCTGATATGGGGGTCTGATGTGGTATCCTGATATTTATGGGGGTCTGACCTGAGGATCTGAATATGAGGTCTGATGAAAATATTTTTTCTTATTTCCCTCCTCTAAAATCTGGGGTGCGTCTTATCATCAGGTGCGTCTTAAAAAGCGAAAAATACGGTAACTCAGGATCAGTACAGGATAAGTAATATATGTATAAAGTGACTTCACCACCAGCAGAATAGTGAGTGCAGCTCTGGAGTATAATACAGGATGTAACTCAGGATCAGTACAGGATAAGTAATGTAATGTATGTACACAGTGACTGCACCAGCAGAATAGTGAGTGCAGCTCTGGAGTATAATACAGGATGTAACTCAGGATCAGTACAGGATAAGTAATGTAATGTATGTACAGTGACTGCACCAGCAGAATAGTGAGTGCAGCTGTGGAGTATAATACAGGATGTAACTCGGGATCAGTACAGGATAAGTAATGTAATGTATGTACACAGTGACTGCACCAGCAGAATAGTGAGTGCAGCTCTGGAGTATAATACAGGATGTAACTCAGGGCTCCATTTGACTCCATTGTTTGTGCAGCAGTGTGATAACTATAATGCAGTATCTCTACCTGCAGACCTGTTTTAAACCACAGATAATATGGTTAGTTGAGCAAGACATTATTTAGCTTTACTCTGCTTGAGGTGTGAATATTTCTTCATCTTTTCCCCTGCGTGATCATATATCTACAACCACAATACCGCCATACATGCAAACATCTAGCCTGGATCACGCAGCTCTCAGTCCCATCCCCAGTAATCTTAGCCACAGCATCCACTTGACAGCCGGACCAGCTGACTTGTCATGTGAGGGCTGTAATTCTGCAACGCATTGGTTTAGTATTTTGCAAATACAGCGCTTTATGCTGCAGGTCAGACTGACCTTCTTTAACCTAGTTTCTGGGTTATCTTTGAGCAACCGTATGCTCATATTAAAGGTCTGTTATTTTTACTAAAATATAATAGGATTGCCGTAGAGTTGTATGTGGCCTCTAACAAAGGAGTCGGACATAAAAATAAAATTGTGGCACGGGCCATTGGATGCCACATGTACAGAGGTGTAAGGAAGTATTAGGGAAGAATATCTCCATACATATAGCACAGCACAGAGCCAGTGCAGTAGCTCATCTCAGCTCTTGCTTACAGGATAGTTAACGGGACCCTCTGATATTTTTTAATTCACCCTGTATATGGTATATGGCTATTTTACCTCTATATTAGAACATAGAGATATGGGCTGTCTTAGTCAAACGACTAATTTCAGGCTATTGTCATCATCTTGTTAAAAATAACTATTTACTTTGAAGGCAGGTGCTATCTGATGTTAAGCAATTTTCACAAAAATAAAGACCATTATCAAGAAACGAGTAACCACACTGAGATGTTGACTTAGGCCTCATGCACACGACCGTTGTTTGATTCCGTGTTTTTCGTGATTTTCTGCGGACCCATTGGTTTTCAATGGGTCCGTGGAAAACTCGGCAAATGCACCGTTTGTCCTCCGCGTCGGTGGTCCGTGATTCCAGTCCGTCAAAAAAATATAACCTGTCCTATTCTTGTCCGTGAAAAACGGTTCACGGACCCATTCAAGTCAATGAAAAAATGCGGATGGCCATCCGTGTGTCATCCGCGTTCCGCGTCAGTTTTTTTGGCGGATCCCTTGGCAGGCACTTGGCAAAAATTGTCAGCCCGTCTTTTGGTAAAATCTTTTGGGTCATGTCCGCTAAAAAAAACGGAAGACACACGGAAACACAACGGAAGCAAAAACTGACACGGATCACGGAACAACAGAACCCCGTTTTGCGGACAGCATAAAAATACTGTCGTGTGCATGAGGCCTAAGAGGGAGTTCACATCTGCGTTGGAGGCTCCGTTCTGGGCCTCTGTTGCAGATTCTGTTAAAAAGACCAAACAAAAAAGCCCTGCATGCAGGACTTTTTTGTCCGGTACAAAACAGGATTTATATTTTTTTCCTGTAAAAAAACAATGGAGTCTTTTCAGCTTTGTTCGGGTCAGTAATGTGCTCTTTCTGCCACTTCTGTTCACATCACCACAAAAAAATAGTGGTGATGTGAACCCGGCCTAACCCGTTCTATTAATGCAGTTGGAAACTTGCCTGTAAAAAGCAGGCAAACTGTTAGCCAAATTGTTGCACCTATCTAGTCAGTTGAAATTACAATTTCTAAACATTTGGTCTTTACTTTATTTTGGAAAAATAATACATTTTTGTGCCCAAATTTAGTCAGGGTCGCTACATCTAACAGTCTCTGCGGCTCTGTAACTGCCAAGCAAAGCGATAGAGATAATTAGCAAGTAACCTAGCTGTCACTCGATAATTGTCTTTTTAAAAATGGGTGACAATGGTGCCAATCATATAGAAATTGATGATAACATAATGGTAGACTTGCATTGACTCCTATAGACACTAACAAGGGTATATATGCCATTGAGGTAGCTTATGCAGCTGCAGTGGGGTCCCTGGAAATGAATAGGGCCCCATTTCAGGTTGCAATTTTAATTGATGTTAGAACCTGACCATGGATGTGGTCCTCATCGTTGGCAGCCAAGGAATGGGACTTGATTAGGTCTTGATTACATTTGTCAGTGTCAGGCAGATCCTGAAAGGGCTCCAACCTATGTATACATTACTGGGCACCAACCAGTAAATGTCCTTAGATACATGGCCCCATGGCAGATGAATAGGCAGGTATCTCTCACCGGCTGACCCTCATGCAAACAAGAAGTAGCAAACATCACGAAACCAACTGCAGGACATGAAGAAAGATCTGTTTGGAGATGAGTGACGATAAATGAAAGAAGTAAAGTCTTGGGAAAACCCTGGAGTGTCTATTTGACGGTGGAGGGGAAGGACTGGGACAGTTATGTCTTGTTATTCTGTTCCCGTGGTCTTCGGTAACTATGGGGGGGGGGGTGTAATGATTACTTTTATACTGGTGACACCAATAATGAGTCATAAAAATGCCCTGCTGGAAAGGTCATCACACTCTGATTATGAGAGGTGCATGATAACGGAGCCGGGTTACTCGAGGCAAAAACACAAGAGCACATTCATCGCTCACTCTGACATGATTTCAAGATGACAGTCTGCCGAAATGACAGATTCTGAAAAGTTTACAGCTCTAATGCCAGTAAGACTGAAATTTCTGCTGACATTATAAAAAAAATGCACTAAATGCATAAAACTAAAAATATAAATATCAAAATTAATGAAGACGGATGGGAGCAATCCTCATCTATGCACGGCGGGTTCAGATGACTCTCCCGACACATGATGTGAGGGGAGACAAGGATAGGGCGAAGTTTTTTATTTGTCTGATTCTTTAGTTCTCCCAGGAAAAAGTGTCTGGATGCATCTTTCTCCTCTCTCCCCATACACAACACATACACACAGGGGCGTAGCTAACGGCTCATGGGCCCCGGTGCAAGAGCTTGGGCCCCTTTCCCTCAGTGCTTTGTGTGTCTCCTTTGCAGCACAAGTGTCTTCTGGCCCCTTCAGGCTCCTGGGCCCGGTAGCGACTGCCACCTCTGCACCCCCTATAGCTACGCCTATGCATACACATCCTGGTGAGCCAAACGTGTATGTGTCTGTGCGAGTTGGGAGAGATAAGGTGGATATACACGGGACAACTCTGCAGCCAATTGTCGGGAAGGAAGCGTTCCGTCCCGACAGTCGGCTGCCCGCTCAGTGAAGGAGACCGATCCCTACTGCGATTCCTCGTCCTCATACAGAATCATGGTTTCTGAGCAGCAGATTGCTGTTTAGACCATATGATCTACTGCCCAGAAACTATGATCGGTTAGGCCTGCATCAATGACTGGATCACCTGATGAACGAGAGTTTCTTGTGTTCATCGGGTGATCAGTGGATTTACACAGGCAGATTGTTGGGAACGACATCACATCCAATCACAGACTGACTTGATACACTGTTGTGACCTCACGTCTATCACTCTGTGACATCACATCCAATCACAGACTGACATGATACACTGTTGTGACCTCACGTCTATCACTCTGTGACATCACATCCAATCACAGACTGACATGATACACTGTTGTGACCTCACTTCTATTACTCTGTGACATCACATCCAATCACAGACTGACATGATACACTGTTGTGACCTCACGTCTATCACTCTGTGACATCACATCCAATCACAGACTGACATGATACACTGTTGTGACCTCACGTCTATCACTCTGTGACATCACATCCAATCACAGACTGACATGATACACTGTTGTGACCTCTCTTCTCTCTCTGTGACATCACATCCGGTCACAGACTGACATGATACACTGTTGTGACCTCACGTCTATCACTCTGTGACATCACATCCAATCACAGACTGACATGATACACTGTTGTGACCTCATTTCTCGCTCTGTGACATCACATCCAATTACAGACTGACATAATACACTGTTGTGACCTCATTTCTCGCTCTGTGACATCACATCCAATCACAGACTGACATGATACACTGTTGTGACCTCATTTCTCTCTCTGTGACATCACATCCAATCACAGACTGACTTGATACACTGTTGTGACCTCACATCTATCACTCTGTGACATCACATCCAATCACAGACTGACATGATACGCTGTTGTGACCTCACATCTATCACTCTGTGACATCACATCCAATCACAGACTGACATGATACACTGTTGTGACCTCACGTCTATCACTCTGTGACATCACATCCAATCACAGACTGACATGATACACTGTTGTGACCTCACGTCTATTACTCTGTGACATCACATCCAATCACAGACTGACATGATACACTGTTGTGACCTCACTTCTTTCTCTGTGACATCACATCCAATCACAGACTGACATGATACACTGTTGTGACCTCATTTCTCTCTCTGTGACATCACATCCAATCACAGACTGACATGATACACTGTTGTGACCTCACGTCTATCACTCTGTGACATCACATCCAATCACAGACTGACATAATACACTGTTGTGACCTCACGTCTATCACTCTGTGACATCACATCCAATCACAGACTGACATGATACACTGTTGTGACCTCACGTCTATCACTCTGTGACATCACATCCAATCACAGACTGACATGATACACTGTTGTGACCTCACGTCTATCACTCTGTGACATCACATCCAATCACAGACTGACATGATACACTGTTGTGACCTCACGTCTATCACTCTGTGACATCACATCCAATCACAGACTGACATGATACACTGTTGTGACCTCACGTCTATCACTCTGTGACATCACATCCAATCACAGACTGACATGATACACTGTTGTGACCTCACGTCTATCACTCTGTGACATCACATCCAATCACAGACTGACATGATACACTGTTGTGACCTCACTTCTCACTCTGTGACATCACATCCAATCACAGACTGACATGATACACTGTTGTGACCTCACGTCTATCACTCTGTGACATCACATCCAATCACAGACTGACATGATACACTGTTGTGACCTCACGTCTATCACTCTGTGACATCACATCCAATCACAGACTGACATGATACACTGTTGTGACCTCACTTCTCTCTCTGTGACATCACATCCAATCACAGACTGACATGATACACTGTTGTGACCTCACGTCTATCACTCTGTGACATCACATCCAATCACAGACTGACATGATACACTGTTGTGACCTCACTTCTATCACTCTGTGACATCACATCCAATCACAGACTGACTTGATACATTGTTGTGACCTCACGTCTATCACTCTGTGACATCACATGATCATCCAATCACAAACTGACATGATACACTGTTGTGACCTCACGTCTATCACTCTGTGACATCACATCCAATCACAGACTGACATGATACACTGTTGTGACCTCACGTCTATCACTCTGTGACATCACATCCAATCACAGACTGACATGATACACTGTTGTGACCTCACATCTATTACTCTGTGACATCACATCCAATCACAGACTGACATGATACACTGTTGTGACCTCACGTCTATCACTCTGTGACATCACATCCAATCACAGACTGACATGATACACTGTTGTGACCTCACATCTATTACTCTGTGACATCACATCCAATCACAGACTGACATGATACACTGTTGTGACCTCTCTTCTCGCTCTGTGACATCACATCCAATCACAGACTGACATAATACACTGTTGTGACCTCACTTCTTACTCTGTGACATCACATCCAATCACAGACTGACATGATACACTGTTGTGACCTCACGTCTATCACTCTGTGACATCACATCCAATCACAGACTGACATGATACACTGTTGTGACCTCACGTCTATCACTCTGTGACATCACATCCAATCACAGACTGACATGATACACTGTTGTGACCTCATGTCTATCACTCTGTGACATCACATCCAATCACAGACTGATTTGATACATTGTTGTGACCTCACGTCTATCACTCTGTGACATCACATCCAATCACAGACTGACATGATACACTGTTGTGACCTCTCTTCTCTCTCTGTGACATCACATCCAATCACAGACTGACATGATACACTGTTGTGACCTTACGTCTATCACTCTGTGACATCACATCCAATCACAGACTGACATAATACACTGTTGTGACCTCACTTCTTACTCTGTGACATCACATCCAATCACAGACTGACATGATACACTGTTGTGACCTCATTTCTCTCTCTGTGACATCACATCCAATCACAGACTGACATGATACACTGTTGTGACCTCACGTCTATCACTCTGTGACATCACATCCAATCACAGACTGACATGATACACTGTTGTGACCTCACTTCTTCACTCTGTGACATCACATCCAATCACAGACTGACATGATACACTGTTGTGACCTCACGTCTATCACTCTGTGACATCACATCCAATCACAGACTGACATGATACACTGTTGTGACCTCACGTCTATCACTCTGTGACATCACATCCAATCACAGACTGACTTGATACACTGTTGTGACCTCACATCTATCACTCTGTGACATCACATCAATCACAGACTGACATGATACACTGTTGTGACCTCACTTCTATTACTCTGTGACATCACATCCAATCACAGACTGACATGATACACTGTTGTGACCTCATTTCTCACTCTGTGACATCACATCCAATCACAGACTGACATGATACACTGTTGTGACCTCATCTCTCACTCTGTGACATCACATCCAATCACAGACTGACATGATACACTGTTGTGACCTCACGTCTATCACTCTGTGACATCACATCCAATCACAGACTGACATGATACACTGTTGTGACCTCACGTCTATCACTCTGTGACATCACATCCAATCACAGACTGACATGATACACTGTTGTGACCTCACGTCTATCACTCTGTGACATCACATCCAATCACAGACTGACTTGATACACTGTTGTGACCTCACATCTATTACTCTGTGACATCACATCCAATCACAGACTGACATAATACACTGTTGTGACCTCATTTCTCTCTCTGTGACATCACATCCAATCACAGACTGACATGATACACTGTTGTGACCTCACATCTATTACTCTGTGACATCACATCCAATCACAGACTGACATGATACACTGTTGTGACCTCACTTCTTCACTCTGTGACATCACATCCAATCACAGACTGACATGATACACTGTTGTGACCTCACGTCTATCACTCTGTGACATCACATCCAATCACAGACTGACTTGATACACTGTTGTGACCTCCATTTCTCTCTCTGTGACATCACATCCAATCACAGACTGACTTGATACACTGTTGTGACCTCATTTCTCTCTCTGTGACATCACATCCAATCACAGACTGACTTGATACACTGTTGTGACCTCATTTCTCTCTCTGTGACATCACATCCAATCACAGACTGACATGATACACTGTTGTGACCTCACGTCTATCACTCTGTGACATCACATCCAATCACAGACTGACATGATACACTGTTGTGACCTCATTTCTCTCTCTGTGACATCACATCCAATCACAGACTGACTTGATACACTGTTGTGACCTCACGTCTATCACTCTGTGACATCACATCCAATCACAGACTGACATGATACACTGTTGTGACCTCATCTCTCGCTCTGTGACATCACATCCAATCACAGACTGACATGATACACTGTTGTGACCTCACGTCTATCACTCTGTGACATCACATCCAATCACAGACTGACATGATACACTGTTGTGACCTCACGTCTATCACTCTGTGACATCACATCCAATCACAGACTGACATGATACACTGTTGTGACCTCATTTCTCTCTCTGTGACATCACATCCAATCACAGACTGACTTGATACACTGTTGTGACCTCACATCTATCACTCTGTGACATCACATCCAATCACAGACTGACATGATACACTGTTGTGACCTCACTTCTATCACTCTGTGACATCACATCCAATCACAGACTGACATGATACACTGTTGTGACCTCACGTCTATCACTCTGTGACATCACATCCAATCACAGACTGACATGATACACTGTTGTGACCTCATTTCTCACTCTGTGACATCACATCCAATCACAGACTGACTTGATACACTGTTGTGACCTCACATCTATCACTCTGTGACATCGATCCAATCACAGACTGACATGATACACTGTTGTGACCTCACTTCTATTACTCTGTGACATCACATCCAATCACAGACTGACATGATACACTGTTGTGACCTCACTTCATCACTCTGTGACATCACATCCAATCACAGACTGACATGATACACTGTTGTGACCTCATTTCTCACTCTGTGACATCACATCCAATCACAGACTGACATGATACACTGTTGTGACCTCACGTCTATTACTCTGTGACATCACATCCAATCACAGACTGACATGATACACTGTTGTGACCTCACTTCTCACTCTGTGACATCACATCCAATCACAGACTGACATGATACACTGTTGTGACCTCACGTCTATCACTCTGTGACATCACATCCAATCACAGACTGACTTGATACACTGTTGTGACCTCACATCTATTACTCTGTGACATCACATCCAATCACAGACTGACATAATACACTGTTGTGACCTCATTTCTCTCTCTGTGACATCACATCCAATCACAGACTGACTTGATACACTGTTGTGACCTCACATCTATCACTCTGTGACATCACATCCAATCACAGACTGACATGATACGCTGTTGTGACCTCACTTCTTACTCTGTGACATCACATCCAATCACAGACTGACATGATACACTGTTGTGACCTCACGTCTATCACTCTGTGACATCACATCCAATCACAGACTGACTTGATACACTGTTGTGACCTCATTTCTCTCTCTGTGACATCACATCCAATCACAGACTGACTTGATACACTGTTGTGACCTCACATCTATCACTCTGTGACATCACATCCAATCACAGACTGACATGATACACTGTTGTGACCTCACTTCTATTACTCTGTGACATCACATCCAATCACAGACTGACATGATACACTGTTGTGACCTCATTTCTCACTCTGTGACATCACATCCAATCACAGACTGACATGATACACTGTTGTGACCTCACTTCTATCACTCTCTGACATCACATCCAATCACAGACTGACATGATACACTGTTGTGACCTCACTTCTATCACTCTGTGACATCACATCCAATCACAGACTGACATGATACACTGTTGTGACCTCACGTCTATCACTCTGTGACATCACATCCAATCACAGACTGACATGATACACTGTTGTGACCTCACGTCTATTACTCTGTGACATCACATCCAATCACAGACTGACATGATACACTGTTGTGACCTCACTTCTCTCTCTGTGACATCACATCCAATCACAGACTGACATGATACACTGTTGTGACCTCATTTCTATCACTCTCTGACATCACATCCAATCACAGACTGACATGATACACTGTTGTGACCTCATTTCTCACTCTGTGACATCACATCCAATCACAGACTGACATGATACACTGTTGTGACCTCACATCTATCACTCTGTGACATCACATCCAATCACAGACTGACATGATACACTGTTGTGACCTCACTTCTATCACTCTGTGACATCACATCCAATCACAGACTGACATGATACACTGTTGTGACCTCACTTCTATTACTCTGTGACATCACCATCTGATCACAGACAGAGCTACTAAATAGACTGTTCATGGAAATAATAAATAAGGAATATACTGTACACACGGCCGATTCAGGGATTTCTCGGAAAGCAAGAAGTCAAATGTCCTCTTTCAATTTAACAGAAGAGCAATGCGGTCACATCCTTTTTTTTGTAATAAGATCTGTCAACAACAAACATGAAGGCTCTTATTAAATTACACTTATGCCCAAATTTAATCTGCAGCTGTTTATTTGGTTGTCAACACATTAACCACAGCACCACATTTCCTCCCGCAGTGTAAAAGCATGCTATATCATCATCATCCGATATCCCATAGCGCTGGGCCAAGAGCCTGCGCAAGTCCCTGCTCGTGGAGCCTGCCACTGGATCATCCTGCCATAGCCTCCATGATACTGGAGCTATAGCTTTGCAAATATCCTTGATTAAAAATACTGTTCTGTGTATACATCTCCTATGCAGACCTCTGTGTCGCCATGGTCACAGACTACAAACAAACCCTGCCTGTAGTTGGATACTGCCGTCTTCCATCTCTGTTAGCAAAAAGTCGAGGCCAAATGGAAGAGCGAATGACAGCTGGTCGGTCTACACAGGTTTTATAGTAGTGACGCATAGGGCATATACTGAAAACGATAGATTTTTTATATTAGTTGCTTTTTATTTATATGTGCATTAGAGCAATGCACACCATTCATTGCAAAGGTGGACATGCCCTTTAAAAGTGTTCTCCCCCACCAAAAAAAAAAACACTTTTTTTATAAACCCCATTCATGTTTGGCCATTCGTTGGTTTATTGGCATGCAATACTTCATCTGGTCAGCCACAACTACACTGGCGAGATTAACGGTTCACCAGAAGTTCCAGCCCAATTTATGGCTTCCTATGAGGTCAGAGAAAGAATTGGACTGACTGCGACAAGAAAACGCTGTTTCCCATGGTTTTCTTAAACGGTAGGGTCACCAAATTAGATCAGCCATGCTTAATTCTTATGGTAAGTCCCGTTCCTTCTCCCACCCACAGCTAAAAACACAATAAAAACACTTGTTTTTACAAAATAATCTGTTTTCGTATCGTTGCATTCCAAGAACCAGAACATTTTAATTTTTCTGAAAACATCATCGTGTGAGGGTTAATATATTAGTTTCTCCAGTCATAATCATTATAACCGTTACTGTAGCGCGTAATGGGTATGGCTAACGAAGCAACCCGCATATTGTGTGATAAAGATAGGATATCGACAGGAGGAACAGTGTAAAATGGACTTATTTGTCACCGTGATCCAAATGCTGGTAAATATCTGGGTCATGGTGTCATTAAATGGTTTAATTTGGAGCAGAGGGGTGATAAGATGGGCAAGTACTCATCTTCTCACTTCTTTTCTTGAAAGCAAAAAGGCCCCCAAATGTGAGAATTAGAGAGCAAGTAAGCTCGCTGATTCATGGAGAAGAGGGGACAGGTAACATGCACAGAAGTCCATGTTACCCTCCCTCCGCAGTCATGATAGAGGATGTTTTTCTCTCCTCTTTGCAACCTATCAGTTCCCTCACTGCCCCCTTTCCTCATCCAGGTTGGCTGAGATCACACCCAGCTGATGGGGGAAGGCTGTTTTAACCCTAAATATCTTGGCAAGAAAAGATGGAAATGAAAGTAAAGAGGGTCAAATGGAGTCTGAGGATGAATCCTTTGGTTTTCATTTACACCATTGAAGTTACATCTGATATCACCCCCTATCCAATTTCTGATGTAGAGCAGCTAATCCTGCAATCCTTGTTTTAAAGTGTAGATGGTCAGCTTTCAAACAATACTAGCTGCTACAGAACCTGAGATATGAAGGGTCAACCCTCAACTTGCTGAGCTGTTAGGTCCTTTTCTCACAGCCTCAGCAGAGCTCGGGCAAAACTGTTATAGGGTTAAAGGGGTTTTGTGGGAGTTTAAAATTGATGGCCTATCCTCATTAATAGATCATCAATATCTGATCGGTGGGGTCCGACTCCTGGCACCCATACTGGTCACTCTCGTGAGCACTGCAGCCTCCTCACAGCTTACCCTGTGCATTGTATAGGGGCTGTGTCTGGGATTATATCTCAGGCCCATTCATTTGAATGAAACTGAGCGGCGCCTAGGCCACGTGACCGATGAACATGACGTCACTGGCCGAGGAAGAGCCTTAAAACAGCTGATCAGGTACTGATGACCTCTCTTGAGGATAGGCCATCAGTATGCTACTCCTGGAACCCCCCCCCCCCTTTAAAAGGCGACTGTGCTACTCTGTCTGTCAATAAAAGAGGGAAATGTATGTAAATAGGGTCCCTCACCGAAGGGAACGCATACATCATGCTATAAATTTTAATAACTTGGAATTCCTGTCAGGGGGCTAACTGCAGTGTGAACAGAGCCTGAATATGAGAAATACCAGCTAGCACCTCATCCAGCGACAAGTCCCTCATGCCAATGGTCAGCTTAACATCTATCTGACCCCGTTCTCTCTCTTGTAATGACCTAATTTGACCGTGAATAGGTCCAGATCATTATCTGGCTACCGATCCCGGGTTAATTGTCTGGAAGAGGATGTAGATCACTAAACAAAGCCGAGTTCTCTCACATTGCCGCTTCTAAACGCCATATCCTGACTTCCGACTCCCATACAGTTTTATATTGCTGTCATGATCTTTTCACATGGTTACACTCATTTACATCGATGGAGCCATGAAAAAAAAGCTTCTACTAAGAGGCTTGAGAAATTTTGTGAGGATGCAGAGAAAAAAAAGCCTGCAATGCATTGTGAAACGCCCCATGCTGCTGGAAGCCTCTGACCCTTGCTCGATGCAACATTCAAGTAACAGTCGGCGACCCCTTGTTTGTCTTTATTCCCTGTGTGCACTATAAATAAAGCTGGTCCTGCAGCCATATTGTCATCCACAGGATAGGTGATGAATGGACTATGGGGGCCACACGGCTCGCCTGTTTCCATCACTCCCTTAGAGTTTGAATGGAGCATGCTCGGGAACCCTCACTTTAGTGATCATTGAGGGTCCCAGTGGGGCAAACCTTCAAGGGGACATGGAGTGGCCTGGAGGATCCTTATGGTGACACAGATTGATGGAGATCTCCCGTTGTCCCCAAATAAATACAAAAACTGTTGCTATGTAACAATCCAGGCAAATTCAAGCGGATATTTTCTCCGGAAAACAAAGGTTCTAAGAGGTGGAAATCCGACCGGTCAGGGGTCAGTCGAGCTAGTCACACATTTGTCACATGCCAGATCAAAGTAGGGCTACTTTTACACTAGCGTTCTTGCTGGATCCGGCAGGGTTCAGCAAAAACGCTTCCGTTACTGATAATACAACCGTCTGCATCCGTTATGAACGGATCCGGTTGTGTTATCTTTAACATAGCCAAAACGGATCCGCCATGAACTCCATTGAAAGTCAATAGGGGATGGATACGTTTTCTATTGTGTCAGATTGTGTCAGAGAAAACGGATCCGTCCCCATTGACTTGCATTGTGCGTTTTGCTCCGCATCCCAGGACGAAAAGCAAACCGCAGCATGCTGCTCTCTGGTATAAGAAGCGTTCCTTCTGTTCAGTTACGTTTTGTCCCCATTAACAATGACAAAACAGAAGCGTTTTTTTCCTGTATTGAGACCGTATGACGGATCTTAAGGCTACTTTCACACTCGCGTTAGGTGCAGATCTGTCTATAATGCAAACGTTTGTATCCGTTCAGAACGGATCCGTTTACATTAGCTTTAAAGAAAAATGTCAAAGTCAAAACGGATCCGCTTTAAATTACATTAAAAGTCAATGGGGGACGGATCCGTTTTCAAATGCACCATATTGTGTCATTGAAAATGGATCCGTCCCCATTGACTTACATTATAAGTCAAAACGGATCCGTTCGGCTCCGCATCGTCAGACGGACACCAAAATGCTGCATGCTGTGTTTTGGTGTCCGCCTCCAAAACAGAATAGAAGCGGAACGGAGCCGAACTGATGCATTCTAAGCAGATCCTTATCCATTCAGAATGCATTGGGGCTGAACTGATCTGTTTTGGACCGTTTGTGAGAGCGCTGAAACGGATCTCACAAACAGAATCCAAAACGCCAGTGTGAAAGTACCCTAACACCGGAAAAAATTACCGCTAGTGTGAAAGAAGCCTAAGTTTACTATATATGCTTGCATTTTATCTTTCCTTTATAACAAAAAAAAAAGGTTCCAATACTCTGCAACAGTGATGGCTAACCTCCGGCACTCCAGTTAGTGATGGCTAACCTACGACTCCCAGCATGCTCCATTCATTTCTGTGGAGTTCTGAGGACAGCCAAGCAAGTGTACATCTTGGGAGTTGTAGTTTTATCACAGGAATGCCAGAGGATAGCCATCACAGCTCTACATCTGATAATCTGGCAGCTGTCGGACAACATTGATACCTGCAGTCCCATGCCAAGCCCCCTGATAATACATAATGGAAATGCACCAAAATTCTGGCTAAAATTGGGACAGAATTCTTCCGCACATGTCATGCATCACATTTATTAAAGGGCATCTGTCAGCAGCTTTATCCCTATGACACTGGCTGACCTGTTACATGTGCGCTTGGCAGCTGAAGGCATCTGTGTTGGTCCCATGTTCCTATGTGCCCGCATTGCTGAGAAAAATGATTATTTACTATATGCAAATTAGGCTCTAGGAGCAACGGGGGCGTTACCATTACACCTAGAGGCTCTGATCTCTCTGCAATTGCCAAGCCCTCTGCAATTTAATTGACAGGGTCAGATGTGATATGTGTACTGCCTCGTCCTGTCAATCAAAGTTCAGAGCGCGCGGCAGTTGCAGAGAAATCAGAGCCTCTAGGTGTAATGGTAACGCCCCCGTTGCTCCTAGAGCCTAATTTGCATATAGTAAATAATCATTTTTCTCAGCAATGCGGGCACATAGGAACATGGGACCAACACAGATGCCTCCATCTGCCAAGCGCACACGTAACAGGTCAGCCGGTGTCATAGGGACAGATCTGCTGATAGATGCCCTTCAGGCATCTTAGGCACTTTTGGTGCCATTGCTTAGTGAGCATGGCTTATGAGAAAGGGCATGCCCTTTTGAAAAAGAGGTGAGGTTTAAGTAGCTAAACTGCCAAAATTAGATTTAAAAAATGTAATTTGCACACCTTATTGGCACATAGTAAGCCAACCAATAGGTGGTAGAAAGTAAGACATAAGCCATATCCTAAATTTATCATCCCGCCTGAGTCATTGTGATAAATCTGGCCTATCTTTAGACGGTCCGGTCTAAATGTTAGACAGGTTTAGTAAATCTGCCCATGGGTTATGTTATTTGACAACCTCAGCTCCGTCACTTCAGTTTTCTTACTTGATTTCGTCACCTTCTTCCTTATTTTATTCCTCTCTATGATGTTGCTTCTGGTACAGCCCACATCTGACTGATCCCTAGCCGGCGATTTAAAGGGGTTCTCCAGATTTTTAATATTGATGACCTATCGCCGCGTGCACGTGCTGTCTCCCATCTCTCTTCCTGTCCGCTGCTGCTTTGCCATAGACATATAGAGAACGGAGTCGGCACGTGCACACTGAGCGCGCCATCTCCTCGTACAGCTGATCGGCAGGGGTGTCGGACCCCCGCCAATCTGATATTGATGACCTATCCCGAAAATAGGTCATCAATATTAAAAGCCCGGAGAACCCCTTTAATGCCTTGCTATAAAGAAACTATGCTGGCTTTAAGGCGACCCTCCGGTTGAAGAAGAAAAATTCATAAAATAACTGGGGAATGAACAGAAAACCCACCTGGTGCCCTCCTTTTCTCCTTTTCCGCTACAGATCCACCAATTCCTGGGTTCTTCTTCTATCATCCAAGATGGCCGCACCACTTCTCAGGCTACCTGATGCCTACCGTGGTAGTCCATGATACTGTTGACTTCAGATTGGCCAGAACTGGTCACGTGAACAGTGCTGGCCAATCCAACAGCAGCGCTGGACAAGCAGGAGGTGTTTTGGACTACTGGTGCCCAGTCTGTATCAGTGGTCTGAGAAGCAGTGCCGCCATCTTGGATGACAGAAGAGGAACCTGGGAATTGACGGATCTGCAGTTGAAAAAAAAAGGAGATCACAGGTAAGAGTTCTGTTTGCAAAACGCAGATCGACAAAGTACGGATGACGTCCGCATTGCATGTGTGGTTTTTTTGCAAACCCATAACTTCAATGGGTCCGAAGTCTGCATTTTGCAGCCAAGTATAGGACATGATCTATCTTTTTGCAGAACGGACATACACATGAATCAGCGATATGCTTTCTGCAAAATGCGGACCACAGGCCCATTGAAGTCAAAGGGTCCACAAAAATGCGGATGCAACACGGCCGTTATCCGTATTTTACAGAATACATACGGTCTTGTGCATGAGGCCTATTAAATGTCAAATTATTATTATTTTTCTTGAACCAGAGGCTCGCTGTAATCTGGAGCTTTCTTCCTTACCCAGCTCCTGTCCGGCACAGACCACCACTGACCCAGGGACCGTGGCGTCACCTTTAGTAAAGAAGCTAAAATTGTGCAATGTCACACTGAATGCTCCATAGGGGACGCAGGACATCCTGTACTCAGTCTGTCATAGGGCAGCACACAAATGTCAAATATTTTGCAACCCTGACGACCTGGTGAGCCCGGCTTCATATACCATTCAGCCGCTGGTTGGGCATTGTTCACATTTGAGTTGGAGGAGGCTTTGCTGAAGATTGTGCCATATTTGCTGGAAAAAAAAATAGTGCGGCGCGCAGAGCAATTTTCTGGGAGACGATGCAGGACACCATGAGGGACCCCCAGTTGGTGTCCGTCATAGAATGGACCCGTCACAGCTTGCATTCATTTTTTCGCTCCCATGAAGGAACAGAACCTGAAGCAGGTGTGAACAGAGCCTAAGTGACTAATCCAGCAATACAAGAGCGTCCGTTTAGGCAAAGGTCCAAATAGCGCTGGATACATGACATAATTGCAGCCTACCATCTATAGAGGACCACAGCGCAACATACCATAGATCGTAACGTGCGACTACGTCCTGCGTTCCCTTCAACAAACTTTATTAAGTCAGTCCCAGAAAACACTCCTCAGACTTAGGGCTCACGCACACGAACGTATTTTATGTCTGTAAGCGTTCCTTTTTTTGCGGCTAGTATGCGGAACCATTCACTTAGATGGGTTCCCCTAAAAAACGGAAATGACTTCATCTGTATGTCCGCAATTCTGTACGCACAAAAATAGAACATGTCCTATTTTTGTCTGTTTTGTGGACAAGGACAGGCATTGTTACGATGGATCACCCCCCCCCCTTCCCAAAACACGGATGTAACAAGGACTTCACACGGATGTCATTCTTTTTTTTCTTTTTGCGGACCGCCAAAATACATACGGTCGTGTGCACGAGCCGTTAAACTGTAAACTGACTTTCAATTACAGAATTGCTTAAAAAACAATGACATAGAGACTTGATGTCATTAGTCACCACCTGCAGTTTTCCAGAATATTAGTTTAAGTCCTAGTTATGCAAGTCCCTTCATATTTTTTGTAAGTGCCCTTTGAATTCTTATCTCATGGCTAGTGATATCTGGTATTTGCCCTGCTGCCAAGATATGAAGGGCTTGACATAGACTAGTTGCACTTACCTTTAGCTGCTTTACGGCTTGCCTCCCATCACCTGCAGGGGGCAGGAATTTCGGAATCGGTGGTCCCCAGAGATGCCAGGTCTTTATCTGACCCTAGTCACACGCATCTTGCCTGGAAGGAAACTGCTGTGTGTATCCGTGACACAGACTGTGACAGAGAGGAGGGCGGTGGAGGATACCACACACCTCTCACCCTCCCAGGGAGGACGGCCAAATGCTTAACGAGGCTTCCTTGTGTACAGATCCGCACAGATATGAACGAGTGCTTGGATATTAAGCATTTGCATAACTTACAATCCCCTGATCTGTCTTATCAGTGAAGTCTCCTTCTGGAAAGCCTCTGAGAGCAAAGCTGCATTGCTTTTCCAATAATAAGTTATATATCAGAGAATTGTCATTTGTGCAATTTTCGAGATATTTTGTATAACGCCAACATATTCCACAGCTCAGCACAGAGATGGTCATCACTCACATCCAGTAGGTTCCTCTCAGTCTAAGGCTACTTTCACACTTGCGGTGTGAGGATCCGGCAGGTAGTTCCGTCGCCGGAACTACGCGCTGGATCCGTCATACCGCATGACAACTGAAAGCATTTGGAGACGGATCCGAATGCGGATCCGTCTCACAAATGCATTACAAGTGCGGATCCGTCTCTCCGTTTTCAGACGGAGAGACGGATCCGTCTTGATTTTTTTTCACAGTTTTAAAGGTCTGCGCATGCGCAGACCAGAAGGACGGATCTGTCGTTGCGGTATCTGTAATGCCGGATCCGGTACTAATACAAGTCAATGGGAATTAATGCCGGATCCGAGACTAATACAAGTCAATGGGAATTAATGCCGGATCCGAGACTAATACAAGTCAATGGGAATTAATGCCGGATCCGGCATTGCATCATGTGTTCCGGAATTTTAGACAGAGATTTTCCCTGTCTAAAAAAACGTTCACATACTGAACTGAAGACATTCTGATGCATCCTGAACAGATTTCTCTCCATTCAGAATGCATGGGGATAATATTGATCAGTTTTTTTCCGGTATAGAGTCCATAGGTCGGAACTCTATGCCGGAAAAGAAAAACGCTAGTGTGAAATTACCCTAAACGCCAAACATGCATGTTTTTGGAGGATGGGAACCATCTCACCAGTGCCACCTATTGCAGACCTCCCAAGTGTCCCTCTTTTGGAGGGACAGTACCTCTTTTTGACCAAAGTCCCTTTGTCCCTCTTTGCTCCTTAAATGTCCCTCTTTTGGATCTGAAGTATAGATTTGCATTATTCCATTCACAATATTGACCCAGAAGGTGTTTGCCAGATTCCTCTCTGTATATTAGAGCCTATCTTGTATATTATTTCAGTATTTGATGCAGTTGGGATTTTATAAATTTCTATATTCAGATCATTTTTGCGCTATTTAGTAAGAGAAAACTATTGCAGTGTAGTTATACAGGAAAAATGGATCTTTCGCACAGTAAACCATAAGTGTCCCTCTTTGACCATCCAAAAAGTTGGGAGCTATGCCACTGAACATGGCTCCCTGTGAGTCCAGATCCAACTTTCCAACAGGCCTTGGACTATGACAAGGGAATATAACCAAGCTAGCTATCCATCTGTTTCGGGGTTCTTGCCCCTCATCAGTACGGAGTAGGATTCCGGCTGGCTCAGCGTGATGCCTTGAAAGTGGCTTAGGCAGGGTGCTGAATCTCCTTAAAGAGACCAGTCCTGTATGGAGACTTACTGGCAATGCTCCATGGGAAAACAATACGCAAAGAGGTATCTCCCAAGGAAGAGCTCCCTATGAGTCAACTTCCAACTTTCCAACAAGCCTTGGGGTTTGACAAGGGAGGTTGGGAGAAAGTCAGACCAGTCAGAGAATACTCACACAAACACTGGTAGGACATAAAAACTCCATGCTGATGTTGGCCTTGGTTGGACTCTTTAACCCAGGGCCCCTACGATGCAAGGTAGCAATGCTAACCATAGGGGCTCTGCTCTTAGGCACTCAAAATGTGAAGCTGGAAGAAGCAGTGTCACGACAGTAGCTGGTACTCTACTGGCTTTTCCAAGACTCAAGGCTCCTATTCACAGCCGGACCGTCGGCAGTGATTGATCAGGGTGGATTTCATCTCATAGTAGACTTGAGACTTGTGATAGAAGCTCCCGCCCACACCTAGACTGTTGGTAGTGATTGATTAGGGTGGATTTCATCTCATCGTAGACTTGAGACTTGTGATGGAGGCTCCCGCCCACACCTAGACTGTTGGTAGTGATTGAGCAGGGTGGATTTCATCTCATCGTAGACTTGAGACTTGTGATGGAGGCTCCCGCCTACACTCTAGACTGTTGGCAGTGATTGATCAGGGTGGATTTCATCTCATCGTAGACTTGAGACTTGTGATAGAGGCTCCCGCCCGGATCGATCAGGGTGGATTTCATCTCATCGTAGACTTGAGACTTGTGATAGAGGCTTCCACCCACACCTAGACTGTCGGCATTGATTGATTAGGGTGGATTTCATCTCATCGTAGACTTGAGACTTGTGATGGAGGCTCCCGCCCACACCTAGACTGCTGGCGGTGATTGATCAGGGTGGATTTCATCTCATCATAGACTTGAGACTTGTGATGGAGGCTTCCACCCACACCTAGACTGTCAGCATTGATTGATTAGGGTGGATTTCATCTCATTGTAGACTTGAGACTTGTGATGGAGGCTCCGCCCACACCTAGACTGTTGGCAGTGATTTATCAGGGTGGATTTCATCTCATCGTAGACTTGAGACTTGTGATGGAGGCTTCCACCCACACCTAGACTGTCAGCATTGATTGATTAGGGTGGATTTCATCTCACTGTAGACTTGAGACTTGTGATGGAGGCTCCCGCCCACACCTAGACTGTTGGCAGTGATTTATCGGGGTGGATTTCATCTCATCGTAGACTTGAGACTTGTGATGGAGGCTCCCGCCCTGATCGATCAGGGTGGATTTCATCTGATCCTACTGTTTTTCTTGAGATGAATGGTGACAACTATATTATGCTCTAAACCCCAGACTGGTGATTTTGGTCAATAGTCTGGGTATAGTGACTTGTTTTTACCTACACGATAGGATGTTTGGGGTTTATCGAGCCCACACCCTGCTCCGAGCTGCATGTCTTTGTGGTTAAAACAGGAACCAGCGGCTTCTTTCATCAACAGTTTACTGTAATAAGTCCTCGTAGCGTGCATGCTGCTGCCTAAGGCAGATGAGCTCCAGACGGGTGCTCGCTCTCACACTCTTCTTTGCTCTCTCCTCTATAAAAAAAAACTGTGTTTTTCCGCTTGTGTTACTGATAGCAACGAAACAAGACTCCAGCTCTTATCTTTTTTTAGTGCTGGGTAGAGCACAAATACTACCACAATAATACCAAATTTCCAGTGGTATAAATTTTTCAGAGAATGCTACCGTGCACTGCACAAATAATAGTGTCATAAAGTACCCAAAAATACTGCTATACAGTGCCTAAAAACATTACCATACACAGAACAAATAACCATGGAATAATGCACAAATAACAGTGCCATAAAGTGCCCAGAAATATTACTGTGCCCTGCGCAGACAACTGTTCACTTTAGGGAATAAATAACAGTCCCGTGAAGTATCCAAAATACTACCATACAGTGCACAAATCACAGTGTCATACCCAACAGTACTACCATACACCTCACAAATAAATGTGTAATGTTATGCACTGCCCAAGTACCAGTACCATAAAGTACCAAAACATACTACTGTACAGTGCCTCAAAATACTACTATACACAGTATAAATAACCATGTAATAGTGCACAAATAACTGTGCCATAACGTAACCCAAAATACTACCATACAGTGCACAAATCACAGTGTCATACCCAACAGTACTACCATACACCTCACAAAAAAATGTGCAATGCACTGCCCAAGTACCAGTACCATAAAGTACCAAAACATACTACTGTACAGTGCCTCAAAATACTACTATACACAGTACAAATAACCTTGTAACAGTGCACAAATAACCGTGCTATAAAGTAACCCAAAATACTACCGTACAGTGCACAAATACTGTAAGTTTCATGAAATACCCAAACAGTACTACCACACACTTTACATTACCTGCGCAATACAGTGGACAATTAACAGTGCTATAATGTGCCCTGAAAATACTGCCATGCACTGCACATATAACCGCCATACAGTGGTGCTCTACAGAATATGTTGGTGCTATATAAACAATAATATAAATAAATACATACCCAAACAATGCTACCACATTGTGCATTAAAGGGGACAAACAACCGTGCCATAAAGAAAATACTACCACACTGCACAAATAACTGCGCAATTCACCCCCAAATGACAGCATCATAAACTACCCAAAAATACTACTGTATAATACCCCAAGATACTACCATACACAACACATATAACCTTGTAATAGTGCAAAATAACATTGCAATAAGGTGCCTCTCAAATTTCACCATACACTGCACAAATAACTGCAATATAGTGTACAAGTATAGTGCCATAAAGTCTCCAAAATACTATAATATACTGCCGATATAACTGTGCAGTCCAGTGCACACATAACAATGTCATAAAATATCCAAACAGTATTACCAAACACTTGACAAATAACTGCGCACAGTGTATGAACAACAGTACCATAAATTACTCAAAACTGTGCCTTACAGTGCATGAATAATATCCAGCATTGCATGAATAGTTATGCAATACAGCGGCCAAAAATACCAGGTTATACCGCACCATAATTGTGCTGCGCAGTGCACAAATAAAAATCTCTAAAATACCCAAACAATACTACTATATATTTCACAAATAACTGTGCAATACAGTGTACAAATACCAGTGCCATAAATTACTACCACATATTGCTCAAATCACCGCAATACTAAAAGTGTCATAAAATCCCCAAACAGTACTACCACACATTGCTCAAATCATTGCAATACTAAAAGTGCTACTATACATTTCACAAATACAGTGTGAAAATAACAGTGCCTTAAAATGCTGAGAAAACACTACCTTGTACTGCACAAATAACTATGCAGTATAATGCACAAATGACAGTGCCGTAAAATACCCAAACAATAATACAGTACACATCAGAAATGACTGTACTGTACAGTGCATACATAGCAGCGCCCTAAATTACAAATAGCTGTGCAATATAGTTTACTGCCCAAAACAGGCTCATTAAAGGGTCCTCTCACTTCAGCAAGCAGCATTTATCATGTAGATGCACTTACTAATGTACTGTTATTATCCATATTGCTTCCTTTGCTGTCTGGATTCATTTTTCCATCCCATTATACACTGCTCGTTTCCATGGTTGCGACCACCCGCAATCCTTCAGTGGTGGTCGTGCTCCCACACTATATTTAAAAGCACCAGTCTACGTGCGCTCCCACGGTCCCGGCCACCAGGGAGGCTAGCGCTTTTACTATAGCAAGCACGACCACCGCTGATGGATTGCAGGGTGGTCGTAACTATGGAAACAAGCAGTGTATAACGTGATGGAAAAATGAATCCAGCCAGCAAAGGAAGCAATATGGACAATCACAATACATTAGTAAGTGTCTTGTATTAACTGCATCTACATGATAAATGCTGCTTGCTGAAGTGAAGTACTCCTAAGTGGCAAAAGTACCAGCATCCACTGCCCAAATAACAGTGCCATAAAATACCCAACAATACTGCCATACACTGCACAAATAAGAGTGCAATACAGTTAAAAGGGTTTTCCAGGATTTTTATATTGAAGACCTATACTCTGGATAGGTCTTCAGTATCTGATTGGTGGGGGTCCGACACCCAGGACCCCCGATCAGCGATACTCGCTCTCCTGTGAGTGCTGCTGCCTTCTTACCGCTTACCAAGTACATTGTATAGAGGCTGTGCTTGGTATTACTGCTCAGCCCCATTTACTTGAATGCTCCTAGACCACCTGACTGGAGAACGTGTCATCACACGGCCTAGGAAAAGCAGAGAGGAGGGGTCATCAGTAAAAAAAAATCTCGAAATCCGTTAATGAATGGTAAGCAATACTACCATACAGTGCTTGAATAGCTGTGCAATACAGTGCATAACTATTGGGCTAATTCTAAGGATGTTATCCCCTCAGACCCCTCTTTTTCACCCTTTATAAAGAGATCTGGACTTTGCTGCAGTCCGCTGGCTCCTGGAATAGTCCCTGTGTGTTTGACAAATGACCCATGGGCGTCAGAGACACTGGGGCAGTGCGGAGCACCGAGGGATCAGGTAACGCCGTAGTCAGGGTCAGGCTGAGATCAGGGCAGCAGAATACGTGCAAATCCAGTAAAACAGTCTGAGGTCAGGACAGGTAGTGAAGGGTCAATACAGTAATTGGGTACAGGTCAGGTGGCGAAGAATCAGGTAGAGGTTGGTACATGGGCAGACAAAGGGAACATCATACCTTCGCAGGAACTAGCAAGCTAGGTAAACCTATTGCTCAGGTACCTTCCCAGAGGGCGTTTGGCCCTCTTATAACCCAGCCCTTGTGAGGTACTGACTAACTGGGTGATTGTATTAATGTAAAGTGTTTTTGGGAATAAGGGTGACATAAAGTATGTTTTATATCTGTCTGTACCTTGTGTGATACATTTACATAGTGCCCCGTCCTCCTGTGCAGCAGAGGTCCCTGAAAGTGTCCCTCTGGACCGCTGTTGAAGGTCAGGCCTCTGGGCTCTTCCTTCCCCAGGCTCATCTATGCAGGCGGTATGGGTCCATGGGCCTTGATGCAGCAGCAGTCCCTGTGTTCATGAACCGACTTGTAACAGAAAAGGAATTGGTAAAGCGATAATCCTCTGACTATTATAGAAACATATATGCCTGGATCTACTGCCATAGAGCGAGCGAAGGATAAGGCATGGTGAACTCCAATCTACCCAATACCTGTTCCGGGACAAGGGCTGCTCCCATAGACAACCCAATACCTGTTCCGGGACAAGGGACTGCTCCCACAGACATAGACAATCTGTATTACCATAATTTGGGACTGTTCCATGAAGTTCCTTGCACTTTCCTGTCTTCAGTACTTTCCATGTTCCAGTAGATGTATGGCACCCTCTTGTGGAGAGTTTTGTGTACTACAATAAAGACATCAGTTTATTTGCAAGGGTCACCAACTTTTCAAAAACCGTCGTAGAGAAGTTACCTGTACGATTATTTTTATTGTAGTCATTTCCCCGTTAACTCTAGAGGTATTTGGGGCCTTCATGACCGTTTTTATATTAAATTTATGCACATGCTGGGTAAGTAAGTAGGGGTGCACCTAGCCTTTCTGCTGCCTTAGGCGAAAATTGAAATGGCGCCCCTCTCTCCCCAATGCCAATTTCTTAACCAAACCCCTTCCCTTCAGCCCATGGCCCTTCGACTGCCCCCTCTTGCCCCTATCTGGTGCTGCGCCCCACCTGGCCTCATTGGTGGTGCACCCTGTGGGTAGCGCCATGTTCACATTAGCTTTATTTCCATTGAAATCCCATCCCTGAACTATAATGGGTTCCGTCACATTTCTGGCATTTTCTGGACAAAATAGTGCAGCACGCCATCGACGCAGATGTCAACGAGGCTTATGTCCTTTACCTGATACCTCCCATGTCCGGAGATAATTGTGTCTGTGCTTTCGAATGGGATTTTGCTGTTTATATCGACATGCTGTCTTAGGTTAGGGTACTTTCACACTAGCGTTGGTGCGGATCCGTCTGTTTATTTGCACAGACGGATCCGCACCTCTAATGCAAGCGTTTGTATCCGTTCAAAACTGATCCGTTTGCATTAGCTTTAAGAAAAATGACAAAGTCCAAAAGCGGATCCATTTTGAATTACATTGAAAGTCAATGGGGAGCGGATCCGTTTTCAAATGCACCATATTGTGTCACTGACAACGGATCCGTCCCCATTGACTTACATTGTAAAAAAACGGATCCGTTAGGCTCCGCCTCTTCAGACGGACACCAAAATGCTGCATGCTGCGTTTTGGTGTCCGCCTCCAGAATGGAATAGAAGCGGAGCGGAACCGAACTGATGAATTCTGAACAGATCCTTATCCATTCACAATGCATTGGGGCTGAACTGATCCGTTTTGGACCGTTTGTGAGAGCCCTGAAGCGGATCTCACAAGCGGAATCCAAAACGCTAGTGTGAAACTACCCTAACACTGTATATTTTTCATTTTGATTTATCTCATACTGATCCTGAGCATGCTCCGCTCCACTCACATCCAAAGCTGCGTTCCCAGTTTCCGTTTTCTTTCCGTTCATTAGAAATGTACGATTACAAATGCTGCATAATAAACAGAAAGAAACAACCAAATATCAGTCATTATTTTGCATGAATGTGAATCCTGCCAGTATAATGACCATACGTTAACCAGGCTGTAAAATCTCCCAGTTCCATTACTGTCCTGTAGGTGGCGCTGTGGTCTAGTCTAAAGATGTATATTGACTCACAATGGGAATATTCTGATGGAGGTCGGGGGTCCCTTTCCATTGTCACCACGAGACCATGAACTACGGACGGGTTCATTCATATATGGCGGCGCTGCAGGTCTGGGGGGGGCAGAGTTGGCATTCACAAGCGGGCATGACCCATGCGCAATAAGGGGATGTTCATATAACATTTGTGCTGTACGTTAAGCGGATGAATTTGTAAACAGAAAAACCGTATGGCTTGACGTACCCATAGACTATAACTGGGCAAACCTAGTAAAAAAGTTCCTACTTTTGGCTCAGTTTGTCACTGTTTATGTTCTTTTATTGCAGGATAGAGTAAGGCTACTTTCACACTTGCGGCAGGACGGATCCGACAGGCTGTTCACCCTGTCGGATCCGTCCTACCACTATTTCGCCGTGCCGCTGGACTGCCGCTGTCCCCATTGACTATAATGGGGCGGAGCTACAGCGCAGCACGGAAGTGCACAGCGAGAGGACGCGGACTAAAAGTACTGCATGTCCGACTTTTAGTCCGGCGTCCTCTCGCCGTGCACTGCCGTGCTGCGCTGTAGCTCCGCCCCCATTATAGTCAATAGGGACGAAGCGGCAGTCCGGTGGAACGGCGAAATAGCGGCAGGACGGATCCGTCAGGGTGAACAGCCTGTCGGATCCGTCCTGCCGCAAGTGTGAAAGCACCCTTACATAGCATACCATGCTTTTCTGTCCTGCAAAAAAAAAAGAAGAAAAAAACGTATAGAAACGTATACTTTTTTCTTTATATTGCAGTGAATGGGAGGAGGATGGAAACATAAACATGTAAAAACGACAATACGTTTCCATACGTTAAACATATCCGTTTTTTTTTCTCCAGATAATGTCTTTAATTGAAGAAGCCAAGAGCGGGCGAAACCCTGGGTCTGTCGTTTTTAGCAGCGCTTGTTACGTGCTTTTATATTTTGGATACTTTGTGAGTATTGAATGAAGCCTACGCTTTTAACTAGTGTTGAGCGGATCGCGCTCTGGATCCTAGATCCGAAGGTCAAAATTTCGTTTGAATGCTGTACGGAGATCCGTCTCTGTACTGCATTCGAATGTATGGGCTCCAGCGAGGTGAAATCCGCGAGACTTCGGTGAAACACTTCGGTGTTCGTCTATTCAACTTGAAAACCACTTGGAACTGAACCCGAGTTTTTTAAAGTAGAAATTAATTTCTGAAGTTATTACCCGAAGTATCGCGAGATTTCGCAAAGTAATAACTTCATCTCATCAGAGCCAATACATTCTAATACTGTACGGAGCGCTCGCTGCGTACAGTATTCTAACGAAGTTTTATACGAATTGACTTCGGATGTTTTGTCCGAAGTCGATTCGCTCATCCCTATCTCCTAGGGCTCATGCACACGACCGTATTTTCTTTCCGCTTCTGTTACGTTTTTTTTGCGGACCGTATGCGGAACCATTCACTTTAATGGGGCTGTAGAATATATGGAAGTTACTCCGTGTTACTCCGTTCCGCAAAAAAGTAGTGCATGTCCTATTATTGTCCGCAAATCACGGTCCGAGGCCCCATTCAAGTCAATGGGTCCGGAAAAAATACGAAACGCACACGGAACACATCTGTATATCATCCGTATTTCATCCGTATTTTGCGGATCCCTACTGTAGAAATGCTATGCCCAGCCCATATTGCTCTTGTGTTTGGTGATTAATAAGTTACTGTTTCAGTATACGATCCACAAAAAACTGATCAAATACGGAAACAAGACGGATATGTTTTGTGCAATAACGGAAAAAAACCCTAAGATACCGAAAAACGGATCCGTGAAAAACTGACCGCAGAACAGCAATGGTCTTGTGCATGAGCTCTTACCATTGAGCTCCCCCTAGTGGTGTCTTTGTGAGAATGCTGTGTTTTCACACAGGGAAGAAAACACATTCCTGCCGCTGCCCCATGTAATAACAATTCTGTATCATCTATCCCTATGACTTTATGTTGTGCCATTCCTCTATTATTCCTGCTATAAGTTATGGATGAATTACTAGCAGTTTGCAATGAAATTGCTGCTGGTGTTACCATTTTTGGGAGGGGGTCCTGCACAGTTTGACACTATCCAATCAATGCTGCTGCCAATGTCAGACTGTGCCAGGACACACCCCCAATTAATAACACTCTTCTGGACCCTGGAGGCTGGAATTATAAAATTGGAAATACAAATGTTTTTGTAACTAGTTGCATTCCCTGTGAAATAACAATTCTGTAGCATCTATTCTTATGTCTCCATATTCTGCCATTCCTCTATTGAGTTATCTATATCAATTGCTAGTAGTATACGATGAAGGTCCTGCTGGGTGTTATCAGTTGGAGGGTGTCCCTGCACAGTCTGACACTATCCAATCAGTATTGCCAGTGTCAGACCCTGCAGGAACAATCCCACCCCCAACTGGTAACACCCACCAGGACCTTCATTACAAACTTCTGCCAATTTATTCATAAATGTCTAGTAGGAATAATAGAGGAACAGCAGATCATAGAGTTCTATGAACAGATGCTCCAGAACTGTTATTACATGGGGAATGCAAGCAGTCACTAAACAGACATGTCAGGGGAGGGGATAGCTCCTCTTTTAAAGGGATTGTCCACCGGAGCATCTGTGCTGGATCGGTGAGTGATTCAAAAGGTGAGTTCTGGGATTTTTATTTTGTACAATTTGCAGCTCCTCTGTAGCGCTATCGACAGCGTGCTATAGAGCAGGAGGAGCTGAGCAGGCCGATGAGTCCTGTGGGCGGTCTTATCAGTGGTGGACTGCCTTCCCTATAGCACTCTGCATACAGAGACAGCTGTCAATCACTGACAGGACCGCCCACTGGACGGAGCCCAAAAATGAATGGTACATTATAATGGAACACGTTAAGGCTATATATCGCTCTGCTCAGCTCCTCCTGCTCTATGGCACGCTAAAAATAGAGCTACATGTTCAGGGCTCATGCGCATGAATTTTTCGTCCACATCCGATGCGCATTTTTTTAACCGTGTGCTGTCCTCATCCGAATGTGTGTTCCGTGCCAGCCGCAAAAATATAGAACGTGTCCTATTTATGTCCTCATTACGGAAAAGGATAGGACTGTCCTATTATCAGCCAGATGTTCTAATCCGGGAAATGCAGAAGGCACGTGGCCGGTATCCGTGTTTTGCGAATCCGCAATTTGTGGACCACAAAACAAGCTGAATGAACAATGTAGTGGAGAATAAATTACTACCCTGCTTAATTATTTCCAAAAAGCTAAAATCTATCTCATATCTATCCTCTATCTATCTATCTATCTATCTAATATCTATCCATCTATTTATCTATCTATCTATCTATCTATCTCATATCTATCTATCTATCTATCTATCTATCTATCTATACATCTCATATCTATCTCATATCTATCTATCTATCTAATATCTATCTATCTCATATCTATCTATCTCTCTATCTATCTCATATCTATCTATCTATCTCATATCTATCTATCTATCTAATATCTATCTATCTCATATCTATCTATCTATCTATCTATCTATCTATCTATCTATCTCATATCTATCTATCTATCTATCTATCTATCTATCTATCTATCTATCTATACATCTCATATCTATCTCATATCTATCTATCTATCTAATATCTATCTATCTCATATCTATCTATCTATCTATCTATCTATCTATCTATCTCATATCTATCTCATATCTATCTATCTATCTCTCTATCTATCTCATATCTATCTATCTATCTATCTCATATCTATCTATCTATCTATCTCATATCTATCTATCTATCTATCTATCTATCTATCTATCTTCTATCTATCTATCTCATATCTATCTATCTATCTATCTCATATCTATCTATCTATCTATCTATCTATCTCATATCTATCTATCTATCTATCTATCTATCTCATATCTATCTATCTATCTATCTATCTCATATCTATCTATCTATCTATCTATCTATCTATCTATCTATCTCATATCTATCTATCTATCTATCTCATATTTATCTATCTATCTATCTATCTATCTATCTCATATCTATCTATCTATCTATCTATCTCATATCTATCTATCTATCTATCTATCTATCTCATATCAAATCAAATCAAATCAGCTTTATTGGCAGGACTAATTACATTTTAGCATTGCCAAAGAAGGTGGGAAATAATCGGGTAGGGTTGGGGGATGGGGACACTTCCAGGGTGGGGATATAGGAGTCCATGGTATATCAGGCTCCTCTCAGTCTATGGCAGGCAGTAACATATTGTGCTGCTATGGCCGCCGTGTTCTCCTCTTCCCCCAGAAGTACGGAGAGTCTCTCTTCCTCCTCCATGGAGGTGAAGTCTGGGCAGTGATCAGTCAGTCTCCTGAAGTGAGAGTCCCTCACTGCTGAGTATTTGGGGCACCGCAGCAGGAAATGAGCCTCATCCTCCACGGCCTCCTGGTCGCACTGCTGGCACAGTCTGCTCTCCCTGGGCGTGTACCTCTGTCGGTGACGCCCAGATTCAATGAGCAGGCCATGGGCGCTCAGTCTATAGCGGCTCAGGATCTGTCGGTCTCTTGGATTGGGGAGTTTCTCCAGATATGGGGCCAGTTTGTACTCCCTCTGCAGGCTCTGGTATACCGTCAGCTTCTGTGAAGTTTGTATGTCGTTCCTCCAGACGCTGATATAGCTATCTATCTATCTATCTCTCTCTCTCATATCTATCTATCTATCTCATATCTATCTATCTATCTATCTCTCTCATATCTATCTATCTATCTATCTCTCTCATATCTATCTATCTATCTATCTATCTATCTATCTATCTTTCTCTCTCATATCTATCTATCTATCTATCTCATATCTATCTATCTATCTATCTATCTATCTATCTATCTATCTCTCTCATATCTATCTATCTATCTATCTATCTATCTATCTATCTATCTTTCTCTCTCATATCTATCTATCTATCTATCTATCTATCTATCTTTCTCTCTCATATCTCTCTCTCTCTCTCTCTCATATCTATCTATCTATCTATCTATCTATCTATCTTTCTCTCTCATATCTATCTATCTATCTATCTATCTATCTTTCTCCTATCTATCAAATCAAATCAGCTTTATTGACAGGACTAATTACATTTTAGCATTGCCAAAGCAAGTGGGAAATAATTAGGTAGGGTTGGGGATGGGGACACATCCAGGGTGGGGGTATAGGAGACCATGGTATATCAGGCTATGGCCGCAGTGTTCTCATCTACCTATCTCTCATATCTGTCTCTCATATTTATCTATCTATCTATCTCTCTCTCTCTCTCTCTCATATCTATCTGCAGCGTCCCACTCGAGACACGTGGGAACTGCAAAATTACTGTAAACTGCATTTCTCTATTATGTATTCCATGTCATTTTTGCATTTATACACCTGTTGAATCCCTGTTCATAGGCTGGTCCAGTGTAATTTATACATCCCACCACTAGATGGAGATGGCACCACTCTGGGATGTCTAACCCAGCTCAGGCCTAGTCTGTAGTCAGTTAGTAGTAGTTAGTGTCTATGTGCAGATCAAGCAACAAGTCTGCTGAGGAGTGAAGTGTAGTCCAAGAAGGGACAAAGTGGAAAAGGACTTAAACCAATGGGTAATAGCCACAGTGTCCCACTACGTATGGGTGGGCACTACACAATGGTGTTCCATGTACCTTGTATTATGTCATAATTGCATATAAATGGCAGAGAGTTTCCTTGGCACAGGCCGGTCAGGGTGTCAGTATTCCCCAAGCCACTAGAGGGAGCTAGAGACCGCCCTGTAGATATAGACAGGCCTGGGGCTAGTCAGGGAGTTGGAGTGTGGACCTCCTGAAGTGAGGAGGATAGTCACGCTGCATTGGCTAGTGGTGTAATTTATGTGAAGCAATCTTCCAGCAAGTGAACCTATATTTCAGAGGAGGCTGCCCCAAGGATAAAGCAGCCCTGTCTGCATTTGGGCCTTGGGATAATCGAGGTGCAGGAGTCGGATTATTAATCACCGCACCAATACAGCTACTGAGTGATCGGGGATCCAGTCAAGTCCTGTCCAGTAAGCATCTCACCCTCTGTCCACCCTGCTAGGATTAGCCTATTCTCTACCAAGCCTGCATACCAGGAAAATCACTGCATTTATACTATTTGTCTTCCAAACGGAATTACATAAAGAACTGTATATAATTTGCCGTTCAGTAAAAAGTTAATGATCAACGGCATCCGTTGTACCTCAATTATTCCTGCTGCAAATCGGTTGTGCCACCGTAAAGGCACTGGCGTCACGATTGCAAGGGACCTTGCCACAGGCACGTTAAACCTTAACATCAAGGGCACCTCACATACCACCTGGCCTGTGTCCCTTCACCCAGAGAGCGTCCCAGAGGACCCCCGTGCTGACCTCTCCATCACTGACTGCACGCCTGCCCAGGGACTTTATAACTGTGAGTACAAATCTCATCCTCTCGGTCTGCCTGCCTATGTCCGTGGCCTCACAGGTCGCTTACCCTGAGGACTGGCATACTGCACCACCCAGGCATCAAAGACCTTTGGGAGTGAAGGTGAAGGATTTACTAGCCACCAGCAACCTCACCAGAATTTCACTGGATTCAAAGGGACCAGTAACTGAGTCACCGACCAGTAACGGAGTCACCGACCAGTAACGGAGTCACCGACCAGTAACTGAGTCACCGACCAGTAACTGAGTCACCGACCAGTAACTGAGTCACCGACCAGTAACTGAGTCACCGACCAGTAACTGAGTCACCGACCAGTAACTGCGATCATACTTCACCACAGCCCGAGTCAGGATATGGCAAAAACCTAAAAACAGCGGATCAACAGAATTCCTCTATATACCCAGACTCTGCATTCTGTCTGGATGTGTATGCTGCAACGGAACCAGCAACTGTAAAGTTGTCAGTTGTATCCTACCACTGTCTACCTCATTCTTCAACATTGCTACTACAACTGGGTATACCACCATTAACGGTACTGGTCAGGGGCTGACTGGCAACTTTTGGCCCAGGGGCAGTAACACCCAGAGGCCCACTGAGCCCCCTCTACTTCCTGATTCACTGTCACAAGAGGCTGGGAGGAGAGCATCGACAGCTAGCTCCGCCCCACACCTCCGCTCTCCTCATCTGTCACAGGAGGCTGAGCATTGCGGAGAGGATAGATGTTGGCCACTCACAGCGCTCATAGCCCCCTTATGTGCCAGTAGCCGCCCCTTATGTGCCAGTAGCCGTCCCCCTTATGTGCCAGTAGCCGCCCCCTTATGTGCCAGTAGCTGTCCCCCGTTATGTGCCAGTAGTCCCCCCTTATGTGCCAGTAGCCGTTCCCCCTTATGTGCCAGTAGCTGTCCCCCCTTATGTGCCAGTAGCCGTTCCCCCTTATGTGCCAGTAGCCGTTCCCCTTATGTGCCAGTAGTCCCCCTTATGTGCCAGTAGTCCCCCTTATGTGCCAGTAGCCGTTCCCCTTATGTGCCAGTAGCTGTCCCCCTTATGTGCCAGTAGCCGTTCCCCTTATGTGCCAGTAGCCGTTCCCCTTATGTGCCAGTAGTCCCCCTTATGTGCCAGTAGTCCCCCTTATGTGCCAGTAGCCCCTCTTATGTGCCAGTAGCCGTCCCCCTTATGTGCCAGTAGCCGTTCCCCTTATGTGCCAGTAGCTCCCCTTATGTGCCAGTAGCCCCCTTTATGTGCCAGTAGCCCGCTCTTATGTGCCAGTAGCCTTCCCCTTATGTGCCAGTAGCCTTCCCCCTTATGTGCTAGTAGCCGTCCCCCTTATGTGCCAGTAGCCGTCCCCCTTATGTGCCAGTAGCCCCCTTATGTGCCAGTAGCCCCCTTATGTGCCAGTAGCCCCCTTATGGCGGCGCGATGATGTCATCGCGCCGCCTGCACCAGCCTCTGATAGGCTGCCAGCACTAGACTGAGGACGGCAATACAGATGACTATGGAGATGAGTGCAATGGAAGCGTTCATCTCCCTGTGCCCTGCCGCCGGCCGCCCTACTTGTCACCAGGGCCGCGGCAGGGCACATGCACACCCCAAAGGCCGGCCCTGGGTGACACTACGGGGCCATTTACAGAGGCAACAGAGGGGCCCGGGGGCAATTGCGGGTCCGGGTGTGACATGGTACTGGTGTCACGACAAATACCATCAAGGGACCCAGCTGCAACAAGCACCCTAAGCACCACTAACATCCGGGCACCTCAACCACCATCTTGGCTGGTGCTTCCCTATCACAGAGCGTGTCCGGAGGATCTCGTGCTGTCTTCCCCTTCACCGCGGGAGGGGGCTTCTGCTAACCGTGAGTACAACCTATGAACTGCCATTTCCCATCGGCCCACCGTGTACCTCATGTGTATCCCCTGCAGACTGGTATGCCACATATCTATCTATCTATCTATCTATCTATCTATCATCTAATATCTATCTATCTATATCATATCTATCTATCTTTCTCCTATCTATCTAATAATCTATCTATCTATCTATCATCTACATATCTCCTATCTATATCATATCTATCTATCTTTCTCCTATCTATCTAATATCTATCTATTTATCTTTCTGCAATCTATCTATCTATATATCTATATCATATCTATCTCTCTATCTCTCATATCTATCTATCTTCTATCTATCTATCTCATATCTATCTCTCTATCAATCATCTATCTATCTATCTATCTATCTATCTCATACCTGCTATCTATCTATCTATCTATCTATCTATCTATCCCGGTATATCTATGGTATATTTTGCCTAGTGAAAACATTATAGATACTAACAATAGCCAACAGTAATAATTGACTTTACAAACATACAATTAGCGCACTTCTTTAATCCATGTTTCGGTATAATTCAGAGTCCAATGGTCAGTCCTATATTGTATACAGAATTCTATCATCTATATTTATGGTGAGGTTTTTATTTCCATCTGTAGAACTGTCCGGAGAATAAGCCCGCCTGATGGTGTAGCCGGTGGCGGCTCCAGATTTCGCACGGTGCACACAGGAGCAGCTGATCTTTCTCTCTAGATGTGAAATTATCCCCGCGATTCATCCTCTATAAGAACCACAGAACCATGAAATCCCCAGACGCCCCTCTCCGTCCGAGGCAGAGTGCCACTTCAGGCGGCGGCCCCCTCGTTCTCCACACCCCTTCCAAAAGCTTAGATACCCCTGACAAGCACTCAGGAATGTCACACCCGGACCCGCAGCAGGTGGAGAAGACGAGGGGCGACGCTCCGCGCCACACGTGGCTGCGTATTTTGGAAGGAACTTCTTGAAGTAACATCACTTGCGAGGAGAGACTCTCCGTATCCTGGTCTCACAGAGGTAAGAAGATGACGGCTCTGTCGCCAATACCGATGCGAACCGATAGACAGTGTTATAGCGGAATATATACTGCAAGATATGGTCAAATCCGCTTTTTTTTTTTAATCTACAAATTATTTGCCTTAGGAAGCATTATTGAAAAATGTTACTTATTTTTCTTTAAATTAAAGTTTTATTTTTTTTCCGACTACTAAATGCCTTGAATTAGTCCCTGGTAATTATTTTGGCATTTCAGAATACCAAGTGGTTGGAATAATGCTCGCCATTCATCCCCCACAGGCTAATCTTCAAGAAAAAGCCACAGAGAGACACACAAAATGAATAGAGCTGTCACTCTCCAAATGAAACAGCCGCGATCGCTTCAGAGCGCTCTCATAGCAGGATTTCTACAAAATGTACATTTTTACAAAAAAATAAATAAAAGAAATAGCGCTTTACTACGATCTCCTTTTCTCTGGGTTGTAGGGAAAAAAATGACCAATGATAGATTATTACATCTGGTGCCGTTAGAGGGGCCCCAGAAATACGGAGGCGACGCTTTACGTCCTCTCCTTGCCAATAAATCACTGAAACGGTCGTTTAATGTGATCGGCGATGAATGACGGTAAATCAAAAATATATAGATTTTTTGGGAGGGGTATGTGTAGGGCAGAGCATTATATATGAGGGCCTTAGAAATCTGTGCTATTATAGTATATATAGATATTTATTTATTTATTTTTTTATACTGACATTTGCCTTATATTCGTCATTAGAAGTTTTTTTTTAAATTAGAAAGCTAAGCATTAAGGGTCCATTCACACGTCCGTTGTTTTCTATAATCTGAAAATAGGAACTTTTTGTGGATCCTATTTTCCAAGAATTCTTTCCGTTTGTCATCCGTTTTTTGCGGATCCGCAAAAAACGGATAGAAGAATAAAATTGCATTGCACAACAGACCGCAATTTTCGGATTAGAATAGGACATGTTTTATTTTTTTACGGACACTATGTACTGAGAAAATTATGCGGACAGCACTCTTTGTGCTGTCCGCATATTTTATAGACCCATTGAAAATCAACGGGTCCGAATTCTGTCCGCAACTATTCCGTAACTAGTCCGAAAAATCGGGATCAGATGCGGAACTAAACAACGGACGTGTGAATGGACCCTAAGGGTCATTATTTTAGCTGTCGTAGGGTTAAACTATTGTCATTGCCATTTTTCATAATTTTGATATTTTATTTATTGTTATATTTTTGTATATTTATTTGATATATTTCATATATTTAGATTTTATATATTTATTTTTATAAATTTTTATAAATTATTATTATTGCTACATTGAACAACATAAACTGTTTAGTTTTACCGTTTGCAAATGAAAGCAAATACATCAATAAAATAATAAAAATAATTGTTTGGGTCCATTCACACGTCCGTCCATTCACACGTCCGTTGTTTTTCTATAATCCGAAAATAGGACCGTTTTTTGAGGATCCTTTTTTCCAAGAATTCTTTCCGTTTGTCATCCGTTTTTGCAGATCCGCAAAAAAACGGATAGAAGAATAACAAAGTCTCTGGGGGCTGGACTTAATAAAAAACAGGAAGTTCTTTCTTTTTTTCGGATGACATACGGATTAGTTATCCGAATGTCTTCCGATTTTTGCGGATCCATTGACTTTGCATTGCACAACGGACCACAATTTTCGGACTAGAATAGGACATGTTTTATTTTTTTACGGACACTATGTACTGAGAAAATTATGCGAACAGCACTCTTTGTGCTGTCCGCATATTTTATAGACCCATTGAAAATCAATGGGTCCGAATTCTGTCCTCAACTATTCTGTGACTAGTCCGAAAAATCGGGATCAGATGCGGAACTAAACAACGGACGTGTGAATGGACCCTTTATGAGAGGTAACGATCATTATATTAATGTATATACGGCCACCGGGGAAGTGCTGGGTCTTAGGCCTCTTTCACACGAGCGTGTCCGGATTATGTCCGGATGCGTTGCGGATGCGTTCAGTGAAAACTGTGCGATTTCGCAGACAAAGCCATTCAGTTTTGCCTGCGATTGCGTTCAGTTGTTCAGTTTTTTCCGTCATGTAATCAGTGCAGGGGGCGTGGCTCAGTACTGGATCACCTCTTATCCAGTGCTGAGCCACGCCCCTGCACTGATCACATGATGGTGACGTCACCCCAGGTCCTTCGGCTTTTCCAAAGTTCGGTCCGTGGAAGCCGCCCTTATGGATTCCATATGCCGGTAGAGTCCGCGGTAGTGGAATCCATAACGGGATGCGGCGATTACCCCAACCCGAACACCGAACTAATTTTTGAAGTTCGCTCATCTCTAGTTAGGAGTCCAGTGGGCGGACTTATTCAGTGATTGACAGCTGTCTCTGTTTCCACAGTCATCCAGGGAAGATAATCAATCACTGATAGGACCGCCCACTGGACTCCTAGCCCAAATTTGAATGATTATTTTCCCAGCAATCTTTATATCAATCTGCTCAGCTCCTCCTGCTCTAGAACATGATGTTCGTGGATAGGACTGCAAAATCAATCTGATGGGTTCCCTTTAAATCACTGGAAACTGAAACTAGAGCTTGCAATCAATCTAACCATTAAAGGGGTTTTCAATACGGATTACCTATCCCCGAGTGATGTCCTATTCATCGGTCACATGACCTACGTGCAGCTCAGTCCCGAGTGAATGAGGCTGAGCTGCAATACCGAGCACAGCCACTATACAATGGACGGCGCTGTGCTAAGTATGCTGTGAGAAGTCTTCAGTGCTCACTGGAGTGGCGTATGTAATCGGTGGGGTCTGACACCCAACATCCACATTGACCAGCTATTTATAGAGACTGCGACGGGCCGGTGAGCACCAAGGCCTCATCGCGGCTTACCAAGCACAGCGCCAGTCATTGTATAGTGGCCATGCTTGGTATTGCAGCTCAGCCTCTTCGCTTGAATGGGATTGAGCTGAGCGTAAGCTACGTGACATCACCGGCCTAGGAAGAGGCTGCAGTTTTCACGGAGACAGACAGCTGATCGGTGGTGCCAGGAGTCATTCCCCCACCGATCGGATACTAAGGAAAGGTCATGAGTACTAAACACCCAGAAAGCCCCTTTAATACTGATCGACGGCAATGTGTAATAATCACCGGTAATTATTTCCCTGACAGTGATTTTTTTATGTTTACACTTAATTCATTCACCCACTTTACGCCCTCTTGCAACTTTGACTGCTTATTATTCTCTTTTTCCCACGTTTTCTCTAATATCTTGGACTTGGCTTCCACTCTACTTATTATATTGATTGATTTCACATTCTTGATGGCAGTTTTAATAGTAAAAGTGAACGACTCTCTCCGAGAAACACAATAGTCGCCGTCCTCTCTCAGATTCTTACATCTCATCGGCCATCTTTTTGTTATATCCGCTTCTTGGAAAAGCTGAGTGACAACCTGTGTCCATCAATGCATTACCCAGCTTTCCTACGGCTCTGAAGCCACATATTTCCCATGCTATTCAACTCCACGGAGAAGGGACTGAATGGAAATGTATTGGAAAATGTGAGGACAACTCCATTATTTTTTTTTATTTTTTATTTTTTTATAGTATTAGTGATTTTTTTTTATTGTTTTAGGGGAATTTTCCTTACAATTACACATACTCCAGTTAATATCTTTCAGACTAAGACACAATCGTCTCTTGTCGCTTAAGGACTGAAACCAGCAATATACCTGTCAAGGTGTGTTCTGCGTACAGGGGCCTTAGGGCGATATCTCGTCTAGCCGAACATCTAGTTGGGCGACTACCCTGTCACGTAACCTCTCCAGGGGCTCTTTGACTCCATGCCTGTCAATAGGGGGTTAAATTACACCGTTCACCCTCAGTCCTGCAGTGTAGTACTTAACACTTTAAGAAGTGTCTGAGCCGCCATGACTTATGGACGTGTGACCCTTGGAAGCTCCCACGGAGAACAAGTGCAAGTTCCAGATTTTAGCCGACAACATATTATTACCTGCGGAACTGGATTTCAGTAAGACGGAGCGCAACATGGCGGATGCCTTCACCCTCCGAGCTGCAAAGGGGAAGGGACGCTGGTGAGTCTTTCAACTAAGCGTTATTAGTAGGAATGGTATTCGGGTGGAACGGTGGTCCCTAGAGGTTACCTTCTCAAGAGCGGGAGGAATGCCATAGTGAACACAGGCGGATCTCCACCGGAAATTGGCTTGAAATGCAACGGACATCGAACGCAATTGAGCTGAATTGGCGTGAGGCCTCTTGCACACGACCGTATGGCTTTTTCAGTATTTTGCGGTCCGCAAAAAAATACAGATGACATCCGTGTGCATTCCGTTTTTTGTGGAACGGAACAGCTGGCCCCTGATAGAACAGTCCTATCCTTGTCCGTTATGCGGACAATAATAGGGCATGTCCTATCTTTGAATGTAATGAAAATACGGAAACGGAAGTCATACGTAGTACCTTCCGTTTTTTTGTGGATCTATTGAAATGAATGGTTCCGTATATGGTATGCAAAAAATGGAACGCAAACGGAAAAAAAAAAGTTTGTCTGCATGTGCGCCACTTACTGGGACCGAAATTAAACATTCGCCCTCCGTACAAAGCACATTACAGAAAGCCGATGCTTGGGAGAGACGGGACATTTTACATTAATTTCAGATTATACCATAGATGCATAGTAAACACACACAAGCCGTTCAGCATACGGACTGCCTAATGAACAAAATCACTAAATATTTGTTCCATTTATATATTTATTTTACCTATATATTTTTTTTATATCTGTACACTTTTTTTTAAGCTAAATTAAAATGCTCACAGACAATTTGCTGCTGAAAAAATATCAAAGTTTTTTCTAAATCAGGTGATTTTTATTTTATTTTTTAAACAATTGCAGTTTTTTTTTATAGATTTTATAACTGATAATGATAACCTATCCTCTGAACAGATCAGCAGTATCTGATCGGTGGGGGTCCGACACACAGGACCCCCGCCGATCAGCTGTTTGAGAAGGCATTGAAGTTCTCACAGTAGTGCCACGGGAAGTCACGTTCGTCAGTCACATGGCTTAGGCACAGCTAGAAGGGAATGGGGCTGAGCGCAATACCAAGCACAACCGCTATACAATGTACGGCCCTGTGCTTGGTGATTTGAGAGAAGGCCGCGGCACTACCGTGAGCACCAGGGCCTTCTCAAAGGTAAAAATCACAGTACAAAAAATAAAATATCCACAAAAATATAGAATATTTTAATCACCCTCCATTCACAATTTTACTTATAAAAATAAACTATAAAAACATAACAGGCATCGCCACATCCAAAATGTCCAAACAATATTTATCGGGTGCCGTGAACGCTGTAACATGGTCATGCTGTCCCCCAAAAACTGAATAAAAATTCATCAAAAAGTCATATGTATCCCAAAATGGTACTAATAAAAAAACTGGGGAAAAAACCTGCAAAATTTTTAATTCCTTTTCAACTTTTTCCCCTGTTTTCCATTATAGCTGATGGTAAATTAAATGACCCCATTAAGAAATGCAGATTGTCCTGCTAAAAATAAGCCTATACGTTAACAGAATTTTTAAAAAAGTTATGGCTCTGGTAAAGTGGGGAAGAAAAATCTAAATGCAAAAATGAAAACTGGCCATTTGTCTATAGTGCATGATGAGGCGTACAAGATACAGAGCCATTTTTGGGGGATATTTGTACTTTGTGTGGTTGAGCACGTCAAGTATGTTGACCATTTTTCAATATGCACCGTGCTCCAGCGATGGTGCCTTTTTCCAGCCTGAATTTGGTCTGACTTTTTAAAACCACAAAAAATTCCACAGACTCTGGTAGCATTTTTTCATACCAAATGCTTTTATGACTTTTTTAGTGGTGTTTTCCCAAAGACGCAGGTTTTTCAGGCCTTTTATTTCTTATCGAGAAGGAGATGGATAACACCTGAAAAATGCTGTTTTTTAGACATAAATATGCCATCAAATGGAGAAAAAACACTCGGCATTTCATAATTCCCATGGATTCTTGGCCAACATCTGGAGAGGGAGTTTTTTCTACAATAAAACACCACTAAAAACCTTCATAGTTACATAGTTAGTCCTCATGCACACGACCGTTGTTTGATTCCGTGTCCGTTGCTCCGTTTTTGTGATTTTCTGCGGACCCATTGGTTTTCAATGGGTCCGTGGAAACCTCGGCAAATGCACCGTTTGTCCTCCGCGTCCGTGGTCCGTGATTCCAGTCCGTCAAAAAATATAACCTGTCCTATTCTTGTCCGTGAAAAGCGGTTCACGGACCCATTCAAGTCAATGGGTCCGTGAAAAATGTGGATGGCCATCTGTGTGTCATCCGCGTTCGTGTCCGTTTTTTTGCGGATCCCTTGGCAGGCACTTGGGAAACATTGTCAACCTGTCTTTTGGTAAAATCTTTTGGGTCATGTCCGCTAAAAAAGCGGAAGACACACGGAAACACAACGGAAGGCAAAACGGACACGGATCACTGAACAACGGAACCCGCTTTTGCGGACAGCATAAAAAAACGGTCGTGTGCATGAGGCCTAAATACGGTTGAAAAAAGACATAAGTCTATCAAGTTCAACCAAGGGATTGGTTGTGAAGCTTCCCTTATAGGACTTGAAAAAAAGTATTAAAAGTGATTAAAAAATGTGCAAAAAAAAGGCAAACAAAATAAAAAAATTTATAAAGGAAGGCTTTTGTGCCACAAAAAAAAAATTCTACATTTTTCAAACCAGCACCTGGATCTGAATACCTTTGTAATTTCATATAAAGAAAACTTTAGCACAGCCACTGAGCTATTCAATAAAATCTATCTGTTTAGCGCCACCTGCTGTTTGTTCTTGTCCTTATTTCTCCGTCCACCGCACTGAGGTGGTCACATGCACAAAGTTTAAATTTTCAACTGCCACCAGCCATATGTTCTGTTAGAAAATGTAGCAGTTACAGGAAAAGAGCTGCAGTAGAAAGGACACAGACACACCACCTGAATAAGGACACACCCCCTGACCTGCCAGCCTGAAATAAATTGAACAACTGAAACAATGAATGGGGAGATCTCTGGATCCATGTGAGGTACAGGGCTGGTTCTAGCTTTGTTAGAAAGAGGTTGTCATGTACTATATGACGTCTGATATTCATTTTTTTACATCAGTCATTACATAACCCTTTTAATAAAAAAAATGGATCTCAGATTTAACTACAAAATTAAAACCCGAGTTCTTCTAAATTCTGATCTTGGCCAAAAGTGAAGAATTTAAAGGGGCCTAAGAAGCATTTTCTACCAGCCCCTTGAAATCTTCCAGGATTCTTAGGATATAGACTTTCTCCCGCTCCCCCATCTCGTTGCTGCCATTGAGGTCGCCCCGGTTCATCTTAGGCCGACGGGGAGCTCCGAGTGTCCTCATGATGTGAAAATTACTCCCTTCCCAAAGAAACCCTCCCCATATCGACAGAAAGTGACATTCCCGCAGTCTGCACCCCGGCCATTCAGACGACATTGTTACCCCAAGACAAAGTTGTCTGGTAGCTTTTGTCAGATCAATATGAAAATCATTAAAGGCCTTTTCAGTATGGAAATCGGGGCAGAACAAAGGTCAAATCACTTGGTTTTCCATCTAATTCAGGCTGAATATTAAGGGACTGAAGAGGGAGAAACAGATGTCTGAGAATTTCCCCCAGAACGGCTAAAAATGGGAAGGAAAAAAAAGAGAATTCTTACCTTAGATTCAGTTGTGAAGTATTTCATGCAGAATTAAAAAAATAAAAATAAAAATTGGCCCTGAATGCCCGTTTTTCATCGACCCAAAATTACAGACACGTAGGAGGGAATTTATCTTGAGGGGAATATTTGAAGTCAGTTTTACTTTAATCTTCGTTAGCGTACTTTATGCCACATTTATCAAAAGTCACAGGTTAAAATTTGTTTCGCCCTTAAATCGAACATTGTGGTCTAGAAAAGCCCCTCCAGTTTCCCTCCTCCACCTCCTCCTGGAGTGACTTTTTTGCCTCTTTTTAAAAAAAAAAAAATCTCAGTGATAAATTTGGAGTAAAACTCATTAACATAGATAACCACCCCCACTTTCCAACCCATATGTCAAAACTGGACTAAGTGGTGTACAGATGCAAAAAGTTGCAAAAGTTATACACAAAAAAGTCGCAAAAATCAAACAAACATTTTCCGACTTTTTAAAGCCAGAGTTCTGGAGTGGCGTCAGGATTATTCAGGGTTATAATGTTTTTAGACAAAGTTTTTAGGCCCCTCCCCCACACCCATTTGTCAAGTGTGAATTTGGGGATATGGTGGAATGTTTTTATTATTATTGTTTTTGTCCACTTTATTATTGTTTTTTCATCATTTTTTTTATACAGAAATGTAACTGAAAGAGATAAAAGCATTCACATGGCGGATGCAGACATGTAAACTGCATTCAAAGGTGTTATTACTGGCAATTCCAGTATATAATGTACAGGATTCTGGTAGGCTGTGTCGGACTGTCCCGCCAGAGCTCTGACAACAATGGACCCCTGGTAAAACAGGACCCTTGAAGGCTATGTACACCTTTGGGGGCAATTTGTTTTATTATTGCATTGTACTTATAATTTTTTTCATTTGTCCTTTATTAAAAAATATGGAGCCCTTTTTGTTTACAGAGCTGAGATGCTTTAGTTGCAGACTGAGGATTTTATCTCTGCTCTCTGACCTCCTAAACACTCTTTGTAGCTCAGTTCTTTTTACTGATACAAATGTGGCTAAAATAAGTGTTTATGACCTCTTAGTTGTTTAGAGATAAGGTTTATTAGATGATCAGCACAAAGTGAAAGTACCAGTCACACAACTAGAAAAACGGTTAATCCTTTGTGACAGAACAGCTCAATATTTTTAATAAAGGCCAATTAAAAATATAATTTTTTGCCAAAAATGAGTGAAATGCAATCATAAACAAAAATTGCCTAGGCAGAGGGTGGGCCCTCAGAATCATTTGCTCTGATGGGCCTAAGGGACCTCAGTCCGATGCTGTTGGTGGGGCATGAGGAGCCTTTGCTAGGCCGGTGGAAATAATTTTGCTGTAGATCTTGCCGCTGAGAATCCAACTCATTTTGGTTCGGATTTTTCATTTGCTTCAATTTTGCAGGATAAAGGTCAGCAAGTCATCTGTAGAGACGGCGAGGTTTGGAACTGTTTAAAGCGAACCTGTCAGCAGATTTTCACTAATTAAACCATTTACAGTACCTTATAGTTCATGCTGAGTAAGTCTCCAAACGTCTTTTCATGGATTTCTGGGCCTTATATGTATGAAAAATTCACTTTATAAAATCCTGGTCTCCTGCGTCACAAGTCAAGTGAGAAGTCAAGGAGGCAGACCCTCCTTGACTCCCGATGTGCCTCCCCGTCCAAACCCCGCCTCTCATCCCCATAATTGACAGCACTCCTCCTGCCCGGGACCGCGCTGGTCTCGGCGGCGCATGCGCCGTCTACCTTCCTAGCAGCGCGATCCTGAGCCTCGCGCTGAGTGAAGCGCGATCCCTTAGCTTGATCGCGCTTGCGCAGTTCCCCTCTCGCCGGCCGGCCGGTCTTATGCACATATCGCGCACGCGCGCGCGCGCCCCGTTCCTCTGCCTCTGCCTTGTCCACGTGATCACTGCTGGTCCCGGGCAGGAGGAGTGCTGTCAATTATGGGGATGAGAGGCGGGGTTTGGACGGGGGAGGCACATCGGGGAGTCAAGGAGGGTCTGCCTCCTTGACTTCTCACTTGACTTGTGACGCAGGAGACCAGGATTTTATAAAGTGAATTTTTCATACATATAAGGCCCAGAAATCCATGAAAAAGACGTTTGGAGACTTACTCAGCATGAACTATAAGGTACTGTAAATGGTTTAATTAGTGAAAATCTGCTGACAGGTTCGCTTTAACTCTTATGTGGGTAGTGGATGGCAGTATTATTTAGACGCTCCATTATCTAGGCTTCGTAGGGCACCAGTTATTTTGGGCACTTGTAATTCGACTTTTGTTTATTTCAGCAAAAATAAAATTCGGCATACAGATGGGGCAGTTCTAAACTTATGTCAAAAAGTAATTGAAAAAGTAAATTAAACGTTTTTCGCCATCGTTTACGTAACTCATTAAGAATCAAGATCAGGATGCTACATCTGTGCACTAATTACTTAGAAGCTGCCAATAATCAGTAACAATCAGGAGGCAATTTTACAATAATCTTCTATCAATATCAGAGTGATAAAGGGGTCGGACCATCTCACACAGTGGTGGCATGTCGCTAGGATATGTCACCAATGTCAGATAGACATTGGACCCGCACCTATCCAGGGACCCCAAAGCAGGCGCCGTGCGCTGTCCATTCACTTCTACGGGAGTTCCCAAAAGAGCCAAGCGAGTCTGATCTATTTCCGGAACTCCCATAAAAGTGAATGGAAGGTGGCTGCACTTGCGCTATGCACTCTTTTTCGCTTTCGGACCCCACTCCAGAGATAGGTGCGGGTCCCAGAGTTGGTATCTGGCCTTGGTATCATATCCTATTGATATGCCCCCCTAATGTGTGAGATGGACCATCCCAAAAGGTAACAACCAATATGGTGGCACTTTCTGTTGTAACTGTTAAAAAAACTGCCCTCCACAGCAAAACTGAGAAAAAGCCCATACCACTGTAAGGCCTATTGCACTCGACCGTAGGTGTCCTCTTGCCGTGTGCGGACCGCCTATGCGGATCCGCAATACACGGGCACCGCTCCGTGTGCATTCCGCCTCACGGATGTGGGTCCATTCACTTCAATGGGTCCGCAAATCCGGAGATGCGGACAGGCTCACGGAACGAAACACTACGGAGTGCTCCCGTGGGGTTTCGTCCCGTACTTCTGCTCCGCAAAAAGATAGAACATGTCCTATCTTTTGCGATCCGCTATGGCTGCCCCACGGTCAGTGTTCGTGCATTACGGCCCGCAATGTAAGGGGACAAGCAGACATTGCAGCACCAATGCTGGCCAAACATGCCAAGAAACATAAGATTTTGAAGGTAATACCTCAGTTTTACTCACAAAATCAGGAGGGTAGGACTTTCGCTGTACGCGGACGCCAATGCATTAGCCTGTACCCTAACGCCCCAGCTGGCTTCCTATAGTCCAGGAGGCAGTTTTTCCTTCATCGCATTATTGTACCATGCCTGAAGTAAAGACAACACTTTGCAAATTGCAGACACTGACCCATCAAGGAACGGCGTGAGAGTTCAGCTCTGAAGCTTGCAGAATTGTGAATGCAGCTGTGCAGTATAATTTAAAGGAGGGGTTGTCTCATCTTAAACAATGGTGGCATATCACTAGGCTATGCCACCAATCTCAGATGAGTGGGGCTCCCACCTCTGGGACCCGCAGCTATCTCCAGAACAGGACCCCCGAAGTGAGCAGTGAGTAGCTGCGCCTGCACATCCGCAATCCATTGCATGGGCTCAGCTATCTACTGCAGTGTTTCCCAACCAGCGTGCCCCCAGCTGTTGCAAAACTACAACTCCCAGCATGCCCGCACAGCCAAAGGCTGTCCGGGCATGCTGGGAGTTGTAGTTTTGCAACAGCTGGAGGCATGCTGGTTGGGAAACACTGATCTACTGCAGTCCCACAGAAGTGAAAAGAGCGGTGGCCGTGCTTGCGCAGTTCATTCTCCATTCATTTCTATGAGACTTCTGAAAATAGCCAAGTGTGCGCTCACGCGGCTACTTTTGGAACTCTCATAGAAATGGATGGAGAGCGCACCGTGCACCGACTTTCACTTCTGTTGGACTGCCGAGTCAGCTATTTTTGACAGTTTTAGGCTACATGCACACGACAGTTGTTTTTCTTGGCTTCCGTTTCAGTTTTTTTTTTGCGGATAGAACAGGAACCCATTCATTTCAATGGGTCAGCAAAAAAATGCTGACAGTTCATCCGTTTGTGTTCCGCGTCCGTTGTCCGTGTTTCCGTTTAGCAAAGAAAGTAGTGCATGTCCTACTTTTTTCTCATTTGTGGATGAGGATAGGCATTTATTACAAGGGATCTGTGAAAACAAAGGAATCCTCCCCAAAAAACTGATGGACCATCAGTTTTTTTTGCGGATCTCGATTTGCGGACAGCAAAAAACAACTGTCATGTGCATGTAGCCTTATAGAAAGAAGCGGAGGGTTCCCACCATACCTCCCAACTTTTGAATATCGCAAAGAGGGACAATATATGCTGGCATGCATCACAGCTTATTTTTTCATACTAGGCCACGCCTCTAACTCCGCCCAAAGCATAATTACTGACCCCCATCACAACTGCAGTAGCCGGGGATCGGTGAGTGTAAGTTACTTTATTTTTTTATAGCATGTAGAGCCCCCGGGACAATTTTTTTCTTGCGCTTTAATATCCATTCAAATATTGCATATAAATCATCGGATTATAGATATTTGAAGGTAGAAATTGCACAAAATAATGAAGTTCTGGTCTAATATACAGGTAGAAACCATACAGACACTTTAGTAAGGAGCAATTTAGTAAATTTATTAATGAACATTTCTGCATTAATTCCCCAGGTCAAAAAGAGGGACATTTAAGGATCAAAGAGGGACTTGGGTCAAAAAGAAGGACTGTCCCTCAGAAAAAGGGACACTTGGGAGGCATGGTTCCCGCGCATGCGCAGCTGCTCTCCACACACTTCGGGGGTCCTGTTCTGGAGATAGTTGCGGGGCCCCAGAGGTGGAACCTGCACTTATCTGCACATATCGCTAGGATAAGCCACCATTGTCCAAAATGAGACCATAAAAAAACAATTCAGCCTTTTCTGTGGATTGAGCCTTTATGTAAATGGTAAAATTGCTGACTAATAACCAGGAGTGACCAGCAGATGTCGCTGCTGTCAGTTCTATCTCCCCGTGCGCACCGCCATGCCTGCTATAACCAGAGAGTGCGAGGTGATCGCTGCTCAGCATCAGCCAAGATACTAATCTGTGTTTCTATGTAAATCCGTCATCGCGTTATCCCCAGTGATACTGGATACGCTTGTCAGCAGCGGCGGCGGCCTGGGTGTGCGCTGTGACAGAGCGGCACAAATCATTGTGAAGGACAGAAGAGTGCAGTCATATTTATGTTATCCGGGATTTCTACGCCCAAGTGACGCCCTGCTCTCGAGATCTGATCCTGAGATCTTCTCCAGAAGGAAGAAAGCCTCCTCTCTAGTGCCACCTACAGGCAGTTTTCCTCCTTCTGCAGTAGAGCTAGTTTGCATATGCTTTTCCAGGGAGCATTGTCTGCGTTGGATCTTTGCAAGAACAACCAGTAATAAGACGGATAAATTATCGAAATACTCTTACTTTTCTTCCCTTTCACACCCTGACTTCCTGCTGAACTTGTGCTTCTATACTGGAGCCCATTGGAACAAGCAGAGCTGCAGCTGTAAGGGCCCATTCACACGACCGTATTTTTGTGTCCGCATCCGTTCCGCAGTTTTGCAGAACGAGGGCTACAAAAGATACAGACAGCAGACGGTACTTACGTTGTGTGGCCCTGCAAAAAAGATAGAGCTTGTCTTATTCCTGTCCGATCCGATCTGCAAAAAGTGGAAGGCACACGGCCGGTATCCGTAATTTGCGGATCCGCAAAAACAGATACGGTCGGGGGAATGCGCCCTAAAAAACATAAAAGAGGCAGTGCTGCAGCTTAAAGGAGTTGTCTAGGATTTTGATATGGATGTCCTATCCTCGGGGTAGGCTATCCATGGAGGTCCAACCCCTGGGGCACTCTCACCCATCAGCTCAGGTGAGAGCTGCAGCCATTTCCTAGGCCAATGATGTCACGTCCATCGGTCACACGGCCTAGGCTCAGCTCCGTCCCATTCAATTGAATGGGCCCGGGCTGCAATACAAAGCACAGCCACTATACAATGGACGGCGCTGTGCTTAGTAAGCTTTGAGGAGGCCACAAGACTCTGTGGTTTTTTCAAACAGCTGATTGGCCGGTGTGGGAGGTGTCAGATATCGATGACCTATCCTGAGGATAGGCTATTAGTATTAATCTCCCGCAGTACCAAGCACAGCCACTGTACTATGTATGGAGCTGTGCTTGGAAAGCTGCCGGGTGACGGCTGTACTTCCCAGACCTCACGGGAGCATGGAGAATCCCTGAAACACCTGATCAGTGGGGGTGCCAGGTGTCGGACCCCCACCAGTCAGATATCGATGACCTATCCTGAGGATATGCTATTAGTATTAATCGCCCGCAGTACCAAGCACAGCCACTATACAATGGGCGGCGCTGTGCTTCGTAAGTTGTAAGGAGGCGACCGCACTTTCCAGAGCTCATAGGAGCACGTTGACTCCCAGAAACACTCGATCGTGGGGGTGCCAGGTGTCGGACCCCCGCTGATCTGACAATGATGACCTATCCTGAGTATAGGTCATCATTATCATTTACCGGATATCCCTTTAAGGGCTAATTTATAGGACCCTAAGAAAAGTCTGTAAGTTCTGTAAGCGCGTCCAGATGTTTTTTTCCTTCACCGTATAACGGATGCGATTATTTTGTGGCTCCGTTTATTTCTATGGGAAATTCACATCATAAGTTGACTTTTGGTGTCGTGTGAAAAATAGGGCTTGGTTGTTTGTGGGGTGATTATTGTTTTAGGGAATGAGCCCCATACAGCTGGAGGCTCCAATATAGGCCTCATGCACACGACCGTTGTTTGATTCCGTGTCCATTGTGCCATTTTTCGTGATTTTCTGCGGACCCATTGGTTTTCAATGGGTCTGTGGAAAACTCGGCAAATGCACCGTTTGGCGTCTGTGGTCCGTGATTTCAGTCCGTCAAAAAGATATAACCTGTCCTATTCTTGTCCGCGAAAAACTGTTTGCAGACCCATTCAAGTCAATGGGACAGTGAAAAAATGCGGATGGCCATCCGTGTGTCATCCGCGTTCCGCATCCACATTTTTTTGCGGATCCCTTGGCAGACATTTAAAAAATTGTCAGCCTGTCTTTTGTCAATATCTTTTGGGTCATGTCCGCTAAAAAAAAAGGAAGACATACGGAAACACAACGGAAGCAAAAACGGACCCGGATCACGGAACAACGGAACCCCGTTTTGCGGACAGCAAAAAACAACTGTCGTGTGCATGTAGCCTTTAGGCTACATGCACACGACAGTTGTTTTTTGCTGTCCGCAAATCACAGATCCGTCTTCCTTTTTTTTTCACATCCACATTCTTTCCGTGTGTCCGCAAATTTTGTAGGTTGTGTTTCTGTGTGTCTTCCGTCTTTTTTTGCGGATCCGCAGAAAAAAAACGGAAGGCTTTAACCAGTTTCTTTAAGTACCTGTACAAGTGCCCTGGTTTCCAAGCAACCATCCGCAAAAAAAAACGGATGCGGATGACAAACGGATGGCTTTCGTTGGTCATCCGCATTTTTTGCGGACCCGTTGACTTCTATGGGTCCGCAAACCGTTTTTTGCGGACAAGAATAGGACATGCCATATTTTTTTTGCGGACGTAAAATGCGGACGCGGACAGGCAACGGAAGAGGCATCCGCATTTTTAACGGATCCATAGAAATGAATGGGAAACAATCGGATCCGCAAAAAACGGAATGGAGGCCGCAAAAACCACTGCCGTGTGCATGTAGGCTCATAATGCAGTTCAGTGAAAATCACTGATCACAGTTGTGCCATAATAAGGCTACATGCACACGACCGTTGGTGTTTTGCGGTCCGCAAATCGCGGATCCGCAAAACACGGAAGCTGTTCCGCGTTCCGTTCCGCATTTTGCGGAACGGAACGCGGCCCATTATAGAAATGCCTATTCTTGTCCGCAAAACGGACAAGAATAGGACATGCTATATTTTTTTTGCGGGGGCAGGGAACAGAGCAACGGATGCGGACCGCACACGGAGTGCTGTCCGCATCTTTTGCGGCCCCATTGAAATGAATGGGTCCGCAGCCGAGCCGCGGGCCCGAACAACGGCGGTGTGCATGAGGCCTAAATCAGAGCTGCAGTGTAAAGCATGGGCAGGCAGCAGAGCAGTCTGAGATTCTGATAAAGCAGCTAAACTGGAATAATTACAGTTTCCTAATAGAGCAGAGCTTAAAGGGGTTGTTTGAGATGTTTTTAACTGATGACCTACCCTTTAAAAGCAGCCGACACTGGAGGACTAATACAGTCTGGTAACAGGTGTCACATTTTTCTGGCCATTTGTTGGTTGTCACCCAGCTTTTCCAGGGTCCGGAACAGCACAATGACACATCCCCACCTCTTAGGGCTCATGCACACGAACATATTTTGTTTCCGTGTCCTTTACGTTTTTTTTGTCGATAGGATGCAGACCCATTCATGTCAACGAGTCCACAAAAAATACGGACAGCACACCATTTTCTCTCCACAGTAGCCCCGCGAATAAGATAGAACATGTCCTATTCTTGTCCGTTTTGCAGACAAGGACAGGCATTATTACAATGGATGCACAAAAAAAACGTATGTCATCCGTATTTTCTACGGTCATGTGCATGAGCCCTTACATTGGTTTATAAGTGGGCAGATTTGTCATTCTGGAGTCTGGAAAATCTGCGATCCGCCCCTGTTGGAGTTGTCAGGGCAGCCATATTGGTTTCCGAATAAAAAAAAGCAGCTGAAAAGACACCAGTTCCTGAATTTTAACACTTCATGAGAATTTAAGGTAGAAATCCCCTTTAATACGTGTGCACTTCCATATTCTACATGCATACTTTTCTATGTGCCCTTAAATAAAGGCCGTGAATAACGAGACCAATTAATTAAGACCAGTTAATGACATATCTGGGGCATTTCACCCGCGTGAAGCATAAACTCTATCGCGTCCTCTGTTCCTTTTCAGGCACCGGAGCCAAATCCAGTTTCTTTTGTGGCCTCCTTATTACAAGAAGGACTAATTAGGAAAAGAAAGTGTAAAATACAGATTAGAAGCCCCCCAATGAGGCATTTGTTTCAGTAACAGGCCTGGATGTAAATGGGGGTGGGCCCAGCCTCCTCCACCTCGCAGCGGTATAGTAATGGGCAGAACAGGAGGCTGCCCACTCTTCGTGTTGCTGATTCAGAGGCACGGCAATTAATTAAAATTGTAGTGCCTGACGTCTAAAGAGACAAAGAGTGGGCTCTGGAGGTGACCCCATGCCGAGTAACCCTTTCTAGGCCGCCCTCTTATGACTAAGCGCTGCACTGCGACTAATAAGCCAGGGCAGCTATTTGAATATATTTAGATTCTTTTATGTGGAGCCTGCGGGAATATGTGCCGGACGCCAGTGACAACCGCTGCAAAACAAACCTGTCAGGGAGAATAGGATTCTGGGAAATAAGACTGCACTGACGACGGGGCCTGACGATCACGTTATTAGTCATTTTATCATATGCTGCAGTGACATCATTATTAGATGCTGCAGTAACACACATTTGGGGTACAGGATAATGACACTGACACTTGGGGTACAGGATAATGACACTGACACTTGGGGTACAGGATAATGACACTGACACTTGGGGTACAGGATAATGACACACTGCCACTTTGGGTACAGGATAATGACACTGACACTTGGGGTACAGGATAATGACACTGACACTTGGGGAACAGGATACTGACACTGACACTTGGGGTACAGGATAATGACACTGACACTTGGGGTACAGGATAATGACACTGACACTTGGGGTACAGGATAATGACACTGACACTTGGGGTAAAGGATAATGACACTGACACTTGGGGTACAGGATAATGACACTGACACTCGGGTACAGGATAATGACACTGACACTCGGGGTACAGGATAATGACACTGACACTTGGGGTACAGGATAATGACGCTGACACTTGGGGTACAGGATAGTGACACTTGGGGTACAGGATAATGACACTGACACTTGGGGTACAGGATAGTGACACTTGGGGTACAGGATAATGACACTGACACTTGGGGTACAGGATAATGACACTGACACTTGGGGTACAGGATAATGACACTGACACTCGGGTACAGGATAATGACACACTGCCACTTGGGGTACAGAATAATGACACTGACACTTGGGGTACAGGATAATGACACTGACACTTGGGGTACAGGATAATGACACTGACACTTGGGGTACAGGATAATGACACTGGCACTTGGGGTACAGGATAATGACACAGTGACACTTGGGGTACAGGATAATGACACTGACACTTGGGGTACAGGATAATGACACTGACACTTGGGGTACAGGATAATGACACTGACACTTGGGGTACAGGATAATGACACAGTGACACTTGGGGTACAGGATAATGACACAGTGACACTTGGGGTACAGGACAATGACACTGACACTTGGGGTACAGGATAATGACACTGACACTTGGGGTACAGGATAATGACACTGACACTTGGGGTACAGGATAATGACACACTGACACTTGGGGTACAGGATAATGACACTGACACTTGGGGTACAGGATAGTGACACTGACACTCGGGGTACAGGATAATGACACAGTGACACTTGGGGTACAGGATAATGACACTGACACTCGGGGTACAGGATAATGACACTGACACTCGGGGTACAGGATAATGACACACTGACACTTGGGGTACAGGATAATGACACTTGGGGTACAGGATAATGACACTGACACTTGGGGTACAGGATAATGACACTGACACTCGGGGTACAGGATAATGACACACTGACACTTGGGGTACAGGATAATGACACACTGACACTTGGGGTACAGGATAATGACACAGTGACACTTGGGGTACAGGATAATGACACACTGACACTTGGGGTACAGGATAATGACACACTGACACTTGGGGTACAGGATAATGACACTGACACTTGGGGTACAGGATAATGACACTGACACTTGGGGTACAGGATAATGACACTGACACTTGGGGTACAGGATAATGACACTGACACTTGGGGTACAGTATAATGACACTGACACTCGGGGTACAGGATAATGACACTGAAACTTGGGGTACAGGATACTGACACTGACACTTGGGGTACAGGATAATGACACTGACACTTGGGGTACATGATACTGACACTGACACTTGGGGTACAGGATAATGACACTGACACTTGGGGTACAGGATAATGACACTGACACTTGGGGTACAGGATAATGACACATGACACTTGGGGTACAGGATAATGACACTGACACTTGGGGTACAGGATAATGACACTGACACTTGGGGTACAGGATAATGACACTGACACTTGGGGTACAGGATAATGACACTGACAATTGGGGTACAGGATAATGACACTGACACTTGGGGTACAGGATAATGACACTGACACTTGGGGTACAGGATAATGACACTGACACTTGGGGTACAGGATAATGACACTGACACTTGGGGTACAGGATAATGACACTGACACTTGGGGTACAGGATAATGACACTGACACTTGGGGTACAGGATAATGACACTGACACTTGGGGTACAGGATAATGACACTGACACTTGGGGTACAGGATAATGACACTGACACTTGGGGTACAGGATAACTGACACTTGGGGTACAGGATAATGACACATGACACTTGGGGTACAGGATAATGACACTGACACTTGGGGTACAGGATAATGACACTGACACTTGGGGTACAGGATAATGACACTGACACTTGGGGTACAGGATAATGACACTGACACTTGGGGTACAGGATAATGACACTGACACTTGGGGTACAGGATAATGACACTGACACTTGGGGTACAGGATAATGACACTGACACTTGGGGTACAGGATAATGACACTGACACTTGGGGTACAGGATAATGACACTGACACTTGGGGTACAGGATAATGACACTGACACTTGGGGTACAGGATAATGACACTGACACTTGGGGTACAGGATAATGACGCTGACACTTGGGGTACAGGATAATGACACTGACACTTGGGGTACAGGATAATGACACTGACACTTGGGGTACAGGATAATGACACTGACACTTGGGGTACAGGATAATGACACTGACACTTGGGGTACAGGATAATGACACTGACACTTGGGGTACAGGATAATGACACTGACACTTGGGGTACAGGATAATGACACTGACACTTGGGGTACAGGATAATGACACTGACACTTGGGGTACAGGATAATGACACTGACACTTGGGGTACAGGATAATGACACTGACACTTGGGGTACAGGATAATGACACTTGACACTTGGGGTACAGGATAATGAACACTGACACTTGGGGTACAGGATAATGACACTGACACTTGGGGTACAGGATAATGACACTGACACTTGGGGTACAGGATAATGACACTGACACTTGGGGTACAGGATAATGACACACTGACACTTGGGGTACAGGATAATGACACTGACACTTGGGGTACAGGATAATGACACAGTGACACTTGGGGTACAGGATAATGACACTGACACTTGGGGTACAGGATAATGACACTGACACTTGGGGTACAGGATAATGACACTGACACTTGGGGTACAGGATAATGACACTGACACTTGGGGTACAGGATAATGACACTGACACTTGGCCTACAGAATAATGACCCTGACACTTGGGGTACAGGATAATGACACTGACACTTGGGGTACAGGATAATAAACTTGACACTTGGGGTACAGGATAATAAACCTGACCCTTGGGGTACAGGATAATGACACTGACACTTGGGGTACAGGATAATGACACTAACACTTGGGGTACAGGATAATGACACAGTGACACTTGGGGTACAGGATAATGACACAGTGACACTTGGGGTACAGGATAATGACACAGTGACACTTGGGGTACAGGATAATGACACAGTGACACTTGGGTTACAGGATAATGACACTGACACTTGGGGTACATGATGATGACACTGACACTTGGGGTACAGGATAATGACACTGACACTTGGGGTACAGGATAATGACACTGACACTTGGGGTACAGGATAATGACACAGTGACACTTGGGGTACAGGATAATGACACAGTGACACTTGGGGTACAGGATAATGACACAGTGACACTTGGGGTACAGGATAATGACACAGTGACACTTGGGGTACAGGATAATGACACTGACACTTGGGGTACAGGATAATGACACATGACACTTGGGGTACAGGATAATGACACTGACACTTGGGGTACAGGATAATGACACGTGACACTTGGGGTACAGGATAATGACACAGTGACACTTGGGGTACAGGATAATGACACTGACACTTGGGGTACAGGATAATGACACTGACACTCGGGGTACAGGATAATGACACTGACACTTGGGGTACAGGATAATGACACTGACACTCGGGGTACAGGATAATGACACTGACACTTTGGGTACAGGATAATGAGACTGACACTTGGGGTGCAGGATAATGACACCGACACTTTGGGTACAGGATAATGACACTGACACTTGGGGTACAGGATAATGACACTGACACTCGGGGTACAGGATAATGACACTGACATTTGGGGTACAGGATAATGACACTGACACTCGGGGGTACAGGATAATGACACTGACACTCTTGGGTACAGGATAATGACACTGACACTTTGGGTACAGGATAATGAGACTGACACTTGGGGTACAGGATAATGACACCGACACTTTGGGTACAGGATAATGACACTGACACTTGGGGTGCAGGATAATGACACTGACACTTGGGGTACAGGATAATGACACTGACACTTGGGGTACAGGATAATGACACTGACACTTGGGGTACAGGATAAGGACACTGACACTTGGCCTACAGGATAATGACACACTGACACTTGGGGTACAGGATAATGACACTGACACTTGGGGTACAGGATAATGACACTGACACTTGGGGTACGGGATAATGACACTGACACTTGGAGTACATGATAATGACACTGACACTTGGTGTACAGGATAATGACACTGACACTTGGGGTGCAGGATAATGACACTGACACTTGGGGTGCAGGATAATGACACTGACACTTGGGGTACAGGATAATGACACTGACACTTGGGGTACAGGATAATGACACTGACACTTGGGGTACAGGATAAGGACACTGACACTTGGCCTACAGGATAATGACACACTGACACTTGGGGTACAGGATAATGACACTGACACTTGGGGTACAGGATAATGACACTGACACTTGGGGTACAGGATAATGACACTGACACTTGGGGTACAGGATAATGACACTGACACTTGGCCTACAGAATAATGACCCTGACACTTGGGGTACAGGATAATGACACTGACACTTGGGTTACAGGATAATGACACTGACACTTGGGGTACATGATGATGACACTGACACTTGGGGTACAGGATAGTGCCACTGACACTTGGGGTACAGGATGATGACACTGACACTTGGGGTACAGGATAATGACACTGACACTTGGGGTACAGGATAATAAACCTGACACTTGGGGTACAGGATAATAAACCTGACCCTTGGGGTACAGGATAATGACACTGACACTTGGGGTACAGGATAATGACACACTGACACTTGGGGTACAGGATAATGACACACTGACACTTGGGGTACAGGATAATGACACTGACACTTGGGGTACAGGATAATGACACTGACACTTGGGGTACAGGATAGTGACACTGACACTTGGGGTACAGGATAATGACCCTGACACTTGGGGTACAGGATAATGACACTGACACTTGGGGTACAGGATAATGACACTGACACTTGGGGTACATGATGATGACACTGACACTTGGGGTACAGGATAGTGCCACTGACACTTGGGGTACAGGATAATGACAATGACACTTGGGGTACAGGATAATAACACTGACACTTGGGGTACAGGATAATAACCCTGACACTTGGGGTACAGGATAGTGACCCTGACACTTGGGACATAGTGGTAGCTGGCAGGGTGTCCTTTTGGGGTCGGTCGGGGTGGTGCACATATTTTTGCAGCGTAGGGTTCCGCAGACTGCAGTTTTTTATACAGTGCTGTAAGTCGGGAAATAAACTATTGTGATGTGAGCAGATTCCTGACACTTGGGTTACAGAAAATGGCCCAGTTTAAATTCGGGGTACTGGATAATGACAAACTAAGTGTTGGGGGTACAGAGCAATATCTGATAAGTAGAAGAGCCCCATCGAGCGTGTCCAGGAAGTCGGGGGTTCATCCCCTCTATCTCCACAATATCTCATGTTTTTAGATCAGTGTTGTGTGTCCCTCTATTGCAGTACCTCCTCACTGCCTGTAGGGGTCACTGTTGCTTTTCCCACTTCTGAAGAAGGGCTGTCTATATTGGAAGCATGTGCGGAAGACGATGACATCTTTCTCTTCTCATGATCCCATATTTATTTTGTTATAAAATTACATCAATGCCTGTGTCAACATTTTTCTACGATCTGAACATTTGTGGACAAAAGTGACTGCAGAATTACAATATTCAGTATACGACGTTACCTGCCGACTACAGATGGGTATGGCAATGTCCAGGTCAATCCTCTAGCTGTACCTCCCCAATTTTTATGAAAATTTTAAAGATGTGCGCTGGTCGCGTCAGATCTGTGGTGGTGCCATGCACAAAATCAGAGTTGGGATGGCACCCAGGTAGGAAAAGCGAGTAAATTAGAAAGGGTTTATCTTTGTAAGGCCAGGACAATTGGGTATTTTCTGAGATTCGACAAAATCTGGGAAAACCCATTTAGTATGCTGTACGAAGCTCATTAGCAAACTGCAGCTTTGGTTGCATACATTGTTACTAAAAAGTGTCGGTTGTCAATCTGTCGCTAAGGAGCAACTGATCGAATGCTAAATGGAGGGTGGGAGATCTAAACAAATGGAAAAATCTGATTAATAAAGCCGTTTGCAATGTGATATCACACGTTGTAGCTGCTGCTTCTGAAAATACTTTTTTGCTCCCTTCGGCTGTTACCACAGTGCCAGAGCCTAACAACCATAGTCTTTTATTTTTTAAAGGGTTGTCGAATAGAGTGTACTGATGCATTGACCATATGTCTGTAATATTATAGTTAGAGGGTGTGTCACCTTAAATAGGTTTTCTGCTTTGGACAGTGTCCCTCAACAATAAGCCAATGGCATGGCACCCAGGCAACCAGCCGTAATCTGTGGGAGATAACAGCAACAAATGCCCTACTTCCCTTCAGAGCCGCCACAGGCCAAATAAAGCATTACGCAGTTCTCATAACCCTAACGCACTCTAGTGCAAGATGTGTCAGGGACACTTATGCCTCGTTTCCACTGAGCGGATCGGTACGGATCTGCAGAGTTTGAAAGATTTATAATGGTCCGGTCTATTTAGGGGAGCGTTTCCACTACAACTCGGGCTGCTGGGTCCATACGTGGTTTAGAAAAAAAATGTGTAGCGTGACGTCACACTAGTGCGACAACAAACGCGACGCTACAAACAACAAAGTTATCTGTACTAATCGCGGCGTGGTGTTATGTTGCGCTTACGTGTGACGTAATTCAGGCCGCCAATCAGGAGAATGTATTGTGTGACGAAAGTAGCTCCGCCCTAACCGAACCGTTCCATTTTTCTATGGCCCTACATCTGAAGCAGGACCCTGAATGGTGCGGTATGGTTCGCTTGTATGGAACGCTTTCATAGTGGAAACACCCAAAATAGCGAACCGTACCGTACTGATCCGAACCGATCCGCTCAGTGGAAACGAGGCATTAGTTTTCATAAAGGTCCACTTACCTGGGTCTGTGGTGAGGTGAAGGTCCAAGCAGATGACAAAGGGTAAAGAAGTCGTCTTTTTAACATTTCCTAAACTTTGAAGAACTCTTTTCATACGAGTTATTAGACCCCAGACTCTCAAACTTTTTCAAACCCCAAACCAGACACCTAAAATTAATTTAGACCCCAGATCAGTTCCCCTAGGATTCATTTTGACTTGTAACTAGACCTTGGAAATTAATTCAGATCCCGGCCAGACCTTTAAATTATCCAGACCCAGACCCCAGATAATACCCTTAACATGAATCAGACCCCACATCAGCCCTAAACATTAACTCAGAACCCAAATTATTCAAATCATAGAACAGACTCCGTAATTAATTCAAACAATAGAACAGACCACAAGAATTAATATAGACCCCAGATCAGACGCCTAGAATTATTTGTGGCTTGCGACCAGACCTTGGAAATTTATTCAGATCCCGGCCAGACCCTTCAATTATTCAGACCCAGACCCCAG